>CM041024.1:14736195-15936195 GCA_022984855.1 Dimocarpus longan
CAACAATCCCATTGGCTTCAGTGATCCTAAATGAGAGAAAAAATAAAAAGTAAATAAATATTATCTATTTATTTGTGAAATTTGAAATATGTCAATAGATATCATAAATATCGATACATATCAGTCCAGCATTAGATCCAAATTTTATTAATTATGTTTTAGATTTTGACAAAAATTTGGTAAAAGCACGGTAATTTCTAGGAAAAATTTTTGGACCCTTTATAATTTGATATAATCACTAATTATTTCTATAATTTTAAAAAATCTTATTTTATTCTTTTTCACTACTAATGTTATTGAAATAATTGAAATGATCAAAATATTTATATATTTTTATCCTTCTATATTAATAGTCAAACTTTAATTTTAAAAATTAACTTTAACTGTAATAATTTTAACTATAAGAAGTTTTTTTGATATTTTTATAAATTATAAAAAATATTTAATCTATAATATAAATTGGTAATGGAGATATTAATCATTTTAAAAAATATTTGAGGACTTTAGCATTACGTCAAATCGAAGGGGAAAGTTGGTTCATCCCAAAATTTTTTCATAGAAGAGAGACGGATGATCAAAGAACAGAAGCAGTTACATCACTCAGAAAATAATAATAATAATAATAATAAATTTAATTAAATTTAATCCATCTCTCGAGTCTAAGCGGCAAAAGTATAGGATTAATTAATTAATTAATTAAAGTAGTGCCACGACCTTGACACTGTAGACAGGACAATTGCAACTTCACATCCCCTCCAGATATTACGGTAGATTTCGAAAAGTAACATTTTTGTAATGAATAATCGATGTTGACGTATTTTAATTTTAATGATAAGTGCGGTAAGAAATCGATTTCAACATGATATTTTTGTTTTGGGATAATTCTAAAAACCCTCACTACTTTTAGTGAATTATTCATTCTATCTCGTACAGTTTTATTTTTATTCAAACTATCACCTAACTCTAATTTGATCACTCATAATCCCTCCTAAAGGTCTATGAAAAGACGATATTACCTCTGACGGTAACAAATTAGAGTAGGTTGTTACTATTGACCATTTCATTCTAAGAATAAAAAGAAAACTCAATAAAAATATAAAAATAAAATAAATAATATTAAAATATATATTTTTATTTAAAAATAAAAATAAAAATATACATTAGAATATTATCATTTTTTTCTCTGAATTCCTCTCTCTCTCCTCTCTTGCTCTTTCTTTCTCTATTTATGGTCTGATTTACCGGAGGTTCGACGATGACGACGGTATGGTGAAGACCTCAGTTCTGGGCCTCCACTATCAGAGGCCCCGTCTCTCTCTTTCCTTCTCACTCTCTTTCTCTCTTTTTTCTCTTTTTTCTTTCTCTCTCCATCTCCAATCGAATTTATCGGTGGTTTGACAACGATGAAAACCCCGATTCCGAGTCTCTATAACAAGAGGCCAGGTTCAGGCTTCCGATCGTGGAGACCTCGAATTGGGGTCTCCACGATGGAGACTCTTTTATTCTCCGATTGTGGAAACCGAAATGGGTTTACTGGTGGAAACATTTCTAGGGAAGAGGTCTCCACTGAAGACCCCAGAAAGGTCTCCAATCGTGGAGACTATCTAGGTCTCCACGGTGAATACCAGTTTGGGTCTTCACCGTGGAGACCCAGAATCGTCTCCACCATTGGAGACCTCAGTCCAATGGTGGTGTTTAGTAGGTTTTTTTTTTTTTTTTTTTTTTTGGTTATGTTGTTTGGGTTTTTTTTTTTGTTTTGTTTTGTTTTTTTTTTTAATTTTTAAGGTGTTTGCTAATGATTGTGGGAAATTGATATTTGATTATTTTAGACGGTTGATGATGAAAAATATGGGTTTTCAAGAAACCCAAAAATAGGGAGAGAGAAGAAAAAGGAAGAGAGGGAATTTAGAAGTGTGAGATAATGAAGTTGAGGTGGAGTTCATAGTTGTGGAGATCCAATTTGGATCTCTTTTTTTTTTTTTTTTTAAGTTTTTAATTTATTTTATTTTTATTTTTTAGAATATCATAGGTGCAGTTTGATCTTTTTACATTCTTTTCATTTTTCTGTCATCAGAATGATAGAATGGTGTTTTTTTTAATACAGATGAAACTATATGGGGGAAAATAAGTAATCTAGAAAAGGTCAGTTAGTTTTTTAGGATTTTCGTGTTTGTTTTTGACATCAACTAGTAGAGTAAGGATTCTCTATTTTTTTTTTTTTTTACTAAGATTTAAATAATTAAGTCATATATCAGCATAAAAAATAATAAATAACTAAAATTATTACATTTTTTCTTTTTTATACATCATTTAAACTTAAATTTATTTCATAAAAAGTTTAACACAATATCAACATTAACAAAAAATCTTTACTTCAACAAACAAACTAGTCTCTCACCTAGATTGAGGCTTCGTTTAGTATAGTCTGATACCATGCTTGATATATTATTAGATTATTTAGATAGGATTTGATAAATAAAAAAGATAATTTATTTAATAAATAAAATAAAATTTTAATATTTTAAATACAATAATATTCTAAATTATATAACATAAAGAATTTAATAATAAAATAAAATATTATTATTTTAAAATTAATTTTACATTAACAAATAAAAATAATTAGCTTTATAACGTAATAATTATAATACTTAAACAAAAAATGTTAAACAAATATTATAATAATGATATGACGGGCAACAATAGCTTCAAATCCTCTCTAATCCCCTCCCTTTGCTGCTCGAATTTTTAAAGCCAAATATTTCCCATCTTCTTTTTTCCTTTCGTGTTCTCTGGGCAGATTTCCCTCATTGGTTTGTAGGAGTATTTTGTGGGGAAGAGAGGTTCTCCAACGTGGTGTTCGCTGGGGGGTGGGGAATGACAACAATATCTTCGTTTATGAAGATCAATGGCTGCCTAGTCCTTTCTAGGGCTCAATTTGTTGTTGGTTCCTAGTTTATGTGGAGCTATAGAAACAAGTTGGTACATGGTTCTGAAGTCCCTGCTCAAGAGGAATGTTGGTTAAATGCGGGGGCTTCTCTGTCGGAACTTGATCAGGTGAAGTCCCTAAGTAGCTTCACTGTCAAGCCTGCTGCTCAGCTTTTTTGGTCCCCTCCCTCCTCCAGTTTCTTCAAACTAAATGCTGATGCTGTTGTTAATAAGGCAAGAAAGAAAACAGGTGGGGGTTTGGTGATCATGGACCATCTTGGTCAAGTGGGGTTTGTAGTTGCTCTTAACTTTCACCACTGTTCTGATATTGCACTTGTTGAAGCCCAGGCTATTTTGCAAGGTCTGAAATCAGCGGTGAGAGGCAACTTTCTTCCGTTGTGCATAGAAACAGATGTTTTACAGATAGCTCAACTTTGTAATGGGGTTGTAGATACTAGTCTGGATATAACAAATGTGGTGTGTGACATTAAATCTCTGTTGGAAAGGCATGTAATTGGTTCTGTTTCTTTTGTTTACAGGGAGTGTAACAGGGTGGCTCACAGAATTGCTAGTCGGGCGTTGGGACATAATAGCTCAACCATTTGGTCGATTTCTTTTCCTGGTTGGCTCCTAAAATTGGCTAAATGGGACATTACTGGTACTTCCTCTCCTGGTCGAATTTAATTGTTTATAATATATTCTTTTCTCAAAATAATAATAATAACCACCGAAGACAAAAAATATGAAAATGATCACATAAATTTTTAATTCATAAAATGCTAACATTCATTTCTAAATTAAAAGTAATATATTGATGAAGTACATCCACCCATAGTTGATGATCAGTGTACTTCCTTTTTAACATGATAGGGATAGGGATTTAAGTCATGCAAATTCGATGAATATTTATTGATATGTGTTAAAGTTGTCTTCTTATTATGGAAGCACATATTATGTTTTTCAGTGTATCAGTATCTATATATATATAGATCCCGCATGTAATCAATGGTGGGGTAAAGGTGCCCACAGGAGCCATGCCTCTTAAGAAAAAACACCTAAACAATTACACATATATTTCTCAATTTTGTATGGGCTTCACTTTGGTCCTTCCTAAATGTTACATATGAGTTCATTTATCATTGGCATCCTTTTCTTTATATCATGTACATAGCCTGAATAGGTTTTCAAATGGAGTAAATATCTTTTTGTGTCATGAAGTAAATCTTCGTGTTGCATATGAAACTTGGCATATCTTAATAAACCATTAAATATGAATGTCAATTATATAGGAAAGAGCAAATTACAATTTAACTACCCAGTTGAAATGCATTCACATGCAAAACAACTGTTTCGTTTTTATTACAATTGACCTCTCTGCCGTTAATAGGCTTCAGTTAGTTTTGACATCAAACAGTATAAAATAATGAAAATATCAAAATACCCTTAAAAATTAACTAGAAAAAAATTAATTAATTAAATTAAAAAATTTTAATAAATCTTATTCTTTATTCTTCACCAGTTACTACCAAACCAAAAATCTAACATCATCAATCAATAAATAACAAACAAAATCATCAACAACATTTAAAACATAATCATCATCATCAATAAACAAATAACAAAAAAAAAAAAAACACCTGGAACCATCATCATCAATCAACAAATAACCAAAAGAGAATAAACATCTTGAACCAGATTTTCTGGACTCATCAGAAAATCTTCAATCTCAACTCATCAATCAATTCATCATCAATCAACTCATCTGGAATCATCAGATTTTCTTGAAGAACTGAAAAAAATCGAACCCAGAAATCTAGGTTTGATTTCTGGGTTTGAGCACTCAAAAATCGAACCTAGATTTCTAGGCTCGAGAACCCAAATCTGGGTTCATCACGAACCCAGAATCTAAATTCACGAATAAACCTAGATTTCTGGGTTCATTCATGAACCCAGACTGGGTTCACTTGAATGATGAACTCAGATCGGGTTCGAGGAACAAGAATAGCAGAAGAAGAAGAAAAGTAGAAGAAGCAGAAGAAGAGACAGCGAACGACGTCGATAGGGACAGGGATGGCGGAGACAGAGACAGCAACGGCGAAAAAACGAGAGAAGGCTGAGTGATGAGAGAGAGACAAAGACAGAGACAGAAAGAGAGAGAAACAGTATTTTAAAGTTTTTAAAATTTATATTTTTAAAAAATAAAACATTTAAAAGTTTTTAAAAATTATTTTTTAAAAAAATAAAACATCAAAAGATAATTTTATCCCTAACCTATTAAGATTATCTAAAGTTCATTAATAATAGGGGGTCAATTATAATAAAAATAAAATAATTGTTTCGTCTGTAAATATATTTTAACGTGGCAGCTGCATCGTAATTCCTTCTACGGGGAAAAAAAAAAAAAAATCAACAATAAATAAACATCAGCAATTACATGGTGAAAAAATTCTAACCAAAAGTTTTAGCGGTAGAAGAGCGAGTGGATGCCCCTACTCTTACCATTCTCTCACTGTCTAGTCGCCGACACATCGCTGTCTACTTGTAAATTAAACATGAAAATATCTTACCTTTTTTTTCTTAAAAAAAAAAGAAAGAAAAGAAATTCAGTTCTAGCTCAATATTTATATATGTATTATTATTATTACAAAATGCATATTGCACATCTTTGCAAAAAAAACCAAACAAAACGTTATAAAAAACAAACTCAGATCCAATCTGAAACTCGACTCCACTTCGCTCAAACAAAGGCAAGACAGAGCGGACGATGGGGTATCCAGCGAACGGTGGGCAGCCTCTCAAGTTTCTGATCTACGGGCGCACCGGCTGGATCGGCGGCTTGATCGGCAAGCTCTGCCAAGCTCAAGGCATCGACTTCGTCTACGGCTCCGGCCGCCTCGAGAACCGCGCGTCTCTGGAGGCCGACATATCGAACATCAATCCCACTCACGTCTTCAACGCCGCTGGTGTGACTGGCAGGCCCAACGTCGACTGGTGCGAAACCCATAAGGTGGAGACCATACGCACTAATGTGGTCGGCACTCTCACTCTCGCTGACGTCTGCAGAGACAAAGGTTTGGTTCTCATCAACTACGCTACCGGTTGCATCTTCGAGTACGATGAGAAGCACCCCATCGGATCTGGTATCGGCTTCAAGGAGGAAGACACTCCCAATTTTATCGGATCCTTTTACTCCAAGACCAAGGCCATGGTACATATGCTTTCACTTTCTGTCACATTTTTGTTATTCATTAATTTGCATTGTTTCTTGATTTGAGATAATTTGATTATGATGCCACATAGTTTGATTTTCTTTTAATCCAAAAATTATAAGGCTTTGACGTTGCAGATCAGGGTTTGGCCTAGTTGAGTAAAGTTACCTATCAATGACAATCATTGGATTGATTGTAAGAATGGAAATTGAAAAATATCCAAAGGTTGTTATTGATGGATAAGTTTAGCCAACCAGTAAGGTGGCTATGTTGTGTTCATTTTCTATTTTTCACATTAACTATTAATGTGATATATTATAGTTGATGTCTGCTTCAATCAATATGTTGTTGTGATTTGTTGTTCAAAGGTGGAGGATCTGCTGAAGAATTATGAGAATGTTTGTACTTTGCGTGTGAGGATGCCGATATCATCTGATTTGTCTAATCCTCGTAACTTTATCACTAAGATTGCTCGATATGATAAGGTGGTTAACATTCCAAACTCCATGACTATATTGGATGAGCTGCTTCCGATTTCCATTGAGATGGCTAAGAGGAACCTGACTGGAATTTATAACTTTACAAATCCTGGAGTGGTTAGTCATAACGAGATTTTGGAGATGTATCGTGAGTATATTGATCCCAGTTTTACCTGGAAAAATTTTACTCTTGAAGAACAGGCCAAGGTCATCGTTGCCCCTAGGAGCAACAATGAGCTTGATGCCACCAAATTGAAGAAGGAATTCCCTCAACTCTTGCCCATTAAGGAGTCCCTTATTAAATATGTGTTTGAGCCAAACAAGAAGGCTTGATGTTAGGTTTCAATTTTTCAGTTTCATAATTTTTTGAATTTTGTTTCATGCAGTTTGATGTGATATAACCAGTGTATGGTTCTTCTTCACACATTACACAGCATGATTGTTAAGTATTTGTATTCCATATGTTGTATTCTCAGTTTGATCATGAATAAATTAGTCAAAAGCGATTTGATCTGGTTACAGGTATGAATTTATGGTTTTGTACGGCTTGAATTGCTGAGGATAGAATCTTTGGCTTTGAATAGCAGGCTTTGGTCGGTGTAATTTAAACAGTTGTTTACTCTTGCCATTTGCCTACTGTTTTTCTTTGAAATTACAAGAGATATGAGCAATTTTTGTTTGATGCAATAGCTGGTTGATGTTCATTAAACAATCTCTGTGCTATTAGACATTGACCTTTAAAATGTCAATTTTTGGGAAAATTGCTTTTATCTCTTCTTTTGCATGGGAACTGGTTGGATGGTCTCAAATGATATGTTTGCTTGGATTTTTGAGAAAAAAAACATAGATGAACAAGATTGAGATAACAGCAAATGATAGAACGGATGTGTCTTTTTATTTTTCAATCGAAGGTTTAAAATCCAGCAAACAATCGCTGCAGTAAGACTTTGAGAGCCGTGACTTGGAAAAAACAACCAATAAAAATTTTGAGATTATATTTGTTGCAGGATGTCTAGCTTCAAATTTTGAGATTATGTTTGTTGCAGGATGTCTAGCTTCTTTAAGGTTCTTTGCTTTTCTTTTTATCTTTTTTTCTTTTCAGTCTCCTGTATTGTGGATGTAGCAAATCTTGTTTGTTACCCTTTATTTTTTTTCTTTTTCCTTTCTCTGTCTATTAAATATGGATGTAGCAGATTTGGTTTTTCACTTTTTTTTTTTTTTTCCACTTAGTGACAAAAAATAATAATAATAATAACCTTTTCACTCGAAGCTTGGTAATTGGACAAGTTTTTATTGATGAACGAGTTCAATCTCCACTCTGAGCAATTACAGTCAACAAAAAGAAAGAAATCCCAATGATCATCATATCATTGAAGTTTTTATTTCCATCATCTGGTAAAATGCAGCAACAAAAATATCAAAACGCCACCTTGATAGCTTGAAAAGCATAACAGCCTGGACATGTCAATCTTGTTAAAAGCCCAGACTTGTGAATCTTGGATGGGGATTTAGTTGTGTCCAAGAATCCCATTCTTGGTATACATGGAAGGGCCGTTGAATTGCAGGTTTTTCTGAGGGTGGGAGTAGGAAGAGAAGGGAAAACCTGGGAGAATGTTGTATATCACAAGTGGGCTTCTCACCACATGAACTCCGTCTTCCCAGATGATTGCACCTGACATAATCGGCTGCTGCACAATATTTGGACCGTAAACATTCACTTGGAATGATTTCTGCTCTCCAACTTCAGAGAATGACAGAACGGATGGCTCTATCGTGATACCAACAGAGCTAGGGATGTACATTCTTGCAATGTAAGTTGAATTTGGTGAGCCAACATTGGTTACTGTCCTGGTAAAGACAGCCTGAATTTGCTGGCCATCTTCAACGGCTAGAGAGAATGAGGGGTAGTTGAGATTCCAAGCTCTTCCAGGCCCTGTGAAGCAGACACTGGAGTTATCACCGGTGACCATTCTTAGAGTAGTGCTGTTGTAACCTTGCTCGCAGAGGAAGTTTATGTAATCTGCCTCGTATGCATCGTAGACAAGCCCGGGGTCTATGGCCTGAGCAGGGTTGATGTGGCCGGCTCCATAAGCAAATTCAAGATCTTTATGCTTCCTTGTGTCCATTACATAAGCTATACACAAACAGTGAGGTCAGGGTATCAGTGTCTCGTCATTTACAAATCCGCTGAAATATTACAAATACAAAGACCAAGTTGCCAACCTGTGGTCATGAGGGCGGACTTAATGGCAGCAGGAGACCAGTCGGGGTGGGCAGCCTTGACATAGGCAGCAGCAGCACTAGCATGAGGACAGGACATGGATGTGCCAGAGATTACGTTGAAATTGACACTCCTGGTGTCATCATAGTATATTGAAGGAGGAGCCACAGGCGACCAAGCAGCAAGGATGTCCACACCAGGTGCGGTGATATCAGGCTGTACATTATCCATCCAAAAATTTTCAAGCCATGCTTAAAAACAATATAACAGGTGAGGAATGCTGTGAATGACTTAGATTCTTATTGTACCTTGAGAACGTCTGGGGTGATAGGGTTGGGTCCTCTGGAAGAAAATGATACTATATAAGGAGCCATGACATCCTTCCAAGTCTCACCAGCTAGGATAGTTGCAACTGGATTCCTGAAAACGTAACCTTGTGAGAATCATTAATAAAATGACTTGTTAAGAAGGTAAAAGGTGTTCTATTGAAAATGAATCTGTATGGGTGGTTTTGTTTACTCTGTTGTTCTGATGTAGTCCAAAATTTGAGCGCCATCTTCCGTGCTGATCAATGTTGCTGGCAATGGGTAATTGAAGGCAAAATCAGTGATAGATGAATCAGCCATTATGGTACCTAAACCATCAGCCATCAGAATGCCAGAACCGTCCGAGAGGGTTTCACAAAAAACAATTTTTCCTGCAACTTTGTATGAGTTCAAGGCACCAGTGATGCAATATCTTGCAATATCTGGATCAGCTCCAGCAGAGAAGTTGGCTGCATCTCCTCCCCAGATCAAGGGAAATGAGATCCCATCGAGTGGAAAACTATTAATGGAAAGTCCCTGTTCGTCAAAACTATCAATGGACATTCTCTGTTCGTCAAAACTATTAATGGAAAGTCCCTGTTCGTCATAGTAAAAAAATGGTATAAGGGTACACATATATATCCTAGAGCACAAGCTGTATGGTGTGTACAACCATTTGCAATTTCACTCACAGTGTAAGTTTGTCCATTGCCAAGCACAACTTGGGCAACAAATTTCCTGTCAATGGTACTAGCAGCAACAGTGAGTGACCAGGGTGCATAATTGGAAACTGTATATGGCCCGGGCCCAGAATTGCCAGCAGAATTTGAGGTCAAGATACCATATTTCATGGCATGGAAAGAACCAATAGCAATGGGATCTTCAAAGTACTGGAGTGGAAAGTCACTTCCAAGGGACACTGATATAATATCAACTCCATCTGCAATTGCATCATCAAATGCTGCAAGGATATCTGCAAGGGCACATCCAAAGGACCAGCAGACCTTGTACATGGCAATCCTTGCATTGGGGACTCCACCTCTCGCGGTACCTTCTGCCAGACCATAGTAGCTGGCGCCAGGCACCTCCCTACCTGCTGCAGTCGAAGAAGTATGTGTTCCGTGTCCTTCAGAGTCTCTTGGGGATTCGAAGTCAGTTATGTCATACAATTTTTCGCTATTGTAATATCTAGCTCCAATGATCTTGCTGTTATGCCAAATATGTACCATTAGTTACTGAATGAAATGAAACACAAAATGATCTTGCTAGAATAGAGGAAGAGTGCTTACTTGTTGCAGGTGAAATTGGCACCTTGGCATTCTCCCTTCCACTTAGCAGGTGGAGCACTGAGTCCTTGGTCATTGAAGCTGTCGGCTTCCGGCCAAATTCCTACAAAATAAAGAATTCAAATGCTTCAATTCATATAATCATCTAGGATTTATTAGTGTTGTAAAACTTAAGAGCAGATACGACTACTCGTCGGGTACTCGATGAGGGGGATTCTATCGATCCAAGAATCCCCAAATTAGGGGGTTCTATTTGCCTTGGCCGAGGCTTAGCTCGGTCAACTCGAGAATTACTCGGTCCAAGTCAACTCGATGAGTACTGTGCTAATATTGCTTTTTAGATTATATGAAACAAGTTTTATAATGATTGGTGGTCATATAATTGTTATTTTGATTCTATAAAAAAAAATTTATATATTTTTTTATAAATTTGATCAAATTTGAAAAAACTTGATCAATTGGTCAATGGGCTAATCATTAACCAACGGTCAAACTAAGTATTCATCAAGTAGTCAAATATTCTCTATTCGTTGAATGATCGGTTGAGTAGCGAGTTTTAAAATATTGAGATTTATTCCGGATAAAAAACAGTGGTGTTAGTGAGTAACTAAATATAATGACCTGTGTCTAGAAGTCCAATAACGACATTCCCTTCTTGACCCGCTCCAAGCTTGCCTTTGCTGAAACCCATGAAATCCCATGACCTTGTAGTGTGAAGCTTCAGTATATGATTTGGAATCACTGAAACAACACCTTCCATTTCTGCACCCCATTTCAGTTGCATTTAGAATGGATAATTGTTACAATTTTTGTTAATTTTTAATAAACCGCTTGTTTGACTATCTCACCCGAAAACCTTGCAACGTCTTCATCTGTCAATTTAGCCGCAAATCCATTAAAACTTCTCCCATAACTGTAGATTAGAGAATCTTTGGCTGCCGTATTACTGCAATTAAAAAATTATAATATAAGTGATTTGTTATCAGGTGCTGTGCTTAGAGAACTCGTAAGAACCGGAGGACCTTGTGGTAGATAAACATTAATTTGTTTCTATTATAAGATCACCAATGACTTTATTCACATTTATTTAATTCAAGCAACATCTTTTGTCCTGATTAGTGTAGTCACACTTGCTAGTTAGATAAGATAGTAAGACATTTACATTATTATGAAAAAGAAAGAGTTCGAAACAACCACAAGAATAATATTTATATAAATTAGTCTTGACTTACATATTGTTTTATGTATATATACGGTTGACAACTTATGTATTATATCATTTGAGTATTCTAAATTTAGGAAAAAAATTTTAGACAATTTAATATTGACTCTTTTTTTAGGAGAAAATAACGTGAGATGACATTATAATAAAACGACACGATTTACAAACTGTACTGAAAAGCTGATATAAATTTTTTTAGCTCTATTAGTGTTTGCGAATAAATGCAATATTTCATGAATAAAAGCAACAAACTATATGTATATATATACATATATATATATATATATGTATGTATGTATATTTTGTCATTTATTCACAGACAATGCTGATACTAAAAAAAAATCATTTCAGTTTTTATGTATTAATTCTCTCCTTTTAATGCTTAGCATTGAAAGTTTTCTACTGATATTAGTATTCTGGAATTAAAATTTAATAACAACTATTCCAAAAAAACAATTGATAACACCTTCCAAGAACATGTTTTAGCATGGAATGATGAGTTGATTGAACAGATATATGCCCCCGAGGTCGCTCTCCCATGTATACAACATGAACCTACGAACAAACACAAAATCTTTCATTGGAATCATCAACAACAACAACAAAAAAAACAATTACATTCACTTGTAACTAGAAAACTACACTACCTTCCTCTCTTGTCCATGGCATTTGAGCACAAATGCTGCAACCAATAATGCATACAACAGATAATGCAGTCCTGATGAGTTAGCCATTGGAACTAAACTCTTTTGTTTCACCCCGAAAATATGACTTGGTGATTTGGGCATGGTGCTGTAAGATATTTGTAGGAGGAACAAATGGTGATGATACTTGGAATGTCCGCACCAACATTTTGTATTGCTTGATTATCGATTGGTAACAGACCGTCCTTGTTGCTTGTGATTTAGTTATTATCGCCCAATTTTAAAGTAAAATCACAAAGCTAAAGAATGAATGTGCGTTTACCGGTTCTCTAATACCAACAAAATGCTAAAGGTGAAACATGGTCATCAACTTGCGATTTGGCGCTTTATAATGTCAACAAAATTGAAGGCAGTGCTGTTAACGTTGTTTTGATCGTCCGCTTAGCATGTAGCATTTGTGATGTATTCCTTATATAGTAGTTTAGTAGCTGTAAGTGAAAAATTGAAGTCAGCTTCAAAGTTTGTTATTATGTTCTTATATCATTCTTCTTTGCATGAAAATGACAATCATTTTCGTACAAAATGTCCTTGTTGTGTCCGTCACTGTCAAGGTGATGCGTACTATGTTCCTTTTTTTTTTTGAGGAAATTGTAAGTCTGAATGTGTACTGTTTTAAAAATGGACCCATAGTAACCTTTTTCTTCTCAATTTTTATTTATTTATGTTTTTACGTTATCGAAAGTTAAAGCACACATTAATTGAACGCTTCCCTCACCTATACGTTGGGGTTGTAAATTCAAATTGTATCCTTTTCACCAAATCTTAAATCTTACTTCTGTTACTTCGCTCCGTATTACTTGAATCATGAAAGGAAAATATTTGTTAAAGTTTGTATAACTATTATGTCATTTCTTTTTATTTTTAGATTAAAAAGGTAATGTTATTGTTTTCATTCAAATAAAATTGGAAGAGTATATTAAAGAACCAGTAAAAGTCTCTTGAAATGGGTTAAAATATGGCAAAAGAAAATAACAGAAAATTGGTGTTTTTGTGAATTATAAAAAAAAAGAGTTGAAATCCTCTCCTAATCTTGTTTTTTGGTTTGAATTTTATACGAGGAATTTGAGTTTGACAAGCATGAGAGACATAGGGTGCATAAGGTAGGCGTTTTTTATTTTCTGGTTTTTAATAAACAAAACGAAAAACAAAGACAGTGTTTCTTATTTGTATTTTCAAATTCTGAAAACGCTTCTGTACACCCAATCCTCAGGAGCTCTCAGGATCCGGATCTCCTTTTTTAGGCCTACGTTGTGAGAAGTTGGCCCAAATTTCAACACATATTCTTTAAAGAGAGGTAAATGAATATAAAATAAGTATTTAGTCCATCCCTAACGCTACTCAATCCTAATATCTATGGCCTTCGACAATCATATCAATCTTAAAGACTTCATAGTTTGATTTTGACATTAATATAAAATTCTTATATTATTTGATGTAATTTTAATTTTAATAAATTTTCAAATATAATGCATTATACAATGATCTCATACCTTGGAAGGATTTATTTTACGTGCTAGAAAAGATAAACATCAATATTTTGGACATCAAAAATGATTTTTATTGACGTTTACAACAATACGGTAATTTTATATTTAATTATTTATTATATTGTAATTTAAATTTTGTTCATATGTAAGTTTAAATGATATATCCAAATGACCACATATTGAATCTTAGAATTCATTGATTATGTGTATTTTATCATCCAAATTGCTCTTAACCCTTTTCTATGTTGGTTAGAACATTGAATATTTATTTGAACATGACACACTGATTTAGAATGCGTAAAAGTTTATCAGGACTGAAACTTGTTGAACTTAAAGGGACTAATATGTAATTTTATCATGTCACAATTTTTTGGACTAGTATGTGGTTCATCGGGAGTCATACTCTCTGTTCTTTAGCAAGTAAGGTGGTGGACCGGTGATCGCAATTATCCATAACGATTAGTTTTGAATTTTCCTACAAATTCAAGTTTTGGATTTCTTAAATCACATTTCCAAGAACCTTAAAAAGTTTTCTAACGTAACCATAGAGTGTTATAATTCTTGTTGAACAAGAAATATCTATTCATAATTACACTCACGAATGTTTAAATTTCACAACTATTTTTCGAGGGAGGAAAAATTATTTACAATCAACCTTTCTCATTTAAAGTGTGGAGATAGCCCGTAAGATTGTAAATATATCCAATTGTCAGACATCACTTGTACACTTGTGATGTAACATCTATATTGTCGTAAACAATTAGATTGGCACTAGAAGCCTAATTGAAAATAAAAATGATAAGTTTAAATTTAATGGAGATAGCTTGGAGTGTGGATGTAAGCAATAATTGGATTTCAAAATAAACCACACCCACCATTTATCTTCTGTTAAAACCACTATAAATTTTAAGTTTGGCTCTCTTTTATGTTGCATTTCAATCCAACAATCCATAATTTGAATCTCTTTTCTTGAAATAAAATGAAAGCGTATGTGTGAGATATAATCAATTTGATATTCTTTCGAATCTTTTCTGAAATACAATTTTAAAAGTCATTTGGAATCTTTAGGTGATTTCAGATTAAAAGATTTTATTTCTGAAGTAACTATCAAATGTCTTTCAAAGTAAATGGAATTATTTTACTTTAAAGTTTCAAATATACACAATTTTGAATTAAATTATAAAATTAAACATTAGTCTCACCTTATCTAGTGTATTCAGTATGGCTTATGGTATGTGAATTGATAATTAGCCTCAAAATTTTAATGTTTGATTGTAATGATAACCCACAATTGATGAAAATCTAACAAGGTTTAATTTAATTATGATATAGTAAAGTTTTAACCATTTTTGGAAAGAAAGTAAAAGCACCATGTAAGAATCTAAACCTTTGAAGACATTGTTATACATGTACAGAGAGACAACACTTGAAACTTTAGGATATCAATTATCATAGGAAGACTTTGTCAAAGCTTAAAGCTAACAGATCTAATTCTAGATTTATTGTTATAATATATTGTAAACTAGTAGATATTTTTATTTATATTTGAATGGCTTGGCTCAAATGACTCATATTGTGATCTATTAACATGTCTACTCTATACGTACACGAACTAAATAGTAATCAAAGATAATACCATAAAATGACACTAAACTATTGAGGAGTTTGAACAATTGAACCAAACTATTAAATGAGTTATAATGACACCTAAGAGTATGAATTATTCAGTTTACCCTTCATTATTAGAATATTTTTATTCTTTCTTCTCTTCTCTTCTTTGAGTTTTGGTCAAATTAAATCACTCTTTTACACTCATTGTCTCACTTACAATTGATCTTACTCATTCAAACCTCCTCACTCACTATAGCTCGTTTGAACTAAAAGTATAATTATTGAATATAGACATTTCACATGAACTATCGCACAAACAAGGTCAGTTTTGTCTTAAAAAATATTTAATAGTGCTTTTACACAACTATAATTCATTTTAATAGTTGGATGCCATTTTCCAAACTTCACAATATTTTGCCATATAAAAAAAAAAAAAAATGCCTGTAAATATTAAATGGCCTCTTGTTTGAAACTATAGAGTTGCAATGACACATATGTATTTATTCTTTGCAACGGGTCACCTAACGACTCTCTATGATTTTTGCCGACAACTTCAATTCTTTCACCCACTTTTCAGTCTTCTAACAACATTACAATCTTGAGCAGATTTGAGTCATTCATACACATCCAAAGTCATTAATGCTTTAATTTTCCTATGTACTCTTGGTGAGAGAGATTTCTTTGTATCTATTCACTTGTATTTGTGTTTTGAGTGTTGAGAAATACTAGTTGAGTGTGAGAAACACTTTCAAGGATTGTAAATCCAAGTGTAAAGTATCACTTGGTAGGATTGGTGTGAAATATTCACGGTTATTGTAAGGGTTTTATTGGCACTTAAAGTTCTAACTAGAGATAGTGAAAACTTCAAGCTTGGAGGAAGTTTAGGGAGTGCATTTGGGCACGATTTGATGCCGAACCGGTATAAATTATTATTATGTTTGGTTTAATTTCTTTATCCCTAAACTCTACAAGAGGTACAATTTATATTTATTGAGTATATTTATTTTAATTTACATAAAATAACGGATTTGAATATCGTAGATCGAAAATTGTTTTCATTTCATAGAAACCCAATTTAACACTTGGGTTAAGTTTTGGTCCAACGTAATGGATTGTTAATAATTAGCATGGCTTATGGCATGTAAAGGGATGATACTACTTTTAAAAAAAAAAAAATGTAAATGGATCATACTGCTACTACAACTTACAGTATATGAATTAATAATTAATGAATTATTATTTATTAGTTATAGTATATGAATTATTATTATTATTATTTTATGACCGGGACAAACCGTTTTGATAGAAATAGAAGTTGTGCCTTCAAGTACAAGGATCAATGACGTTATCAACTAGACCACTAACATTCTTTGAATTATTATTTATTAGTTAATTGATAATTAATGGATTGCATCCATTAATTATTTCAATGATCTCGGGCTTATGCGTATATGAATTGATAATTAACGGATTGTTAACAGCAAGTACTACAATTTAAAGTCAATGGGGTGGGGGGGGGGGGGAGTGTGGTGGGGTTTCTTAGGACACGCTTCAAAGAGCGGAAAGAAGCGACGACACGTGAATAACGCTCAACTTACAGCTAGCTGTCTGGCGTCTAGATTGACTAGAAGCTTCTCCAACTATAATTTCTAAATTGTAACTATTTTAATTAATTTTTAGTTAAATTAACAGGAAGTTTAGCAAAGATTTTAATATTAATTTATTTAATTAAATAAAAAAGAAAATTTGGTTAAACCCTTTTACTTTCTATACTTAAAGAGAGTGATTCAATTTTTATAAAATAGTTAAACATATAGAAAGTGATTAAAATGCATAATCTGATAGAAACCCTGGTTGATAGTCTAAATATTTCTCGGAGATTGCAACCGCTCCTTGGACCACCAATGAAAGAATGGACCCAGCTATACCTGAGCCCAGGTATAGGTCTGCCACTTATTTGGGTTCAATCTTTTCTAACTGATCTACCTAATTTAGCACAAACAATACAAGTGCAATTATGATCCCACTGAAATATACTTTTGATGAACAATATAAGCTTAATAGGAGCTTTTTATTAAAATAAAAAATACTTAAAACTGATGAACAAAATATTTGCTTTGACATACAAATTCATGAAAGCCATCGTTGTTTTTTAGTACTGGCATCAGCACCTAGTGACAACAACACGTAACAGCAAGGCCCCAACTACTGGCATTAAAAACACATTCTGTTCATTTTTAGTGACCATTTGCAATTGGACCATTTTGGCTGGAGGCATTGTCCCCAGCCTTAACGGCATAGAATCTCCGGTACATGGAATCAACTTCGGTGAGGTAGTATGTTCCCGGAGCCAAAAGGCTATTGTCTTTGCTCGTCACAAAGTCCTTGGCCCCGTACCTATGCTCCATTAACTTCATTACTTCAACAAACTTCTCTGGAGGAAACTGCATCAAAGTAAATGAACATTAAAATGTTTACAATGATGAAGCACCTTTTAACAGTCAAATACCCGTATAAGATATACTCTCCTATTGACTTTGAAACTCAAAGCGGTTTTAGTCTTCCAGCATTTCCAAATGACTTAAAAGGATAAAGATTATTTAATTATTACTATTATAACTCTATATACATCAAACATCACACTGTGAAACAACCAACACAGACTCAGATTCCCTTCCATGATAAAAAGGTCAGTGGTTAATGTACCACTTTATCTTCTAAGATCCCTCGACTTCTCCAGTCATAGGTTTACTGTCCATATGTTATCCTCATGCCACTTTTTGCAGGACAATGCCACCTCATAAGATGAGGCAACGGCCAAGTGAAAGTCATATTATTACAGGAGTTAACAAAGAGTAAATGAGATATTCTCAATATCAAGATACGAAGGCTCCTAGGCAGTCTTAGAAAACTATAAAATAGGTGGCACTCTGTGTGCATTAAATAATGAATGCGCAATCCCCATTCTTTGATAGGGGTAGGCAGTCTACGTCAAAGATAACAGGGTGATATGTATCATCAATTCATCATATAATTAAAATCAATTGTCATATCTGATGAAGAAGAATATTTATGTTTTACATAGTATGTCCGGAGGGGAAAAATGGGAGTTACCTCATGCCTTGACTTCAATTTCTCTGCAACATTCATCACGGCTGCAATATTTGACAAGCTAAAAGAATTTTGACCCTCACTAAGTTTCAAAGAGAACATTGTTGCAGTCAAACCACTCCCATAAGAGAACAATACCACCCGCTTACCAGCCTGGAAGTTATCATATGAATTATAAATTTGTTTGTATTAACAGCACGAATGCAAAAGTGAAATTGAGAATGCAGTAGAAACATTTACCAATTCACTATGTTTGCTGTGAAGAAGGGATGCAAATGCCGCATATAGAGATGCTGTGTACATGTTACCAACTTGCTTTGGTATCAGTGTGGTTGGTTGGACCTTTGCATCATAAAGAGGCTTTGCAACTTGTTGGGATACCTGTAAAATGCATGATATCAACAAGAGCAACAACTTAAACTTAAATCCACCACCGATCACTTAAAACTCATCACAATCAAGAAATACTCTCCATTGTGTACAATGTGAAATATGGAAGTTAATCTGGAAAGGTGCACAGAGTAGAAACCAACAAAGTTGAACTTATCATCACAGGGTTCTATTAAAATGTGAGTTGTTGATATAATGGAGCAACCAGAAACAATAAAGAAGTGAATATCAACTTGGGTCTTGAAGAAGACAATTGATGAATTGTCAATTTGTTATCGCATTATGACAGAGATCCAGATTAGAGACCTTAGTGGTCCCCCGGGACAAGAAAAGTGAAAAAAATAAAATATAACAAACTAAAGGGAGAAAAATAAGAAATTCCTTTATTAAAACAATAAAAATTAAGGTTCATAGCAGACCTTCTCAAGATCCCTGCTTTGGTAGCTTTCATCACCAGATAAAGTTGAAAATGGTCCAAACTTTTCTTTAGCAGCCCCATCAACAGAACTGCAAATAACAGCAAGGGCATTCAATCATCAGGTACATGCATGTCAAAATAAAAAAACTTTAAAAATTTAAAAAATGTAACGCTTAGAGAAATGAAGAAGGAACCTGGCATTTCTCAAGAAGTCATTATACAACAAGCGAGCAAAGCTTTTCTGTACAAGCTGTTGTTAAAAAGAAAAAATGTTAGACACAATAGACAAGTAATTGTCGTATGTATTCTACTGATTCATCAATATATGGAACAAGATGTGTGTTTTTGAAGATCATAACCATTGAAAAAACCTACCTTGTTATATGGAGAATGAAACACAAAGTATTCAGCATCAGTCACGGAAAATTGTTTGCCTTCCAGTTTCTCATATCTAGAAAAAAACAAGTCAGTCATTTATGGAGCACAACTAACCATACAAAAACACAAAATGTCTTCTCCACTTAATTAGAGACTTACTTGCTGCAGAAGTATTTGTAACAAGTATCGACGGCCATGAGGTAGCATGTCTGAGAAAGTTTCCCATTTACAACCTACAAACATTTTTGTCCATAGATAATATGCATGAGTACCAGCGAAAAATAAATAAATTAGATCGAAGAGTAATGCTCGATGCTTCAAATCACAGAAGCAAAGTATTTATGTGCATTTCATATTTAAGATTCTAGCACTTGGAGGATTTCCTCTGACAGAGATGGTCAATACCAACTTTAAAGCAGAAGAAAATTTTTTAGAAAAAAGGGCATTCTTATTCATAAATCAGCAAAGATGGCTAAAACAGAAGTTCGTGAAGCAAGTCACTTTTGCAAAATACTCTTTTAAAATTATTCTTAGGATTATCAACTTGAGTACTGTTATAGTCACGCAAGGATTATCCACATAAGAATTGAAGAAAAAAGAATTTCAATGTAAGCCCTGGCAAAAAGGGGTTAGATAAGTGTGATGTCTAAAAATTGTTCTCTCTTGTACACTATAAACTCTGACCATCAATTTAATCTACCAATTGCACATCATTTGGACTTAAAAGCATTCAAACAATGAAATTAAAATTCAGTTGCAACATATACATAAGAGGCTGAGATGGCATACATAGGGAAAGTTTTGTAAACCAAATTCTCATGGCTAAGGATGTTCTGGATGTTAATGACAATCATAAATCACCAAAATTGTTAAAGGGAAGGATTACCGGATATTCACTAGCAAGGTTTGGCTTGTAGAAATCATAGGCATGAGCCATATGGCTCCCCCTAAATTTGCTTTCAAAAGCAATTGGAGCATCTGGGCCTATTAACATGGCTATAGCAGCAGCTCCTCCAGTTGGCCTTGCTGGTCCTTCTGCATAAACCTGTTAAGAAGATCTCCATTAAAAATATAGAAAAAATGAAAGATTGTCTAACATTTGAGAATAACCCATCCATCATATATGTATATCCAATTCAGTGCAGTAACAAATAGAACAAAAATGCATTTTAAGCACAGATGTTTCACAGCTACAAATTAGCTATCAAGATAACGTCTAAAGAAATTAAACATACCGCGCTGTCGGTACACACAACAAGCCCATAGCGTCCATCCCACGAACTACTCTCCACCCAGTTTACACAGTTAAACAAAGCTGCAGTTCCTCCATAGCAGGCATTAGTGGAGTCAACACCTTCAATGTCAGTATTTCCACATTTCTGCAATATTTACACAAGAGAACAGCAGTAAGATGCAGATATTTGAACAGCATAATATTAGCCCTGATAAAGAGGTATTTTTACAGCCAAGAAATATCTAAAAAATGAATTGATTGGAAATCCCATGACTACCCAGAAAGGTGCAGGTTAAAATCAAGAAAATAATCAACCAAAACAAGTACTTCCCATTGTTGAGATACGAATTTACAACATCAGTTCACAAGTGCACTGATGCCTTGCCCAGCCAACAAAAGTAAAGCAATAGTTTAATATAGGAAATTGCATTGGACTAAGGAAAATACCTCAAAAATTTGCATGAGGAAAGTCTTGATGGATTTGCTCTTGTCAATCACAGTTTCACTTCCTACTTCAAGACGACCAATTTGTTTCGGATCAATCTTGTACTTCTCAAGAAGGGAAGTAACAACAGTCAAACTGGCAATATAAGATTCAACAGAAACAGTTTAACATAGATGTACAAGGCGCCACCTAAATGTAATCCAAAGAGTTCACTTTCAGTTATTATTAAAATAAACATAGATATAGGATCACAACCTCATTGAAATGACATCTTCCACCTCTGTGCAAAATGCCATGCAATCTTGCCCAAGCCCAATGGTGTATTTACCTTTGCCAGCACCATCATGAGCCTCCAAAGCTTCCTATTTATCCAATACAAAGAAAAGAAAAGAAAAAAAAAAAAAGAAAAAAGAAGTAAATGTTATTCAAATCATACACAACCGATCTCCCAGAAGAAAAACCTTCACTTAAGACCAATATTCATAGTTCAGAACATAACAAATTAAACTCATTTCATATCATGTGAATGTTGTATAAAATATTTTCTAATCTCAGATTATAAACTTATTTAGCAAAGAATTAAAAATATTTCCTTCCACCTAAATCCTCTTAGAATCCTAAGTGTTATTCAAACCATACACAACCGATCTCCCAGAAGAAAAACCTTTACTTGAGACAAATATTCATAGATCAGAACATAACAAATTAAACTTATTTCATATCATGTGAATGTTGTATAACATATTTCAAATCTCAAATTAAAAATTAAAAATTTATTTAGAAAAGAATTAAAAACATTTCCTTCCACCAAAATCCTCTAAGAATCCTTGAAATCTCTAATCTCACTCCATTACAGAACCATTAAACATAGGCATAACCAAAAACCGGGTCATTGAAGAACATTTCTATTTTCAAATATGAAATGAAACTCAATGTATTAAATAAACTTTTTAGACTTTCTTGGTGACACCAAAACAAAGCTCCCTACTTTCGATGCCATCAACACATATATAGTTACCAACAACCTAAAAACCAATCCCCACCAACTGAAAAATCAAACCAAGGCCGCAGTCACATTAACAGTCAAGAAAACGTTATACCCAGATAGAAAAAAGTTGTGCAAGTGAAGAAAGGGTGATATGGGGGTGAGAGATCTTCACCTGTTGGATACATGTAGGAGGGAAGTAGATGTCCACAGCCAGGATTCCAACATTCTTCGCCATTTCTGCTATGTGTGTTTACTTGGTTAATGAAGAGAAAACAAGAGCTGGATTATGTTGCTTGCTGGTATGGTATCTCTGCGCCAAGTCTCCCTGGTTATTTAGAGAGAAAGACAGACCTCAAAAGTCGGGCACACAAATGGTGAGTGAGGATGCCATCTCTGCTTCTTCCGTATTTATAGCTAAATTATGCAATATTCGAATTTAAAAATTCAATTTTGATTTTTAATAAAATTAGAATTAAAATTAAAATAGTCTCTGAGAGGTTGTTTGTCAAGTCATAGCCTCATATATTTGCAAATGTGTGCTGACTTTGAAACGGGTTATGCCAATTCTTGGATGGATTCTTTCTGCTTTGGACCACTCTTTTCCACTTATTTGCTTTTTTTGCTATTATTGTTATTTCAATTGTTTGTTGCTATTGTCACTTTTACTTCGAACGTTCTTATAATTAGAATTATGCTTATTCTTACGATTATTCAATTCCGATATTATGTTAAATTGCTTCGTTTTTTTTTTTAAAAAAAATAATGTTGATTGGTCAAAATCTATCAAGTGCGAGTGCAAATGGTAGGGTACCTTTTTTTCTCATAAAAGATTGGGAGTTCAATTCCACCTAATAGATATTACACTAATGTGAGAAGTGTGAATAACTCTCTCATGTTGATTGTAAGTGTAATTTGTCTCTCATTTCTGAAAATTGATATCTGAATCATTTAATTAGTGTATAATTTTATTGGATCATCGTACTATATAATCTCAACAAATTTAGTCAATTCTCTAATTTATAAAGTGTAAGCTTTTTGAAAAAATAATAGGTTCAAGCAGTTCTAAAACCCAAATGATGTCGCTTGCAAACCAAAAAAAAAGTTGTTAAGTAGTACGTTAATAGTTTAAAAATCTAGTTTCATAATCAATAAATATTTATTATCACAAATGCAGGAGAAATATTTGCACATGCATGATGATAACAAAAAATAAATAAATCTCTTACTTATTAATTAAAAACTATAATATTTTCGTTCTTTTTGGTTAAAATTTCTGATTGTAGAAATACTTGTAGATTTTATAGTACCATCCAAATAGTAAAAGGAAATTAATATGACCATCAATTTAATCAATTAACTCTTTTTCAGGAGCCCCACAATATTGTTGGGAAATTTTTTCCGGACAACACATTAATGTAAACTTTGACTTATTTAACTGGCGAGATTAGTTCTAATTCAATAAGTTGTGATAACTAAGTTGATTATAAGTTACATAAATTTGAGATTTTCGTAACTCTGTATGGTTAGATTCAGTGTAATGTATTGTGTACATCACACTAAAACAGAAGTGTCGATGTATAAATTCAATCGACCCAGATTCTTCGCCCAGTATCTACAAATAAGGCAAAACAGAAGAGAAAATAAAAGCAGGAAGAGGAAGAACACTGTTGTAAAGAGATTTTTACGTGATTCGGCTCAAAAAGATGCTTATGTTCATGACTGTTTCTGATTATTTTGGCAAAGAGACAGTATATTTTTTATTGATTGTCTTATAATGAATTTTTAATTTTTATTCGGCTCAAAAAAATGTCTATGTCCATGACTGTTTCTGGTTATTTTGACAAAGAGACAGTATATTTTTAATTGATTGTCTTATAATGAATTTTCAACTTTTATTTATAGAGTAGAAGACTACAGTATTAATACAATTGAAACAAGAAATCTACATTGATTACATTTTCAATACTGGCGTCCATCAGTATAAGATCAAATCTCGTAAAAATAAGATATTGATTTTATCTCCATACTAGGTACTTGAATTTTTTCTTAAATTAAGCTGCTACTTTTTTGAAAAAATCTCTTTTATGTGCATGTCAAGCTCCGAGATGTTCTAGCCACGAGCTGGAGCTTGTTTCGAACATCCCAAAGTGACCATAGTCAACTAGTAACCTGAGAACTATAACGGTAAACAGATAGCTCGTTTTTATAAGTTGGACGACCCGGAATCAGCAAACTAGGAGCCTGTTTATACGACCCGAATGTCTTAAAAGTTAAGAACTCGTATCTGCGAGCTGCGTGTTTGATGAGTTGAATGTTTGATGCATTGGACTTTTAGCGAGCTAGGTCTTCGTCTATTGGGCTAATTCACTAGATTAGTTTTGAGCTTTTACCAACTTATTTATGTAGCTCTAAAAATACCCACAACAAGAAGTATTTCATTCAAAATGATAGAAATTTAATAATTCTAAATATTACAATTTATATTTGCTTATTTATATCTTAAGTGAAAGTGAATCCTTGTTAATTATAACCATACCTATAACAACTCATGTTGAATAATATATTTTATGATGGAGACATTACTCAAATTTTAATTTCATTATTTGTCAAAACAAAACCTAAATATTGCATCACAAAACCAAAACATTGAAATAGATCTTTTATTTTGAAAAGAAACAAATCTTAAAACTGACTCATATTTGAATTCATGAAAGATGATAAGATGAGGTTTGAGGATATATAAAGCGAGAGAAAATGAGAAAATTAAAAATCATTGGAATTTTTTTTTTTTTTTTTTGTTCCCTTTTGGAAATAAACGAATCTTAAAATTGACTCATATTGATTTGATTACAATTTGAAAGGACCTTTTATTATGTCCTCTAGCAAGGAGCATGCGAAACCAACATTTTTTATCCTTACATGCAATTCACGGTTTCATTAAATGAGCTCAAATTTTAGTGGCATTGCTTGCTTTTCACGTTTTTCGTTAAAGAAATAAGAGAACGAGATAGTTCAATGAGCATGACAGTTGCAGTTATACAACCTCGTGGTAAGAATGCAAAACCATAATAGAATTTTAAGAACGATAGTAAGTAATAAGAAATATAAATAGAAATATATATAATAAATCTACAATTAGTATATTTTAACTTTTTTAAGTTATGACGAATTAATCAAATTCATCTATTATATTTTCTCTTGTAAAATCAATTCTCTCTCCTATTTAATTTAAATATAATAGATGAATTTAATTAATTTAATTAATTAATAATTACTTTTTAAAATTTAAAAATATTAATAATAGAATTTATATATATATATACACATCGATGGATGGAGGTTTCCTTAAGATATACTGAAATAGGTTATAATATGCATGAGCATGATCTGTATTTTTATTTTAAAAAAAAATCTTCACATATATTGAGGCATTGAAAGGCATGCAGCATTTTAGTTAGGACTTTGGGAGTAGATGTACGAATTTCAATATTTAACCATTTGTAAATTATTGTTCACATATTATGATAAACATGGCACCATCGCATATTGGAGTTATATTATTTATTTAAATTCATAAATAATTTAACTTATTACAATTTTTTAATTAGAGTAAATGGATAATTCTTGATGAGATATTAAAATTTAATTTTTCATTTTAAAAATGATTGAATTCAATCTCACCCCTTTTAATAATTTTTTCTTTTTTAAAAGTTAACACCGAACAAATTAAAAGTTTTTAAGGATACTAAAATAAAAAATTATTAATGCAGTCTGACTGACATTGAAATCGATTAGAAGTCTATTGAAATTGATTAAAAGTCTGTTGAAATCTATCGAAATTAGATACTATTAATACAATACAACTAACATTGAACGAATTAAAAGTCTATCGAAATCTATCGAGATCTACCAAGATCAAACACTACTAATGTAGTCCGATTATAAGTTAAAGATCTATCAAGGCATATCAATATGTCAAAATCATACGTTACTTTTACGACCTGGCTCTTATGAATGATAGATAACTATTAGAGACCTATTGAGACCTCAACAAATGGAAGACCAACTCTTATGAATAGTAAATAATTATTAGAGAGATATTGGAACTTTTATGAACGGAAAACAACTACCTCTGACTCTCGAATAAAAGAAAAATATCCTTGACTCTCATAAACACCAAGATCACATGGATAATAATATGATGTCTATATAATGATATCAAGTGGACAGATAATGAAAGGATATTTTAATTCACACTACTCTTTAGTAGAAACGGTTAAACACTTCTCTTAATTCTAAAAGGTAAAAGGTTTAAGTCTCATCATTATCCTGAGACATAAAATATGGATAATTTTTTCCGAATTTAATCCTCTCTTCTTCACCGATAAAGGAAAAAAAAATATATATATATATATATATAAATATATTGATATAAACAAGTAACACGAATTAAAGGGAAAAATTTCAAAAACATCCTTATAGTTTCAAGAAATACTACTTATTATTCATTATTCTAAAAATGGATCAAATACCTCCCTAATTTTTTTAATATGATGAAAACACCCCTCAGAACATTAAAATACAGGTTTAGCCCTAATTTTTTTTTTAAAAAAAATAAAAAATAAAAAGAAAAAATGTTGGGGATCAAGGAAAAAAAATACTAAATAAATAAAATATTTTTTTTAAAAAAATGGAGTTATAGAGGCCATCTTCACCGTCGATTATGGTGGTCTCCACTAACTCCTCTAATCACATAACAGTAACAACTTTGTCCAATTTAGAGGAAGCTCTCTCACTATCACAATCTAAAGGAAGTTTCCTTTAGATCTTCGTGGCTACCACTAAAGGAAGTGAGCTTTCTCTTACAAGACGGAAAATTTCAAATCTCATTGGAGCTAATATCTTCTGATTGAGATAATTTTTTATTCTTTTAAGAAGATAATTTTATTTATGTAAAAAATATAATTTATAAGGTGTATGTTACATTTAGAAGCCAACAAAAAGTTTATCAATGTTTTTGCAATTTTGTAAAAATGAAAATCTATACAAGTATATGAAAGTCTTTTATAATTTTTGTAAAGTTTATAAAAATTAATAGAATTCTATTAAAATCATTTAAACTGAAACTCTATAAAATTTTATGCAAGTTTTTGTAAAATCTATAAAAATTAATAAAGGTTTTTGAACTCCGTAAAAATCATTCATTAAAAATAAAAATTGTAAAAATCTTTGAAATTCTAGAATGAGTACGCCCCATTTTAAAAGTTTATATCGAATGCTCTCATAATTTTTATAGAGTTTTTGAAAGTTTATATTAAATAGATCCGTCAACATACATCCTATTGGAGGGATGTTTTTGATGTTTCCAAAAGTTTAGGGACATTTTTTTTTTATCCATTTGAAAATAGTAAAATTCAACTAGTATTTTCTGAAATCATCAGGAATTTTTGACATTTCTTCCAAAAAGAAAAAACAAAAGAAAAAGTGAACAATTAAAATGGTTAAAGTGGGGATGTGCGCTCTATTAGAATAACAACAACGGACAGGTCATTTACCTTCCCCCATCACTCATGTGTCATTGGTCAACATCATATGTTAACTCTGACAGCCGGGTCCACCCACGTGTCTTAATAAAATTTCATGCTCTATCCAGGAACCCGGGGGGGGGGGGGGGGGCGGGGCGCGGGTGTGGGTCTGTTGGGGTTCAAATCTTTGCTCCAACCTTTCATAATTAAAAAAAAAGAAAAAAATCATTTTAGTCCCTAACTTTTGAGAAAGTGTCAATTTTTTAATTATGTTTTCTAAAAAGACGAAATGAACCTTAACTTTTTAGAAAAGTGTCAAATTAGTCCCTTCCATCAGTCAACTAACGGTCAAACGTAACTGATAGCATACTAAATGAGGGTCAATTTGGTATTTCCAATTATAATGAAGGAAGATGTAAAAGAAAGATAAAATAAGGGAAAAAAAATCATTTAAAACAAATGAGGAAAAAATTCAAAAAACGAAAAAATCTCTTTCGACAAAATCATTTAAAAAAAAATCATTTTATTAAATATGAATATCATCTCAAAGCATATACTAATTATACCATAAATATGTAGATCTCAAATATATAATATTATAGACTGAAAAAAATTAATAGATGCAACAAAAATATTAAATAGATGGAGCAAGAGTAGAAACTGTAAAAATATTAAAAGTTAGAGCAAAAATTTTGAAAAAAAAAAAAAAACAAAAATTACAAGCTAAAGTAGAAATTAAAAAAATAAAAATAAAAAATCACACCCATGAATAAAGATTTAATGAAAATTTTTAATTATAAGGGTAAAATGGTAATTTTACAATTAATAAATATACATAAGATTCTCAAACAAAGTTATGCCCAGTCAAAAATTTTCTAAGGATAAAATTGTAACTTTATGAAAATTATATGCAACTTATTAAGGGTATTTTGATAATTATATATTATTATAATATTTTACTTTATTTGAGGGTATAATGATCTTTTTATCTGTTTTAATAGTGTCCAGTGTTAAATTAGTTTTTTTATGTTTTCCATTAGATTTGACCGTTAGTTGACTGATGAGAGTGACTAATTTGATACTTTTTCGAAAAGTTAAGGTTCATTTCGTCCTTTTAGAAAATATAGTCCAAAATTTGACACTTTCCCAAAAGTTAGGGACTAAAATGATTTTTCCCCAATAAATGGATAATCCCAAAAAAACCTCCTCACTTTTAATAAATTATCCATTCTCCCCCATATGATTTTGTTTTTATCCAAATTACCGCCTAACATTTAATTAAACACCCAAAATACCTCCTAAAAACATATGAAAAGACGGTAATATCATTGACAGTAACCGATTCCGTTAAATGAATAAGGTTGACCATTTGACTCCGGGGGTAAAAACGGAAATGCGAAGAAAGTTAAAAATCTATATATTAATTAATTAAAATATGAAAAATTAAAATAAATAAATAATATTAAATATAAAAATATAAAAAATAAAGATATTTTTATTTTTAAAAAATAAAAAATTTAAATAATTTTTTTTTTCAGTCACTCACCACCTTCCCTCTCTAACCTCACCGTTCTCTCTCTCTCTAACTTCACCAGTCTCTCTCTTTCTCTAACCTCACCGCTCAGGCTCTGTCGCTCGCTGTCGCCTCCGCCAGACATCCACCACCAACCTCTCCCTCGCCGACTCCTCTTCATCTCTCTCTCTCTGGCGCCGCCGCTGTCGCCTTCTTTCCTCTCCTCTCCTCTTTCTTTTCAGATCAGGATCGAACCCAGACGACTGGGTTCGACTGGGTTCCAACCTAGACGAACCCAATCGTCTGGGTTCGAACCCAAATAAGGGTTCGTCTTCTCTGGGTTCGAATCCAGATGGAACCCAGACGACTGGGTTCGTCTCGTCTGGGTTCGAACCCAGATGAGACGAACCCTTATCTGGCTTCGAACCCAGATGAGGGTTCCAGACGAGGGTTGATTTTGGTTGCTGATTTTGCTTGATTTTGGTTGTTGATTTTTGATAATTTTGATTTTGGTTGGTAATTGTGTTGATGATTGCTAGTAATGGTGTTAATGATCGATAATAGATGATGAAGTTAATGTGGCAAAAAATTTTTGGGTTGATGATAACTGACTGGAAACCCAAAAAATTCTAGGTTTCCAGTCAGGTTCCAATGACTGGAAACCCAAAATTTTTTGGGTTTCCAGTCGCAGTGAGAAATAGGGAGAGAGAAAAAAGAGAGGGGGAAGAAGAAAAGGAAAGAGGTTGTAGTTGGCGGAAGTGGTTTTATGGAGTCTATGGCTGGTGTGTTGAATGGTTGGTGATGAAGATTGATGATGATGAAGATGGAGATCGGAGGTTGAAGATGAAAATGGCAGATGGATTTCTTTTTTATTTTAATCAATTATTTTATTTAAAATATTATATTATAATTATTTTATTTGTTAAATAAAAATATTTTATCAATGGTAGAATTGTCTTTTTACAATTTTTCTAACATTTTTGTTAACTTATTGACGGTAGGGGGTAATTTGGATAAAAATGAAACTAAAGTGGTAAAATAGATATTTTCACAATCTAGAACCGGTTTTTTGGGATTATCCCTAAAAAAAAAAAATGTTAACACTGACGCAGACACCATCATACGCCTACACATGTACTTTCCATTTGTTAGATCCTCAATTCTAATATAATTTTTATTTTTTTATAAAAAATTATGAAAAAAAAATCCATAAAAAGTCATACCATTTTCTTCCATGTGATTTTATTTTTATCCAAAATCTTTTTTACCGCCAATCTTTTAACAAAAACATTAGAAAAAGTTAAAATATCGAATTTATCATTTATTTAAATAATATTAAAATAAAACTTAAAAAAAATAATAATTAATATTAAATATAAAAAATCAAAATAAATAATATAAAAATATATTATTTTTTTAAAAAATAAACAAATTAATTTTTAAAGAATCATAAATTTAAAATATATATATATTTTTTTGTTTAATCTGAAAGAATCCAGAGAACAAACACAAAAAACCCTAAACCAGACATAAACAATTCATCGCACAAGTCACATCAAAATCCAGCTTCACTAAACTAATTCAAGAACATTCACCAAAAAACCAAACAAACAAATTTTTTTAAGAAAAAAAAAACTTCATTAACTCCTAAAATGATACAATATTTTACTCATGAAATGCCTAAACATCCCCTCAGAAAAACAAACATATGGTCAAACAAAGATAAACCATGAATAATTTACACTATGGCAATCATTTTTTTGTTACTAAATCTCATTTGCATTTTCACAAAGTAATCAATTTCGGCAATAATATTAAACAAACCTAAGGTACGCTTTTAAATTTTTCCACTATTTCTCCATTCCACGATTACTTGGTGAAGGCGACGGCGAGCGATAGAAACAGGTGAGGAGAAGCGACGAGCAGCAGTGATCGACGAGGAGATACAAGTCAACAAAGACGAATATGAGGTTGGTCGAGATCGGCTTAAGTAGGGGGAGCAAAAGTAAGGGGAGACAGTGACGTGATGACAACAACGAAGACCAAAATTTTGAGAATTTTCCAAAATTATATTTAGCAAATAAACATTAACAGTTGATTTAGAGTATTACGACATAAATTGTCAGTTTATTATTATTATTATTATTATTTTGGGTATTGGCATTAGCCTGAGGGACAATCAAGATCATGCATGATTAAACTTTAATAGCATGATCCAAAAAATAGCTCCCAATGTGGGAGTGAACAGCCCACGTGAGAGAGGAGAGGGAACCCACATATAGTGAGAGAGAGTGGCGTAGCTTAAGGTTATGGAGAGACAATAATTTATCACTACACTACCGTTGAATCATAAATTGTTAGTTTTATCATGTACGACAACAAAAGAGAAAATTCCAATGCATCCAATTGAACAAATCATATTAGCTTTACTACCTATAGTATAATATAATTTTTTAGAATTGACATTTTTATCAATATGAATTGAGAATTTTTTGAAAAAATCAGTAAACATATTTAACTTAATATACTATAAACGATATTTAAAATTAAAATCCTTTAATATCAAATTTGTACGAAGAGATTGATTTGAAACAAATGAAATAATCTATAAGATATGGTGTTATTTTCTTATAAACGGAAAATGTTTTGTAGACAACCAAGTCTTTTTGTTGAAAGTGTAGGCAACCAAATTTGACTGTTCCACTAGTGGTGTAATGCCCAACTATAATTGGTCAAAAGGGAAGAAGATCAAAATCTAAAATTCATAAAATGAAACTTTGCAGCAAAATTTTCACCAACTTTACGGACTGTAAAAGAAATTTTTTTTAATACCAATATCATATCATATAACAAATAATTTTATCATTACATAATACAATTTCATCCTATGTCCCATACACAAAACAGATAACAAATATTGTTTTTAGCCAACTATTTACTATCATATATCATAAATCATCCTTTCTATGTTATACAGAGAGACCCTCCCATAAATATTTTTTTTTTAAAAAAAGGTCATTGTGTTTTGCTACCACATCACAACATGATAAACATTGAAATATAGGTCCAAATCAATAATCCGATCATTAATATAATGAGTCCAATAAGTATCATTTGTAGAAGAATAGTGAGATGTGGCAGTAGGACTGGCGGTTGTGTGCGACACATGTGAGCCATGCCCATGCGCCGTCAGATGAGTCAAACAATTGTTAAACGATTAGGTGAGCTGCGAATCCTCTTGGGGTGGTTGGCGAAGCAAGTGTGCAAGCAAAATCTGAATGCAAATACTTTGTTAATATTCTACCTCAAAAAAAAAAAAAAAAAAACTTTGTTTATATTCTCATTTCTCAATCCAAGTACCTTATTCGTGACGCATTTCAAAGAGGCCACGTGTCCCCTCTGGAATTTAGTTGATTCTAGCCAATTACTCTAGTGCTCAGATTGATGGGCTACGTAGCTATCGATACGTCGGTTTCTCTTAGGAATTTTTTCCAGCCAAGATGGGTGAAAGCGACTTTTCGAAAAAAAAAAAAAAAGATGGATGCAGATGTTTGCTGAAAAATAAAAAGGTTTCACCACCCTCATCCCTAGCTTCAATCGGGTTGGGGCGTAAATACTAACTTTATGTAGGTAACTTTCCTATCACTCGGTAGGTAAACTTCTTCCTTTTATTGAAATATTTTTTTGAGTTACACTTCTGAGTGATATATCTGTCAAACCTTAATAAATATAATATTAAAAAAAAGAAAGTAATTTATTTAATATTTTGGTTAAAAAATAAAAAATACATTAATATAATAAAAAAATTATGTCAAAAAATATATAATTTGTTCTAAAAAGAGAGTAACAGGGCCGTGGTCCCTTTAGCTAAGTAAAATTTATAAGTTTTCTTTCAAAATTTATACATTAGTTTCCTAATTTTTTTTTTTTCATTTTAGCCCCTCTCTCTTACCTAGGTAATTATAAATTTGTATTGTTAGGGACTCTTGAAAGTGAAAATGCTAATTCCACCGGTATTTATATTATCTTTCCTTCAAGTTCAGTACATATAGAATTAAATGGGTTTAGAAATCTGTAAAAATTTTATAAAATACAATACAAGTTCACAAATTTGAGCAAGGTTTGGAAAGAATTCAACACATGAAAACTTCCAAAGTGCATGCTAATAAATAAAATTAGATTATGTTAATGTATATTTATATTTACATTAAAATAGTAATATAAGTTCTTTCTAAACTTTTGGATCTTGAATGTACAAGACAAACATAGAAATAAAACATTAGACATTAGAGGACCCTCAATTAAATTCAACAATGCTACTAAATAACATGGGCTGACCAGCACACCATTGTTTACGGCTTTGACCTCTGCTGAGGATGAGAAATGCATTTTGTTCAAATATTCGGTGGGTGAAATGAAAACGATAAGAACTTGAATCTGATTGAGACTTTTCTCTATTTTACCGGCAAAAAATATATATAGAAAATGACTTCGACGCAAAACCAAGTCGGCTTTATTTCTTGTTCGGTAATAAATGTACTCTTGCAAGCATAAATTTACAAATTTGAGTATGCAACAATGACCAAAGGAAACAAAAATAATAATAATCAAACACTTGCTACCATTGATGAGCATAATCTCTATTTAGAGACTGGCTGTCCTGTTATTTGTCTGCTTTCTTGTGAATTACTTCATGTTTTATTCTTATTTAATTTTTCACCCTTCGTTATAAATTTATTTGTTGTTGAAAATGCTGGCTTGGTCTTGGTCAAACAATTGTATAAATACAAATACCAACTTTAGCTAGTTTTAATTGATAGAATCATTTTAATTATTAAAATATGAATTAGATTCTCATGTACATATTGCTTGATTTCTTTTTAATGTAATGCATTTAATTTATAATTAATATTGTTAAAATTAAAAATAGCATAACACGAGTGCGTTTGATGCTATGTATGTATTGATCATATGACTGTAATTATAATAAGTGATTGATAACGTCCTTTTTGACCGATAAATCAATTTGTAATGAGTAAATGATAATAGTTGAATGAGAAATTAATCAATTGGGTGACTTTGACTTTCAGTTAGTGTGATCATCACAATGCGAAGCCAATACAATGCTTCAAGGGCAAACTATGGAGGTTTATCTGATTTTATTTATTTCTTTCTTTCTTTCTTTTTTTTGACGTTGAGGCTTATGTGATTCTACTTCAAGATAAACATTGCTATTGCTGCTGGACTACTTCACATACTAAGTACTTTTTTGACTCATTGGTTTTCCCGTATAATTTATAGAAAGAAATTTCGAGTCAAGTAATCAAACTTATTTTGTTGCTTGTTTGTAAATGTGGCCATTCTTATTTTATTCAATTTTTTGTATAATTGACTTGGTGTTGGCCTTTTTAATAATTTTAAGAAATTAAAGATGAAAATAGAACACAAAACAAAATGAAATGGAGTTGCAGCTTTTAAATAAAAATGCTTAGGGGAAATCTAAACATTCAGCCAAGGTAATCCCAAATCAATTGGTCTCTTTAGCCCAATGGAAATGGATTGCCAAATCTTCAAATTGATTTGAAGGAGCAGACACATGAGGAATAAATCCAAGGACGAAGGCGAAGCCCAATTCTTCCATGGGAAAAATAAGAGCAGGAAAGGGTCAAATTACCCTAGCAAAATAGAGGGAAACCTGAAAAAAGGAACCAATCCCCTCCGACGAACAAAGTCTAAAAGATAACTCTAGTATATGACATAACACTGACACAGTATAGGTGTAATAAGTTTCAGCAAAAGAAAAGGTTTACAGCTTGTCATCTATCCCGAAAGTCATGTTAACCTATGAAAGGGAAAAACATAAACACTGCAAATAGCTCATTAATAGGAGGCAAGCAAAGTTGGAAAGCAATGGGACAAAGAGGAAGCAAGCAACAAAAGGCTGAGGTGTAAGCAGCGGGGAAGCTGGTAGGAATTTGATCACATTAGGGAAAAGAAAAATGACCAGCAAGCTTTCAAGGCACAGACATCATCGTATATAGTGAGGTAATTATTCATTCAAAGAATAAGTTTTTTCAGAAATGGACATGGAACAGACTAATATACGAGGAAACTACCTTGAGAGGGATACTCACAAATGTTAGATCTAGTTCTAAACCTATTTAATGTTGAATATCTTCTTTTCTCTAAAAGCTCTTCAAAAAGCTCCTCGACCCCTAGTCAATGGGAGTTTTCCCTACGAAAAACATCTAACTTGAGCATCAGAGGGTTTTCCTTGATGAAGCATCAGTAACTTCTGACCTCCATTCCCTTTGTTACATGTGTAACTGGGGAAGGAATAAGCAAAAGAGGAAAGAGATACATCAACTCTAGGAGCTGAGGTACCTTATCCACCAGCACACTATAGCATCCACATCAAGGACCAAATCCTCTTAGTAGCTAAGGGATTAACTTGGAAATTAATTTATTATTTTGTATTTAGTTGAAATTTTAATGTTAATGTTGATATAATTTCCTAAGGACAATTTTTGAAACAATTCAAGAAGACAATTGTATTAGAATTTAATACTGTCAAGTCCAAGCATGCCTAAAATGTAGGGAATATAATGCAGAATAAGTATAATTAATTAATAAAATGAAACATTTTTGTGATATAGAGATAAAACATAAGAATTTATTAAAATAGTTTTATCTTAAAAAAAAAAAAATGAATCCCGAAACTTACAGCATGAAAGCAACTAGGTGGACCCTAGAACTATTAATTAAATAATAAAAAAGTCATTAGATTAACAAATCAATGTTTGCTCTCCACCTACCCTCGTCACTGATCACGTGAAGACATTTTTTAACTGCCGTTCCTCGTTCCCGTTACCATGACTAATTTGCAGGCATTGTTTATTTATTTAACTGTTTATTTATTTTTCTTGAAATAATTTATTTGTCAATTTAAAATAATCAAAGGAGAATTGCAAATAACCAATGGTTTAAGAAATTAGTAAAACCCTCCATATTAGTTTATCATTAATGGATTTTGGTTAGATCTAAGAAAACAAATTATTTAGATATTTTCTTATAAAACTAAATAAAAAATTAATAAACAATAACAATTTCTTTAAAAATATATAATTTATGAATAAAAATAAATTGTTACACGTTAACTCATAACTCAAATAGTTAAAACATTTATTCTTCATATTCATGATAAATTTTTAAGTCTCATTATAAGTATTTATTAACATATGTTCAAATTTTTTGTTTCTTTAATATGAGAGTAGATATCCTGTAAAAAAATTCCTATTATTATAAAAATAGATATAGTTGGACATTATATGAGTAGATATTGAAGTCATGTAATATTTAATCTCAATAAATTTTGATAAACCTTTATCCATCGATGTCAAATTATCCTGTATTTATGTATAAATAAATCTTCAAAATTAAAAAGTAATTAAAAATATAAATCTTTTAATGATTTTATATAAGTAAATTATATACTTTTTAAACCTTTTATTTTCTTTTTTTTTTTTGAAAGAAAATAAAATGTTTAAAAAGTATATAAGTAAACTTTTTATTTTCTAAAAGGCTTATTGGAATATATTTTTAGTTGTTTATTAAAATAGTCTGATTCCTTTTATATTTAACTAAGTTAATTGTCCATCAACTAACGACAAGGACAAGGATTTTTTTTTTTTTTTTTTTTATAAAGTTGGGGATTATTTATAATTTTTTATTAATTGATAAATAGATACATATTAATGATAATTTATTTAAATTTATATATATAAAAATTATATTATTAAAATAAAGTTGAGATACAACTTAAAATATGAATAAAAAATATCTAATATCAATTGTTAAAAAATAATTGTCGAATGAGTAATGAGCTTACCTAATATTTGAACTTCAAGTTTTGGTAGTGTGCCAAACAGAATGTCAGAAATGCCTACTTCGAAGGCTTCCTAGCCTCTTTGACTTGAGAGATGTTTTATTTAAATGTATTTGGTCAACATTGTATCAAATATCAAATTTCAACCTAATTTGTAATTGATGGGGTCGTTTTTTTTACGTTTTTAGTTAAAGTGGGTCCCCTATGTTGGATTTTTGCCCTATTTTATAATATTAATGGAGCACTCATAGTATGGTTAACTCATGAAGTCACCTTTAAAGTCATTGTCTACATCCTGATTTTCTTTTTTATTTTCTCCTTTTTTTTTTTTCCTTTTTAATTTGAAATCAATTAGATTATAGATATACCGGACCTGACGGGATCAATCTCTACAAGTCAGATTCAGAAGCCAATACTTAGTACAAAAGAGGGATTCTTCTCACACTTGGTGATTTAACGAGTAAAAAGATAGGACTCAAATCTCCTATAATAAATATGAGAGGAAAATTGTTCAATCACTTTATTAAGAATTAATGTGTCATTCACGTTTTGATAATTCTTTTACATGAGTATTAAATATCAAGAAGGGCTGACAAGTTCTCAAAATAGGAATAATACAAATTGGGATCTGTTGTGGGTGTTTTTCGAGCTATTTAAATGGGTTGATAAAGGCCCATAAAGTTAGTGGCCCAAGCCACCAAAACCAAATATGTGTAGCCCGATATAGAAGCTCGTGAGCACGGATAAAGGACTAACGAGGTCAAGTCCGTGTGAAGTCCTAACGGAGTCAAGGTCGCTAAACATCCATCCCTGTTGATGACGTAGAGCCCGCCGAGTCCCAACGAAGTCAAGATCGCTCATTGCACAATTTTAGTCCGTTTCCTACTCAGATCGCTCAGTACCAGTTCAGAACAGTAAGATGACGTATATTATACAATAAGTAAGGTTTTCTCACCTAACGACAACATAATTCCGGGAAATCTCACCAAAACAGCATGGGTTAGCATTCGGCCCACGTGTTGCCAGAGTTGACCTGGCAAAAGTCAGAAACTTTAAATGCAGTCCAGAAACATTAATTGTGATAGATTAAGACCTTTTTGTCTGATTATTCTCTTTGTAGCCCCCTCTTCTCTATAAATAGAGGGGAGCATTTATTGTAAAGAGAGAGCGAAACACTTTGAGAGAGATATATTGCCGGTAATAACAAAAACAGTGGACGTAGGCAGCTTATAAGGGCCGAACCACTTTAAAAATTGTGTTGCCTCTTTTCTCTTTTCTTCTTTTCTTTTTTGCTATTATCTGGTTTCTCTGTTACAGGTCTTCTTATCGTTGTAGCATTGGGCTCAAGAATCTGGTAGACTGGTTTCCCACGTCAACAGTATCGTAGCCACATGGATTAATTTTAATGCTCTGACTAAAGGATTTAATAATTTGTAAGACACCATCTTCAATATATATTTGTAAATTGCAATAGCTTACCTACTAACATGTTAGTAAAATTTCGAGCAAGGTTTCTATTAGTTTGATGAGAAACCGCGAACTCTAGTTCGTAAAATCTAAAACTTACAGAAATTATTGCCATGCATTTATATGTGCAAAATTGTTAATAGCTTGACAATTACTATCTTCCTTATTGGGTTTTTTGTGTGACTTTGTCTTTCGATTAATACGGTGTAATGCTATTGGCAACCTAAAAAATAAGAACCGTGGGAAGCCTATGTGATTCTACATCTGGAAACTTCAGTATTGCTACTTTGACCACTATATGAAATATTAAAAATAAATTTCAAGTGAACCCTCAAAATTGTTGCTCATATGCAGATTAGGCTTGTTCTTTTTGTATTTTTGTTTTTTGTTTTTTAATATTACACAAAGAAAAAAAAAAAAACACTGATAAAAGAATAAGGAAACTGATAATGAATTATCAATGCCAGATTTCAAATATAAAGAATTCAAGAGAACCACATATTAGAAAATGATAATTGATAGTATTCTGACTAGCGAGCGTAAAATATAAAGAATATAAATATTGCGGAGTGAATATTTGATTTTATGAATAATGTGTCCAGCCAATTAATAAAATGAGTGCTTTCAAAATAAATAAATAAATAAAATGAGGGATTTGTAGGATTCAAAGCCTCAAAGGGAGATATATGAGGTTTTTCATTTAAACAGATTAGAAAAATAATGTTATTTTTAAAAGCATAACGAATCTAAAAACTTATGGGATGGAAGCAAAGGCAGATGCTCTTATTATGTGTCAATGCTTGTATTATTCATGAGTTTCACGTGTATATGGAATTATTTATAGTACTATGAGTATCATCTCAAGACAATTGTTTAATATCAATCTCTCGAGTCTCAACTGCCCTCATCAGTCATCACCGTTCAGTCGTTCACGTTACCACTTTTTACCAGTCTTCTGTCATTGCCATTCTCATTCGCTTGACCTTAATTAAAAATTGTCTTGATTTAAGAATATAATTTCTTCATCTTCGTTGTCTTGTCGTGGTAAATTTAACATAAGTTCACATATCTTCTTAAAATGTCACATTTTAAAATATTCTTATTATATTACCTTTTAATTAATACATCGCTCTCTAATTTATTAGTCAAAATTAATGATGTAGTTTCATCTTAAACCACAATACCACCTAAGAACATGCCAAAATAAATGATAAAATTAGTAAAATGATATATTTGTATGTGAAAAATAGGATGTAAAAAATGGGGACCTATTATGTTAATGATATATATAGATATATATATATATATTAGACATTTTATCAAACTATAGGGACTTATATGAATTCCTCTAAAATAAATGATTTTTTTTTATTAGTTTCTCTATTCTTTAATTTGGAAAATACCACAGTCATGCGAGATTCGAACATGGGATTGAAATTTATATTTGTATATACAAACTTATAGGTGCTTATTCAATTAATTACATGTGACAAGAAAAATAATGTTCTTATCAATTTCAATTAACAATTGAATGACAATTCATACATATATTGGGATATAAATTAGGATGCTTAACATTATTCTCAATCCGAAGTTCTGTAGCTCGCCAAATCTAGCTAAATCTCACATCTTCTTTTATAGGCAATGAAACTATATATTCAATTAAAAACTAAAAATAATTAAAATAATAAATTTATTTTATATTAGTAAAAGACATTGTCAGACCAATCTGACATTAACCAAACCAAGGTCCTTATATAGTTTTTTAATCCAACCTTATTTCCATCAATTTAAGACCTAAATCTTACACATACAAGTCTTAAAGAGATGAAGAAGTATATTTTAGAAGGTGAAGCTTTAAGATATATATTTATTAACTTCAAAGTTTAAAACTTTATTTAGATGATAATAAATAATTATTGAGATTCCAATAAGGTTACATTTGATTGTGATATAATAAAGTTAAAGTATTTCAAAACAAAATCAAAGGCACCATGCAATGATGTTATACTTTAAAAAAGTAAAGAACCAAATTTTATGTATGGATGACAAATTTTTAAGTCAAAGAAGCAAGAATAAATAATTTACACACAAAAAAAGTTCAGACTTAGTTGGATTTGGCTTTTTATGTAATTGATGTGTAATATTTACTTAGACTTGTCCAAGAGTATTTATTTATTTATTTTTTCCTTCTTTCTTTCTCTAAGCTTAACTCATTTAAAACCAAACTTTTAAATCTCTTTGATTGTTTATAACTCTAAAATTGTGCTTAAAGTTTTATTATTTGAAAAAGACTTGCAATCAAGTTTGAATATCAACTTTTTAAGGCATGGTGAATCATATGTCATGATTTGCCTAAAATACTATCCTTAAAAATTGTATCAACTAGTTGTCGTCTTCTAGATACACCATATATCGCATAGTTGCATTATGCATGCTCTTTGTAATTGGCAAAAGGACTATTCTTGTTTGTGTATTATATATACAAGCCTCAGATTTACAAAAAGATGCTATTGAAATATCTCATATTCATTATTGTTATCAACTTCGTCAATTTCATCAGTTAACTTTATATCAACATGGTTATATTAAATTATAAATTTCAAAATCCTTGGACTAAATTTAAGCATTATTTATTGTTCCATACACTTATATAAGAAAATTTAATCTATTCAAGATCACAACAACAAGATAAGCCATTAGCCAATATAATGGCAATTAGTATTACCAAGTGGATACGTTAATCAAAACGGCAAATCTTCATCATTTTCGCTTACATATGTCTTACCAATTACAATGCTTGCCCAACTTTACAAGTCACTCGAGTTTGAAATTTTTGTATATAAATATAAATCACTTGCAACTTTCAACAAGTTTTATACAGTTTGTTTCGCTTTAGGGAGACCAAATGTAAGCCCTTCACAAGAAGAGCAAATGAAAGCCCATGACTAGATGAGCATGCAATTGACTATCAAAGACACGTTAAGAGACAAAAAGAAGATTCATGATATGGTAAAGCCAAATCCATTTATATTCAAGTAAACCTTAGGTAGGGTGAATTGCAATTCATTATTAATATATTTTTGAACTCTCAATAGGTTGGGTCTTGATGAAATGGGCTAACGGATGATGATTGGCTTCGAGAAAATAAATGGGCTCAATACATATATATATATATATAGACAGGATCGGGACATAAATTTTGACACAATTTTTCAACCATTAGATTAAAAAGAAATTAATGATGTGGATTAGTTGTTAATTTTGAATTTGGACACTTCACTTTATTGTATCTCTACCTTTAAACTAACTAACAATATTATCAATTCAAATTTCATTTAATTTTTTCATATTATTCAGTTAACCAAATGATATAAATAATATATAGATTCAAAATTCTCAATATAAACTTTCAAATAAGATTCATATTACATAGATTAAACAAACATGTAGTTTAAAATATCTCAAAATAAAAAATAAATTAAAAATATAAATAACTAAAGAAAAAAGAAAATATAGAATAACATAAATGAAGAGAGAAATTGATACACATGCAATAATCTAGTGCAATACAACTCTCCAATAACTCTCACTCTCCAAAAAAAATTAAATCTATACTATTAATTTCCTTTCAATCAAATGATTGAAAAATTGTGTTAAAACTTGTGTCAAAATCTGTGTTCTCCGATTCTACTTCATACATATATAATGTTTTTATAATTAAGTATATATGATTTTAAAAAGTAAATATTAATTAATCTAATTCATCTATTACATTTGAATTAAGTATGAGAGAAGATTTGTTTTAGAAAAGATAATACAATAGATTATTTTAACCGATTGATCATTATTTTATAAAATCAGGTATATCTGATTATAAAGTCTTTTATATATATATATATATATATATTCTATGTTGGCAGAATGTATGTATTGGACTGTATCGGGTTGCAATCATGTTGAGCCCAATATGGTGTATAAATGTATTAATACGTCTGTGTCGCATAATATACAATATGGTGTATTAGAGAAACTGTTCGTATTAGACTGATACAATACAAATGGACTACCAAACATTATATTATACTACTTTAATACATGGAATATAAAAGAATGAAAGAATGAATTAACTTCAAATTTCAATTGTCTTTTGATTGAGAGCCAAGTATCGCCACCTCTCTTTCTGGACAAAATCAGCATCCAAGAATCTGGAAACAAATGCCCAAAGCCTATAAATATCTTCAAAATTTGTTAACAACCCTAGTACAGCTGTCACCACAGAAATCCCAGAATCAACTGCATCTCCTCCTCTCTTGTTCACTGCTGTTTCTTGTGCTGTTCTTCTTGTTGTCTCCAACACACTCTTCCTCTCTTCTTCGTACTTGTCCGAAAAACAAATATGTTGTAGAAATCCACAACTTACAGAAATGTTGTATCTGTCAGCAAGTCTCTGCACCAGTGCAGGGTCAACTTTATTACCATTCCAGTCAAAAACATTAAATGCTACTGCTGGTCCTCTGTCAAACATCACCTTTGGTCCATAGATTCTAACTAGGGGATGCCTGTTTTCTGTATAAGGATGTTGAAGACTCATCAATGCGTGCACCAACCAGTTGATCAAGTACCTTGCTCTATTGCTGATCAGTATTAGTCCTAATGAATCTGCATGATCCAACCCTTTACATTCCAGCTCTGTGTTCCTTGTTGTGCTGTCTTCTTTTGTGAATTTGGCTTGGTTGGAATCATCATGGAGTGTCTCTGCTTCCAGTATTTGAGAAAAAGATAGCTCCTTACGATGTTTTACAATGGTTTTTTCAGCTTCATGAATCTCTGAAGTCGATTCTGTTGCAGCTATGTCATCTTTCTCCAGTTTTTCATGATCCAACCCTTCACATTCCAGCTCTGTGTCTTCTTTTATGATTTTGGCTTGGCTGGAGTTTTCAGCTTCATGAATCTCTGAAGTTGATTCTGTTGCAGCTATGTCATCTTTCTCCAATTCTTCTGTTTCTAGGCGGGCAATAGTTGAGTCTTCAAGGAACTGATATGTTTTCATGCTGGGGACCAGATTCACAATCCCTATGCTAGAATCAAGAGTTGAGTTCTTTAAGAGTGAAGCACTTGACTTGTTGATAAAAAGGCATCCGAAACCGGAAGGATTTTCTCCGAAAATCTTGTAAAAAGAGCAAAAGAGGAAGTCAGGCTTGAATAGAGAGAGGCCTAGAGTGTCCATGTCCTTAGCCCCCAAACCACTTGCATCAAGCAATACATGCCATCCGTTTTCCTGGGCTACATTCATCCACTGATAAGAATATCTATTTCCCGTCATCCTTGACTGAAGTGGGAAAACAAACAGCCCTCTATTTGATCTCTTTTTATTCTTCCCCACTATCTTCTTCATCAATTTTTTGGATTGAATTCTTAGATCAGGCCATGAGAACTCACCTGAAATCACTTTTGCTCCTGTCTTCTTTGCGCTTTCGCTCATCACATGCACTGCCTCATTCTCGTAATCATAAACCGTGACAAGTTTCGTGTTGGAGTGAAATGGATAGGATTCTGCCAGAAGCTTAAATGCTGATGAGTGGTTGGCTGTGAACACCATGTTGTATTCGTCTGCAGAGACGTTCATGAAAGGCATTACTCTTTTTCGGATACTAGATTCCAATTCTGATTCCTCACAGCCATACTGAATCCATGAACCCAAATTCACTGACTTGCAGGATATATCAAAGAAGGGTGGTTCCAATTCGGAGAATAGAGGAGGAGAAGACGACGTGGAGGCAACCATACTAGGCTCTGAATAATAACTTTTGAGCTGGGAATATGAGAACAAGCCATGACCAATGTAATCAAAACAAACATGTTTGGACAAAGAGAGATGGAAATAATCCTGGTCACGGATTTGGTCTGCCCTATCAGTCTGAGAGTAACGTGGAAACACTTTGGTGAAGTTGGAAAATGATTCATGCAAGGAAGGGAGGGACTCATGGTTGGTGAATTCCTGAGGGTTTGGGAAGAGAGCAGAAGTTGCGGCAACTTGAAACTCATTCCTGGCTGCTGCTGCTGCAGACATAGAGGCTTGAGGTTGGGAGGAGTAGTGGTCAGGATGTCCAAGAAATGGATTTGGACAACAGCCATGACAGCAGTCCTCCCTCTGCTTAATTGTAGGCATTTCTCCCCTTTTGTTTTCCCACACCTTATTTATATTTTGTTTGATTTTCTTCTTCCATTACTTCCCATTGAAATTACCCAAAGTCTACTGTTGACAATTCATTGGATGCTAAATGGTTCATTACCAAGAAAAAGTCATAAAAAGTTGTGTGGACTCTGGACAAGTTATCACCTTCCAAGAACAACTCACCATTGACCTTGTCTTCCATAAATTGCAATGATGGTTTTATTATTCACTCTTTATAATGGTCGCACACAATAACATTTACACCCAACTTGCCTGCTACGTTGCTGCTGGCTTTGTATTAGTTATATATTACTTTGCCGTTATAGAGCCTCCATGTTAAGTTAGGACCAATTAATAAAAATCCGTATTTGCTTATCTAGACCTATAGAATTGGAATTTTTCTTCTATACGTGATAATTACTAAGCATCCCAATTTTCTTGACCAAATAGCCTTACTTCTTAAAAGGAAAATGTTGTGATGTTTACATTTGTAGATGCGAGAAGAGAAAAAAACCAAGCAGAAAAGAGCAAGGGAAGTTTCGAAGTGGCCGGCACGTGATTCATGAAAAAGGTTCTCATGTGCGCATCGTTCACACTTTTGAAACACGTTACAGATTACCCCACGCACACTATTGTGCGTTCATTAGAGTGACATGTTTTCCAAGATTTGTTGTTAAAGAAGAGTCAAGTTCAATGGCATCGTTTTCTGCCCGCCACTGCTGCTGTTTTCTGACAAGTATGTATCAAATGTGCATTGGGCTCCAATTCTTTTGGCAGTTTATGGGCAAGGTCTTGGAGTTTCTTGTTATATAATAAGGTCAAAATAATTAAAGTTTTCAACCTGGAAAAACTCTAGCAAAGTAAGGGTCCATGCATCATAAAGCTAAGACAAAACATTATTGTCAATTGTATCGCTATCATCCACCTCCCCAACCACTTACAAATTTTCCAACCATAATATTGATTGCAATTCTATTTAAAATAAATCTACATGCTCTTAATCCAACTTACCTGTCACGCAAGCAAACAGTTTCTTCGAAATATCACAATCAGGTGACTTTCTTCTTTTATTTTTATTTAATCAGTTTAAGATTACTAATTTGTTTATTTCTTTCTAAAAAGAGAGACGTTTTTTAAAAGATTAGTGTTAGATCTCACAAAATTTTTATTTCAATTTTTTTAGTCATAAATGGTGGACAAATTATTTGTAACCATTATGTAAATTGTAAGATGATGTGATAAAGTAGAGATTACTTACCATATTATTTATGATGAAAAATTAAGAATAATAATAGTTTTGAAACCACCCCACCTTGGTCATTGATGTGTAAGTTGATTTGAATCCTGACAAAAAAAAATTGTTTTGTCCCCTCACCCACTCTGGGATCGGGTGAGATTGGACTAAACACTCATTTTTAATTTTTAATTTTTATTTGACTTTAAAATATTGATATACAAACCATGCATGCTTTTAAAATCTCAATGTAAATTTGTAAAATATAATGTTTATGTCCTACTCTAACTTGATATTCGAATTTCATTTTTTTAAATTATTATATTTAAAATATGATTGGCAAACAATTTAACCTACCAAGCAAATCGACCCAAAACATTAGCATGAGTTGCCCAACCTAGAAAAGCTTTGTACATTCTCGCGTGAGTAACCTGATAAAAGATCGAGCAAAAGTGACAGCAATCTATGTATATAAATAACTGCTAAAAACTATATAATTGTTATAAAATTAAAATAAATGAATATAATAAAAATTAATAATCATCAGGGGTTTAAAGAGAATTTATCAGGGACTTGAGCTGATATTTGACAAGCAAAAGTAATGGCAGCAGGAGAGAGGCGAGAGAAACAAACACAATAATAAATTGAACAAAAGCAAAGAGAGAGAAATGAGAAACAGTAAAAGTATTCAGTAAAGACACAAAAAGAAGGCAGAAACATATTCTTTATTGTTGAGGTTACACACGTATATATAGGCAAACTGAGTCGGTTTAACCGACTTAAACAAAATATTTTATATTATTATAATGATGCATCCAGAAACTTTTATAACACTCCCCCTTGGATGATATCATTATAATATATTTAAAATTTTCTACCAATAAAAACTCAAAATCTAAACAAAAGATATTTTATGATCTGCTGGATCTAAAATATTATAATATTCTGGATTTAATAATATTTGGATGTGCTTAAAATGACTGCCTCATTAAAAACCTTGTCAGGAAAACCCAATGGGATAAAACCTGATCAAAGGAAAAAAGAGTGCAGTGCACATATGTCCACATTGATTTAATATTCTCCCCCTGAAAAATACTTCAGAATTCATTTTGTAATTTACATACTCGACGCATTCCAATGCCATAAATCAATTTCTCGAATGTTGATGTTGGTAATGTCTTGGTGAATAAATCTGCGAGATTATCTGGGGAGCGGACTTGTTTAACATCAATCTGCTGATTTTGTTGGAGCTCATGAGTATAAAAGAACTTTGGTGAGATATGTTTGGTTCTATCTCCTTTGATGTATCCTCCTCTGATTTGAGCAATACATGCAGTATTATCTTCATATATGATTGTAGGAGAACTTGAAGCAGTAGATAGTTCGCATGTACTCTGGATATGATGAATGACAGATCTCAACCATATACATTCTCGGCTTGTTTCATGAAGTGCAAGAATTTCAGAATGGTTGAAGGATGTGGCAACTAAAGTCTGTTTTGTTGAGCGCCATGAAATTGCTGTATCATTATAAGTAAAAACGTACCCAGTTTGTGAACGAGCCTTATGAGGATCTGAAAGATATCCAGCATCAGCATAACCAATCAAACCTGTACCACTATTAGATTTTGAATAGAATAACCCCAAATCTGTTGTTCCACGAAGATAACGAAAAATATGTTTGATACCATTCCAATGACGTCGTGTTGGTTCAGAACTGAACCTGGCTAACAAATTTACTAAAAAAGCAATATCAGGCCTAGTACATTGTGCTAAATATAATAAGGCACCAATTGCACTTAGATATGGTACTTTTGGACCAAGTATTTGTTCATCATCTTCTTTAGGTCGAAATGGATCCTTCTTAGGATCAAGAGATCGAACAACCATAGGGGTACTCAAAGAGTGAGCTTTATCCATATTGAACCGTTTTAGGATTTTTTCAATATATGCTGATTGATGGATAAGTACTCCGTGTGATTTGTGCTCAATTTCCAATCCGAGACAATATTTCGTTTGTCCCAAATCTTTCATCTCAAATTCTCTTTTTAAATAGTCAGCAGTTTTTCGGAGCTCTTCAGGTGTTCCGATTAAATTCATATCATCAACATAAACTGCAACAATAGCAAATCCAGATTCTGTTTTCTTTATGAATACACATGGGCATATAGGATTATTAATATATCCTTCATTTGTCAGGTATTTGCTAAGACGATTATACCACATTCGCCCAGATTGTTTTAATCCATACAAGGATCGTTGCAATTTAATTGAATAAACATTGTTGGCTTTTGATTTGTATGCTTCAGGCATCTTAAATCCTTCAGGAATTTTCATATAGATATCAGTATCAAGTGACCCATATAAATATGCTGTCACTACGTCCATAAGTTGCATTTCGAGTCCTTCTGAGACTGCTAAACTGATCAAGAATCTAAAAGTAATTGTATCCATCACTGGTGAATACGTCTCATCATAATCAATCCCTAGTCTCTGTGAGAAACCTTGTGCAACAAGCCTTACTTTATGTCTTGCAATCTCATTCTTTTCATTACGTTTCCGTACAAATACCCATTTGTATCCAACAGGTTTGACATTTTCAGGCGTTTGGACTACAGGTCCAAAGACTTTACGTTTGGCTAAGGAACTTAATTCTACTTGAATTGCATTTTTTCATTCAGGCCAATCGTGTATTTGTCTACATTCATTAATAGTATGTGGTTCATAATCATCGTTCATAACTGTCAAAGCTACTGTATATGAAAATATATCATCGATGATTATTTCATTACGATTCGACATACCTTCAGCACAATTTATTGAAATTTCTTGATTTCCAGAATTTTGTGGCTCATCAATTATTTGTACCTCTTTGGAAGTTTCAGTCTCTTCAGGGATTAGCAACTCTTCTGGAGTTGATCTTTCAGAGATAATAGATTTTGTCGCTTGAATATTATTTTCAAAAGAATCAGAATTTTTCATTCTCCGTTTTCGGGGAATACTATCTTTTGAGCTCATTGGTCTACCACGCTTCTGGCATGCAGTAGATGATTCATTTGCTGCGTTCTGATTACATTGTTCTACAGGAACAATTATTCTAGCTGGTGTATTGGCAGCTGGTATGTGTGATTTTATCACTTTAGCAGCATCAGTAAATGCATCTGGCAACTGATTCGCAATCATCTGAAGATTAACTATTCTTCGTACCTCACTTTCACATTGGGTAGTGCGAGGATCCAGATGAGATATTGTTGTCACATTCCATGATAGCTCATTTTTCTCTCCAATAGTGATATTTTTCTTGTGCTTCTCTTCAGGAGAAATTTTTCCTCCCCCTAATGGTGGGAAAGTTGTCTCGTCAAAATGACAATCTACAAAACGAGCAGTAAAAAGATCACCTGTCAATGGTTCAAGATATCTGATAATTGAAGGTGAATTAAAACCAACATATATTCCCAAACGACGTTAGGGTCCCATTTTGGTTCTTTGAGGAGGAGCAATAGGGACCTGTACGGCACAACCAAAAATGCGTAAATGAGAAATATCAGGTTGGTGCCCAAGTACAAGTTGTAATGGAGAGTACTGGTGATAAGCTGCAGGCTTAAGTCGAATCAATGTTGCTGCATGTAAAACAGCATGTCCCCAAGTAGAAACCGGTAATTTGGTTTGTAATAAAGTTCTAGCAATCACCTGGATACGTTTGATGAATGATTCTGCTAGACCATTCTGGGTATGTACATGTGGGACTGGATGTTCAACATCAATTCCGATTGATGTGCAATAATCATCAAATGTTTTTGATGTAAACTCACCAGCATTATCTAGTCGTATACTCTTGATTGGATAATCTGGAAATTGTGCTCGGAGTCTAATGATTTGAGCAAGCAATCTAACAAAAGCAATGTTACGACTGGATAATAAACATACATGTGACCACCTTGCTGATGCATCAATTAATACCATAAAATAACGGAATGGTCTACTGGGTGGATGAATGGATCCACATATATCTCCTTGTATTCTCTGCAGGAAAGATGGAGATTCAAAACCAACCTTAGAAATAGATGATTTAATTACCAATTTTCCTTGTGAACAGACAGTGCATATATTGTCATTGGATAATAGAATCTTCAGGTTCTTTAATGGGTGCCCATGAGAATTTTCAATGATTCTACGCATCATCGTAGACCCTGGATGACCAAGACGGTTATACCAAAGTCGAAATGTTATTGGTTTTAAGAGCTTCTAGCTTGAAATTACATAAGTTTCAATTGATCTCATAATTGTATAATACAACCCAGATGAGAAAGCTCTGAGTTTTTCTACAATTAGCTTCTGGCCTGAGATAATTTTAGTAATGCATAAATATTCAACATTCTTCTCATTTGTAGTTTCAATTTGATATCCGTTACTACGTATATCTTTGAAACTGAGTAGATTTCTTCTAGATCTATTAGAGTATAATGCACCATTTATATATAATTTAGTATCATTTGTCAATAAGATTATGGCTCTTCCAGAACCTTCAACCAGATCTGCAGAACCTGATATAGTATTTACCTTGGCTTTGGCTACTGTCAAATTTGAGAAATATTTCTTATTCTGAAGAATAGTATGTGTTGTTGCACTGTCAACAATACATATATCTGCACATTCCTTTTTGAGAATAGATAATTCATCCATATCCGTCTTTCATCAGATAAACCATATGTTAGTACATCATTGATAACAAAATATAAAGCAAAATAAGTTATCTTACTTCTGGAAGATTACAAAAATATGTACTAACATAACAAAAGTTAATATGACTATATTAACTAGGCAACTTTCTAATTGGTATGGATATCTCTATCATCAATTGAGTAATCCACTTTTCCATCCGTATTATCAAGAAAATCCGATAAGTCCAGACTTGTGATATCTACAGGATCATCACTTTGATCTGTAAAATTTGTATCAATTTTCTTTTCCTTCCCCTTTACAGAGGCTTGATACAGATCAACCAAATGCTTAGCCGTACGACAGGTACGAGACCAGTGTCCAGACATACCACATCTGAAACAAACATCTTCATAATTTTTAGAGGCCTTTTTCTCTGCATTTTTGCCCTTGTTATGTTTAGCATTATAAACATTCCACTTTTGAGAGATGTTTTTCTGGTTTCGATTACCTGAAAATTTATACCCACCACGACCATGATTACCACGTTCGCGTCCACGTCCACGTCCACGACCTTTACTTGTGCTAGCATTTGCTTCTGGAAGTGCAACTGCGCCAGCTGGGCGGAGTTCATGATTTTTCATCATAAGCTCATTATTTTGTTCTGCCACTAAGAGACATGAGATTAATTCAAAGTATTTTGTAAACCTGCGTTCTCTATATTGCTGCTGCAGGAGCACATTAGATGCATGGAAAGTAGTATATGTCTTTTCCAACAGATCTGCATCAGTCAGTATTTCACCACACAAGTTCAACTGTGAGATTATCTTAAACATGGCAGAATTATAATCAGCGACTGATTTGAAATCTTGGAGTCTTAAATTACTCCACTCATGCCGGGCTCTGGGAAGGACGACGGTTTTCTGATGGTCATACCTGTCCTTTAAATTTTTCCACAAAGTCAGTGGATCTTTAATTATGAGGTATTGAGTCTTCAGGCTCTCATGTAAATGGCGACGGATAAAGATCATTGCAGTTGCTTTATCCTGTAGAGATGTTTCATTATTATCTCTAATTATATCAGCTAAGCCCTTGGACTGCAGATACAGCTCTACATCAAGGATCCATGAAAGATAATTATTTCCTGATATATCCAGTAGAGCAAATTCTGGTTTTGCGATATTTGACATGACTATACACATAAAATATCACAATTAGTGACATAATCAAAATGATATATTTGAAACTTCAGGTTGCCAAAAATTTCATTTATATTTTTAGAACTTCAGGTCAAAAATAATAACTTCAGGTTTTAACAATAAATATTTAGAACTTCAGATTCCATTGATTAAAATCCAGAACTTCAGGTTCTAGTACATTATAAATTTTAAAGGAATAAAATACATAAAATATAAATATATAACAGAGATAACAAATCAATTACTTAATAATATATTGAGCCGGTATAGCCGTGCATGAAATACATAATAAAAATAGTAAATAATAATAACAGAGCTGCACATATAGTATGTAACAATAAGTAAATAAATAAAATTAAATAGTTAGATCTGTAATGCATGATAATAATAATTGAGTCGGCAGAGCCGTACATTGGTTGAGTCGGCAGAGCCAAACTTCTCAGTTAGAGTTAAAATCAGAATATCAAGAACTTCAGGTTCAAGATCGTGCTGATAACGTGTTATAAAATTAAAATAAATGAATATAATAAAAATTAATAATCATCAGGGGCTTAAAGAGAATTTACCAGGGACTTGAGCTGATATTTGACAAGCAAAAGTAATGGCAGCAGGAGAGAGGCGAGAGAAACAAACACAATAATAAATTGAACAAAAACAAAGAGAGAGAAATGAGAAACAGTAAAAGTATTCAGTAAAGACACAAAAAGAAGGCAGAAACATATTCTTTATTGTTGAGGTTACACACTTACACACGTATATATAAGCAAACTGAGTCGGTTTAATCGACTTAAACAAAATATTTTATATTATTATAATGATGTATCCAGAAATTTTTATAACAATAATGACCAATACTAAACATCGTGCAAGTCTCTTTCGTTTTAAGTCAACGATTTTTTATTTTTGTTATTTTTGAATTCTTATTGCTATTTTATTAATTCAACTTTTGATTTAAGTACTGTTTGTGTAGAATGTTTTTATTTCATTAAATACACTTTGGTTGTGAGTATTTATTTCTAACAAAATTTTATCCCGTTGCCTTCGGGTAAGGGGAAGGTATCTTCGCCCCATGCCCGTCGCATTGACATTTCTAGTCATGAAGAGGTAAACTTCTCGCAATTTGGTTCCTCTGTGTGTGTATATATGTTTCCTTTACTTTTGGTTATTTGTTGTCACTTTTCAAAGTAGGTATAGTTGGTAAATGTTCCCCTTTCTTTTAATGACTTCTACCACTTTTTGACTACATTTTCTTTTTTTCTGGAAAGAACTTTTTGAGTAATTTTAAAATTATGAAACAATTAATATAAAGGTTATAAAGGTAATCTCGTTTTTCAAACAAATCAAATGGGAAAGAAAGAAGCCATGAAATTGAAATGCCATTGGAATTGGTCCCAAATGAAATGAAATGAAAGTTAAATTTAAAAGGAAATGGCAAATTACCTTTCAAGTTAAAAAAAGAAAAACCTAAAACGAAAAAAAAAAAACAAATAAAAGAAGAAAATTAAATTATATGTTGAGACTTGAGAGTGGGATTTGAACCTGGTTAATGGTAAAATTAAAAAAAGAAAACAAATCAAACAAAAAGTAGTTATAACTGTTGAAATTTAAAAATAAATAAATAAATAAAAATTATTAATGGAATGTTGACAGTTTTCTTTTTAAAAAATAATAAACTCTAAACTGGAGAAAAACAAATAAAAGAAATAAACACTAAAGCATCTGTTCAAACTTGAATTATTGAAATTTAGAAAGAAAACAAATCGAATAAAAAATTATAAATGGAATGTTGACAGTTTTCATTTTAAAAAATAATAAACTCTAAACTGGAGAAAAACAAATAAAAGAAATAAACACTAAAGCATCTGTTCAGACTTGAATTATTGAAATTTAGAAAGAAAACAAATCGAATAAAAAATTATAATTGAAATTATGTTGAGAGTGGGATTTGAACCCACGCCCTTTTTCGGACCAGAACCTTAATCTGGCGCCTTAGACCAACTCGGCCATCTCAACATTTTTGTGAATTTCCTCCACATAAAATTAACATACACTTTATAAATTTAAGTTTGATACATTTTTTTTGTCATGATCCCCTATAGTTTGACATAATACCAAAAAACCCCAGTATTTTTGAAAATTTTTAATATTCCCTATTTGATTTATGATCTTTATAGTATATAAAAATATCCAAAAACTTGTTGTTAAAGTTGATGATAAAAATCAAAATTTAACTATTAATATGAAAAGACAAAATTATAATGGCACTTTAATTGTTGCAATCATTTTGGTAACAGAGTAATGACAAAAGATAAAATGAGATTTCTTGATATTTAAAAAGAAATTAGAGATAAAATTACAAGGAGGAAAGTGAGATCATCTCTATTCTTTTTCAATGGGGAATTTATAAAACAACATTAACTTATGATTAAAAATCACTATGTTACTCAACCTTAGAGTATTAGCTTCTTCGATCCCAAACATTTTAAAGTACATTGCTTTTAGTCCTCTTTAAATCATTATTAATAAGTGTCTTCATCTAAATTAAACATAACCATGTTAAGCATATTTATTCTCTTTGGGATGATTTTTCAAGTACAGTTCTTCGGCAAAATCTTTTATAAGTAGAATTTTTATTTTAATTGAACCTTTTATAAAAATATTAATGTAGATTGTATGTTATTTATTTTATTTTACATATCTTTAAAACTTTATTTTATTTGGAGCGAAATGGTTTTAAAAATTTTGTAATTTAATTGATCGTTCTTAATTGATGAAACATTTTTTAAGTTGATGTCAAACAATCAAAATAATTTTGAAAAAGGTTTTTGCCGATAAGAAAACTCTCTTATCCTTTAGGAAAATCATATCAAACACACTCAAATCAATTAGTTTCATTGCATATAAGATTGAATGAATGTAGAATAATGATACACTATCCAAAATTTATATCCAAATGATGTTACATTATGATTTGTTGTAATCATATTAATTATGAGATGATATATTGATGACATAATAGGTATAAATAAGTTTGTCATATCATTTAAATAATGAATTTAAATAAATTTGGATAGACTTATTTTAGATATAAGTCATAGATAAGATCAGATCTATTAAAAAAAAAAAAAATTAAGCTCAAGCCAGTCAAGTTTGTAAAAATATAACTCGGCCTAGCTTAGTTTATCCATTCGACATCATGATCATCTTATAATTGATAAGATAGAATAAATGTACCCATATGAGATTTCAAATAGTCTTCATCCTTTAGAAGTTTATATATATTTTCTTATAAAAAATGGCTGCCATACATATTATCTTTACATTTTTCTCTCAAGGGTAGCCTGGCAATCAAGCACCAACCAATGTTAATAATCAATGTTAGTAGCCTTGATTAACATGCCATGTCTTGCTACTGATCTTTGCGGCATATTGCCAAAATAATTAAGTTGAAAAAACAAAAGTACGTGCAAGACTCAAGAGTATAGATGAATTATTCTCTCATATATAAGTTATCTGTTAATTATATGTATAAACATATCTGTACTCTGTATGGGTCATCACTAAATATTGATACATGAAAAACATAATTTGACAAGAATTTTAAGTAGAGTACTTAATGATTCATTAATCATCACTATGTAATTTCTCTTTTCCTTGTCTGCTAATGTTTCAAGGTTCAATTTGTTGTTTGGTAAAGCTGGCACGGAAGTATTAGTTAGAATGATATCCTTCCATATAGCAAATAAAAAATGAGGAAACTTCTGGGAATGAAACTAAACAAATTACATATGCCGGTGCTTCAGATAATTTATATAGGTCTTCAATTATGTATGGTGTAAATGAAGTACCAATCAGACCAGTGTTCAAGCACACGATTTAGATCTAGCATCAATCAGTCATATTCAGTTTAATAACGAAGGTGGCATAAGCATGTATTAGTATATAACTTATCCATGCTTCAGCTACAAAAATTGGATCAACAAGCATGCACGAATATGTATCATGAATCACGATCTCCACAAAAGTTAACACTTCACTCGAATTTTGCTCAGCTTATTAGGAATTGCACTCTCCAATAGGAAAAAAAAAAACGAAAAAAGAATTACTTGCAGACAGCAGTTCGATACACGATCATAGACATTCTAATAATAATACTAGTTATGAACAAGAAAATGAAACTAGTTCTATGATCATACCCTTTGCATGACTTTGCATATATAGTAAAAGTGTTAGACTAAGCTGAAACAGTTGCAGGGCAACTCTCCTTTGGCGGGCCATTGAGATATAGAGCAAACACCAATGATCTATGACTATAATCTAATTACCTGCCAAAGGAGAGAAGCCCTATAACTGATCCGCTTACCATACTCGAATTGATCAATCCATGACCACGAGCATCTGGGGCCAAATCAAACAGTAATCTAAAGTAGAACTTGCTCTGAATTGCACTGAATCATGCCTGCAGAGTGATGAGTATTCACATGTGTATATATAGGCTCTTCTCTGAAGGGGTGTAGACAAACGCAAGGAATAATCCGTTGAAGAGAAGAGCATATGCTGTGGATATTTCCATATATCCTTTTTAGTGCCAGCCTGCTTTGAGTGCTTTCTTTTTATTCTGCATTCAATCTGAGAAAGCCTCCTGCACATTTTTCTGAGATTCTACTCAGCGTGATCTGGACTAGCTATGATGGGTTCTCTCTCTGTCCATGTATGAAGTGAAGAGGGGAAGAGAAAAGGAGTCTTAAGAAGAGATGCCTTAACTTTATTTTGGATATGAAAAGGTAGCAGCAAAACCTGCTGGGCCTGGAGGTATATCCCGTGAAATATTCTTCTCATTTTGATAATATTGATTTCATTGATTTTTTTTTTTTTTTTTTTTATAAAAAGAAAAAAAATGGCTTCTGGAGTTTAGGGTTGTGTGGAAATCTATATAACCCTCAACATCACCTTATCATCTTCACCAATCAGAACAATTCCCAGGAGCTCTAAAATTCTATCTTCAATTTGCCTTTGTCTTCCACATGTACTATATATCACACGTTCTCTAACAATCAAATTATTATTTTTAATACGAAATTAAATTTAAACGTATTGTTTATGATGAGGTGGTTAGAATGTAAATATTGTTATTATATTCTTATGAGTTCCAGTTTTTAGCTTATATACTAATAATTTAACGAGATTTGTAAATCATAAGTAATTTATTGGCCTTATATTCTCAAATGAGATTGCAACACCTTTAGAATGAAATTACCTGATTTTAAATTTTTATAGCATCATTTTCTTCATTTTCTCTCACTAGCTAGTATGTATAGAAATTGAAGTATTTGCTTTTAAGTTTCTTTTAATGGTCTTTAACGTTATTACTTGTTAATGATTACACATGGAGCTAGTTAACTGAAAATTCATATACAGTGTTCTCCTAAATAAATATCAAGTACCTCAAATATAATTGCACGTACAGTTGTACCTCAAATAGTTAATATAAATTAATATCAATAGATGCCAACATATATGTCCAACTTGAACAATTAATATTAATCAATTTTTGATGATATTATAATTATATAAAAGGGGAAAAAGATACTTTAAGGATAATTTATTTAAGAAAGAAAGCAGATATATAATACACATTAAATTACGTCCTGAATTATAACCTTCTCCAAATAAAATTTATTAATTACCTCTCTTTCATCATCACTTGGAATAAATCCCGCCACTTATTCACCTCTCTTCTTCCTTATTTTAGAATCCCAAAAACAAACGTCAAATCAATTAATTTGATTTTCACTTGCAAGTCGCTCACTCAATATCTTGATTCCCATGTACCTGCAAAATATAGCATCACGTCAACTTAGTTAATCACCAACATTTATAATCCTATATATAGATATATATATATATATATATGCGCATGTTATCTACCTTCCAAGCATCATGACAGTGGCTTGAGGATTAGTTCCAGGAGACTTATTAAATGTTGATCCATCGATAACCCTTAATGCATCAACACCAAGCACCTTGTAATCATGATCAACAACCATTCCCACTTGGCATCCTCCATGATAATGCCATATGGTCATCACGGTGTCCTTGCAGAATTGTTCTAATGATGTTGACACATTGCTGTGTCTCGGTAACAGATTCACTGGGGCACTTGCTGTCATGTTTAACAATGTTGGCACTGACATAAAATTATATCTGAACTTTGAGAATGATTTTGACTCTATTACTTTCTCTATGGTCTCAATGCCTCGGACGCATCTTTGTAAATCCTCGGGTTCCTTGAAATAATTGAATGTAACGGATGGGTTATCGTTCGGGTTTCGGTTTTGGAGCTCCAAATGGCCCGTGGAGACTGGGCCCATAACCTTCTCAAGAATGAATCCGCCTCTGAAAGCTGCATCATCAAGCGCGTTCATGTATTCGACGGCTTTGGTTATAGCTTCCGGAGTCCTTTGCTTTGGTGGCACTTTTGAAAGCTGCCCAATCTGCATAACACAAATTTTCACTCTATGAAACAAGTCACCGTTTGCTAAACATGTCTGGCCCAACAAGCATCTTGAAACCATGTATTGGTTAACTTAAGAGGTCCACTGGGCTCTAGACATTTAAAACAATTAGATATTATTCAATAATCATCCTTACAATCAATCCAAAGATTGTTATTGATGAATAAATTTATCCAACCAATAAGGTGATCAAACCCTTAATATAATCGTAACTCCAATGTCAAATTTTCTCATCTATGTCATGCAGGAAATAATAGGACCATATAAACTGTTTGGTTGCACACAAAAGGGTTACCTTGGGAGAGAACATGCCATAGTCTCTAGGTGATCCCCCGGCAAAATTTTCACCACTTGCGGCTTCAATGTAGCTTCCGAAATGGGTGATGCCGACAACTTGAATAAGGGAAACCTCAACCGGAACAGGAGAGGGCACAAAAATGGCATTCATGGGATTGTCAGACATTCCTTGACCAACCAAGGGCTGGTCCAGCACCAGTGTGATGTTATGGGCCTTGAGGTGTTCTGCAGGGCCCACTCCACTCAACATCAACAGTTGCGGGCTTCCTAGGGCACCAGCTGATACAATGATCTCGTTCTTGGGCCCATTCTTCAGATATGCTTTGTGCTTTGCTCCCGTTGAGTCTCTGAAAACCACTCCATGAGCCACCGGCCTTGGTTTCCCTATTCCATAACAAATGTCAATGACTATAGGTACTGCAAACAAAATGATGCATCATATAACCACAAAACACGTATATGGATCATACGTTTGGTTCGAAACAAGATTCTATGAACAGGAGCATGCAAGAAAAGAGTGAGGCCACTAGGGTTTGCATACTCCAACAAATCAGCAGCTGTATGTCTTTGGCCCTGTTTGTCAAAAATGGTTCCACCAACTTTGGTGCCATAAAGATGGTCATATGTGAAGCCATTGTTGGGCAACACTCCGGCCTCTACCAGCCCATCTCTCACTGCAGTCTGCCACTCACGCATTGGTGGCTCAAACGCCACCAACTTCTCCACCCACTCATATGACTTATTCACCAACTTTCCATCCCAACCCACATCTCTATTTTTCACAAACCAAAAAATGAACAATATCTCGTCAGATTATAAGAAGATTGAAAAACCAAACTAACAAATTTGCATTACTATTACAAATATATAATATATATAGTGCTGCTGCTGGTAGTGGTATACCTGACATAATCAGTAGCAGCGCGTGTGTAGAAGCCGGCGTTGAGGCAAGAGCCTCCACCCAAAACGCGTGCACGTGCATTGATGACGCCGTCTTGAGAGATGAAACGCTGAGAGGGAGAGGTTGGAGAAAGATCGGAGAGAGCAGCACCAAAGGAGGCCAAGTTGGTGACATTAGGGTTGCCATAAGGTGATGCGCCACGTTCAAGTAGCAAAACACTAGAGTGTTGAGAGAGACTGGCGGCTAATGGGCAGCCAGCGGTGCCTCCCCCTACTATAATGTAGTCGTAGTATGATATCGCCGGAGCTGCCGTTGCATTCTTCATAAACGTGTAATTCGGAGCTGCATGCGTGTTCACATGTATTAACACTATAATTACATATTATAAATTTTGTTACCTTAATAAGTTCGGGAAGTATATTATAAGGATTTAAAAGTTAATCAATCAAACACAATTTATAATTATTATTTTTTAAATATTGATATAAATATTCTTGTTTTTTCATATTAATATTTGCTAGTTAAATTATTTATATATATATGTTAAATTAATTAAGTTAAATGAATTTTTAAATTAATAAACTGAAAGACTAGACTCATAGTTGACCGGTCCCAACATTAAGAAGAGCAAAAAAGAAAATAGGTTTAAGTGAAAAAGAAAAATGATTTTTTAACACATTTATTATTTTAGAGAGATTGACTACAAGCACGTGAAGAGAGGGTATTAATTGTTGGAGTGGGGTTGGTCAAAGCTGGCTATGTGGACCACTAGGAAACACTTTACCTTCATTAAAATATTTACTAAACCGGGAACACCTGCATTTCTTTTTCTCTAACACCATTAGTGATTAGTAAGACTTAACTAAAGAAATTTAATCAATCATTTGTAATATTTCAGCTGGTTCAATTCCATACTTTAGTACTCGACTCTAGGTATTTATTATACAATATAACAATAGAAGTAAGAAATTTGAAATGAATAAAGAAGTTTATCTTGTATTTCTATAAATAAATTTAATGACAAATGTTTAAATAAATCTAGCAGTTTGTAGTATAATGTAAAAAATGTGAAAATAATGGTAATAAACATTGTTTCTATTATAATGTAAAAAATGTGAAAACAATGGTAATAAACATTGTTTCTATTATAATGTAAAAAATGTGAAAACAATGGTAATAAACATTGTTTCTATGACTATCACATTATTTATATGATTATCACATTATAATTGACTTGCACCTCATTGTTAGGTGAGATGTCATCTCTAATTAGTAATTAAGCGTAAATTTTTAATAAATTAAATATTGTATTTAAAATAATTCTTTCTACTTCTTATTTTTCAGAAAGTAATAAGTACTTAGTTATTTATTTATTTTAAAACTAGATAAAGTTGTATATCATTGAAGATTTTAGATAGCAATTTGATTGCTTATAGAACTTGTATATCTTGAATGAATATGCATTAACTTGAAGACTTTAGTTCTCAACTATTGCCATCAAATGCATAAACAAAATTCCTATAGTTATCAGATTTTTGATAACTCCATTTATAAAATTATATTCATCATATTCTAATTAATAAATGTTGCATGCAAAGAGACTAAACATAGGCTACTACGAATGAAAATTAACTTAACAAAATGGTGATCAAGCAGTAGATCATATAAAACAAGATGCTTTAAAAGATACCTTTTTCAGAGGTACAGAAGTCATGAAAGAAAAGAAATGCAGCAATTGCAACACCAAATGTTTTCCAACAGCAACCAAGACCCATGTCCTCCAAGCAAGCCTTGATATAAAATTAAAGGACTCCTGTGTTCTCAAACAACTTCTCTTTCTTACATAAAGTACAAGGCAACAGTCTTTGACGGTGGAAACTTCTGCATGCACAAAGATTTCTTACTCACTTTGTCGGAAGGACAACCAAAAACAAAACACACAAAGATTCAGAGAAATGCAGAAACTTTGGTACCAACTGGTGAGACTAAGCCAATTTATAAAAGTAATAAAGCACAGTGAGAGTATTGCTACAGTTACTAGACACAGTCATGGAAGTATACTTGTGCTCATGTCGGTCCTTGTCGGATGATAAGTGATAGAAAGAGAGAGGCTCAGGCAAATGGGAGGGTGGAGTTAAAGCTACCTAATAACTGCAACTGGATAATTAATTAATGGCAAGGGATCAAGATTAATTTCACTGAATATGAAATAATTATCAATTATAGCAAAAGCCATTGCGGTGCAGGTGTCAATCAATTAGTAGATGCAGCTGCACATATTGCCTTAATTATCCTTGTAATGTAGTGGGAATATATATTTAAATAATGCTTGTATATGTTTTGATGTCTTAATTTATTTAATGTCAAATATGAGGGGAAAAAAGTGAGCAGATTAAAATTTTTATTATTTTAGGATCGAGTTTGATTTTTTGTGTCTTTAATTTGAATACAATTTCACTTAAAACAATAATATTTTATTTATTTCTTATTTTTAGTTATTCGCAGTCTGTATTTTGGATCAGTTTTTAAATGCATTACCCTTCATATAATAAATATAATACACCTATCTAAGTCCATTAATGCCAAACAGCTTTATTTTTGCTTTCACCACGAAAAATTCTAACCAATAACTTAATTATCTCCATGAGAGCTGAATATATTTTTTCTTTTCAACATTTAAAAATATTTTTTTACCACTCTCTTTAAATTATGAATCAAACATGCTCTAAATAATTATAGTAAAAATACATAAAAAGTATCTGCATCAAAACAAAAAAAAATAAAATGCACCAAGTGTACAGTCATAATATTCAATGCACTTTAGAGTAGAATCATACATTTGGGAATTTAAAAAAATATTAAAAAAAATTTTGGTCAACGATATATGCGATGGGATGATATAAATAAATTCGAACAACTTACTCATTAGTAGTTCGATTCACTTAACGCACACGGGCAAGCTTAAATATACATTACTAGCTTATCAGAATTAGTTGGAAACAATTTAATAAACGCTCCACAAATCAAGCCACATATATGTTATAGGTAGAGTCAACCGTTCCTCTAATTTGACACAAATTTTAGATATTTTTGTAACCACAACTTTTAGACCATTAAATTCATACATTTTTCACAATTCAAATTAAAAATCTAATATACATAATTACATATTAATGCGCACGACAAATTTGGACTTATAAAATCTTGTTAAAATTAAGAACATTGATCCGTTGATTTATTACTTATACACATATAATATATATTTAAAGAACATGACGTCATTTATTCTAAGTTCTAACCCATCTAGCTAGAGACATAAATCATACAGTATTGATTAGGTTAGCTATATATATGAGTGGCACAAAATAATTAAGCACAGGCTTATCTAGACGGGCTGCGTTATTGGCAATCACACCCCCAAGTTTTTTCTTTTTCTACCTTTTGTTTATGTATATATATATATATACGCACGTATTTTAAGAGAAAAAAAAAATTATCTATAGGATGATAAAGATATATTATTAAATGCTTTTATTATAACTTAATAAATATAATGTATTAGTTTTTTATTTGAATTAAAGACAGGATATAATAAATGATAATGAGAACACTTTAATTTATTATTTAATTTTTTTTTGGGGTTAGCCAATTTTAATTAGGAACTTTGTGACTTGCGCAAGATTAACACGAATTGGTCATTATAAGACTGATGTCATGTGAATTCAGATCATAAAAGAGCAAAATTCGTTGAACTTATGATTAAAAGAACTTTAACCTCCTTTGAAGCTTCTCGAGTATCAACTGCGTATCAACCTCAAACTCAGGACTGTGGGACCAAGAACAGATCCAACTTTAGAGTACATCAACATGGGCAGCTAGTTATGGGGAAGAAATTTCTGCTATTGACTCTTCTCACGCATTCGTGTCGAACTGCTGTGCGTTGTATTTAATACACATCCTTAATTACAGTCCAATGAAATATTTCATAGGGTTTGGGGCCCTCTTTTTGATCGACTGGTGAGCAATCTATACAAATTGTATGTGTGGACATCTAAATAGGCTGACTCGGATAACAAAAATTGAGGTGATTTATTACTGTACTTATTACAACCACATGCATGTAAAGATTATGACTTTTTATGTCTTCCTTCCCAATTTTTAAATTTATATTAAAGTAAATGTTACATCACAAGTATAACATTGAAAACGGAAAAATCTCATTATTATTATTATTCGTAATTATTTTATTTTTTAAATTTGATAGTAATTTGATCAGTGATATATTGGAAAATGACGATATCAATCATCAAAAACACAATTCAATATATATTTTTTACTATAAGGGAGGAGTCTCTCTATCCTTTATAATAATTATTATTCAAAGGTGGACTCGTTTCTCTATTATGAATGTGAACAATGGAAATGTAAATCTCTTCGTTAAGGATGGATGTACGTTGTTGTTGTTGTTAATTATCACCCAAATCAACTGTGCAATTTCCTTGGCTTCCCTTTCTCACTTGTTAAAAAAACAGTATTATTTTACAATTAGATGGAAGTGCGTAACATTCATTTGTTAATATAAAGTAGTTATTAAAGTATGGTTGACGGAGATAAATACATAAATAAAGCGCAAGACGATGTTATAGAGATTTGTAATATATATATATATATATTAGTATGTAAAATTATAAGAATTCTTGCAATGATATGATAAAACAACTTTGTACAATGCAAAATCAAATGAATTCATATTCTGGAAAACAGCTGGACATTTGTGGTCCTTGGACTCTGAGGCTGAAAGGTTCTTTAAAAGCCATCTAATTAATTATTCACCGAGAATGGCTGCGAAGGCAACCTCTCAAACATCAATGGCATGAAATGGCAGCTGCCAATCCTAATTCCATCTATTATTGTTCCATCTAAGTATAATAACATTGAGATTGCATAATATTCGTGCAGACGACTTTTATATCATTTTTTGCGGTGATTTAATTTCAATGGTGTCTCCTTGTTTTGAATATAGACAAGGTCCACGGACATAACAATACAGTGTCAAGACTGAAGAATGTCACTGGGGCAGCATAAAACAACTAACTCCCCCACACTCTTAATTAAACAGGTCATACCGTGACTAGACATTCAAGCCAGTCTTGCGCAGCTTTGTAATATTAATTGCTGCTCCAGCTTGTCTCTATTTTTTTTTTTTTTTTAAATTATAATTAAATACAATTATAAGCTAATCAAACTTATGTGACACGAATTTAGAAGCACATCCACTCTAGTCATTGAGCATTCGTGTCTCACATTCATATTTAGGGTTTTGAATCCCACAAACATATCACATGGAAGTTGCCATCACCGCCGGTGCCAACAATTTCAAAAAATAAATTAAAAAAAAAAAAAAAACAACTTAAGAAACTTTGAGCCCTTAATTGCAGGGACCTAAACTTTATTAAAATCCAATTGAAAAGAATTAATAAGCTCTTTTTTTTTTAAACATTACTTAATAATAATGATACAAGTACGGCTAAAGAATAGCAAATTCAAAATAAATAAGGGGGATTGATGAGGGGACTAGGGGTGTGCTGGAACAGACAGACGGATCTTCATGGATCAATATAGAGAATTGTATGTAACAGAGGTTGCAAAAATAGAAGCTATGCAAATGAGGAGTGAAGGAAGTAGGGTGACATTCAAAAGCCTGCTCTCGCCCAAGTACCCAGCCAATGTTATGGTGGCATCTGCAATAACTCGAGCAATTGTTCCAGCTTCTGTTGAAAGTAAACCGCCATTGTACGTTCCACGGGAAAGCCTGGAGGACATCACCCGAGACAGCAACGACAAGTTGACGCCTGGACCAAGTTCATGACATATATTGTGTTAGCATAGAGTAATCCAACCAACTCGGTAAACAAAATATATGATGATGATGATACAAATACGCTAAATCTAGGCTTGGATTTTAACATTTTGTAGTGAAAGCCTAACTATTAGTTTAAGCTGGTTGGCGAAAACCATGATTGCATTAGTTCCTTTTTTATCACTATAAAAACCAAAAAGTACATCTCACCTTCAAGTACTTCAGCAAAAACAAACAGGATGAGTCCTGAGCAGACGTATTGTGGAACAGAGTAAGGGATTATAACATGGAAGCTTAGGACTATGCCAACTAAAACCATGATTTCAGATGCCAATAGAATTTGCCTACAATTAGATCAAAGAGAATGAATTAGCCAGAAGGTTATGAAAACCATTGCAGGTTTTTAATCACGCAAGAACAGATATCAAAACAACATCTGTTAAAAAATCACCTGTCTTCAAACATGTTGCTAATATAGCTTCCAATGACAATGTTAACTGGAAGAACAGTAAGGCCAAGACATGCCAGAAAAACTGCCACTGTGCTCGTAGACCAATTAAAATAGTACGTTGTGATTACACTAGATTCAGAGAGTAAAATCTCCATCACGTACTTGAGCATAAAATATATCAACAATTGAACCTGACAAATACATTAGAATTTTGATGAGAAAGATAGGAGTAAAGACTTGGCAGACACAACTTATATAAAAAGATAATTAATACAATTAAATAAAAAAACGAGAACTATAAAAGATTATAAAGCTTAAATTTTCCTTATTATCACCACTAGTTTCATAGTAAGTTCCACTTAGCCATACAATGGTAAGTACCTCTTCTAGGGAAGCGTCTTACATAGTAGATCCTCTAAGTCTGTCATCTAAACCCGTACTTTACATATCATCAATGCTAAACAGCAGATTCCCAGAAGCACAATTCAGATTCATAATTTGAGCTTCTATATCTATATTCCACAACTGAGACAACTAAGGTTGCATTCAAACTAGAAATTTTAATCAATTCCCAAGCTCTATCTGGTTCAACATTCTAGCACAAGATTTGGAATATCTTTTGGAAGCTAAAACAATATTTGTGATCAATCACATACCTTTACACTAGGCGTAAGTAGTCTATATGCTGATTTAATTGAAGTGGCTGGTCCTCGAGATTCCTCAGAAGCTTCTTCACTTCCATCACATTCTTGGTCACCATCTTCATCTAATTGCTTGTCCTCTGATGTTATAAGCAATGGTTGCTTAAGACCTTTCTCAAGAGAATCATTTTCAACTGTTTCTGCCATTTACAAGATTCCACATCAAAATAAACATTTTATATGATAATTAAACATTTCAATTCTGTAAAATGAAATCTTAATGTGTAAACAACAAAAGTAAGGGGTTCTATCTCTATCCAGACCTCATCTATACCTGACCCAGCTCAACTTATCCCACAAGTATATCATGTTACTCTCGGGTACAACTCCATAGGACTACCTTTCGGCTATATTTCAACTAAGTTACAACATTTCAGCATTCCAATATTAAGATTTTCTTGCCAGTAATGACCCCTCAGCCTTTGATGTTCAGCCATGTGTGTTTCCATTCAGCCAACCTAGGTGCTTAGAATCAATGAAATGCTTGTACAGCATAGTGCAACACCATACCGGATTCATAATAAAAACCCATTGTACACACTCTTAGTACCTAATAACATTTTGCGCAACAGATCAATGAGCCAACACAGGGAGAGCTACTAAAATCACTTGACATATAGCCCAAAATGCTTTCATTGTTTTCAGGACTCCATCCCAAATTACACAAGGCAACCATGATTTGAATTACAATTGCTAATAATGCAAGTCCTTTTAATATGTTTTAGTACATAAAAAAAATTGCAGCTTAATGATTATGAAATACCATTAGAAGAAAAGACAATATAATATTTCATGTCATATCAGAGGGCAAATGCTTTCCTATTGACCACACAATGGCAAGTTTGCAAAATACTAAGCCAATACAAGACCATTGGTAGGAGATAACATACCAGCCTTTGATTCAGTTGGTCTGTCATTCTCTTCAGTATCATGAGAAGGTTCTTTAAATGAGATCCCCAACCATACTAAGTATACAAGCCAGGCCACAGCCATAACCCAACCAGGTAATGTGTCTTGATTGAAAGTTAACTTGTAAATCTTAAAATTAGTTTGAAGTAAGCCAGCAAGAGCAGGACCACAGGCCATTCCAAGAGCACTGGCACTAACAAAACCAGCTGATGCCTGCATGCGGATTTTTAGTGGTACACAATCACTGATGTAACGCCGGTTAACAGCTCTGGCCGAACCCAATCTGCATTGTAGAAGTACAACTTCATCAACCTTTGGTGATCTATAAATAAAATAATAATCCATATCATTTTAAACAGTATAACTAAGGTATGGTTCTGCATTAAATACTTTTAGGTGACACTTTATTATAAATATTAAAAAAAAAATAAGGGCTCGGAGTATGTTAAATCTTTGATAATAAAACATTAATAATGACTGGGAAGTTACACACACGCAAAAGAAAAAGGAAGGAAGACAGATTTTTCCTTTGCTAACATTCTCCAGAAAATATATGCTGGAAGTTGTGTCCATCAAGGCATTGTCAAGGAGAAGAAAACAAAAATTTAGAACACTTACCCACAGAAAAGCCGACCAAGTAAGAGAATGGCTAATGAATTAAAATCATAAGCCAGTGCGTACATGGCGTTTCCAATAAAAAGAACAATACTGCTGAAAACAAGAGGTCTGAAGTATGATTTATTTGACCACGCACTAAAATATACAGAGGAGAACACCTGCGCAACAGCCATTGCTCCAATAACAACACCACAAACTGTTGCAGCAGCTCCAAGGCTCATGGAGTAGTCATCTGCTGTAGGGACAATAATATATGTATTGACCATATAAAGAAATGTGTTTGCCAGGTTCAAGAGAAGCGACATAAAATGGTATCTCTGATCATCAACAAGTTCATCGGTAGGAGTTGGTAGCTCTTCCTGCATAATCAGAGCATGCTGCCCCAAAAAGTTGAGGAAGTTTGTTGAGTTGGTTAGCCTATCAACAGCTGCTTTTATAGAATCAACAACAGGATCCTGCATGGCAAATTCCCCCAACTATATGAGCACTGTCAGCATTAGAAAACACTCAGAAAGAAACACATCCTTTTCTACAAGTTCGATTAGTACGCTAAACCTGGAGGGGAAGAACAGGCTGATCATATATGGATAAGTAGCTTCCCTGACGATCCTGAAGATCATGCAGATTTCGAGATATGGCTCCGACAACAGCTCCTAACCCCTGCACATTTCAGGGATGACTGGTAAAGCTTCAAAAACACAACCATTTTATAGAGGCTAATTTACCCTCTGCTTGTTCTAGCATACTCCCAAAACTTACAAGTTCATTTACAACGTTAATTTAACTGTTAAAATGTTTAAAACAGAAAAATTGTCTCTCTGACTTCAATACATTACCACATGCTTAAATACTTGCTGCAGCTGGGAGTAAGGATGATTCGCACGAGTTTTAACATAGTAATCAGTGAATCTATACCCAAAGCGTTTGTCAAACTTCTTCAGTATCTTACGCAGACCAATAGCATTTATCTCAACAAAAAAGAGAAGCTTTAAAAGTTCCTGTCCTACTGCTCTATATGCTTCCCGTAGTTCAGTTATAAGCGATATATCTGGCTGCCCTTGAAGAGCATCATGCTGTTCTCTGAGCCTGGCTATTCTGCTTGCAAGGAGCCCTTGTTGTTCCAACAGAAAAAGGACAACTTTCTCAATCTGAAATTATAAGAAAAGATTGTAAACAATAAGCAGAGATCAGACTATTCAGCTTTGAGGAAATAGACCAAAAATAACCATTTTGTAAGCACAAAGTATTTAAAATATAAAAGGAAGTTCCCTCAGTAGTCATGAGATGTTTTAGAGATAGTCTAGTGGTAAGCCCACTCTCAACCAAATAACTGAAAAATTGCGTGTTTATGATTTCTGTAGCCAATTCTCATCAAGTATTGGTGCGCCCAATTATCAGAAATTCTCCATTGTTTTAGTTTAAGATTCAGTATTACTGATCAAACTTGACTTTCACTTCACTGCTAAGGACACTTTTATCTCAAAAATTCAAAAACAAGCTTCCCAAAAACAATGTACAACCGAAGACCTACAGAGGTTTATTAATTACATGGAACCTGGGGACAACATCAATACTCTCTCAACTTAACACCGCTTGCATATGCATGATTAATTTGCTAACAGATGAGTTATCAAACATATGACATCTACATTTCATCATATGCTTTTTTGAAAAAGCATTATAGAACACTTCTGATATGTATCTACCGACAACACTTCATATAAACTTATCTTTTAACATACCTGGTTATCCAACATTCTTGAGAAATCCTTGAGAACATGACGGTGATCTTGAGTTCCAACTTCAATTTGTTGAGCATATTGTTTTACTTTCTTCTTCATTAACTTATAATTAATGTAGTATCTGAAAGAACCAATTGTAAGTATAATATAATAGCAAGTTCAGTTTATATATTTGACATGCTGTACAACAATAGGCTTTAATGACTTGATTATGACCACGAAATGAATAGCCAACACTCCCACTTCTCTCTCCGAATGCATCTGCATGCATGCATGTCTTTTCAGTTTTGTGTAAGAAACCTTAACACTCTATACTTTCCATCAAGGAAAACACACGATTCACACATTTGACTATAATCTTAATTAAAATATTGCGTAAAAACCAATAATTCTTTTCTCAGCCTAATAGTCCAAATGTGAATAAATCTTGAATACAAAAGCAATTTGAGAAGGCGACAATCTAATCTCTAACAGGAGAGAGTATTATGTATTAACATATATGTGAGGCCATTACAAACTTCTCTCAAAAAAACAGGGTAATCATATTTCATGTACAAATGTCTATTAAAAAAATGTATACTTAATTGTTTGTTGAAAGAAGTCCGAAATGATGTCGGTTAAAGTTCATCTCAGTGGTGCAACCAGAAATGTATAACATACCTTTGCCATTCTTGAATCTGTCTTTCCTTTAGTTTTTTCCCAAAGGCAACCATTTTCACTACATTTCAAACATACAAAGTTAAATTAAAAGAACAAAAAACAAAAAAAAACAAAATCACTTTACTGAAAGAAAAGAAAAAAGGAACATCATATTTGTCATTATCAACTACAAGACCTGTCCAGATATATGAAAAGTACACAAAGAAGCTCAATGAGCTTGAAGCAACAAACCCACATTTTATTTTATCAGCAAGCCAGGCGCTCGCTTTCACATTAATACAAGCTGAAATTAACATAAAAATGCCATTGCTAAATGTTAACATCCATTTAAATGGAGTATGACATTGTATAAGCTTATCCTACAATAAACTTTTCAAACTAAAGTCATACTCTAAACGCCTATCACTTATGACATCATCAAACACATGCAAAGACAAAGATCACAACTTGAATCGTCCATTGAATGTTCAACACAAGTAAACAGCCAAATTTGACCAAGTCAGCGCAATCATACAAGTAGCCACTTGCAGCCATCTAACCTTTGTTTTTTTTTAAAAAAAAAAAAAAAAAAAAAAAAAAAAAAAATTAAATCCAATTTAAGTAAAAGTAAACGAAAAAATTATAAAAAGTAACCAGTAACACAACAATTATATTTGCGTACTGAAACAGAGCAAGTTAAAAACAGTCAGCAATAAGCTGTCAACACGTGAAATTTCCAGTACTCGTCTGTTTGTTTCCCGAGAAATCACGAGAAAATGTAAAGTTAATATCTATTAAACAAAGAAAGACAAAAATTATACGAACGATTATAACAACTTTTATGATACATGTACAAGATTTAGAATCTTATAACACGTCTTCTCTTTCGTTGCGTTTCGCGGCAACCAAACAGAAAACGAAATCCAAAAACCGAAAAGATTATTATAACAAAAAAATCACCTGAAGCGAAATTCAATAAAACTTTCTCGGTTGTTTAGATGACCATCAACGAACGCCTGACTTGTCCAAGTAATAAAAAACGCAGATTTATAAATGAAAGAGAGATTCGGCTTCGAAGGATTTTGTATAGGATCACGTAAAAGATACGTATATGAATGAATGAATGAGAGATACCTTAAATGAATCGACAGAGAGAGCGCGAGAGAGGAGCTGATCTTGTTCTTCAGTTTTTGTTAAACAGTATGTGTGGAGGAGTGTTTTGCACTTCACTTGATTGGTTGTCGTGAAAAGTTTTAATTTGCGATGCTGAAATTTGTTGCTCTATGAATCATGCTTCAATTAGGAGAGAGAAACGGAGAAAGAGACCCAGAGACGGAGAGAGAGAGGGACACAGTTTTATGCTGTTTCTGCGCATAGCCACCACTGGTTTTTATATAGTATGAGTTGTTTTCGTTTCCTCTCCTAATGATTCGAATTACAAATACTCTTATTATTTGAAAAATTATTAAAAGATCCCTTATTTAGTTATTTATTAGAAAAATGGCCTTCTTTTTACATTTTTATAAATATAAAAAAAAATAATGATTCATCAACCGTTAGGAGAAAAATTTAAATAACTTCTTATAGTAAACTTTCTTGTATGGGTTTTTCGAAAAATACACTTAGGGGAGTGTATTCAATCTAGATTTTATTGAAGTTTGTTGGAATGTTTTTTAATGATATATTTTGATGAATTCTATAGATTTCATGAATTCCATCTGATTTTGTTATAATTTTATTTTAAAGTTTGTTAGATTATTTAATAGATTCCATCAGATTTTGATAGAATTCTATGTAGAGTTTATTAGATTTTTTACATAGATTTAAATAAAATTGGATATATTTTAATATGAAATTGTTAACGATTTATCTTAAAAAAAAAAATTATATAATGAGTAGTAGGTTGTAAAACTTAGCCCAACTTTTACGCATGCAAGTTCACTTTGATAATCTTTTTCTTTATTTCTACAAAAAAGGAAAATGATCATCCATTGTTGTTTAAAAAAATAAAAAAATAATCTTACACATTTTTCATACGAGAAAAGAGTGACAAAGTTTGTCAGGTTCCATGCTACAACTACAACGTATGCTTATATTGTTGTATATGTAATAATAAATAGAATGAAAAAAGAATACTAATAATGAAACTCTTAGGTCTTCAACTAAAATCAATAGTTAACCTCTGTCCTAGGCACCAATTTGTAGCCGAAGTTGCTTACTAATTTTTTCATGGCTATATAGAACTTTCATATAAAATCTAGCATGATATTAAACAAACTCATGAAATCAGTATTGATCACAATCAAATTATCAGAAGCACCAATGTTGTTCACAACATAGAACCGATTATGGTAAAACACATCGAAATTGAATCGTGAAATGGAATAAAAAATATAGCAATTGAATGTAGTAGAACAATTCAATATAGAATAGAAAAACATATAATGTACATCCAATTCAACAACGCCTGTTCCAAGAGGAAAAAAAATAACGTATGAAAAACCTAGGAAATCTTTGGGGGTGGGGGCAAGATTTCATATGAGATTTTTTATTTATATTAGAGTTTAAAAAATTCGTCACAATCCAGGAAAATCCAATTCCTACAAAATCATTGATTTTTTGAATACACCTAGACTTATTTGAATTTCCTAAAAGTTTAAATTGAATACACCAAAATTTCATCAGAATCCTTAAAAATTCCAATTGAATACACCCAGATTCTAATGAACTTCTAAAAAGTATAGATTAAATACACCCAGATTTTTAAAATCCTTTAAATTCCAATAAATTCCAAAGTTGAATACACCCCCCTTAACTTTTGAGTTGCTTTTAGTAATTTTAACAAAAATAATTACTTTCTTAGTTAAAAATGTTCATACAAATATAACATTTTTTTAATAAATAATTATGAAATAACTGCAATACTTACACCTATTTTAGAAAAAATATAGGTTAAATTCTAAAAACACTCCCAACTTTTGCCTAAAAAAAAACAAAGAAAAAACCATTGTTTTGGAATGAGCATTTTTCCACCATACCATTACAATTTCCGTCAGACGAAACTATTGCCATTAATAGGTTAATGGCAAAATGGTAAATAAAGCCTTTAATTACACATAAGTCAGTAAGAAAATGATAAAAAAAAAATAAAAAATATATGTATGAAGGAATATAAAGGAATATATATATATATAAAACAACTAAAATTAAGATTAAGATTAAAAATTTAAATAAAAAAGTTAATTCATCAATCAATCTTCTTCCAACATCATCAATCAAAAGCCAAACATCATCAATCTCCCATAAAAACCATCATCAATCTCCCACAAAAATCATCATTAATCTCCAACAAACATCATAATTGGAAACTAAAAATATATCAAAATATATATATGTTCTTCATCTATGAAAAACACCAATGTTCTCCATTTATGATTGAACAAAAGTGTTCTTCATCTATGAAGAACACAAACATCAAAATCACCCAATTAAAAAAAAAAAAAAAATACAAACTCATCTAGGTTCATGGAATTTCATCTGGGTTCCCTAGATGAAATCTAAATTATCGAATCTAGATAAAATTTAGGTATAGCCCAGATGGAAAGAAGAATAAGAATAATAAAAAAGACCTCCTCCTCCTTCATTGAATAAAAATCTACTAACTCCACGCCTCGAAAAGGCTGCCTCCTCCATTGTCGATGTTGTTGCTCCAGGTGAAATAGGCTAGGTTTGAACCCAAATTGAAGGGTTGTTGGTTGAAGATGAAGTTGGGTTAAGTGAGAAGAGAGAGAGAGTGAGTGAAAGGGACAGAACAAATGATTTGTTCATTTTTTTCAAATGAATCTTAATATGGAAGATGAAGATCTAATGAACAAATTTTTTATTTATTTTTTAATTTTTACTTTATTTTTAATTTTTTCATATTAATCTTCACGGTTCATTTTTAAGATATAATGAATAAATTATTTATTCAATTTTAATTAAGTTTAAACTAGGGTGAAAAAGTTATTTGGTGATCACGGTCCACTTTCTAACTAAAAACTAAAATTATAACAGTAGGGTGGAAAAATGCTAATTTCGAAAGAATGGGGTGGCAGGTTTCAGGCAGAAGGGATTTTTTTTTTTTTTTAATTTACCCAAAAATATATATTAAAATCCTGAGCTGTGTGTCAGGATCTTTTCCCTTGATTAAATTTCTTTAAACCCAAATTTATATCCACTATTTTTAATCCTATCTTATATTTCATCAAACATGGATAATAATTAATTATATCTTATCTAATCTAATTTAATCCAATCTAATCCTATATAAATAATCACATCTTATCTTATGCACCAAACGAGACCTCAAATGTGTCAAAATGAGAGAGTGAAAGTGAATGAGCTGTGAAAGTAAAGAATATGTTAAAGTTGTAATTTGTTGATGTAACAAGGGTATTTGTAAACCCTCGATTCTATTTATGGTATACTAGTACCACTCCAGGAACTTGATTAAATTAGTTGATACTTATACCTCACCTAAAAAAAAAAAAAAAAGGAGTAGCTGATATTAAATTCAAAGAATGGGAAATCAACGTTAGCAGAGCTATTGGTTGACTCTTTGGAATTTTTTTGAATTCATGAAGTTTAAATGTTGACATATTTATTGATTCAAATAAAAATGTCAACTTATTTATTTATATAAGGAATTTGATCATACTGCATTTGGGAAAACGTCACCATCCTAATGAGGCGAGAAAATATACTATTTTAATCAACCTACCAAATCAAGGAATTGATTTTCCTTGTACCAACTATGTTTCAAAGGCAAAAAGTACATTAATTAAACCGATTTATATTTCAGTTTAAATTCTTAATCGAGAATATGCATTGATGAATGTATATAGAAATTTCATAAACCTCTCTTATATCTTTAACTAAATAAATTTACAAAAAAATCCTTTGAAGATAATGAATATTAAAAAAAATTTATAAAAATCTCTAAAAAATTTTCATGAATTTATGAAGTCATTAAAAGTTTATGAAATTCTATAAAAGTAATTCACTAAAAGAAGTTTATAAAAACTTTTTATAGTCATGATTGAATACACTCCCCTTAGTAAAGTTTTTCTCTAATATAATTCAAGCCTTTTATTAAAATCATTAGATTTTCTCATAAAAAGAGGCCATGAGACAAAATTTTAAATAACATGATTTTTTTCTCACATGTACAACAATGTTATCGCTGTTATTAGATTGTATAGGTGTATTCATACACATTCGATGATAGTTATTATATACTGTCTAATGATCTCGGTACAATTTTTAGATTAGTAACATGTCAAGAATGCCAAAACTCTTCTACACACCGATTGTAATATACCCCACTATTAAAATCATGTAGTGTAATATAAAAACACATTTAATTAAATATTGTAAATTACAAACGATGCATTACATTTTCTATGTATAGAAGCATATTCCGGAGAGTACACACAGATGCAATATCACCAAAATGAAATTTAAACATTAACTCTATCGAAATAAAGAATTAGGACTGTTTAGGAGGTGCCTTGTAAATTTATATTCTTAGCGATTGTTTTCGTTGGAAAATAGAGGGGTTCAAATTTATTAATTTATCCACGTGTCAATATGAGATAATCAATGTTATCCGGAGGTAATAAAATTCAGGAATCAACGTAGCGAGATATTACTGCAGTCGGCGGAGAGGGTAAAGAATTTGGTGTTTAGTTTTTAGTTTTTTACAGAACTTTTTGTTTTGGTGTTTACTGTTTATAGAACTTTTTGTCCCATAAGGTAAGAAAATAGACTCTTTCATTTTTTTTTTTTAAGGAATTTATAAGGCAAGATATTTGTTATCATTAATGGTCAAGGCTTTATTAAGACCCGTTGAAATTAAATGCCTTAAAATTTAATCTCAGAGCACTAAATATATCTATGTGCACAACAAGAGAAACTCCCCACACACTGAATCAAACTCATTCTGTGTGTGTCGGTGTTTTTTTTTTTTTTTTTTTTTTTAATTATTTAGATAAGAGATTGATGTTAAATTTAATTGAAAATAGAAATAATAATATATAAAATAAACTTAACAATGATAAAATATAAAATTTTAGATTTAATCCAATTTAGACTCCATTGTATTACACAACTGATTATGTTAATATATCTATAAAGACACACATTAAAAATTAAAATGAAAATATCAGTATATATTCTTCTACTGTTAACTCATCTTCAAAAGTACAGACATTGGTGTTTTTGTTTTAGAATATCAACAAGTGCCCTTATAAATATTAAGATGTTTTTACAAGTGTTAAAAAAAAAAAAAAAAAAAAAAAAAAAAAAAAAAAAAAAACCTAGCAATGTTAGTTTAAAATCAATTAAAGAGTACTTAAAAAAAAAATTCAATTAAAGAGTAAACAAAAAACAAGTAATCACACGAAGATGGCGTCATGGGATCTTGAGATCTCTAGCATCACTAAACATGACCACGGTTCGGTTCGAACCGAACCGGGTCAATTGAACCAGAATCACAACAAAGGTTCTGGTTCCGGTTCTTTTATTAATGGAATCGGAACCGCCAATTCAAAGAACCGGTGGAACCGGAACCTCTTGGAACTGGCGGTTCCAGTTCTAACAAAAAGAAAAAAAAAAAAAAAACCGCAAGATTATTTTTTTATTTTTACATTTCACTCCCTCTTAATTTCTCTTTTAATCCCTCCCTTTCCTCTATAAATACTTCATCCATTCTTAATTTATTCTCACACCTATCTCCCTCAATCTCAACTCTCTTTCTCTCCATTAATCTCAACTCTCTCTCAATTTTAACTCTTTGTTTCAATATTCTCTTAATTCTCAATCTTAATTTCCTTTATTTTTTTTTAATTATATCTATAAATTATAATTTTCAATTTATTGTTTGAAGTTTCAAATTCTTAATTTATTATTTTTAAATTTCAAAATCTTATTTTATTATTTTTAAATTTCAAATTATCAATTTATAATATTTATAAATTTCAAAATTTCTATTTATAAAAAAGGTTCTGAAACCGAAACCAAAACCGTTATAGAACCGGAACCGTTATAGAATCGTCGGTTCCAGAACCGAACCGGAACCGTTTTATTTCAGTTAAGGTTCCGGTTCTAACTTTTTCAGAACCGAAACCGTCGGTTTGGAACCGGAACTGGAACCAAATCGAACCGTGGTCATATCTAAACATCAGTTTTCTTCCACATAAAACCGAGGATGATTCAACATCATGCATGAGATTGAGATGACTTGATAGAGCATCTATTCTTAAACCGAAATAATAATAACAAAAATAATAATAATAAGGGTAAATTGCACAAACTCACACAAGTACGAGGGCGGGGTTATCCTTCTTAGCTTTATATAGATAAAATTACCCCTTTCAATAAATAGGCATTTATTATTAAGTAATTATATTATTTCAAAAAAAAATAATTATTTATATGTTATTTAAAGATTAAAAGAAAAAAATTCCATTTGTATTAATATAAGAGACTGACCGACTTTTCGAGAGATTTTCGATCTCCTCACAAAGAGGAGAGATCGATCTCGTCCTTGTGAGGAGAGAGTCTAATCTTTTTTATCAAAGGATATATATACTCTTCAAAAGATAACTCCTCTACTGCCCATGGATTGTAATCAGTCCATAACTGATACACTTCAATTGTTTTTTTCTGTTTAGGTTGAAAATGATGTGGTTATTTCACAATTAACTTTGAGATAAATTTATAATTCTAAAAATTTTAGAGACCAATTTAAGAAATTCTGTTTTACCGAGTATGTAAAATGATCGGATTACCCTCAAGCCTTTGGTCAATTGTTAAGCAACGGCGTATATTTTCATAATTAATAACAAAAGTTGAATGTTATTGTGAATGTACATGCTGCTACTCAAGCTGTGAACCAGCTCAAAGGAACTATGCACAGGCTCAAGCTGAAGTATCCTGTGCAGCTTCAGAGGAAGAGCTCAGCAAGTTCAAAATCAGCTTATCAAGCTGGACTAGCCCAGCTATCAGGACCAATGATTAGTAAGCAGTCAGTTAGAAAATCGTTGAGGTGGCAGCTTACTATTGGCTATTATGAGAAAAGAGGAAGTTAGTTACGATGAAAACTGATTAACTATGATAGGAATATAAGTGATCATGTGTGTGAGATAGTTAGTTGGATCATCTCTCTAAATAATAGAACTAATCAATGAACAAAAAGCTGTTCAATCGAGCTCTCTCGTTGGAGCCATTCCTGAGCAAATCTTCATCAAATCAATCTTCCTTTCTTTGTAAAATCTCTATAATCACAATTATGCTTTTTTGTCATATTTTGGGCAAGTTCGTCAAATTTGACCTAATAATAATAATGACAGAATTCAACTATTTAATATACCATATTTATAGTTGTAGAATTGTTACATATTGCAATTATATTATTATTATTATTATTTAATTCTTAAAATTTTAATTTTTATATGACTGCAGATACAACTTGTAACCGCACTTTATCAATTATACTTTCTCAATAAAGTTTAATTTCAAATTCAAATTCACACTTACATTAAAAAATATTAATTTTACAAATTATTTAAAAATTATATAATAGCATCACTCGAAATATGGTGAAAGTCGAGACAATCCCGGTTCTATTTTTATAGCGGAAGACATAGACCAGAGTTTCATGTCATAATCTGGACTGACGCCGCCTCTGATGACGGACGAAAAACCAGACATATGGCGCACATAATCCACACCGACCCCGTGTGTCTTGCATGTGACTTTCCACTATTACCCACTCATTGATATTAATTTTGACCAAAGTGTCTTAACATCCTTGTCACTCAATAATTACGCATTTATCTACGTGGGAAGCACTGTAATATGATGAACATAAATAATTGTCATGAATTAGTGGCCCAATTATTGATGCTATTATCACACAGATGTCAGTAGCCCAATTCAAGGTCCTATTATTATATACAAATGTGTGGTTGTAAAATGAGTCACGAGTGTAAACGTGTTACAGCAATTGAGTACAAATACAATGTTGTATGAGTGTGGGGGATCAACACATATGGTGGCCAGAGTTTCAGACCTAACACCATCCACTAAACCTAGAAGTTCACTTTCTTTTGCTGTGGAGGATTTCCATTTAGTAGACACGATGGCAGACTAGACAACGACTGGCAGGTGACATGGGCCTAAATCCCATTAAAAAAACGCAATTCGCTGCTCTGCATTACATGTGAAAACAAACATGGACCACATGATATGATATTGTTTTCTAATTCTAAAGTGTAGTTACATGTCTCCAGTCTATTCTATTCTGCACGTGCGTATTTTGCATGCAATCATGCAGTCTGCGCCAATGTGGAACGGAAAGTGCTTCTGTAAAAAGAAATCCCGAGTTGACATGACTATGGTTTTCAGATACTTGCACAGAAATTACACCACATGATTCTAAATGATTCCAAAAAGCACTTTCATCTATTTCCAATCACTAGTCAATAAATACCAACAGTACTTGTAATGCTCTTGCGATTCTTCATTGGTAACAAAAACATAAAACAACTTAAACCAGCAGAAGCAGCCTAAGAAGCAGACAAAAAGGTAAATAGCTAGCCGGTGAACTTGGTTTTACAAAATATAAAATGAATCCCCTTTTGCACATGAAAAATAATGCTATCAGTATCACGGCATGAGCTGACATGCCGAGGGCGAACAATAGTATATTCAAGAATAACTGAATAAGCTGTTTTCATTGCCACATGTATTTAGAGTTAGATACATGTTGAGCGTGGGTTTGCCCTTTACAGAGCTTATCTTTGCTACTTCCACTAGAGCTTTGCTGCATAAATTGATAAAAAGGCAACAAAGTTATAGTAGAAGCAGCAAAAAGAAGCATGGGAAAGGGAGAACTCTGTATTGAAAGCAACATCTACCAAAAAAAAAAAAAAAAACCTAAAGAAAGAAGAAAAAAATTGCTGATTACAAAAACAAACGGGTTTACTCTTTATGTAAAGCCCTCTTCTTCCGCATAATATGCTGCCTCTGTAGAAAAATGCGTACAGCTTTTGAAATAGATGACATTTTAGAAACCATATATCCTTCTTGGATGGTGAATTACCATTGTCAGAGTAGCCACAAAATTAACTAGGAAACTAATGAGTCAGCCATCTGGTAAATCAAACCTTGACTCCAACTAGTAAGGGTCCACATTAATGCTTCTAAAAGAAATGGGGCATAAGTTCAGCATGAGGCAATGCTCACAAGGATTGCACGCATAACCCCATCAACAAGAGCCAAATTGTATACTATTTGGCTTATAACCTTTTCCTTTCGCAGAGCCATATCTTAAACATTTTGAGTGATACGAATTTACTCTTCCTGGGGCAATAATTTCAAGAGCACCAAGAACGCACTTGTGATATGAGAAGTCCTCCATTGTCCCATCTATTCTTGTTAATGAAAAGCAGCGTGTATCTTGATACTCAGGGTGATTTATAACCTGAAAGAGATAGGGGAATGTTACACACCTTTGAGCATTTTTACATGGAATAATGCTAAACTTAAAACAGACCTTTTCCAATTTCATCAAAAAAATAAAAAAGACCGTTTCTAGGAGCATGTATTTTTTTGTATTAAAAAAAAAAAAAAAAAAAGATGTGAAACTCTACATGATATATGCAATGTCATCAACCTAAAAAATGTTCTAAGTAGACTCGATCTTACCAACTCTCTTTAGTGGAGAAACTCTTTCTACATTCACTTTACTCTTTTACACAAGGAATAAGGAGTTTTGCAATTAGCCATTTAATTGACAAGTAATTTTGGCACCAAGACCAAATCCCATATTTTTAATCCTAACTGATTATTTCTCAGACAAAGAGAATCTAAATTAGACTGTACTCAAGCTTCATTATTCAAAAGCAGTTGAAACATCAACAGAATATCTAAGTTGAGGACAGGTTAGCTGACTGATTATTTTCTCATCCTTTAAAGACGTCTGAAAAACCTACCATGCTTACAGATATACTGTCAGACAACAAAAGAATCTGTGTTATACGGTTATGACCAGGAAGTTAACCGCAAAAGGCTAAATATATAATGTTTAGAAGGCAGGTGGAGAATCTTTGAGAAAAAGCAGTGTAACCAATTGACTAGACAACATTTAATATTTGCAGAATCAGAGTGCTTTTGGATGGATAACAGAAACGAATAAACACAAAAAAATAAGCTTTGCATAACTAAATCTCTCTTGAACAAAGGATTGTTGAACGAGTCTCTACTCAAGTAAATTCTCTTGGCATTAGTAAAAGAAACATCTATTGAGATCTGGAACCAAAGTGTTGACAGATACCTTCAGATCATAAGTATCTTCATCTTTACTATAAAAGTTATTTCCAGTTAGAGATCCTTCCTTCACTGAGCATCTCTGTTAATCTTAGATCCATGACAAATTTATCACATGAAAAAGTTGAGACAAATTATCATATGAAAAATATATCAATAACACAAGGACTGATACATTTGCTTGCACTGTTAAGATTTTTTTAACTCTGCACATAAATATTGTAATATTGTTTAGTTAATGTCCACAAAGATTCCTCCTTTTCAAGCTCTAATATTATGACAATGCAAAAATATTTAAGTTGTGCCAATATCCATATGATTACTAACCAGAGTTTTAAGTAAGCTTTAAAAATAGCTGTAGTCTAAAGTGTGGCAATCGTGTTAAGTTGGCAAATCAGTTAAAACGACGTGGCGAGAATTTTTTCTCTATCTTTAGTAAATCAACATGTATCTCAACACTAACGGTTCCTATAGTTTAGGAGATTTCCGAGCAATAGAACCAACTTCCAAAACTGAAGAACAAAAGAGAGAAAAATAATAATTTGAAAAAAGCTAACTGGGAAGAAAAAAAAAATGAAAAAAAAAAGACACCTCATAAGGTGGCACCATGAATGTAAGATACACGCTAACTTACTAAATCCATGTGTAAGCCAACCAACTCAAACTGTAAGAAAACTACTTTTTTATTTTATTTTATTTTTTTATAATACCAGCATAAACAGGTTGATAACATCATACCCATCATCTAAACATACCTTCATTTCTTGCACCCCAGCTCCAATCTTTTCAGCTCCTCGAGGGTGAAAACATAAAGCCAACTTCACTGCATCTTTGTCTGATTCATTTAATTTATGATCAATTGGATACCTACATCCAAAGTAGTTCACAGCTTCAGAAAATTAAAAGAAAAGAAAGAACTCTTAATCAATTTTTGCAAGGAGAAAATAACAAACTAATACAAATTTACTGAATTGAAGAAATGACCCAGGGGCGAGTATGGGGCAGAAGGGTGCAGAAGCTGGTTAAATTACCTTGGTCATTCAGGCAACTAACAAGAGAACACTTCAATGTTCAGAAACAAAACACAAACAAAGATATAGTCCAGTGCCTTAGTACAGGTAAAACTACTGAAAAAAAAAAAAAATTGTGGACTAAAAATGTCATAGCATGTACTTTTGTATTGAAACTTTCATGATCTCTGTCCCAAAAATATAAACCATAATTGAAAACTGAATACAAAGCTACCCCACAACCACTACCCAATTTATGCATAAAATCATATTAACATTTCAAAATGGAGTAATTGTAAAACTGCAGCATAATCTCATCAATCAACCATAATTGAGCACGGAATAATACTTAATAATGCACGAAACAGAATTCTTTTCACAAGCAACTCTGCCTCATAATTGCTTCATGCAAATGCACCTTGAACATTAACTTCTAGACTTCTTCTACACTTATCAGCAAAAATCATTTCTGTAGAATCTACAGCACCTAGAATCACTGTATGTAAGTCGTGTAGAATTAGATATCCTCCTACAAAAGACAAAATAATTGGACAGATGTGTGCTTATGGCAATCATGATGCTAATGATATAAGATATTATTCAACACCTATAATACCAAATTTAGAAGGAAATTGCTATAATATTGAATTCTTAGACAATTAGGAGTCGTTTGTTTTTTTTATCTGAAGACTAAACAGTACCGTCAAAAACTGAAGATTGAATAGTGACTGAAACCTGAAATCTGAATAATATATTTGTTTTTTTTTTCCTTACCTCTAAATATATAGTAAACTTGTTTGTTTTTACAAACATCTGAAAATAAATAATTTAATAAATTCTAAAACATTTCTTATGTATATATTAATAATATTTAATTCATAATTAAAATATGATTAAAAAATATAATAGTATTAATCATATTTATTTATTAATATATTTAAGAAAATAACTGAAAAATGAATGTTTAAATTATAAATTAAAATATATTAGTTTAATTCCAAGATAATGTAAAATGAAATGCATTTAGATTTTACTTTTTAAATATATTTTTTGTAGTATCAAGGAAAAAAAAAATAAAATTGAGTAATATAAAATTAGGATGAATTTGAAGTCATATTATTTTAGAAATGATAGATTTGGAATAAAAACTTTTAAATGTCATTAAGTGATTTGCAATTAAGCGAAAAATTAATAATTCTTAAGGATCGTTTGTTTTTTTGTCTGAAAATTTAACATTGCTGTTAAAAACTAAAAACTGAATAGTGACTGAAATATGAAATCTGAATAACATGCTTGTTTTTTTTTTCCCTTATTTCTAAATATATTGCAAACTTATTTGTTTTTTAAATTTAAAATTGTCTTAAAACTAATAAGTTGATATTTATACCCTTTTTACTATTTGTTGTTATTAATTTTAATTAATTTAATACAAACATTTGAAAATAAATAATTTAATAAATTCTAAAACATTTTTTATGTACATATTAATAATATTTTATTAACAATTATAATATGATTAAAAAAATAGTAGTATTAGCCATATTTATATTTAAATATATTAATATATTTAAGAAAACAACTGAAAAATTAAATGTTTAAATTGTAAATTAAAATATATTAATTCAATTCTAAGACAATATAGGATGAGATGTATTTAGATTTTATTTTTCAAATATGTTTTTTTATAAGTATCAAGAAAAAAAAATTGAATAATATAAAATTAGAATAAATTTGAAATTATGTTATTTTGGAGATGATAGATTTTGAATAAAATCTTTTAAATATCATTAAGTGATTTGCAATTAAGTGAAAAGTTAAAAATTCTTACTTAATTTTTTAAGTTGTTTTTTGATAGTTTTAAGTGGTTTGACCATTTAAAAAAATAAACGAAACCATCTTAATGGGTGCAATTCAGTACTATTAAGTCTTAAGTGGAAAAAACAAACGACTTCTTACTTAATTTTTTTAATTATTTTTTTGATAGTTTTAAGTGATTTGACCACTTAAAAAAATAAACAGAAACAACTTAATAGGTATAATTCAATACTATTAAATATTAAATGGAAAAAAAACAAACTACCCCTTGGACTTTAGGCCCACTAGCGTTTTGCAATGTCAAAGGAAAGTCTGCTGGCCATTTAAAACCTGTGGATTCTAACCTTGCACAGCTGTGTAAATCCTTGATTCTTTTCTTTAATGTAGGCTATTTATAGACAGTTTGTATATATGGTAGTTTTGCTAAACTATGGGCTGTAAATCAGGATGTAAATCAAGGACGGTAAATCAGCATGGGCTGTAAATCGGGGTGTAAATCAGGGGCTGTCTGACCGTAAATCAGCATGTATGTTTGATATATAATGAAAATCCTCTAACAAGAGAAGATAGTTCTCCCAAAATTCTCTAAGTTTGTCATGGTATCAGAGTGTCAGCTCTGAAATCCTAGTTTCATCTTCGTTCTTGGTTCCTCTCAATCAGTTTTACATTCTCTGTTCTCCATTCTTCGTCTCATGTTTCCTTGGTTCGTTTTAAATGGCCAGCAAACTTTCCTTTGACATGCAAGTCTTTACAAGATTATTGCAAAGGTGTTATCTCTGCGATTCAGGGCTTTTTATGCTAAACAATATCAGACGCTCAAGGTACTTTTGTTGAAGGAAGGATTTATGGATGCTGTTTTAATTGGCAATGAGGTGGTGGAGAAATATAAGTCAAAGGAGGGAACCATGCTCAAGATAGTTTTTGAGAAAGCAAACGATCATGTCGAGTGGAATTATCAGGATTTCGTCCTTCATATGATAGGCGTTGATTCATTTGGGGGAGATGGAGATCATGGAGTAGGGGCTGTTTAATATTAGTCACCTATTCTGTTATCATTAATGGGAAACCAAGAGGTGGATTTGGACATAGATTTCTTAAGGCTGGACTTACATAGGTTAATCCTTCTATATTAAATAAAAGGTTATTCCATCTTGCCCAGACATCATGGTGGAGAAATTTTTGGATTTTGGAGGGAACTAAGAAAGCTAAAATTCTTTGGGGTTGTGTTGTCTTGGCATTTTTTCAGGTTGTAAGAATGGAAAGGATTTTTTAAGACTTCAGGGAAAGGGATGTTGGTTCTCTATGAAGAAATTTTGCTTTTGGGCTTCTTTATGAGCTTCACTTGCATTAAGGTTTAAGTATATTTTTTATTTTTTATTACTAATGATTGGAAAGCAGTTGAGATGTAATCGTTCAGGTGTTTTGGGAGGGGGCAGAGATATATTTGTTTCTTTTTTCCCGGAAAACCATATATTGTTTAGTTGAAATTTTAACTATGCACTTTAATTTTATGGATAGCTTTGTAGTCCCTTTTTCATCAATATACTTTTGTTTTCAATCAAACATCACCAAATACTAAGAAAAAAAATTTTAAGAATGAAGAAGACATTGGAGAGTAGCTTACTTGTACAATATATTCTTCAATCGACGATCAAGTTTCAGGACATCCGTCAAGGAAAAAAACTTGCTCACAAATTTTCTTGATATCTGATAATTCTTGAATCCGTTAGTAGCAGAACCACCAAATGTATCCTCAAACTGAGCACTACATTCATCAGACTTATGCCCTTGAGCATTGCACAAGTCAACCTTTAAGTGCCGCTTAGAAGGAACTGTAGTACTCAGGAGGTTATAGACATCTACAGGCTTAGCTAGCTTGTGTCCCTGATGATTAATGGTTGAACAGAGAATTAGAGCAGTTAACAGATAAAAAAGGTATAGCCAGGTAAATTAATAATTCAGTCTACCTCTCCTCATACCACACACACCATAATTCAAAAGAAAGAAGAAAATCAATACATGGATAAGACAGTTGGGCACAAATTCTAAAAGACAATAACAACTTCACCATGTAAAACTCAATGTAAAATGATAAATTTACATACTACTAATATTAGCAACAATAATATAAAATCTACCTCCCCAGAGTATATAAGTTCAAAATGTCCGCCAGTGCCCACAGAAGGAACCTTTCCCCAAACTAATGAATCTATACTACCCTGAAGATTATCCACAATGCCTCGCTTTGCAGCTTTAATAAAGCAAGCACCAGGATTCTGCAACAACATCAGAGCTTGAACATGAGTTGGGTAAAGATAACCTTCTTTAATATCAGAAATCAGTGAATAAACCAATATATATATATATATATATATATGTATGTATGTATGTATGTATATATATAGTCTTTAACAATGATTATATAGGGAATTTCCAAACTTTTGGATAAGGTGCAGATTTCCACACCTAAGAATTTCTATATACATGTATATGCACGTGCGTGTGTGTGTGTGCTGGGGGAGGGGAACATGGAAACTAACAGAAAAACATGCTTGCATAAATGGGGTGTTGAAATCTGCATTTCAGAAAAAAGGCAGATTTCCACACCTAAGAATGTCTATATACATGTATATGCGCGTGCATGTGTGTGTGTGTGCTGGGGGAGGGGAGCACAGAAACTAACCGAAAAACATGCTTGCATAAACGGTGATGAAACATATGCATTTCCTCTCTGTTTTGCCAAGCCTTTGGCATTTAAGCCAACAAATTCACCCGTATATGACAGACTATTTGCAAGAAGAAGCAAATGTTTGGGAAGTATACTTTTGTTAGTATCAGATATTGCAGACTCCACATCCTGCATTTCAAATGGACAACAATACTTTACCAATTTGCTAGACCTAATTGTATGCATACCAGATATAAATAAAAACAGAAACATGGTGAGGGAAAACGCACATTAAGAAAACATATTAATGCAGTATCAATTCCATAGGCCAAACAGAAACTATTGATGTTATCTGGATGACTGCGTGTCCAGTCGATCATATTCATTATCTGAAGGCAATAATTCACAAGTACACTCCATAAATTTGTTCTTCCAGAATCTCTAGACATAAAAACCCTCAAGTAGAGTTCACCAAGAGAACCATCATGGGATTTTGATGCTTTGGGACTATCTTTCCATAAAATATCCACCTTCTTTATCTCCCGAAATCCTAATCAATATGACAGAAATCCATAACATTAAGACTAGGCATCAGTAAGTTTATCCACAGAATATACTGAATAACTATCTAAATAAAAATGTTACAAATTTTAGCAATTGGATGCAGCCCATTTTCTACACAGAGAATAATAATAAAAATTTATTCCCAAAAATTTTACAAGAAGTTAAGAGTTGCACATTGATCAAGAAATTCACAAATCGAGGAGAGGAAATGAGATGATTCCTAAAACAGTTTAAAGGACTGGCTCACTTCATTAATCAATATTTTTCGTAGTTAGGTTTCAAAGCATTTTATCATGCCGCTTCATTCACCTTTTTTCATCTTAGAGAGTTTCAAGAATTAAATTTCGATATATTACTCCTAGGCATGTTTTGAAGTTTGAACAGATTCAGTTGTTCCAGAAATTCAGTTCAATCTTTATATAAATAATTTAACACAATGAAGATACCTAAAAACCCTGGCAAAAAAATGCATAAGTTTTGATGCACCTATCATTAAAAAAAATTAAAAAAAAAAAAAAAAAAAAAAAAAAAAAAAAAAAGAAGCCAATGTTTTATCATTTAGCTTTAAAAGGCAATGCATATTATTTAAAAAACATTAAGAGACGATTTCAAACGTTTATGCCTATGAAAGGCCTCCCTTTCAATAGCTTACTCAAATTTTATCTGTATACCAATTCAATTTTCCCAGAAGAATAAGTTTATCTGTGTAAGCAAACGTTTTTCTTGTGTTCGTCAACACTGTTTCTTAGGTAGTCAAAATGTGTCCAACACAATTGATGAGTTTTAATTCAAACAAGTGAACCAAAATAATGAAATGAAAATACATTACTGCAACTCAACTTTTTCAGCGCTTCATTAGAGTGATGAGGCAACAGTGAGGAGCATAGAGCTCTTACAAAAGGCTTTTAAGTTTCCTCAAAATGAGTAGCATTTTCAAACTCTCATACTCGAAATCAATAGAGTGATTATCAATCACTAAGCAACACAAAGTATCACAAATTTTAAGCAATAAATTTAATAAATTTAAGGTTCAAACTGAAGCAATTTCTACAAAAATCAACATGACCTGAATTTAAAATTTTAAATAACATGCAGAAAAAAATATCAATCAGCAATCAAAACCATGAACTCAAAATAGCAAAGCAGGAAGAAAACAGACATATGGTTCACTACCAACCTTTTATCACTGCATTCAGAAGGAAAGGTATCCCTGACTTTTGCATTGCCTCCAATTGTACGGAAGATCTCTCAGAGTTTTCAACTATCGCAACAGTGATGCATGATGAATCACTATATTCCTTCTGTGTGTTAATTGAAGAACAATCCCTGCAATTAAGTTAGCTGTATTCAGAAGGATAATAAAGTCATAGACAAGAGCACTAGTAGACACGATTACTTTTATAAGATAACTCGACATTCCAAATACATGCAGAAATCTCAAGACTCTACCATTTGGAAAAAAACCTGACACAGTAACTGGAAAATCATTGAAAAAAAGTACAGTTTATGGGTGAAAGTACAAATAAAACATTAACATGTACAAAGTAACCCAAGATAGACAGCGCAATTTAAGATCTTGCTTTCGATTTGGCATGCATAAAAGATTCACTTAAACTTACAAAATACTTTTTCTGATTAAAGCTCTTATACATGTATTTGACACATGTTCATTTCATTTCTACTGCCTTGGAGACACAAGCAATTAAAGTTCAAGTATGTTTCATACTGAGATAAAAATAATAGATCTAGACCAACAAAACTAAACTTATCATAAATTTGTCAATCCTGTCTAAGATATTCAAAATGAGTCAACATTGTCTCCACACACACCCACCATCGCACACAAACACAGGTTTAACTGAGTCTCCATCCAAAGCCTTCTTATAATTGTTAAAAATAATTAGCATCAAAATGCTTATTAATGAAATAGTAGAAACTCGAACATATGCATTTAACCTTGAGCAAAAGAACAATAGAAATTTCAAGGCATCAACTTCTATGTCATTAGGCACGTAATCAGGTTTTGGGAGCTTATACCCAGCGAACCTTATCATGAATATAACATTATTTATCTCAAGGATCAGGCTGATAACTTGCTGGAAAAAGTTGCAAAAACAACAAGAATTAATTCATTTTGACTGAATATGATTTTTTCTGATGGGTTAATGTGTAAAACTTCTTTGATCAAACCCTTGCAGGCAAGAATCTTACTTTAAATAATTTCTTAGAGCTTACTTAAAAGGATCCTAACCCCAGAACTTAATAAATTGTGATGTAAAACAAGAAGGAAAAATTTGAACAGCAATTTAATAAAAGATAATTATAAAAAAACTACTCAACCTAAAAGCCTAAAGGGCCTAACAATGAATTTAAACTTCAAGCCCCCACCTCACATGCACGGCAGGCTTATCACTAGTGTTGAAAACAAATATACATGCAAAATGCAGACATTAAACACCATGTTAGGTAACCATTCAACCTAAAATGTAACAAATTGTTATGTGAGACAAAGAATTATGGCAAATAACTGACATGCTTTGCCATTAAATTAATAATTTCCAAAAACAACAAACATAACACACAAAAGTAAAGGATAAGAGCTATTATGATACAACATATATACATAAAAAATTAAATAAATAAAGAACCAGGACTTCAGACGGTTGAAAATCCCAAAAATAAAAGATGAAAGAGCCACCCATAACTCATCCCTAATTTGGAGATGATGAAGGGAATTGATGAGTTAAAAAGTTCATACCCATAGATTATATATCCTCTTCGTGATAATGAAATTAACTTTTGTTAACATAAAAACTGAACTCCAGACTAGAGTATCAAATGTTGCCTCTTTACATCACCTTGGAGTTCAACATGCTAAAATCAATAGTAGGTCCATACTTGATATTTTTTTGTTTCAGTGATTTTCAATAGAACAAACACACAATTGCATTGAAATCATCTCATATGAACTTCTATCTGTCCTCTACTATATCTAGTGTTTAAGATCATTATTATTCTAATAGTAAACAAAGTCATTTTGAATGTTAAGGAAAAAAGCTTCTGCCTACAATTTTTTTTTTTTTTTTTTTAAAAAAATGACAATCAAGAATTTTTTTTTTTTTTTATAGGAGACAAATTTTATTTAAGAATGTCTCTCAAAAAAAAATTAATTTAAGAAAGAGCACAAATACAAAATGCAGTTAAACGGTCCACTAAATCACTACATTAACACAGAAATTTCCTATCGCAACATCAACTGATTCCATAGTCACAGGAAAGAAGCAACTTACTTGCTTGAAATATGCACATTGGAAAGATTGATTTTTGATTTGGTTTTGGCAGAGGTACACTGCTTGTAGAGGGAATTGATAATGGAACATACACTCAACCTTCTCCTCTTCATTTTTTCCTAACAAGACACAAATTTCAGTGTAAAACAAGACATATAGATGCACAAAGATAAATAGTTACTACACTGTAATACCTTGCACACGTGGAAGTGGCATATCCAAGGACTGTAATGTGGTTTCTTGCCGGCCTGCGGGGAGTACCTACACAGCATATAACAGTCAATTTCAAATGACAACATTACCATCATCGTCCAGTTAAAACAAAACTATTTAATATAAGAAAATAAGGTATGCTGACATTATCATGACCGTAGAAACAATATCTTTAAATTTTAGGCACTCCAAATGATTCTTGACTTCTAAGGCTCCATATTCAAAACCATGCCTTCGTGTTCCCAGTCTCTTGGACAAATAAAGTGACATAGTTTGGTCAGCATAGCTTTTTTTGGAACCACATTCCAGAACATTCTGTGCAATTTCATCAAATCAAAAGGTATTAAGAGATGACAGCATAATGCATTTGGCCAGTGACAATTCTTTAGCAGATATATGCACAGGACCTTTGCTACAATAAATATTAAAAAAAAAAAATGCAGGATTTTGCAGGTTAGGATGCACAAAACTCCATACAAGTAACTTAACTAAAAAATTGACTAAAATTCTATTTTGCTGTCCAACCAAAACAGTAGTTTTCCAGATCGTCAAATTTGACAACCCAAGCCCACATAAAATTCAGAGATTTGAAAATCAAGCCCGAACATGCCAACATAATTAAAAGTGACAACAGCATACAACACTCGAGATGATGTGCAAGCTCTTTTAAGCGTACATTTTATAGGCAAATTTATGAAAACATGAATTTTCCTGGAACAAATGAGTTCATACTATATGTCCAAACACTAATCAGAAGTATATGCAATAAATACAAACCATGAACTACGTATGATGCTTGTATGTAATGTAACAGCTAGTAATAGATACACCACATAATTGTGTCCTCTTTACCAGAGCAAATTCGAGATCGAAAAGCATGTATCATTTAGATCTTTCCAACTTAACTGATGTATTTATTACTCAATGCTACCAGCAGATACGCCAAAGGTGATTTTCCACAAGAAAACACTTAAGCAATCCATAACATTAACTTTTCAAACAGAAAAGAAAGATAGATTGAGAAGAGAACCTTCAAATTAAGTAGTGGTGAAGTTTCATGTAAGCTAATTGGCTGATCCAAAGCACTGTATGCAGCTTCGGAAATTGCACAAGCAGACAGCGATCCGACAGGGTGACCACCTATCCCATCTCTTCGAGTAAATTTACTCTCATCCTCAATGTCATACGAGAATTGAATCAGCTGATTGCCATATGCGTTTCTCACAGTTCCATCATATGCTGTGTATAAATCACGCATGAAGAATGAAAGCCTTCGGTTCAGAGTCCCAGGAAGATCTGCATTGTCACTGAAAGAACTATCTCGACTTGTTACTGAATTAACAAAACAATCCAAGGGATTCAAGCCAGTCAAAAAAGAATTTTCAACCACAGCATACGGGATGTAAGACTTGGAAAATCTTGCAGCATCATCAGCCTTTAGACAGTTCCATGCCACACAAGAAAGCTTGTGGGGGAATCTAAATGACAATGGAACCAGTGAATGTTGTACCCCAAGACACATGCTCTGCTGGACTACCTTCAGCAAATTACCTTTGCTTCCTGCCTTAAACATAGCCATTAATGCATTGTCATTACTTGCATAATTGTATGCTAAATTTTGAAGATCCCGGAACACTTGCTTAAAAGCATCAACAGAAGCTTGACAGAGTGCAGCAGATCCCTGCTTCTCATAACATAAGCGCTCCACTTCAAGAGTAGCATTTTCATTATCTTCCACACCAATAAGAAAATCCTGACAAGAATCCACCATTAGTTGGTTAAAATTACATGTCTGCTCTGCTTCTTGCAGACCATAAAAAATTTCATCCATCATAATATTCCAAGAGCACGAGTCAGAAGCAAGGTACAAGTCTGAAAGAGAAACACTTAGGCCCCTCATTGTCAACCACTCACAGAGAACTTCCTGAGCCATGTATAAAAAATCAAGTGTGTTACCCTCATAGTGCTCAATAAGACTTTGTAAAAGGTTCCGATCGCTGTCACGCAGCCAAGAAGATCCTTCAGATGATATAATCTCCCCCTTACTAATATAAACACCTTTTGAAGGGAAAGAATACTCAAAACTTGGAGGCAGGAGCATGCTGAATAACTGCTTGCCAGTCCAAATACCACTGTCAAGTGAGGCGGTTTCCACAATTGGTGGTCCATAAGGGCAAAACATTTGGAGCTGCTGCATTTGCAAAAGGCTCAAGCAAACACCATCTTCCATTAATAAATGAGCAGCAGTCAAACTATCATGACTAAGGGAGAGCAGGTTTCTACCACTCTGCTGATTAATTAACTGCTTATCTAAAGCAACAAGCTCTCTAAGCTCAACTCTCGCATCAACCGATTGAGGAACATAGCCATGAAGGCAATCACCATCAAAGTCACCACGAAAAGGGGAGCAACAGAGTGGATTTATAGTAACCACTGAGCTCACAGGAAGAACCTTAACTGATAGAGCAATGAGGGAGTGTTGATGTATGGAAGGTGGCCTATTTATCAATATGATATCTCCATCACTTAGGGGCCTATAAACGATATCACCTACTTGGAGAGCATCAATATGCTGAACACCAACCAAGCTACCTTTTCTGCGTACATGAATCTTCCCCTTCTCAAATAAACGTAAGCTACAGCAAGCATTTAACCTTTCCCAGTTCCAACTGTTCAGATGCTCAGAAATTTGTAATCTCTCTGCAATATGACAGGGTATACCAATTTCACTAAGCTTAATATTGGGGTCACCAGTGACTACCATGCGGAAACAATGATCATTACGTTTCCCAAGCATAACATCTTTGATCCATCTCAAACCAGAGCTGCCGGAAACATCATTATTATTCCTCTTCTGGAGATCCCCAAAATCATTATTTGATGATTTGTCCAAGTTTAGCTGCATATTAGAAGTATAAAAAAGCAACCAAAAAGCATTATTTTTAAAAGTATTGACTTAAAAACAAATACAAAACAAAGCTTTACAACTTACCTTGGAAGTCTTTAAGAAGTTAGAAACAAGAGAACTCAGCTCGTGAGCATTCCCTGTCCCTGAGAACATTTTTTTGTAAAGCCTGGTTCGTGCATCCTACACCGTTAACAAAGTACATTACACGGGAAAAAAACAGAACTCAAACACAAGATCTTTTTATAAGCCATTTAAATAAATTAAACAAACAAGAGCAATGAAAGAAAAATACTTACAAACATCAATTGCTTCCCACTTGAAAATCTATGAGTAACTTCTGATACACGATGACTATTTGGTGTTACAGGGAAACTATTAATGAAAATTGAATCTTTCTTTGAAATGAACTTTTCGATAAACCCTTGATCAACATCTTTCAACAAATGATAAACCTATAAACCAGAAAGAGAACAACATCAGCATGTCATTCTGGCATTTAGATAAAGAAAGCATGGCCCTGTGTCAACAATAGATAATAAAAGGTTTGACTCATTTGCAAATTGCAAAAGACATGATAAGTAATCTGACCATAAGCAGCAGGGAAATGAAAGACAAAGTATAAACTGAAAAAAACAGTTCATTAAGGTTTCCTTACAACTTCACAAAATGTTTCAGAAGTACAAACCAATTACATTCCAAATGCACTCTTTAAACTCCAGTTAACAAAGCAGTTGTCAAGCTATAAGCAAATATTTAGACTGCAATTTTTTTTTTTCATCCGAAATCTACACCGATCAAATTTTGCCAGAAAGTTAAATAGGTCGGAACACGTAAATCTTAGTAATATGTTTGTCACTTTTTTCTCATGTTTAAATCTACATAATAGATCGGTTTGTCCTTTACAGTAAAAATAATTGTGAACAGTGAACCATAACTGCTACACTTATGCTTGCTTGTATTTGACAAGGTAAAAACAAAAAAACAGTCATCGCTATCACCATTATTATGAGTTATGCTTTTTTGTACTCTACATGCTAAAACACTTATTAAAATGACGATAAGGGTTAATGTTATGATGTCGTCTACACCCTCTACAGTTTTCAGTAAAATTACACAACCCCTAAATTTTCAGAATTTGACAACCACATCTCCCAGTCCCACCATTTAAGACCATCAGTCAATCACATATTATAAAGGTAATATGGTATATATACCAACTTTTCATTTAAAAAAATAACAAACAAATTATTTTTAGTATACATAGATTACCTGGCATGCAAATTGGGGGAGGTGGCCATAATGTGGGAAGAAGTACAAAAACAAGGCCTCCTCCCCACCACAAAGAGGCAGATGTACCTCCCCCCCAACAAAAAGGTCTAAACAAATTTTCATGACACCAATAGTTGGACCCTCAATCATTGCCACCTACCATAGGAGGCAGAAACCAATCAAAGGCTTAAAGGCAAGAGGAAAGTCAAACCAATCAATGTGTAGATGGGGTTTGGTTTAGGAAATTCGCTTGATTGGAGGAAATTTGTCTAGTCAAACCAATCAATGTCATTGATGGGGTTGGGTTTAGGAAGTTCACTTGATTGAAGGAAGTTTGTCAAGTCAAACCAAACAATGTGATTGATGGGTTTGGTTTAGGCAATTCTCTTGATTGGAGGAAGTTTGTCTAAGCATCAAATTGCTATTTAAAGGGGCTATTAGGATAGTTATAATTATCTGGAATATTTGTATCGTAATTACAGAGTTGCTTTGTTAAGGCTTAACATAGCATTAGGCTCGTAAATTCCTAGTGTAGCACTAGGAATATTGTATCTGTTCTTTTGTTTTCTAAGCAATAAATTCCCTATTCAATCTTTGTTAATCTTTTGTTAGTAAGAGTCCTAACAATTGGTATCATAGAGCCTGCACAAGGGACCAGTGAATGGTTCATACACGAATGGAGAGTCGTGTAGAAATGCTCGAAAGAGATATGACAGAATTGGAGGAGATGGTGCAAAGGGAGCATGTGGAACACAACAACAGTTCAACAACTAGCTTTTGGTCTTGGATGGGAAGTTGTTAAGAGTTGGCTTCGATTAGGAATATGACAGCTACTTTAAAATGAGAAAATAACATCAAAAGAGATTGAGTCCTCGAGCGGAGAAGGATCAACTGGAGGACAAAATGAGGCTGTTTCGACAATTAGGGGTGGCAATTTAGAACCCAACAAGACGGATCGACATGAATCCAATACGAAAATTACGAGTTAGGGTTGGGTAAATTAACGGGTCAACCCGTCTAACCCGTTTAATAATCGTGTGGGGTTCATGTTTTTTTATCATGTCACAGGTTGACCCGTTTAACAAGAGTAAAAAAGTAATTTTATACTAGAGGGTATTCATGTAATTTCAATGGTAGTATCTATATATCCTATTATCCTTTCTTTTGTAATCCCTAGCCGCACAACACTTCCAAGTCTTCCATCCACAAGCTGATAACAAGCAGCAACCACTTAGTCTCACTCTCACACTTCCATTCTTCCTTCACAAATCACAAATCGTGAGCCTTCTGCTGCTATTATTGTCCTTCTGAGCATCGCTAAGACACCACACAACCACCTAATCGTGAACCATCCACAATTCCACACCACACCAAACACGGTAGCAACAATGTGAGCCATCCATAATGTTGTTGTTGTTGCCGTCCTCCTGAGCATCGTTGAGACAGCGCACAACCATCCAACCCGTGAGCTCCTTCATCTCCAACAGTAGCTATTGCTGTCCTCCTGAGCATCGCTGAGAACCCAACTCGTGAGCTCCTTATCTCCAAGAGTAGTTGTTACTGCCCTCCTGAGCATCGCTGTCACACAACCACCCAACTCGTGAGCTCCTTCATCTCCAACAATAGCAATAGCCAGCGCCTTCATCTCCTCCATCTTCGACAGTAGCAGCCGCCATCTCGGACAATAGCAGCGCTACAGCAGCCATCTCCATCTCCTTCATCTCCAACGCCAGCAACAGCCATCTCGGATACACCCACACCACACAATCACCGTTTCATCTCCTTCTATATTAAAATTTAAATATGATTAAACGAGTCATAAATGGGTCATTAAATGTGTCGACTAAACGAGTTAATAAACGGGTCATTAACCGTATCGACTAAACAGGTCAATAAACGTGTCGGCTAAACGCATTGCTAATGGGTCAATAAACCATCCGTAAATAAATGGGTTAATCGTATCGTTTCCATGTCGACCCATTACTAATTGTGTCAAGTAGAAAATAATCGTGTCGTGTCCAACCCGACCCATTAACCCGAATTGCCACCCCTATCGACAATCACAACGATTACTAGACCCAAGCAAAATTTGGAATTCACAATAACCACTCAACTTTACTCGACAAGTGATGAATTTCGACTGGCTGTAAAAAAGGTTGACTTAACCAATTTCAATGGTCAAGACCCTGTTGGATGGGAATAATAGCAGAACAATATTTTGAAGTTCAAGGTACTAAACCAGAGGATAAAGTCCGATTAGCACTTGTTGCAATGGAAGGAATAGCAATTCAGTGGCTACAGTGGTTAAAAGGCAAATGCCCTTCGATTACTTAAGAGGAATTATCTGCATAAATCACAAAGAGGTTCAGTGAATCGAATGCTAGAAATCCTTACAAGCAAATGGCAAGGCTGAAACAATCCACGTCTGTCGAAGATTACATCCAATAATTTAAGTATGTAGCAAAAATGATTCTCGGCCTTCCCAAACCAGCGTACTTGAGAAATTTCATTAATAGGTTAAAAGAAGAAATTAACAGAAAAACAAGGGTTCACGACCCACAAGAGCTTATACGTGTCATGGAAATTGCATGAGACTTAGAGGAGCAGATAGTCGATGTAAATATGTATAAGAGTGAGAACTGTGGATACCGACCCATGTCTAGCAACCCATGCCCCATAGGTTACCCATTATCTAACCCGAATCCTACTAAACCCACTAAGTCACGATCTGAACAACAACTAAACATTGTCAGTCAGCCATCGGCCTTTTCAACACCAACAACTCAAGTATTCCCTCAAAATGGATGGGAAAATTTCATCATTTCTCTGACTGAGATGCGAGCTCGTCGCGTTAGAAATTAGTGTGTTCGTTGTGAGGAACAATTCTTGCCAAATTATGTCTATCCTAATGCATACCTACGGCTACGGCTCATGATTACAACTGAGGACAAGGAGGAGATACCTAGCGTTTTGCCTTGAGGACAAAGTGGTTGTTGAGGGGGATAGTATTGTTTGACCCCCAATCATTGCCACCTACCATAAAAGGTAGAACCTAATCAAAGACTTTTGGGTTTATCATAGGAAAGTCAATCCAATTAATGTGATTGATGGGGTTTGGTTTAGGATATTCGCTTGTTTGGAGGAAATTTGACTGTCAAACCAATCAATGTGATTGAGAGGGTTTGATTTAAGAGATTCGCTTGATTTAAGAAAGTTTGTCTAGTCAAACCAATCAATGTAATTGATGGGGTTTGGTTTCGACAATTCGCTTGATTGGAGTAAGTTTGTCTAGGCATCAAATAACTATTTAAAGGGGCTACTAGGATAGCTATAGTTATTTGAAATATTTGTATTGAAATTACAGAGTAGCTCTTTTAAGGTTTAGTGCAACATAGCCTTGTGACTTCCAGGTGTAGCACTAGGAATATTGTATTTGTTCTTTTGTTTTCAAAGCAATAAATTCCCTGCAGTCTTTGTTAGTTTTTTGTTATTGAGAGTCCTAACACCAATCTACTTGAGAACAATTACTAGGAATTTAACAATGCTTACTCAATAGCCAAACATATCAGAATCTTTCCTTAGTCAATACAACTATCAAAACCATTAAATATCATCTTATATATAATATTCCAATCTTCAATCATACCTCAAGTCAACCAACACATCACTTCTAATTCATTTAACTAAGATATATCACCCTTCTCAGAGCTAAAATGCTAATTCTTTGCCTATTCTTAATATCCTCTATATAACCAAACAGACTGAAAGGACAATAACCACAAATCAAGTTTTATTTTTTTGGAAAAAAGATCAAGATTCAAGCACAATACAACAAAAACAACTATCTCAAAAATGCACCATTAACAGTGGTAATGAAAAGAACATGTTGGCATACATGTAGTTTCTGACACATCTATTTAAAATTGAACTGTGATCAATATATTCACCAATTGTTTTCTCTAGTACCAAAAGCCATTGGATAATTTCCATGGGATGACTAGACATACCCTAGTATCCAATGAAAAGTCTTTTGAAGGCAGCACCTCCTCGTAGGAGAAAGAGGGGAAGAGTATCCAATAGAGGGGAAGCACATCTAGTGATGGTCTCTTTTTTTAAAAAAAAAATTGATATTATATTTAGGCTATTCTAATTTTCATGATTTAATTTTTTTATTTCTTATTTTCCGTTAGTTTTTTATTTCATCTAAATAGTCTAATTAACTATCTTTAGCCTATCATTAGGCACTATGCGCATTCTGATCAACCATGGTCACTAACATTTTTCAATTAAAACACTTTACTAACAGGAGCCATGGGTGAAATTTTTAAAACCAAGAGGAGATGCATGATTTAATGAAAATCTCATTAGACTCACCCTAACAAACTTGCTTTCTCACTCAGTGATTGTTCATGTTAAAAAATGAACAAAGTAGTTTAATATAATATAATGTATTATATTAATAACCATTGCATTGCATAGACAAATGAACAGTTAAAATAAGAATACATCTATACACATTTATCTACCATATATTATCAGTAGTGAAAAAAGATAACAGACCATTATTAAAAGCATACAGGATATAACTGAAAAATTAACAAAATTGCACTTTTTGACAATTAGAAGGTGAAATTGTTCACATCCAAAAGATAAATATAAACAATGTAGGTAAAAAATGGTCAACATAAAGGAATAGGCAAAAAATAACTGCTTGCTATTTTTTAAGACAAAATCATTAATTTAACTTCAATAATTAAAGCTATAAATGCCTATACCTCGCAAGATGTATTTATTCAACAAACATGCAATCATACCTTAAAAATGTGACAATCTCTTAAGATGTATCTATTCAACAAACTAGCATTTATACCCTAAATATAATATGTGACCATTTCGCAAGATGAATATATTCAAAAACCAAGCAATTTTGAAGATGGTCTATAGTTATCAAGGTGCCAGTCCATAATGATTTGTGATGGTGAAACCATATATTGAATGCATATTCACATTAATGGAGTTAAAAAGATTTGCACAACTAATATATAAATTTTTACAAAAAATGCTACCTGATTAGGATATAAAATCATCCTTTTTTCTGTCTTACAACTTTCTTCCTGTTGTGCATCTCTTTCAATAAAATCCCAGTAATCATCAGCCAATCTCTTTCGGAGCTTTTTTGGCAGCTTTTCACCTATTTCAACTGATATAGCACTTTTCCAAGAGGGATCTTTGGTTGAAAGCTTAAATTTCATTCTTGGATACCAAAACTCAGATTTTCCCTGGAAATTGCACATATTTTCTAATGACACCAAAACATAAAAAGGAAGAAGGCTTATAATTAAAGGAGAAAAATATAAGAACTTACAACACAATAATTGCAACCCCTTGGCTGCTGTTTTCTATGTACAGACTCAGCCCCCTAACACGTGAATAACAAGAAAAATCAGAAAAACTTCACCAGCAAGCAGACCAACAAAGATGAACCTAAATTGAATAGAAAGCATTCCATGTTACAGTTAGTGAAGCGATTCTGAAACTAAAAATTTATGCACGATGTTCGTTGAACATTGTACCTAATTAATGTTCCTATTAAAAAGAAAGGTGACCAAGGAATCTGCAGTAATTACATCAATCAAACCCCAATTCAACTAAGGTATGTATACTCATGTAACAGTGATGATCTTATGGAAACCTAAAACATAAATACATGCTGCCTTAGTTCAAACTTCATTCTAAATAAATCCTCTCGAGTCTCGAGTAAAGTTTGTTTCTCTACTGTCCTTCTATCCATCCATCCATACATACATACATACATAAATAGAAAGAAAATGTCGATTTTTCCCATTATGATTCTTCAATATTCTAAAATATATACAAACCTAAAAAGGTAAGAATAGGCAAAGATAGAGAATTCCAGCAACATAGCAGATCTAAGTAAAGCTCTTGGAGTTTGGAACCGACCTTGACCAATAGATCTTTCCGGATAGATTTACATCCTGGACAGATTTTGTTTAAAACCTTTGCAACTTCCGACAGAAAATATGGATGTTGTATTGTGTATCTAAATTGAATCAACCCAAAGTGACCTGAGAAATAGATAGAGAAGTACATTAGTGCAATTCCCAGCAGTAAAGAAAAAAGGAACATATCAGCTAGCATATTAATGACTAAAACTGGTTTTTTAGCAAACCTTCACAGCATTTTAAATTCTTGGCACCACATGAAGAGCACTGCGAAGTTAGATTGGGAAGTCCCAACCTAGAATCAACGACCTCACTAGTTGCACCAATTTCTATTACAGATAATTTTTCCTGTTTATCGATCACAATATTAAAACTATTCATTATGGAAAATATATAATATATCTTGCTAAATAAAAAACAAAGCATAAAAGCCTCTTTTTGTTCAGCCATGATAATCAAAAGCATATAAATTATAATTCACATTAACAATATTAAGTAATAATTTATACTAATTAAAGATTGGAATCAAGCCAGCAAGTACAATCAAAGGAAAGAATAGATATCACTCAAAAATGTAAAATGAATGAGGAAGCAGATTGCAAACGTCACACTGCTTCAGGGGATAAACTTGATTAAAGTTAGAAGTAAAGAACTACTATCTGTGAGACGTAGAAGAAAAACAGAGGCCCATATTACAACAGAAGACATCCTGACAGTAATAGCATCTACAACACCTTCATTAAGAAGCATTTATAATATTTACAATTAAGAGATACATGTGCATAAACGTATATCAGAAAGAAAGTGAAAGAGCTTTCTACAAATTCATGAATGAATCAATTACCGAGAGATTAAGACACCAGAAGGCACAAAATATATTAGCAGATAATCCGCTAAAATAATATCTTACTTTTTCTGTCTCAGTTGAAATTCCAATGGTTACGGCATTAAGGAAAGCAGACGGCACTTCCAGCTCTTCACAGACTTCATTGTCCATGGGACTTGTTAACTTTATACAAAACCAAGCAACCTACAAGCATGCCCAAAGCCCTAAGATGAGGAATACTGACCATAAAAGATCCTAGTCATAGACACAATATAGAACTTATATAAGTGTAACAAAAAGTTAAAATTTGGACATCCATTCCATAGTAAAAGTGTTTTAGAGCAAAAGGGCATATGGGGTAAGACAATACACCATGAAACCTAGCTCGACAACTAACTACTAACATAGCACAACCCCACAATTCATCCATCATGAACAATTGGCTCTTTTTTTTCCTGCTAATTTGTTTATACAAATAACTAACATATATGTGCCAGAAATGTCAAACCTATAAGATGGGTTTAGCAAAAAACGCCTGTCAACTTCATGAAGTCACTTGATAATGTACCAAAGACAGGCTTCAAGTCTTGGACAGATACCTTCTTCACCAACTTGGCTGTTAAAAGGAACGTGAAACGAAAAAAGAGTTAAGAATTAATAACAAAATCTAGATACAAGAATCACCAACTTGTACTTGCAAAAAATGTTTAAAGCATTCTTTTATATATCTTGTTTATCAATTACTTGGAGACATTTATCGGCATTTCTTACAAAAAAAATTCAGTACTACCTGAGTAAGAATTTCTCTGAGCATTTTGGATATAAGCCACATCATCTTTTATTAGATTGTCACTTCAGGAATATAAGTAATTGATGAAGACATTGTCATACTTTATTATTAAATAAAAAGATAATAGAATAATAATAAAATAAAAATAAGTTACTAGATATCCTGTAGCTAATAGACTAAGTCACATTATCTATAGTTTCATTCGCCCTAGGCACTGAAATAATAATAATAATAATAATGACACAAACCAACAAAGTACGTTATATTCCTTAAAACATACAAGTTTGCATAACGTGTCCGAATCAAACCTTTGAGTATCATTTAGTCTATATTATATCAAAAAATTTGCCACCACCACAAAAAACAATGAGCATTAATAGATTATCATCCTTAATTTCTTAATATTTGTAGTTACATCAGGAACCTAAAGCAAAGCTTGATTTACACAAATGACACAGATTTTGTATTTCCCATTGTTCTTGTTTCGTCGAAAGGACAAAATCATCACTCCAGAAAGCTAGCCAAACAAGGAATAATTAAAGACATTATTGTATACTAAGCTTATAAAGAGTAATTAAAACAATAAATTTACTTCATCTATCAAGCAAAATGGCAATAGTGAACTGCCTCCAAAGGCAAGAGACTAGCCAACGAAAATATTACCGATTTTCCATAGATACAAGGATTTAATTATAGTGCACCTAAAACAATTTCCAAAATCTAAAGGCGACAACACAGCCTGGCTAACCTAATTGAAAGCCATATATGGAGAGATTATAAATAAACACGAAAATAACGGGAATTTGCAAGCAATTGTCACGATAAAACAAAAACTAACCTGAATTATTGATACGTGGCGAAAAACCGATAGCTAAACTTAATAAGACAGTTAACATTTAAACGACCGTTGTAACCCGCCAAAGATTAAACATGTTCCCTCCATATCAATCAAGAAAACACAGACAGAATACCAATGGCATCACTGAACAATCGACCAGCCAGAAAGAACACAAAATCACTTTCTTTACTTACCTGAAATTTTTAATGTTTCAAACAAGAAAAACACAATACACCAACCACCCACACCACACAAGCACAGACTCCCTCCATGATCACTTTGTCTACTCCACTTGATATTTTTGATGTTTCAAACAAGAAAAGCACATAATACACCAATCACCCACACAATCACAGACTCCATCCATGATCAAACTAAAGAGACAACAAACCTGAACAACGGTCGAACATTGTTGATCAAAACAAACACACAATCCCCTAATTTTTCATCATCTACATCCGTTGCAACGAAGCAAAAATACTAGTATAGTACAATACCTTTTCACAAAACCAAGTACAACAAGATTGATTGAAAGAAACAAAAATCAAACAGTTTCAATCCCCTGTTTTCATAATCCAATAAGCAAATTAACCAAAAAAAAAACACCAACAAACACAGAAACAACCCAAGAAAACACTTACACCAATAAAAGGGCCACCGAAACAAACAAAATTTTTATGCACATTGTTCAAAGCCCCAACCTTTAAACCCTCTAACAGACCACACAACACAGAAACTCATATCTTCCATCTCCATCAATCACCACAAAACTCTCCAATTTAATAATCCATCACATTACAAAACGAAAAACCAACAAAGAAAAAAACCCAGATTCAAAAAAACAAAAACCAAACCAACAAAACATGATCACCCATTAAAAATCACAAGCATGCAACATTCACAACACAACAAACCCATTGACAAATATAAAACTTTACTCACTTTAGTTGATCAAAGTAATGCAGTTGATTAGAGACCAACACAACACGAACAAAAGAGTGATGGTGTTGTTGTTGGTATGGTCTGCGTTTGTGGGCATTGAGAATTATAATCCAAAAACAAAAACACAGTAAAGTGAAAGGACAAAACAGTAAAACAAAAAGAAAATACAAAGGTTTGGGTACAGATACCAAGAAAAACGGGATTGTGTAAAGAGTGACGCCGCCGTTTCGTCTCTCTCCAGTTACCAATAGACAATACTCCGTGTTCAAGGAGAGGTTCCTGATGTTAAACAAATACAAACGAGACCCAGACTAGACCAGCCAGACCGATGTTGGTGAGTCTTATGTGACTAAAACCAAATAAGTGTCCTTTTTCGCTAGTGTCAGATATATAGGACTGTTTTTGTGTGTAATTACGATTCTGCCTTTTTATATATCTTTTAATAAAGTGGGAATTCAGATATTTTTTTTGTGAGTGGAGTCTCTGAATTTTACTAAAAGTTGAACAAAAGTTGATGCAAACTAGATTCTTTGGGGCTCATTATTATTTTTGTGCTGCTGTTCGGCTTTTTAAAGAAAAAAGAAAATTGTCCTTTTGCCAGATGAAAAAATCTGTCAACTTTTTATGATTGTTTGTGTATTTTGATTTTTTTTTTTAATCATTTTGGTTAACCTTTTAACATTAATGATTTGGATATTTCTCTAACTTTTTAGCCTGAATCTTTAGAATTTACTCAACCATCGTGTTAAAATATGAAAGACTACTAATATCTTATATTTTAAGATAATCATAAAACTTAAATTTTGGATCTTTTAAAATTTACTCAATCACTGTTATTAAATAGTGGTATTGAAATTTATAATATTGTCTCTAGATATTTATATGGTGTAATTACGGATGGTCTTTTCATTATTTAATTTTTTATTTTGTAAAGAGAATAAAATATATTTTTTATTTGATAAGAGAGAATAATATTATTTCGATCTATACAGCATATTTCATTATCATAGAATTTGTGGATGGTCTTTATGAGTTTGCACCAAATATTGCAAGTACAAGAATGTCTTGGAAATCAACGTACCGTCCTTGGCTTCAATTTTCATTCTTGATAAATGAAAAAGTAGACTTATCTAATTTCAATCTATTTTTCATAATGATATGATAATGCCTTTAAATACCATAATCAAATATTTCAAAATAACTTTCCAACTTATAGGCATGATTAGCCAAAAAAAAAACCGATGGTTGAGAATCTTGCTCTTTGAATGGACGTTGTAAATGGTTTAATATAACAAAATTTAGTATAACTTAATATCAAATGATATTATATCATCTAAATTAATTATGTGTATTCATATTTTAATAATATGTCCTAAGTTGTAATTGCCGTATTAATCTTAAGATAATATGGTAGACAACGTGTTACTTACAAATTGCAAATTGTATATTATATAATTTGATAATTAAGTTGGATAATCTAGTGATGATTTCTAACATTAGATAAAAATTATGATATTTGGAAAGCACACTGTTGACTCTCCAAATTTAGTTGTTGATATACTAATTATTAGCATCTCTTTTGGGAGCAACAAACCATTACTTTTCAAATCTATGGGCTGTAATTACTAGCCATGGATATTGTGTGTTTAATGTTATTATCCTACCCAGCTAATTATGATTTTTAGGGTTTCAAAAAACTATCATTCCATAATAATAACTTTTGTTCTCTTTTTGGCTAGTTTTTTGTATTAATTAAATTAGAATAAAAGAAAACACCTAGATAGACCGAAGACATAATAAGCCTTAGTGCCTTACCCTCTATGATTGATTTTGAGGCAACAAAAGTGCAAATAATAAAAGCCATACTATGCAAACCATGCACACTAAATGAGACAAAACAAATGAAAACCACAAGCAAGTGCGACTTAAAAACATGACTAAGAAAACAACAGAACAGCCAGTAGCAACATCAAGGAGTGGATTGTAATTTGGGAGAACCCCAACATAACAAATTTGCTTTGGAGGAGAGTGAGAGTCCCGCCAAGTAAAAGAGTATAAATTATAAGTCAAGACCGATATTGACTAGTCAATCTACAGTACCATTCCCATCCCTGTAAATATGAGGGAAACGAACATGCAAAGAGCTTATGCAATGTGAACAATTCATCCAACGAAGTCTGAGTTGCCAAAGACAACAAAATTGTTTGTTATTAAGGCATTAGAGAACTGTAACAAAATCACTTTAAATCCAGACTTTACTCCAACTATTGAGATGAACAACTTCTACATTATGTATAATAGCTAAAAAGCAAAACTGAGAAATAAATATTGTATTGCAGCCTATACTCAAAGCAAAAAAATACCCAATAATTAAAAACATTTTTGGAGCCTTCTTAAGAGAAAAAGTAACTTTCAAGTTGATAAAGGTATCCATATCCCTTCCAAAATTCACATAACCAGGAGCAGTATTGCTAAAAATATCTAAGCAAGTTCGTAAGTCGATCTGAATAGTCCGAAATGAGCAATATTCCAAAATTCACATAATAACTAGTTGATTGTTGTTAAATTAGACGATAAAAGTAGAACAACTCATGATTAATCCTCTCCAATTGAATAATTTGGTGCGTTGACTTGATTCTAATAATTACAGTTTATTCAAGAAAATAAGAGTCATGTAGACATGTGTAATAAGTACATGTGTCGATAACTTAAATTTAATTAAGTATTTATACCTATTATTTTAATATATTGGAATATAATTTTTTATATTTAAAAAATAATTAATATTTTTTAAAAAATAATAATATTTTTGAAGAGGATGAATATAATATAACTTGTAATTTTAAACATTTTAACTTATCAAGTAAATTACGAAATTCTTTTGAACTTATGTAATATATGCAATTAAACATTAATTTTCATGTATTCATAATTCATGGAACATGATATCAAAAAGTTATATATCGGGTGCTTTTGACATTATAATACCAACTTATTAAAACAATAGAAAACACGATGGGTGGGTACTTTTGACATTATAAAAAGTATACAGTGTATATTATATTCTAGAAGGGCATTAAAAAATCAGAGAAACAAAAAGGGACCAAGTTGCAGTTAAAAAGCGTTTCGGGTGTCAATCAAGTGGAAAAAAGTTTGACCCCTTTATAGTCTAATCTTGGGTTCGATCAAGCACACTATCCACACACTACGAAATGAAAATAAGAGTAGTCTCCCAACCTATATATAGATTATTTCCTCTTATTTAAGAATTTTTTTTTTAAAACGTGTATCATGTATATAAATTTCGTTTAATCTTAATTATATTTTAAATTAGTTCCAATCACCTAACTTAGGTACTGTAAAAAAGCAAAAAAGTGGCAATGAATTGTGTGAATAATAATAATAAAATAGAAGGTGGCATTGGCAATGAGGGCTAAAATAAGAGTCAAAGGGGCAGTCCTGAAAATATGCAGCAACCTCGGCCTCAGTGCTGATGCTGATTGATTAAAATGCCATGCTGGCTCACAAGTCTGAATCAGTCAACCAGGAGCACCACTGTGATCTTTCTTTTCAAATAAACTTGGAAACCAAAACTGATTACAACATAACACCATTTAACGTGTCCTAATGATAAGTAACTTTTTTTTTTTTTGTTCTTTTAAATACTACTTAGCTTGTATCTAATTCGAAATGGAGACTTTCTACCGCGATCTAATCCTATTATATAATAAGTAACCGTTATTAAATTTGATAATATTTTATCTTTAAATTATTTTGTTATATAAATAATAATTATAATATAAATTCCACAAACACATTAACTTACGGGCAAAAAAACGATCATGTTCTAACTACTACCTTAATATTCAAGTATTCTAAGTCCGAATTAACAGTGTCTCGTGTATGGAAAATGCTTCAATATATTTTACAAGTACAAGTCTAGCATAAGTACACAACGATAGTATACAATGTGATTATTGTATAAAATGAGTAAAACAAAAATTAATATTAATAATAAATAGTATAGAATCAATCTGCATAATTTTTTACACAAATTCTGATAAATCAGACAGATTGGAGGGTGCTCTTGGTGGTTGATGTCCGATTTTCTTTGAATCGTGTAAAATGAACACACTCATTAAGATAATTGATGATTGCATCAAAATTGTCCCCGATACTTAAGTAAGATGTATGATTTGGTATTGGTTTAGATCAGTTTACATAATTAACTTGGTAGGAAAGAAATTAAAAAAGAAAGAAAACATTTTTTACGCTTTTTTACGTAATTTATGGGCGTTTTTGGGAGTTGGTCTATTGTCGCAAGTGCATTTATGGTTGATGCCACTTTATCGACACCCTTGGTTGGCTTGTCAATCCATTGCATAGTTCACTTTAGGAATAGACAAATAAAATTGGTCATGTCAATAAATTATAGGTCATAACTCATGGCCGGTACAATTATAACATTGTACAGTTTGTATGGACTGATAAACCAAATTATTTTGAATAATGATCTTGTGTAGTTTATATGAAATGATCGACCAAATTATTTTCAATCATGATCTTTGAATTAAAAATATTAAACAAATAAAATCGGCCATGTCTTATGACTTGGTTGGAAGATAGTATGTTAAAACTAGATGGGATTCAATACCATGTTATTATTCATTTCGATAAATAAAATAGTTTCAATAGTTTTCACATTTGAATAGTACTTTTCCAACAACAATCCCTCCCGTAGGATCAATCGATGTAATTTTTTTTTGCTTGGATTTGATAGCATTGAAATTGATTAAATATAAAATCTTATGAACAACATTGAAATTCACCAATATAATATTGAATCATTGATGTAACATGATAGCTGTCCACATTGTAGTATCGGAAAATGTAATAAGCAAGTGAAGTGAACATTTGTTTTACGATGGCACAACATCAAATGACACTGCATAAAGTCTTATATTAAGGACCTCAAATAAAAAAAGGTAACGACGTGGCAGACATGCAAAGAAACGAGGCACGCAAAAACTAGAGAACTAGATCGGCGGCACCTTTTGTTAGTGCCAAAGGTCAATATTCTAAAGCATTAAATATTTCTATTTAATATTCAAATGAATTATGTTACATATAGTTGATGTGAGTTCCCTTCTCTCTGCGCTGTCTCATTCACGAGATACTGTTCTCGAACCATAAGATTTTACTTTACCTCCTCCATCCGTACTTGAACCCATCACCTAACATTTTAATCAAATTGATTCTTCTTACAAAGTAAGTACCAATTGAGCTAGACGACACCTTTTGTTATGCCAAAGGTCAATATTCTAAAACATTAAATATTTCTATTTAATATTCAAATGAATTATGTTACATATATTATACGTGGAGTCCCTTCTCTCTGGATTGTCCCATTCACGAAGTATTATCCCCGAACCATAGGATTTTGCTTCGCTTTCGCCTCCCCCACCCACACTTGAACCCATGACCTAGTCCCTTAGTCAAATGGATTCTTCTTGCAAGGTAGGTACCAATTGAGCAGTTAGATTGATACTTACCTTACAAGAAGAATCCATTTGATTAAGGGATTAGGTCATGAGTTCAAGTGCGGGTGGGGGAGGCGAAGCAAAATCCTGTGGTTCGGGAATAGTACTTTATGAATGGGGAAGCTCAGAGAGAAGGGACCCCACATTGTATGTCTTTGTTTTTTTTAATTATATTAAGATGAAAATTTGTTGATAAAGTTAGCAATTTTTTTTTAAAAATATATAGTACATTATGTAAGAGGAAATGTTGTTTTGGATTACATATAAAGCTGTTACTTTAGAAAACTAAACTCCTGTATTTCATTTAAGAAGGGCATGTACCTTAAATTTATATAGACATAAATTATTAATTTATTTCAAACGGTCAAACAATACCAAAATTGGGAGTTTTTAGATGCAATTAAATTTTCCATCTGACCATCCTTTCTAGTTATTCTTTTGAGGACAATATTCTACCGTATTGAGTATGTTTTGGCTGTTCGAAGTTTGGATGGATATTGGCGTTTGTAGTATGTGATTCCCGAGTTTGGGATAATTTAGTGAAATTTTCAGCATTCAAAAAAAAAATTCCAAAATTTGTTTATCGACCTTTTGAATATTTACATGATTATATGACCACAATTTTTGTGGTGCACTTCGGGAACCATGGATAATTGATTTAATTGGGCTTAATTCACTGAATTGTTGCTGAAGTTCAATGGGCTAGGCAGCGTTGAAACTTTTAAAAGGTTATTTTGAGTTGTGTTAGAGCAGTGATATTTGCACTCCACTAAAACTGCATCGCCACCTCGCCTTAAAAGATTATCACATTAAAAATTATTTATAAGTATTCTCATATAAAATTATAACTTAAGTCATAAGAAAAATACATTACTTTTTTTTTTTATTACACATATTATGAGTATATTACATAGTATAGCTTGTCAAATACTTTTGATCAGGATCTCTGAGGTATGGTTCGAAATTGAAGCTTCCAGAAACAAGCGAAAAAGTCTAAGTCGCATGGAAAAATTGTCATTAACTCAAGGGTATTGGATGTAGATCGAATCATGGACATTTAACCTAAATACGCAAAACTCTCATGTGTTGGGTCAGCCATCCACTACTTTTAAACTTTTTTTTTTAAATACTTCTTATAGATAAACCTCATTAAAATTATGTTCCAAGACACATTTAATGGGGTATAGTTATTATAGGGGCAGATAAATATCGCTAGATAGTCAAAAACTGTTTGAAAAGACTCCCATTCTTTTAAATTCTCCAAAATTATCCTTTGTTATTTTCAAAATAAAGAATGTTCCGTTGTTTTTTTTTTAAAAAAAAGATTGAAGAGTCCTGAATTTTATTGGAGATCGAATAGAGATTGAAATATAAATCTAAATGACATATTTGTTTTTGGTTTTCTGTTTTTCATCTTTTTTTATGACTAAATATACTGTCAACTTATTTATTTGTAAAGATAAAATCATCTTATAACTATTACTTTCATATTTATACCTATTTTTAATATTAGTTGTTAACTTGTTATATATTTTTATTTAATATGATACAAATGACTAAAAACAAATAATTTAACGAGCCTAAGACAATTTTTATGTAAATATTGATAAAATTTTATCCATACTTATATATAAAAAAAAAAAAAAGGGTAAAAATGATTTTTGTATTGTGTTTAAAAAATGAATGTTTAACAATGGTGTTTAAATGTTAATGACAGAAAGGAACTTCCAAGTTAGTTCCTATTACAAAAAAAAATACGAAGGCAATTAACTTGTTTATTATAAGTATTAAGTTATAATATATATATATATATATATATATAACTTTGTTCAATAAGATTAAACTAGAGTTATACTATTTTTGGGAGGATATAGTTGAATGAAAATATTTTAAATACAATTTTTTATATTATTTTAAATACATTTAAGTTGTATAAAATTAAGTGAAAAGTCAAAATTTCTTACTTTTTTTTAATTATTTCGTCGATACTTTTAAACTATTTGATCACTTAAAAAATGGCTTAATAAAACTAATTTAAATTAATTAAGTATTGTTAAGACCCCAACCCAATTATTCACTTATTTGTACTCGTAGGGTTTGATTAAGTGTTGTTAGGACCTCCATCCAATTCTTTGCTCATTTGTCTATGCAGGGTTCTAGCGTTTTTTTTTTTTACTTTATGAGATAGGTAGCGTCTTGAGGTTTGAATTAGAAAAATTTAAGTATTTTTTAGGTGCAAATCTGCTACCACCAAGGCAAGTTGCAAAATCAGATGGCATGATTTATTTGTGATTAGTGACAATAGTTAAATATGATCAAATTCCCGCTAAGTGCTCTATCTTATCTTTAATTACATGCCAAAATATCACAAATAATCATAGGAAAGTTTTTAAAACCACCCTTTAACTATTTTTTGCATTTTTTGTTGAAGTGCATTCTAAGATTGAATGTTTAATTTTCAAAGAGAGTTCACCTTTGTTACAAGATATGATACAAATAATTGGCCTTTTGAGAAAGGAATTTAAATTTTTACCTGCTATCAATAATTTTTAAGTTTTACCAACAAATGACATGTGATGACTAAAACCATTTTAATATTATCTTTAATCTTTTGTTAAAATAATAAAAAAATTGATATATTTTTTAAAAAATATATAACTCCGCCCCCGATGAATGATCCATCGGTAGGAGAGAATCGGAAGGAGTCATCCTCCATAAAAGGACGAGATCCTCTAGTTGAAATCGCAACGTTCAATCTTCTGATGGAGATTACAAATCTATAACTCTCGTCGAAATAATTCATGTGACTGTCATCATATTTGTGCATGAAATCTCGCATAATTTTCTTCTCAATAGGACAATTTTGGTTGCAAGTCACGTGAAAATGGTAATTTACTTGTGAACCTTGCGATTTTTCCTCCCAAAGGCTATCAACAACTATTTTAATATGAATTTTGGTCGAAATCCACGTATAAGTATTATGTATGCATGTCACATTAATTTTTAGAATTCTAGATAAGCGTTGGCGCCGACAGCAATGAGAGAGTCAGGGACAACAATGCAGCCAAGTTGAGAGCATGGGCGTTGGTAGTGGCTGTTTATCCTTTTTATTATTTTTATTGTTTTAATTAAAGTGTGAAATGACATAGATAAAATTTTGAAGTTAGCTGAGGGACATTTATGTTCTGAAGTGAATAAATTTTAAAAAATATTCTGAACATATAAATTTAATAAATGTCTTTTACAAAAGGTTAGTTTGGAATTTTTACTTGGTTATAATATATATTTTTAAATATTAATTATAATGTGATGACTCAAACTTAAGACACTGTCTAATTGAATAAGTGTTTCCTATCATCAGACTGTATTGGACTGGAGGGTGGTTATATTGTTACAATATATTAAATCAACTAATAATTATTAAATTGTATCTATACAATAATATGAAATTCAAATATCCAATAGTTACATTAATATTTACTATTGTCATGATATAAATTCTTTACTTAGTATAATTAGAATTTTACCAACTAAATTAATTTGCAAACCAACGTTAAAGTATTCTAATGAATCAACCCAATCTTAAGTTTTTCAAGCATTTGCAAGAGTGGAAACAAAGAAAATCAATATGCTGGTAAATTAGCAAACGTTAATTAGAAGAGTAGAGTGCTTGAAAGAAGACAACATCTATGAACATATAATTAGGAACACTACATAGCTGTTAAAGAAACAAACGCCTTTACTTCAATCTTAATTAACAACTAGCCACTTAATGTCTTCATCACTTACGTCCCTCGATAAAAATGCACCTTTTTTTTTTTTTTCCCTTTTGTTAGTGGAACACTTTTCTTCTTGTCTTTCGAAGTTTTTCAAATTCATCCCCACCTTGACAGGACAGCACATCCAACATCTTGGTAACTAAGTACTATAATTTGTGCACAAACATAAATGGGGAATCTTTCAAAAAAATAAAAAACACACAAATGGGGAAGACGGTTGATCTTGTAATTTTATTTTTTATGTAGATCTCGTAAACTTTTTGATGTGGTTATTATATGTGATAATAAATTGGGGTGATGCAGCTTTACAGGATGAGTACAAAGTACAAACACAATCCAATCTCTTGGTAGTGGATGTCTCAGCGTCCACACAGTACAAGTAGACAGTTGCATAAACAAATGTGCAAAACAGCAATGCCCCAAGATGCAGCGATGCACACGTATTCGTATTACGTATATGTACAGCTAATCACAGCTAAGATTTGCTTCGCCTTTTGCTGCACCGTTCAGCTATAATTACTGACATAAATTTCCCTCAATACAAAATCAATCTGTCTTTTATAATTTATTAAAAAAACCAAAGGTACAAGTACAGCACATGAAGTGATAACCCACGTGGCAAAACTACTAATCAGGACCCACCATGACCAGAACGAAAAATACAACATCCATGGGGATTGGTCCTCCCTACTGGGTCCCCCCCGACCTTTCACTGAATCACCTGATAGCAACTCTTGTAACACTTACATAAGTTGTATGCTTATTATAGATATCCCCATCCACTAAATTTGTTTTACTAAAATTAGAAGTACAAAACTTTTTAAAATAACAAAAGAAGCATCTTTAAATTAAAAACAGAAACAGCAAAAATTAGAAAAAAGAGTATGCTGTCTCCACCTGGCTTGGCTAGAAAGTGAGGGAACTCATCATAGTCGCACATGTGCACGTGGGGGCAGTTTGGTAATTTAATAAAAAAGATGAATGCCTGTGGGGACTACTTGGAAGCTGAATTTAATGGTCACATTTGATGTGCAAGGGGTGCTGCTCAACTTTGTACATAGACAATGTTTTTGGCAGTGCTTCACAGAATTTCTCAAGTTCAGGGAGTTTTTGAACAATTGAAACTTGAAAGAAGTCAATATTCATGGTTTTGGAGACTTGGCTGTGAGTGAGGACCCGTTCTTCTTCATTACTTCATTGAACAGGTCAGTCTGTCTTTTTTGATGCATTTTGTTGTGGTTACAAAAATTTGACTTTTTGGTTGGATGGAATTCATGTTTGATCATATATGATACTCTTTGATACAAAGGTCTTGTCTTTCTTTGTGTAGGCTGTTTATCATTTTTTTTTTTTTCGAGATAGGCTGTTTTTCATTGTTAAGTTGCTCTGGTATGAACATGTTTTTGAGTTTTGGAGCTGTGGAGGTTGACTATTGTTACGTCGATGAGTTCAGTTTAAGTGTTTTTTTTAGGAGGTTCACTTTTCTGAGTTTAACCAAACTTTCCTCCTGTTTTCGGTCTGTGGGACTGATTTTTGATTAAAAAAAAAAAAGATTGGAGGTCCTTGTTTGTGTTTGTATTCATTACCTTCTGTAAGTTCATGTATCATAAATAAAACTAAAAACATGAGGAGAAAGTACACATAGAATTCTGGGGTTCACACAATGCAAGCATATGAAATTTGTAAATTTCTTGTTATGCACCAGGTGATGTGAAAGAACATTGAAGACTGCCAGCTTTGCAGAATTAGTAATTTTGATGTGAGAAGTTTCTTCTTCATTTTTTTTTTTTGGTTGATTTAGTGGATAATCTTATAAAAAGTAGAGGTAACGGTTATGCAATGAGTGAAAGATGGTGATTTGGTAGTATTGGTAGTTTTGGTGAACGACGTGTCGATTGGAGTTTGGTATGGACGTAGTAGCCAATTGTGACAAAAATAAGAAGCCTTCAATTGAATTCTGCAACTGTTACAAGGTTCGGAGCCTTACCGAGAGTATATTGGGTGCTACCCTGATCTCAAACTTGAGCGATCGGTATGTCCTTGGCAACCAATTAGGATGGGGGCAGTTTGGTGTCATTACAGAATGCTCAGATAAGTTGACTGGTGAGGTTTTGGCTTGTAAGTCTATTGCTAAAAATAGGCTGGTAACGGCAGATAATGTGCGTAGCGTCAGGCTAGAGATTGAAATAATGACTAAGTTGTCAGGACATCCTAATGTGGTGGATCTCAAAGCGGTTTATGAGGAGGATGGTTTTGTACATCTGGTGATGGAGTTATGTGCAGGTGGGGAGCTATTCCATCGACTTGAGAAATACGGAAGGTTTTCTGAGAATGAGGCCAGACTTATTTTCTTGTACCTGATGAAGGTGGTTAAGTATTGTCATGACAACGGTGTTGTCCATAGGGATTTAAAGCCAGAAAACATTTTATTAGCTACAACATCCTCATCCTCTCCAATTAAATTAGCCGACTTTGGTCTTGCAACCTACATAAAGCCTGGTAAGGCCTGTAATGTTCTTTGCATCATTTCGTGCATGTCAGCAACTGTATATAAGGTTATGGATTTTCTTACTGTAAGCATGCCGGCTTCTCTATAACAGGCCAGAATCTGCATGGGACGGTTGGTAGCCCATTTTACATAGCCCCTGAAGTACTATCAGGGGGTTACAATCAGGCTGCTGATGTGTGGAGTACTGGGGTTATCCTGTACATTCTTCTGAGCAGGACGCCTCCCTTTTGGGGCAAAACTAAGTCGAAGATATTTGAAGCAGTTAGGGCTGCTGATTTACGGTTTCCTTCTGATCCTTGGGATCACATATCTGCATCTGCCCAGGATTTGATCGTGGGAATGCTTTGCGTAGATCCTTCCAAGAGGCTATCTGCAGCAGAGGTTCTAGGTACGTCAATCGTTACATGTTTTAGCAATAGACTCTAAATCTGTTCTTTGGATTGCAAGTTAAAGTTGTAAAAAGCAATATGATTTATGTAAAATTTCGTTAGAATAGAGAATTTATTTGACGAAACGCTAGATTGGTTGCAGATAAAATTTCTTTAGCAAGCTGCTAAATTTCACCACATATACATAATAATATGCAGGCCATACCAGATGTGAGGCATGCTCATTTAGACCCTTGATTTGATTAGTATTGAAAATTAAATTTCTTGTTCTTTTCATGCATAATTTTGATTGAGTTCTAGTGAGTTTACCAACTAAAGTTGTGATGTAAATTCTCGTGGTAAAAAGATCATAATACTTGCTAGTTGGTTGCTGCATTTGATTAATTTAATGATAGAAAATGCCAAAACTACTGATCAACATTTTCTGTTGATGAAAAAGTGCTGTGCAGTGTACTACCAAGTAAACCTTGGCACTGCCTAACAAAGCAGTTTGGTTTTTCGAACTTATTGCTGAAAAATAAAGGATACTCTCCTTTGCAGCCCACCCTTGGATTGAAGATTGTGCACAAGCAGCTCAACAACTACACATGCAGGATGCTCTTTGTTGCAAAAGGCTGGAAGATAGTGAAGGTTCCATCTCTGCCACATTCATTACCAGGAATCAGGACTATAGCTTTAGTTATGGTCAACTTGAACCGTCACCTGCATGCACTTGCAAATCATCATTTTCTACTTTGCTAGTTGACAATGGCACTTCTTGCTTTGAAAATGGAGGTTTTTCCTTCAGTAGCTGCCGCGAATCAGGTGCAGCAGACTTCTCATCCCCAATTCTGTCAATGCCTAGCTTCACTTTCTTGAGCCCAAATTCTGTTGTTGAGCAAGGAGATGTTTCATTAGAATTTAAAATCAACAAGTCAAAAATGGATGAGAAACATGCAGGTACGTATGCATCTATTGTTCCTTGTTATTGCCTAGTATAATTGGTAGAACTTGGGCACCAATTAGTGCAACCATCTGAGTTTAGGGACTATGAATGAATGCTATATAATGACATTGCTTTATGGAAAAGGAAAAACAAGGACAGTAGTACATGGATTCACATATATTATTCATGAGGAGTCATTACGATAAAAGTTGTTTTTCTGGTCCACTTTTCTCTAGGGAACATCAGCTAACAAATTTCTTGTCAATAGTAACTCTTTTAGCTGACAATTTTTGCTTTCCAGATGCAGAATCAAGCTTGACAAAGTTATTTGTGCTGCCGGCTAAGCATGAGTTGGGCAAAATGGAGCACAGGACAGAAGCTAGGAGGGCTGGTATCGGATGGTCTAGGATTTTAGGCATCCACATTAAAAGAAGGAATCACACAATTGGACTTGGTGAGTTTGATCAACTAAATCTCATGGTGACAGAATCAGTCATCCGCTGGGCATCATGCACAGACATCCCAACCGCCCCATCCCCTAGATTATCACTTGTGTGCTGGACACTGCATGCACGATCACTATTAACACCGGCCAAGCAAGAAACTGAGAAAGATCATTTATACTGACACTGGCAGAGTCGAATGCATGAGTATTGAAGCGGTGTTGGTTAATCCAAGAAGCTGAACTCTGGAGTATAGAGCCTGTATCGTACGATTTACATGGTGCGAGTGAGTGATGATGCTTTACTGATTTGGTGCCAAACTATTCATGCAACGTGCTGACACTAGAACTAAAATTGAGTTGCTAACATTTATAGGGTGCATTGAGAAAGTGTTTTGATATGTGATTATTTACAGTTGCAAATGAAAATAGTGAATAAAAGTAATTTCTTCAAATTATCTAATATATATCCTGTGCATGACTCTAGTGAGACAGTGACTGAAGTGTTTGATTGACACAACACTTGCAATTTATCAAAAAATATGATGAAACGTGATTTGCGTTTGCCGGGAGTCGAACCCGGGTCTATTGCTTGGAAGGCAATTATCCTAACCGTTGGACTACAAACGCTGAGCGAACGAGAGTTCCACCCTGAAGTATGTATCGCTATTTATATGAAAGAATAAAAAATGTGTCACAGACCATTTGTTTTGTATCATGATTCCCAGTCTAATTTATATTGTTATTTTCACTTATTTTAATCCCTAACCCTAACTAACTAATTAGGCGTTTTTAGCTTTTCTCAGTTTGTTTCGACATTAAAATATAGTGACTCAATTTTAAGTTAAGTGGGTACTTTTTGTATGCTCATTATAATTAAAATGATTTCAAGTATTAATATTATTATGATCAGTTCATCGCAGTATTATTATTGTCTTTTTAAACCATGGAAGTGTTATGTTACTTATGAACATTTAAAGTAACATGTTACATAGGTCCATAAACCCTTGTTGATGATTTTTGTATTAATGTCAAAATACGTTCGAATAAGTTAGAATTATAATAGAGTTGTGGTCACATGGATAGTTTGGTCCGTCATTACACTTTTTACTAAAACTTAGGTCCCAAATTTGCCTAAGTTAAAAGGAAAAAAAATGTAAGAGAATACATTAAAATTAATCTTGATAGCATGTATTAACATTTGCGAAAACTTTGATGGAATTGGTTTTCACAAAATATTAATAATTAACTAGTGCATTTTCCTTTTACTTCCTTGATTGGTCTCAACAACAATTATGATTGTTTCTAATATTGATCTTTTTACTAAGATTCTTTCCAATATTGACCTTTTTACCGACTTATTTGCTGACATGTATAAATATCATATATGTTATCAATGATTCGAATTTATTTATTTTGTTTTTTTTTTTTTCCTCTTTTCTCATTTTTAAATTCATTACGCCAAAACGAAGTGTTTTAATTTAACAAAAAGATGAGTACAGTTTCCAGTCCTCCCAAAAAACCTTTGTGCCTCAGTTGCGTAGCTTTTGGAGGGTCCAAAAGCTCTTTTTAAGCCCAAAAGTGGTCTAACTGTTAATGCAAGATTACTTCGTAATTATTTAAGAAAAACAACAAAATATATTTGTGAAAAACAGTTTGATAACTTTTCAAACACTGAACTATTGTCGTTCCAAGTTTTAATAGATGGAGCATTTGAAAAAATAAATTGTGCAAGAAAGTGAGCAATCTTATTCTAAACCAAGATTTCGAACATCTATTACCAACTAAACACAGGTTGTATAAGTCAGCCGATTCCTGTCTCACAAAAAAAAAAAGTCAGCTGATTCCGATTTAGGTGGCAAATCAACCAAAATCCAAAACGAATGAATGTAACATTTGAAATACAAAAACAGAGTAAATAACAAAAATTTAATCTTAAAAAAGACAGTGACAATGAAATTATGTCCAGTAACACTATCTGTTTGGTCAAATGGTAAGACTGAAAATCCAATACTAATTGAAAATTTATATCTGCCATACGTAACTGGGCAGAAATTTTTCATGCAATACAAGAGAATTTTTTGTGCCATGGGTCAGGATTTAAGAAAGACATGCTCCCACGGATGAATTCAGTGACCGACACATAAGACATGGAGGGTGAGGTATTTCCAGATAAGTACAGTAGAACAAGCATAGAGGACCCGTGCCAATCACATTGTGCCATGTGGAATGTGTTACAATCAACCAATCATATTCTAGATTCAAAGCACATAACGTAAAATGATCGCGACAGGTACAGTATGTGCAACACAATTATTTTCCCTCATATTTCTGATGATCATACAATCCAGGCAGCAACCATAAGGTGAGCAAATAAATTAGTAGATATGGCCACCTTAATGAAAGAGACTGTCAGACATGACAATACAAACATATAAAAGAGGAAAAAAATATTTAAGGTTCTACTTTAGAATTTTGCTGTAAGATACTAATCATTTTGACTATTCTCTTATGATGCAAGCACTGAGTGCCTCTTTGAGTACAAAATAACAGCATCGACATCCAATTTTTGAAAATTGAATTGACTCTGGGAGCCTTTTAAGCCCTAACAGAAAAAAGAGCCGACTCACTTCTTAATAAGCCAAGAGTCAAGACTTGCAAAAATTTAATGATAAGGAAAAATGTCATTCATCCAAGACTAGCCATTACAATTTTCAGTCTCAAGGTAATAAAATAGAATGCTGTCACCTATAGGTTTTTCATGACGCAGGGGCATATTCTTGGATTGCTGTTGCAAGGTTATTCCGATCTTCCTCCGTTTTAGTCCTTATTAAGAAGGTACGCGCTACAACACTACCATTGTTGCCAGCCTCATCACCCTGCAAAACTCAACTTAAGTTACCAACCAAACTGCACGCTGTTGATCGCATTAAAGGTTTAATCCCACATGTCCAGTCAACAAAAACAGTAATCACACTTCACGATAAGATGAACATCTTCTAATGAAATGCTGATGCTATCAGCTACTACAAATTTCATACTCAAATTTTTGAGCCTATTAGAATGCCTATATGTTGGTCCCCTATGGTTTTCCTTAATCAGGTTGACGGATTTGTTAACATAAAGCTATCAATTTTATTTTTGTTTCCATTCTATTTCCCATAAGCTCAACCTAATATTGATATATTCCCCCTAGCAGGTGAAAAGCTTGTGCTAATATACTTTGGCGCATAAGGTGAAACTCGTAAAAACAAAAGCATCCAGAGATGGATAAGGATCCCGCTATCCTATATTCTTATCCAGGCATTATCTATAATTCGTATATGTATTCAGAATATCTCTTGCCAAACAGCCAAGAAAAGCATTCTGAAATATGTTGGATCTTTCAGCCAATGAGGCCATATATTTATCTGTATGAATGCCAAGCTAAAGTACCCAAACCAGTAAAAATAAAATTTCCAAATAACCAAATTAACATGTTTTACCGAAGTATGAAATATCGCAACGAGAGAATTCTTTTGTAAATTTGTCTTAATTCCTGGATATAGCAAAGCATTAAGCAGCACTTTTCCCACCTGCCATGAGCAAAGGGTAAAAGATAAAGCAATGTACCTAGAAACTCAAAATGACGTATGCAATGTTAAGGGGGAGAAAGGCACAACAGTGAAACAAAAGAAACAACTTTAGCATGTAAAAAGTGTAAAGATGTTCCAGAAACAAGGGCAAGGATAATGCTGATCAGAAAGTGAGCATTTGAAATAGAAGTTTTGTTCAAGACAAAGACAAACAAAATTTTTTGTTGCAACACAATTATTTAAGAAATAGAGATCTAAACTGGAATAAAAAATATTTTCACATTGAATTTTGCGAAATGAGAATTGAATTCAGGAATCAAGTTTGACTTAATGGCAGACAACACCACTTTCTTTATTGTTGCTCATTCTTTTATTTGACCAAATTTTACTGCTTATCATGAGCCAAGGAGTTAGTATGTTAAATATGACAAGCACATAAAGAGCTGGTATGCAAGAACTGGGTTGTTAAGTGCTTCTACATTCTAATATAGACTTCAGGAAAATATATTTGTAACGGCTCTTCAAGAAGTCACTTCAAAGTGCTCTTGCTTGAATACCATTTCATAATCTCTATCGGCCATACCATGCAAATGCAAACATATGCAGCACAAATTCTCAATTCCTCCCTCACAAATCCATCATTTATACGAGATAACTTCCAATGATTTTTCCTATTTAATGAAAACCATGAAATGGAGACACCACTTCTGTGTCATTGGAAATTCCAGGCTGAGACACAGCTTTAATAGAAACAAATTGAGACCCATCATGTTTTAGAAATGGCAATAGGCATTTAAGGCAATTTCCCAAGCCATAAAATATAAAATACTTTGTATCTCACTCTCCTACTCTAAAAACTATTGAAATATATACAGCAGAAAATGCACTTTTGGCCAACTTTCAAACTGAAGTAAATTCAGATATCAAATTTATATCCAATAGGAAATGATACGTACATCATTTCGAACAAGAATTGTTGGTTTGGACTCTTTAGCACCCTTGCTGACACCCTCTTTGCATTTAATGGAAAGCTGCCCTGTACCTTTATCTTTCCACGTGTCTTTATCAGCAGGATCACTTGACTAGACATATAACAAGAAAGAAAAAAAAAACTCTGAGAAGCTTAGACAATTACCGTGTATATAAAGCAATGACAAGAATAAAAAAAAAAATGTCTCAACTCATCAAAAGCAGAAAAAAATTCAATGGACTAAGAGGAAAAAAAAAAAAAAGGAAAAAAAGTTAATGTGAACACCAACAAAAAAGCACCATCCCTATATTCTAATCTTAGGCATTCCTCCCCTCAGTTCCATTAAGGCACATCTAAACACAATTCAGATATCAAAATCCTTTACAAACAATTTTCTCTTTTGCACTCATCAGAGGTCAGCCTAATAGAAACTGCATAATTTGCAAAGCTGAAAACCAAATAGGAACAACAAAGCATCTCAGATCAGTAGCTGTTAAATAATGAGTTGCCATATGTTGAGTTCTGGTGCAAATTTATTATGTCACTCTGACACACATGCTAGCTTACCTAAGCATTAATCAATAGCCTTTGTAAACCTGTTTATTTTATGTATACCACTCAAATTTAAATCAATCTCGTTAGGAAGTTTGAAAAAAAATTGCCTTAGATACAAATTTGAAATGATAACTTTCATAGTCATACACAAGCTACATGTGTTTAGCAATTATATATATCATAAAAACTTTTAACTTCATATTGTATATCAGACAAGCACTGTCCCAAAAAGCAAGCCAATTTATAGGTTCCTACCAGTAAATACCTTGACATAAAGTTTGCACTTGACTTCATGGACTACAACAATGCCCTTCTCTTCAGACTTCTTCACAGATGGGCTGCTAGGCTGTAGTAATTCATCTTCTGTTGCTCCAAAAACAGGTATTAGATGTGCAGATGGATGGTAAAAAGAAAACCAGGTCACATAGAAATGTTTTTACAAATTCTTTCTACATTAGCATTTAAACTCTCATGATTTTACAAATGTTATTAATCAAAGCCAGGCAAACTCCAAACTATACACAATTCATCTTTGTGTAAAAAGAACAACAAAGGATACCTTATGAAACAAAGCAAGCAAACATTCCAAACAAACTGAGACCCCAAAATCAGAAAAAAGAACCATAGAACAGAAAAATATTATCTACGACAACTTGCCCCAGTTCTGAAGGAACATAAAAGTTCATAAAGGCAGCATTAAGCTTGATTATACCATTTCCCTATTACCAAACAAATTCAATTTCCTCACAGTGCCAAACTTTTAAAATAGGTGACTCAGTAATCTATTAGCATTTAGACTATGAATTTTTATTGGAAAGGACATATAAAGAATCATTCTCAAACTTAGAGAACTTCCAAATTAGACAGTGAAGAACAGTTGCCCTAGCAGTAATCAAACAAGTAGCCTATTCTAATTTTTAAAAAAGTGACCAAACATTTCAATATGAATAAATTATAGACTACCAGTTCCATTCCAACCCTTTAAAGCTAATAAGAGAGAATTCCATATTAGACATACAAAACTTTAAATTCGTAGTAAACATGGCTATGGACCCCAAAAGTTACCTGAATCATGTCTCCTCAGAAACATGATTTAGAAAGGACAATTCTTGGGTAGGTTTCCTTTTATCTTTTTCTGAAGGATAAGTATCAAGTGGACATGAGCATCTAAACTTTTAATATAGGTGCACATCAATACATGCTATAAGATGCATCACAGCGACAATTCTCTTCCATATTTCAAAACTAACATACATGTTAAACTAGCCAGGCCACTAGGCCAAATCAATAAAAAAAACCTATTAAGATGGTTTATTACCGAACCTGCCCATCTTTGTCCAATTATTAAAAACAACACCTCCACTAATATAATAATTTACTTATGTAACTAACTTAAACAGCTTAGTAAGCCCATTCGCAATTTTATAAGAGTAAAAAGACGAACTGAAATATAACACAAAAATTAGCATGAATATTCACAAAATGTTAAATAAAGTGATGGCTCAATGTAATATCCAAAAGTACGTCAGAGAAAAGGAGAAATCCATCATCTCACCTTCATCATCATTTGCAGCATTATGGTTTGTGGGGACTGAACTTTGACTTCCTGGAACAAAAATATGAAAATAGTACATCAAAATCACATCTCCTCCCAAAATTAACATGTTCACTCCATACTCAAGAACCAAATAGCCAACAAATACGAATGTCTAACTTTGATCTTCTAGTCAATTAACCTAATTACTTCTTTCATCAATATCTTTCAAGTTTAACAGTCAGAGCAAATGTACTCAAATATATCAATTTCAGTGATAACTAAGAGTTTATCCACTGGGGGCCGACCAATGTGCAGATGGACAAGCATATGAATTATGATGGCAGAACCATCATAATTTTACATCCTTTTCAATCATCAAATGAAGAGATTTTCTGTAAATAAATTTTGAAAGTCCATAGTTTTTCTCTAAGATATGAAGGTATAGCTGAGATATATAGGGTGGTTTTGAGGGGTTTTCCAGAAACAACGTTTTTTGGGACACCTATTCTTTTTATAAATTCTCTTACCAGTAATCTTACCTTTATTATTCAATAGACATTAAAAATCCTAATCACACTGATTTTATTTAGACTAGAATTAATCATACTTTATTTCTCAACTCAAAATCTTAAAGCTACTGATTTACAGGAAGAATAATAATACAAAACATACCACCACAGTTACACACTAGAACACTTACCAAATAAACCTGAGGTTTGACTGTTGGAGAATACTCCAGAGCCCCAAGGATTTGCAAAGCTTGGTGTCACATTTGTTGTAGTAACATTAATTGGAAAACTTGATGTCACAGTTGTTGGAGTAACATTAGTTGCAAAACTTGAACTTGAAGTCACAGTTGTTGTTGGAGTAAATATTTTCTCCCGAGATAATTTTACCTCGTTATTCGTCATTTCAGGTACTGATTTCTTTTCAGCAAAGCTCCATGAAGATGTAAAACTTGAAGTCATGGGAGCTGGGGCAAATGTTTTCTCCTGAGACAATTTTACCTCATTACTCTTCATTTCATGTACCAATTTCTTTTCAGTTAGATGAGATTCAGAAGCAGACGCATGTCCTCCTTTTTGAGCATTTGCTTTGAGCCAGCTGACAACATCACTGAATTTCTCCTGCAACATGTGGGTTGGTAAAGAATACTGATGTAGTTATGAAACTAAATGCAAGTATCACATATATACATTGCAAAACACACAAGTTACAGAGTATTGATTAAAGGTTTATTTGACAACTGAGAGTGTGCAACAGGATTTAGAAAGCATCTAGTACAAGGCATCTTCATGAATGCTGATGTAGAAAATTGGTAGAGACATTTTTCCTCAACAAGGTAGACTAAATATTAAAATTTTAGTGAGGAAATAGCCTTAAAACATGCTGTTAACCAAATTGCTAAATATTGCTCATCAGTCTTCTAGTTCCTATCATTTTAGGAAAGCATCACCCAATAAATTTTAGGAAAGCATCACCCGATAGTTTGTTTGTTCACATTAAGTTACTTGTTATATACACAGTCCTTTTCTTCTTAGTGCTCACAGATTCAACAGTACCGTCACATTAAGTTTACTATAGAATAAAAAATTAACGAACTTGTACCGGCACGAATTCATTAATTTTTTGTCTTGTAATGAACTAATCATGGTGCAAATTTGAGTACGTTAAAATCAATGCACACTGATAGAATAATTTATAAAGAAACTAAACAAACACATTCCACAAACCAGAAGTACGGTTATATCAAAAAGAGAGAGACAAAAAAAAAAATACTCTAGTTCATAATAGAAGCTTATGCACAACCATACTACAAACTTTATTGAGAATATCATAAATTACATATATATATATATTAATGTATATGAGAATGTCCATATGTCTAACCAAGTGTATGAATGTGAGTACACCAAATTTAGCTTTTCATTCACTTTGATAAGGAGAAAGACCAAAAAAAACAACCAAATGCACTAAAAATTACTAGAAATTACCATAATGCCAGAAGCATGAGCTAAATAGTCCTGAACACCATCTTCCCAAAGTTCGTCAGGGTGATTCTTCAATTGTGTTTGAACCCAACTGTTGATGAGAAATAGATGCAGTATTAAACACTTTCGTATGATATGATATCAGGGAAAAAAAGGATTAATTAAACTTAGTCCACCATATCTCGAACGTATGTGAAAAGGAAAAGTACAAAACTTTTCTGAGAGAAAAAAAAGGACATGTTGATGACATATAAAGCTAGTTTAAACATGAAAATGCATGACAGTAAATTTAATAACCAATACAAAAAGAAAGTGAGATGATATCACATAGTACATAACAGTAGCATAGAATTTGAAATAGCAGAAAAGGAAAATAAAAAACTGGACCTTGCAAATTGGGTGTTGAGGGCTCTCACATGCTGCTGAGATGACTCAGCCCGCTGCATATCTAATGTTGGCTGTTGAGATGGCTCTGCTCTGTGGTCATCAATTATTCTTTTATTCCGAAACTGCATCAATCATTCAAAAGTTAACAATAAGACTTCACATATAGCAGACAGTTGACAGTTGAAAGAAATGAAAAAGAAGAGCAAATTAACTTACAGCGGAGTCGCTGGTATCGGTGGCCGACTCCGACACAGCCAGGCGTTTCGTGCCTTTCATGATTTTATAGCCTCGCTGTTTTGAATTATTTTTAAAAAATAAATAAAAATGGTAAAGGGTGGTGGAAATTAGGGTTTTTGATTCAAATTTTGATTTTGGCTTTGTTTTGAGGCAACTCAGTAGCAGTACGTGTGTAGTGTACACTAGAGTGTACTGATACTCAAAAGAGGAAGAGGCCTTGAATTGGAAATGGATATCAGATACAGTATTGACCGTTGGATCAGGTGGGGAACTTAACTTTCAATTGGAACCGTTTCATGCCATGACCAACCAGCATTTATATGTAAGCTTCACATGGGTCACGTGCGTTGATTACTGTCTCTTGGGGTGGCCCGCTCTCACACCGGCCCACCATGTATACTGATTTTTTTTGAATTGTTATTTTTTACTGTTTAGAGATTGGGGGTACCTGCATCTGAATTCGTAATCCAATATGATTTTAGCTTCTTATTTGAGATTCGGAATTTAAGGTAATTTGATATAAAAAACGAGAGAAAGATCAACACACACATATATATATATAAATTTGAAATAACGATCAGCACATATGTAAACAAATATACACTTGCTACTTAAATTATAAAATAAATTTTATATAAATGGATAATGTTTATTATTGGGCATAAATTCTATTATGTATGTGAAGAAGAAACAAATGAAGTATTTACGAGACAAGTAAAGGTGCACTGACGTTAGGGAGCCAACCTCACCGCAAAAATAAATGATTTTTGTACTTACAATTTATAAAATTAAAAATATATATATGGTTAAATTTTGAAAATTTATTCCAAGTACCCAAAAATACTCCCCGTAATGACCCTTGTCTGTGAAAATGTTTGCTAAAAAAATTATTGTAACACCCATTTACTTTCAAGTTTCTACACCCAATTTGCTTATCATTAATTTTAAGCATATCCTTTTTTTAAAAAAAAAAAAATACCATAAATAATTATTAATTCCTTGTTTTGTCAACTACAATTAAATTTTTAATAACAGAAATTTTCTTTCATTGATTTGCAATGAAAGGAAATTCAAGCATCAATCCACAATTAGATTTTATTTCAAAGTATATCCTTTATCATCATTAATTTTAATCATATCATTTTTCGGGAAAACATACTATAAATAATGATAAATTCTTTTTTAGCCAACTGCATTTAAATTTTTAATAAAAAATAAAATCTTTTTTCATCATTGATTTACAACAAAAGAAAATTCAAACAAATATTAATAATACAATTATGAAATTAAGAACATTGGTCTTTGTGAAAAACCAAGCATGAATCTTTTAGTTAACTTGAAAAGTCTAGATATTCAACTATAAACCAACTTAGAGCCTTTCATATTTGAGACAAAAATATAAAAAATTTTACGAGAATATTAAAAAATATTTATTCACCATGCACAGCCTGATACATTTTCCATAAGCTTGGATTGCTAATGAACAAATTTTGCTTGCAATGAGTGGAGAAGAAAAAGATATATGTTGACAAGTTGATTGATTTAGGGTAGTTTAATTACATTCCAAAATTTCATTTAAAAATTGACCAAATATATTTGATAAAAGAAAACAATCTAACTAAAGTGGTTATTAATAATAGGTGACAGATTTAGGATTTTTGAGAGTACAAATAGTTAATAAAACATTTTTAAATTTATAAAATGGATGTAAAGAGTAAATAAATAGGTGTAGGAAGAATTATTTTACTTACATTTATAAATTTTTTTCTTGAATATACAAACTTATAATTGTTGTTTGTCATTCTTCCTTGATTATTATAACATCCCAAACAATAATTCAATCTAAAAGAGCGTGGATAATATTTATAATAGTAATATTTAAAAATATATATATATATATATATTCACAACATTTAAACAAATGTTGCTGCATTCTCCCGGTGGTCAAAGTAAATGTTGTCAATTACTCAATTAGCAATCTGCAAATATAAATTTACTTGTGTGTCTGCTCCATTAGTGCACAGCAAGTTTGAAATTAACAACCCTTCAAGTTTATTAGTATTGTTCACTATTTTAATTAAATAAAAGATAGATGCATTGAGACGAAAGAATGAGAAAAATATTAGGGTTTATAATTAAACAAATATATAGAGATACAGTTGTATAAAGGTTTTTATTAGCAATTTTATTAAGGGATGTTTTAATAATATAAAATTTCAATAAAAATTGGGTGTGAAATAAGATTTATAGATAGTAATATCACACCCTTTAATTTATTATATTTTGTTTAGTTCTTTTATTTATCATGTGTACGTTATTATTCTAATAAAATATTTGAATTATCCTTCCTCTATTGACTCTAACCTGAGGTTCACTAAAGTATGAAAAGATAAGTGTCAATTTAGCTAATATTTGTTTTTAGTGCAATTTGTCAGATTCTATAGTGGGTACCGGGGACTCCCTCTAAAGGAATATATTCAAGTTATACAAAGTCTATTTTATATATATAGATATATACATATACATGTATATATATACATACATACATACATTAGTAGTACATTTATAACTGTCGGATTTACCTTGATATAAACTTTGTGATACGGTCTGGAATTCAACTCTAATTTTACTCAACCCCTTAACAGGTGAGAGAGAAGGATCCACGCTAAGTGGAATAATTGTTTATCAATTGAAAGAACTTAATAGAAATTTGTCCACATATATATGAGCTAGACAAATTTTTTTTTAATTTTTTGTGGGCAAGGAAACTTGAAATCTATTATTGCTTTGAAGAAGCGAGTAAGGTGAGAAAGATTACGACTATCACACCACTCCACTTGAGTAAGTGACTGGTTAAGATTCACCTAGAAGAGTGTTTTTTTGCTTCTTGAAGCCATAAGCCATTGTTTGGACTAATTTGGGTGGTCTTCCAAAAATAGCTTTTAATTTTAGGAAAGCCTTCCAAGTGAAGCTAGAAGCCTATTATGTGCCTGTTTGAGATTCATCTGAAAAAGCTTATTTTGGCTTTTTGAAATCATAAACCATTATTTAGAGTGTTTTGGTGCTCTTTCAAAAATAACTTTTGATTTGGGAAGAGCTTCCAAATGAAGCTGTTAAGAAGAGCTTATTCCAAAAGAGTTTTGGGAGATAAAAAAGGGGAAGTAAAAAATTTTTAATAAATCTTTAATTATTCTTCAAGCAATAGATACCAAAATGAAATTTTGACTCATATCCTTCTATATGTTTTGTTGTTCTTCTTTCTTGCCCAATCTTGTTATACTCATTTCTTACTAGATCTCGTCGGAGAAATCATAAGGTTCGCTTGAATTGATCTCTCTCTCACTCTGTATCTTCGCTCGACATCGTCTTTTTTGTCTTGTTACAGTAAGTAGAAGCATATTTATGAAATAACTTGATTGTAGTTTCATGAATTCAATTCTAAGTTAGAAGAAGAAGTGATTTTTTTTTTGTTGGGTTTGTTTGTCTAGCAGACGAGAACGATACAAGTGAAGTTATTCTAAATCTAAAAATTTTTCTGAAATATATAATCCAAACAGTATTTGAAAAAATTTTTATTTCTTTCATTCTACCATCAAAAACCAAAAATAAAAACTATCTCAAACGAACCTTTTAAATATTTTAAATTTATATATTAAAATAATGGCATTAATTAACTGATTATTATAATTATAAAGTAATCTAAAATCCATCGATATTAACTAACTTCTCAAAACATATTTTATATTTATAATCGTGTATAATAAAGTCCAAACCCCTATTATATATATATTTAAAAAAAAACTCTATATTATATAAGTATAAAATATAATGCTAGGTTACATGATAATCAACAGAAAGCTACAATATATATTTTCCTAAATTTTTCTCAATCACTAATTTCAATATCTAAAACTTAATTTTGTTTATCGCGGTCACTTTTGGGAAAATCTAACCGTATTCATCATGTGTGTTAGCCACTAAATTTCACTATATTTTTTTGTTTATTTATTTTTTATTTCCCCACAAAATCCAATTAAGTTGACATCCAATAGCTTTATATACGGTGGGCATCTTCAACTCAACCCAACCACCTTTTATCGAATTGGGTTAGGTTAAATCTTAAAACAATTAGGATGAATTGAAATAAGTTGAGTTAAAAATTAAAGTGAGTTAGATTGGATTAGGAATTGAAAAGTTTCAACTCAATCCAATCCAATCGGATAAACTTTCATTCCTAATTCTAAATATAAGATTTTCTCTTTCTTCTAAAAAAATATTTACTGAAAATAATGATCAGTAATAACCTTTATGGTAGATTGAATTTATTATTTTAAATCATTAAATATTTATTTATACTGATTTTATTTGTAATTAAATTGTTAAGATCATGAAAGTTATTAACTAAACTTTTCATGTCTTTATAATGAATTAAATCTAATTCTATCAACCCAATCCAATCCGAATATTAAATTGGATTAGGTTGGATTAAAGACTTTTTCATCCCAACATTGAGAGATTTTCAACACAACCCAAATGGAACCCAAAAAGGCCCAACCCTAGATTTACATCGATTTTCCAAAACATAAAAAGAATCATTTTTAATATCAACGTAGAATTACATCAGGTATAAAGCTATGACTCTCACTTCTTTCACTGATATGCTACTTCTATGCCTGAGTATGTGTTGTGAGGAAACTAGATAATTCTAAAACTTATACCAGAAGATTTTTCTCTTCATCTTGTCCATTTTTTTCTACTAGGCTCTTCTCTTCTCCTGTGACCGATTTCCTATTCTTGCCAGCAGGGTGAGTGTTTGAACCCCTTGTGGGGACTTTGTTTTCTGGCAACATCTTCAATATGATCCCCATGGCAATAAGCAGCAGGCCAGTACCATGTTGTTCTGTTAACGGCTTTGTGAATATCAAGTATGACAGCAATAGAGTTACTGCCTTTCTAGCAGTTGTTATCTGCATGCCAATTTCAAACCAAAACTCACTTTTAGATTAATTCATTAATAGGTTAACATGACATTGGGATGGTTCTGTTTCAATACATGGGAGCATTAGACCCTCGTCCAATATCAATTATGCTACCAGTAACACTAAAATATCATACAAGAACCGTAAATGATTAAATCAAAACACTTAACAAGAACATAGTGCTTGGCTATCAGGATAACAACTTAGTAATTTTGACTATAATAAATGCAGTGAAAGGTAGCACCAGAATTTTTATCCAAATTTAGCAAGATAATAAGAAAGTTAGAGAGGCAGACAGCGAAAATGAATTTACCATGGCAGTGGTAGCAGCTCCAAAAATGGCAATGAGTGACAAAACTGACACTTGCCCCACAAATGTGGCCATGGCTTCAAATACTAGCACTGCGTATACGTATAGATGCTGCAATGCATTGAAAGAAAAACTAAATTACTGGGATAAAAATTAAATAAACTGTAAAAAGAAAATCAAGATTAAAGAAATTGAAGCAAGACAATGACAATCAAAGAGTATTTGTTATTACTATTGGATCATCCTCATCCCTCATAGACGGTATTCAAACCTTCCGGGTATTATAACAGGAGTTGTACGCACCTGCTGGTCTTAGTAGTAGCTGTCATACTGGAATACTCTAAGGCATAATTATAAAATTCAAGTGTTTAGGTCCATTTCCAACACCTAACTTTAGAAAATATCCCTGCTTGACTCATTTAGGAGATGCATTCAGATTAAATACACTAATATAGGACGTTCAACCAGATCATTGACTAATTGTTGAAAATTCACAAAGGCCGGCCTAACAGGCCCGATATATCTGACTTGACTCTAATACCATTATTAGAACCACAAAAGAGAGAATTTCATGGAAAAAATAAATTGCAAGAAAAGTAAAGAAGCAAAGATAAAAAAGGGGAAAAAGTATAATGTATAAAAAAAGGTAAAAGTTCTTTACTTGTGAACATGAATTCCAGGCCCTAAAAAGCTCTCCTGTTAGAATCATTGGTGCAAGCAAGAAAGGCAACCCAACAACCGTAGAGCAAAACAGCATCTCCATCTGTTAAAAAAGGCAGATAATAAGATAATCAACAAAACTATTATTGCATTGATATAGTTATAAAAAGAATGATGATGACGACCTGTGTTGTGTCAGGATTCATGGTGAAAATTGCTTCTTGGAGATTTCCCAGAAAGGAATCCATAACCAAAGCAGCAGAAATCATTAGAACACCAATAATGCTAAAATTTGGAGAAGTTTGAGCATCAGCCAACGTGAAAAGGATGAGACCAATGACTAGGAGCATAGCAGAGATGTATTCATGAACAGGATATTTCCTTCTCAAGCCAGGAATGAAGGAACCCATTATCATCACTGGCAGTACCTGAATAAATTCACAAAATCATTCAATCAAATCATTCAATTTCTTTTATATATTTAATATCTATGTGTGTACCTTGGTGGATTTGAACATGATTTGTGCCGGGTAGTTCAGAAAGGCCAATGACCCCTTGGTTAATCCATGAGAACCCATGAGTACGGCAGAGAGTTTGAAATATGTTTTCCATGGGTTCACCATTTGCTTGGTGCTGAAACCTTGTAAGTATATGAGTATCAGGTACACGAATCCTTGTACGAACGTGAAATACCAACCATAGCTGAATTGGAGGCGATTGTAGACATATTCCTGTAATACAAAAGAAAGCAACAAGAATTGAGAAAGGAAGATAAGATATGATGAAGAAAGTGTAAACAAGTACGTGAAGAGAACGAACCTCACAGATGCCATTAACAAGATAACCAAAGAAGAAGCCAGAGGAGCAGATGAGAAATTGCTGCCACTTGGGTCGATCAGAGAGACTGATACCGAACAGAGACCTTGCTTGCTCCTCGCTCTTCATTGTCCAAAGATAAAGAAAACAAAGAATGAAAGAAACCACCTAAACAATTTAAAAACTGGAGGAAGAGCTAGTGCTCGTGGTAGAGAGGCGGTGGTGCATGCCCCTTGGTCAAGTGTAAATGGAAATTGGTTAATTGCAGTCAGAAGAAAAGTATCCAATTTGTTTTGTTTTTATGATCTTCAAAATAAAGGAAGGGAACGGACGCGCTTGGGGTTTCACTTTCTTCAATGAAAGCATTGAATTTGAGTTTGACTGAAACATTCTCTATTTTCTCGCGATAATTGTGCAGGATATATGCCATGCACTTTGCCCAATTTGTCATCACAAGAATTTCCTTATCTTCTCCTCTTTACCGTATAAAATTGTAATTACCATAACTAGGCAGGGTTTTCTAACTTTTGATTTTGGATTCTAAAACAAATTGAAACCGGCAAAATATCTCAAATTTGGCCACAGTAATTAAAATAGATTTATTTCAAAAATATACATAATGTTGCGATTGCAGTTTTAAAAATAGTTTTAGCATATTTATTTTCAAATTATTTAAGATAAAACGAATCAAACGATCTGAACTTTAATCTAAATTAACACAATCACATATAAAATCTTCTCAATCAATCTTATAATCTTTACCTACTTTTATGATTTTGCAACAATATCTATTAAGAGAGAGTTTAAGGAACTATTCCTTGAGTGGAAGAGGAATTGAGTTTATACTCAGATAAAATTTAATTATTGATTTATTTATGATTTAATTCCTAATAGTTTTGGTGAACAAATCAATAATTTGTAAATAATTTTTTTTCCCTCTTTTAAGAATTCTAAACACCCTACGAATTTAGTCATTTCAGTCTAGTACTTGAGTTTTTATTTTATATATTTTAAATAGCATCCTTAGATATAAATAACTTCTAATAGGGATTTATGTTTTATTTGTTTTTGTTGAGTTTATTTAGGAGAGTTTTAGAATTGTCAATAACTCTTTTTTTTTTTTTAAATAATAAATCAAATTTTCTGATTTTAGAAAATTTTAAATATTCTCCGTTTATGAGTTGTAGACTCCTAATTCTAGTTAGAGACGGTTTAAATTACTATAAAGTATGAGCTAAAACCTTATCATCTATAATTATTAATAACAAAACATTCCTTTGAGGCAATCAATCACTTTATGCTAATATATTTGTAGTTTTAGGCTTTAATTTGCTCAATCTAGTTTTCAAAGGTGGAGGTGGCATGTGGTTTTAAATTTTTGTTTACTTTATTTTAATTTTAAAATAACTTTTATAATTTTTTCATTGGTCCACATGTCACTTTTGTATAATGTTAAGTAACCACATGACCATTTTTGTGCAAATTTGAAAAGTCAAAGTTGAAAGAAGCTAATATGCATATGTCGTAAAATAATTCCAATTTACCTATATTAGGTTCATTAATTACATATGGATTTCACTTTACTTTTTGTCACACTTTATCCCCCTCTTGTTAGTCAATTTATCCCCCTCTTGTTAGTCAACATTGATGTTTGACCGTTGGTTTCGGGTGCAATAACTGAAATGCTTCTCGATGGTTAAAAAATTAATTCAAACAAAAATGAAATTTAAAAATGTATTTTTTGAAAAAAAAAGAAAAGAAAATAATATAAGTTGTGGTCTCTACAGTCTATCATAGGGATTGATAGTGGAGATGACAACAAAAAAAAATGGCATAAAAAATATTTTTACAAAATTAAAAGTGGAGATCAAGCTACTTAAGCATCATCTCTAATTCTTTGGAGATATATGAAAATTGAAATTTCGATCTCTATCATCAATGGAGATTTCAATGATAGGATCTCACTCATCGATGGAGATCAAGTGAATCTCCATTATGATAGAGCTCCGATGAGATCTCTTTTCAATAATGAAAACCCAATCAAGATAGAGATGAATGGGTAGAAACCAATTTCGGATTGGCTCTCCAACTTTTTTCTTTTTTTTACCCCTTTTCATCATCCATCCTAGTGATTGTGGAGATCAATGCCTTTTTTATTTTTTATTTTTAAAAATTTATTTTAAAAAATCCCTACACAAAATGACTAATGAGTACAAACTATTTTAACTAAAATAAATCAAATACTTTGTGCCCATTATCTTCGTCCATTTTAAACCTTTTATTTAAAAATAAAAAAGGAAAAAAAATATCATAAGTCATATAACTAAACTCCAATTCTATATCTAATCATCAAAATTTCTCATGAAATACACCGTTATCATAAAAATTGAGTAGTGACGTTCACAAGCCAAGCAAAACTACTGTATTAAAATTTCAATTAGATGTTGCTTGTTACTCTATAGGCATGGAAATTTCACGAGTCATAATGAAAAAAATTTTAGTCACATAAATCTGTTAATATTATACTCCAGTGACCCTTCCATCACCTATATCTAGTTTTTTCTTATGTTATGCTGATTTAAACTATGATTGCATTTCTCATAGAAAAAAGGAAAACAATTTCCTGCTATTTAGTGTATGTGTGTAACAATAAAAGAAACAAAAGCTAGGAAGAACAGAGAGTTAAAAAACATAATCTGGTTTTACTAATAAGAATGACTTTTCAAGGAATAAATTTAAAGTTAAAGAATGTAAAGAAATGAAAATTTTAAAGATTGAGAGAAAGACAAAGCCCAAAAAAATCCAACTTTCCTATGTATATTCTACGTTTTATACCCAGATGTATGCGTAAAATGGATATATAAATCATATTTATAAATGGATAAAAGTACTATTAACTTTAGATTGGGTGTAGCTAGTGGTTGTCTAATTCTAAATTTTAGATGTGGTTATACTTATAAATTGGTACGGAGATGATATTTATAGCCACCTTTATTAATATTATTATGATTATTATTTGGTACTTGTTTTTCATTTGTTTTATTGATTTTAAGACTTGTACATTAAAATGTGGGCTTTTGATCATTAATAAATTAACGGATAAACTTCGTTTTAATCTCCTAATTTTTAAAAATTATCACTAGCTTATTTGCGTTAATGGCTCCCACGGTCTTTAAACTTTGAATTCCTTCAATTTGGTCCAACCGATCAGCTTTTTAACCTTTGAACATGACAAATATTAAAGGAAGTCACTAATGCCCTTGATAGATTTTTTATATACATAAAGGGCTAACTTTACCCTTCATAATAAGAAATAACTACAAATATGTCACTAGATATTAAATAAGGTATAAATAAAAGCAAAAGAAAAAAATTTAAAATAAAAAATGGTGAATTTGCACGGTTGATGGATCTTCATCAACAATTGAGATTTTTTTTTATCTGATTGGATCTCCACCAGATGGAGACCTAAAGATCTCCACAACCAGTAATCTCCATTGCTGGTTAAAAATTGAACCACAATCTTGACTCAAATTGTCAAACATCCAGTTAGTGGTTTAACAATTTAGGTATGAAAATCGAGATTCAATCTATAGCCTACGATCTTTGTGGAGATTTTTAAATCTGCATCGTTCATGGGGATCTAGTTCGAACTCCACTAAATTCTTCTTCTTCTTCTTCTTCTTCTTCTTCTTATTTTTTTAAAGATTTTTTTAATTTGTTACTTTAGTTTTATTTTTCAGTTTGTTTAACAACTTTTGATTTCTACCATCCATATTAAATATGGACAATTGAGATCAAATGTTTTAATTAATTTTTTTTATTAATTTTAATTTCAATTAGCTTTTATGTACATTGTCCATATTTAATATAAAATAATAGAGATCCATCTTCCTTTTACTTTCTTAAATTATTTTAATTAAAAACTAATATACCAATATAGCCTACAAAAAATACTATAAATAACCCTCTATTAATTTGTTTGACTAAGGGTAGGGATTAAATTGATGGGGTTTTAGAATTTTAGGGACCCCGGAAGTCATTAATACAAATAGACTTAAAAAAGTGAGAATTTTTAAAAATTTAGGGATTACATGAAGTTTATCGTAATTGTTTTATAGGTAGCAAGAGATTTAAAAGAAATTTAAAAGAAATTTCTACGAAGTTTGAATAATCCGACTTGCGAAAAGAAATTTAAAAGACATAACATACTGTTTAGTAACAATTATATAGTCAACTAATTGTAGATGTCATGTGACTCATATTAAAAAATATATATATTTAAAAAAAAAAAAAAAGAATTCTTAGAAGGTTTACAAAATTTTACTTTGAAGGTAAATGCAAACAATAAAATTTATTAATATGCTATGTGAATAACATATAACCTTAAAACAGAGCCATAGAAAGCAGTTAATATAACTAACCTCACTTTTATCTTTGGATCAAATAGGAGCACAATCAAATAATTCTACACTTACTAAGAAATTCCTTTTGATTGTTCTAATTATGTAATTTCATAATATTGAAAAATATTTATTTTCATAATTAAAAAAAAAAACCCTCTATATTGAGGTTTGGAAATGAGTGACAATATTTCCACCTCTGAAAAATTGTATGTACACCTTTTTAATAAACACATCCCATTGAAATTTTGAGAACTCTCTACTTTGTAAATAAACCCCACCTGATACCAAAATCACCCTTAATTTTGTTTTGTTATTTATTTGTAAGAACTCCCCATTTACATTTATATTATTATCTATTTAACATTGTTGGTATTGAGATTTTATGATCATATCTCTGAATCTACAATCCTCGAATTGCAGCAAACTACAAATTAGAAATCATAATGCCATTAAGAAGATAATTGTTTTATTTATTTTATTTTCAAATAAAATTTTTCTAATTAGTAATCATAAATAATATATTGAAATATTGAATCATCTTTCACCAATTTGTTTTCTAGACATACGTGAGAATAGTGAGGGAAAAAATATTGTGAAATATGTAAGACACTTGAGTGTTTGATTTATATATGCTAAAGTACTTCTTAAAAAAACAAAATTATTCACATCGGGAAGCTTTCATTTTTTTTTTTTTAAGAAAAATATGGAGAAGTTTTTAGTCAATCCCTTGGCTGTAATAGTGATGGACAAGATACAATAGCTCATTCATTTTGTTGGTGTGATGAGGATATGAAATTTGATTTGGTTTAATTTTTGGAGTTATATAATTGTATTCAAATAAGTTTATTGTTATTTGATTAATGTCTAATTTTTAGTCATGGTTCAATGGATATTTTGTATTACGAAGGAAAAAGTTTGAATTGATCAATGGTTATTTGTAAAGTATTTAAAATAAAAGAAACTTTTTGATATATGTTCTTAATTTTTCCTTTCAAACATATTTTCCTTTTTCTTTTTTTTTAAATAAATAAAATAATTTCATTTGATGATTTCGATTATTTTAAATAATTTATAATTAATTTGTTTCCTTAAAAGTTATTTATTATTTGAAATTAATTTTTTTTTAAAAAAAAGTTAAGGGTTTAAAGAAAATAAAAAGATTTTATTATATATATAAGAAGAGTGATTAATATTTGTGATTGTAGCTTCAAAAGCTTTATTTTTTAATAATTTTATTTAAGAATAATATTAAAATTTTAAAATAGACCATATCGAGACGTTCATACGATTTCTCAGGGGTGTAAATGTCGTACTCTTTGGAAAGTAATCCAAAAATAATAGGAAGAAAATATCATATTTATTCCATAACAAAATTAAAGGAGATAGCACGAGATGATTTTACACGAGATGGTTTCGAATTGTTTTTCCCGCAAAGGGAATACATCGCGAGACATTGGAGCTAGTGCTTAGCTGGCGTTGTGATTCGTTGGGCTGTTTTCAACGGATGCTGTGGATGTGCCAAGTGTCTACTTTGATGTTGATTTTGGGGCTTTATAGCTGGGTGGCATTCTGGGATATGCTGCTTGTCTTAATTCAAATTTCAAACAAACTATTTCCACTTATCATTTTCTATTTCCAGGGAAATTCTGTGGCTTTCATTCCTTTTGGCGGACTGGAAAATTCAATATTGGAGTGATATTAGTGATTTCTTATTACAGATTAGGAGGCCAAAACTTGTCAAGATTCAGGATTTGATACCAAATTATGAAATCTCTGCAGTATACAGGATAAACTTTTTTCTAAAGTTAACAATATTTTATTTCTTATTAAGTAAGTTTTCTCACCTCATTTATTATTTAGTTTTAACTATTTTGAATTTCTTGGGATGAAGCATAAATCCTCTGCGAGTCTGAAAGCATCATTGCACGGTTTCATTGTATCTTAAAATAAGAAGGATATTGTTAACACGTGTCTAACACCTGTAAAGATTTAATGAATGAAAAATGAATTTATTAATTGGTTTTATGTGCTCGCTCTTCATTACATGCAATTTCACCTAAAATAAGTGAATGTTAGTGTAATTAATTTATAAATTACACACACTATATTTTAGTATATCTTTTAGTATAAGAGGTTGAGCACTTCTCTTAATCCTAAAAAATATAAGATTCAAGTCTCATCCATGTACTAAAACATAAAACATTGATAATTTTCTTTAAATATAATCTACAATTTTTTTTTTTTTGTATTTAATCCTCCATCCCCTACCATAATATATAGGGAGAATTACCCACAACCTACCTCTAAATTTGATATTGACAGGCGGATATAACATTTTAAATTTTTTGCAATGTCCTCCCCTGGCTGGATTTGACCGTCACTTTGGTCACTTTGACCGTCCAAAACATATTGAAAGACCAAACTGCCCCCAGTCAGATTATCTTAGGTCTCTTTTTCTCTGCTTCTTCTCCTCCTTCTCTTCCATTTCTTCATCTTCTTCCAGTTTCTCTCCCTCTCTCCTCCTTCTTCCCTTCATTTTCATTTTCATTTTCATTGTCTGGGACGAAGACGTCTGGGTTTCCGATCGGAAACGGAAACCCAGACGACGATCTGGGTTTCCAGATCTGGAAACCCAGATCGTCTGGGTTTTCGATCTGGAAACCCAGATCCACGTCTGGGTTTTCGATCTGGAAACCCAGACGAGGTGGGATCTGGGTTTCCGATCGGAAACCCAGACATGGATCTGGGTTGGGTTTCCAGATCTGGAAACCCAGATCCACGTCTGGGTTTCCGATCTGGAAACCCAGACGTCCTCGTCTGGGTTTCCGATCTGGAAACCCAGACGTCCTCGTCTGGGTTTCCGATCGGAGACGTCCTCGTTTGGGTTTCCGATCGACCTGGGTTTCCGATCGGAAACCCAGACGAGGACGTCTGGGTTTCCAGATCGAAAACCCAGACGTGGATCTGGGTTTCCGATCGGAAACCCAGATCCAGACCACGTCTGGGTTTCCAGATCTGGAAACCCAGATCGTCATCTGGGTTTCCGTCTGGGAACCCAGACGTCCCAGACAATGAAAATGAAGAGAAGAAGAAGGAGAGAGGGAGAGAAACTGGAAGAAGATGAAGAAATGGAAGAGAAGAAGGAGAAGAAGCAGAGAAAAAGAGACCTAAGATAATCTGACTGGGGGCAGTTTGGTCTTTCAATATGTTTTGGACGGTCAAAGTGACCAAAGTGACGGTCAAATCCAGCCAGGGGAGGACATTGTAAAAAATTTAAAATGTTATATCTGCCTGTCAATATCAAATTTAGAGGTAGGTTGTGGGTAATTCTCCCATAATATATATATAATATACAATCTACTGCTAAGTACTTAATAGAGCTAAAATTAGTTCGATCAATGAACATAATACAATTTAGTATAATTAGTCTAATGCAATCCAACACATACTAAAGATGAATGAATAACATTATTTTTTGGTCATTAACAATCACTCATAAATTTAATGTGTATGGTTAAAATCTAGATGCACTTAGCATCTAATTGAGTATTTATGTTTTTTTGAAGAAATTAAATGGGGTAAACTAATTAAAGGGTTGCACGTATATTTGAGGGGGTGTAGGTGTAATCACTGTAGTTCAATTAGAAAATTTTACCAAATAATGAAAAGTACTAAAGTAGTACGGTCCAACCCATATATACCATCCACGTTGGTATGCCGAACATGCTTTACGGAACAAAAAATATTTTCTTATTTAATATTAGGAGGGACAATATTTTAATTAAAATAATTACATTTTGGACCATTGGGTTAATCTAAAGACTGTGGTGGCTTGTCATTAATTTCAAATTTATCGGTAATTCAAAAAAATACTAATGCATCTAATGGTTCACCGATCTGAAACTAATATTAATAAAATTAGTTTGTTTTGTGAAGAGTATGAATAAAATAAATGAATGTAATAACGGAAAATCAGTTTGTTTTATGAAGAGTATAAATAAAATGAATGAATGCAATAACGGTTTTTGGATTGAATGAAAATAGATGGATAGATGTTGAAATTTTTTTTTTTTTCAATCATATGTACTTATATATATATAAGAAAAACTGAGAAATTAATTGAACAAAGAAAGAAGAGAACGTCCACCGTTCGCTGGTTTCAAAATTGAACCAATTTTCCTCCTAAATCAGAAGGGAGAAGTAATTGAATAATGTCTAGAATCAGGCTCAAGGTGGCTTTAGTCATTCCAGCCAGTCTCACATATGCTTCAAAATGACGAAAACAACCTTGACATGTTCTCAATGGGTCAACAAATCACTGGTCTACAACTAGATGACATCAATCACCAACTCATTCACCAAAGAAGTGAACACTTGAGTCTCTATAGCCAAAGCCAACTCATGCTTTTCTTCATCAACAAAATTTCTCCATCTCCCATTCGTCTCCATGTCTCTTAGATAACTCTTCCTGCCATCTTCTACTTCCCATCCCACAAATACTTGCTCTGATTTCCCATAAATCCAATCTTCTGCTGCCTTCAACATATGCTTATCATCATTTTGATTCTCTTCAATCATCTCTCTGAAGAATTCCAAAAGTAGATTGTCTGCCACCGTGGATAGGACGATATTGTTAGATGGAGTTGTTGATTTTATCTGCTTTAGTAGCCCCTTTGCCTTTTTCTCTGTTTCATCTTCCTTGCTAGATTGTGGAGGAAGTGTTTCAACTGAATCACCATCATCTTCAGACTCTAATGTTGCCATTCGTTTCTCCAAGTCCACCGGTTCCAACCTCGCCAGGCCCTCAAATCGTCTAAGCGTTTGCATCAGCTTTTGTTTGGTTCCTGTCACATTTACAAATTTAATATTTCTATTAGCAAATAATGTAAATTACAATACAGTGTAAAAATGGTTTAAATTTATGTCTGAGTGATCTATTGTGCAAATTGTAATTGAAAAAGAGAGAGCTAGACCTTCCATGCTGGTAAGCCTTTGCTGGAAAGGAGAGGTGATGTCAATTTCATCATCTTCAAATGGGCAGTCCAACACAGACACTGGACTACACTGTTCCTTCTCTTCCTGACCATTTCTCCAATCCTGTTACAATTCATCAAATTAATTAGAAAAGATAGAAAAAAAAAAAAAAAAAACATTATTGGAGTGAGATTTCATTTGATTTCAAACTATTGGATTTTGTAATTTACAATTCGATTTAATACTGCTAGACGCCAACTTTCATATATTTTACTCTTATTTGTCTCACAAAGAATTGACTTTACTTAAGAAAATATTAGAACTAATTAAAGCTGGAGATTGAATTCCAATGTAGTCAAAATTGCAGATTATAAGAAGCAAGTCCTATATTAAATTGTAAAGTTTGCAATCTACGAGTCAACCGTGCTTGAAGTTGAAGGGATGTTTACTTGGTCACGTGATAGTACATCTACAAGAAGCAGACAAAAATCGACGGACCGAGGCCCAGAAATATAAATCCCGAGAGCATTGCAGCCAGTTGGCAAAGTCAACCCACTACTTGACAACTGTCTACCCTTTTTTTTTTTTTTTAAATAAAGTTAATAAAAACTACTAACAGAAAATTGGTAGCCTTATTATAAAACCTATTAAGGTAAACATTTAGGCTTCCCATTAGACCATTCCAAAGAGAAATTTTGACACGTAGAGGTGAAAACGCCGCTGCCAGCATTTATTAATTTTAATATATTATTGTAAGTCTACTTTAATTATCTTATCTAAGACATCTATCATATTAATTAATTTCTCGAATCTCTTTTCTATCGGACAGGTTTCGGGTAAGGACATAATGTCAATTAACAACAACATAACGCTGGCAGTTATATGTACACCAAATCCCTCGTAAACCCACCTAAAACCATTTGGGTCACCGACACAGAAATAATATCCACTTAATACCATACCAAACCAAAGCACATTGCTTTAAAATGAGTCTCGTTAAGGTGTGGTTGATGGCCTAAAATCTAATCAATCATTTAATTTAATAGAAGACGAGTAATAATCCAATATCACGTGTACCATGATAGTCTCTGTGTCTTGCAAGTTTCATCGTCGTGTATTCCCTGCACCTATAACACTATGGCGAGATCGTAGGCCTTTAAACACTCAACCTTATGTGATACCATAGTCCCGAGACATACTGTATCAGTTTCCCTAAGGATACCTCACACGTGAAATGCATTCAATTCCCTAGGTACCCCCCATCACCTTCATACAATTCCAAATGTATCCCTCGCTAATATAGTTACATTAAAATTAGTTGAAACAAACAGCCAATAAGAGAGGGCCACCAACAGACAGAAATAACATTAAATAAAAGGTTTCAACTTACTTTTGTGCTTTCTTCTGAGTCGTTGATGGAATCTTCACCGACTGATCCGCCTACTTGATTGCTGACCGATGATGACAATTGTTGTACGACATGTTTTGGAGCCTCAACGGCGTTGTTTTCGCTTGAAGTTTCAAAGTGACCGGCTGATGACTGTAAAGTGGTTTCTGTGAAATCACTTTCAGTCCAGCTGTTGCTGTTACTCTTGCTGCTACAACTGCTATTGGGAGTTGAAGTCGTGGGGAATTGATGAGGATTGGTTTGATCAGATGGTTGATGTTGTTCTTCAAGAAAGTCAGCGAACAATTTCAACGGTTTGATTGTGTTCGTGTTGTCTATCGTGTGTTCTTCCTCTACTTGTTGTTTATAATTGTGACGATCAGCTTTTCTCCAGGACCAGAAGCTCCTTTTCAACAGTTTACGTGAGAAACTTCTGGGTAGAAGTGCTGCTCTTCTGGCTCTGCGTTGTACGGAAGGAGACGGAGATGGAGACGGAAACGGTGAGAGGGACTCGACGGAAGAAGTAAAAGGCAGCAACTTGACGGCGCTAAGAACGGCCTCTGAAGCTCTCTGTAGAGCTGAGTGGCTTCTGTGAAGAAGACGTTTGGAGGTGGTGGTGGTGTTTGAGTCTGTGCTTTTGAGGTCGATCTCGAGGAGCAATCTGACAGTGGTGCAGCATTGTCGACGTGGGAAGGATTTGAAGCCGTTGGATGAGCAAGAACTTAGATCGTCTAGAAGATAATCTTTGAGCATCAATGGCCTTCTCTCCGTAGAAAACGTTTTTCTCAGCTTTTGATCAGCGACTAAAGCCATTGATATTTAACAACTTAGAGAAAAAAAAAGATTTTAAATGAATGAAGCTAGTTTTTCAAAAATAAAGACAAGAAGGGTAATAAACAGTGAGAGCAGATGAGATTTTGAAAATCTGTTTATCATGAGCATTTCAATAGAAGTGAAAAGAAACAACAAAAGCTATCATGCATTCATGACCACCAGCGAGGAAAAAAAAACACGACACTAGAAATTCAATACTTAAGAGAAAGGGTATTTATAATGCAAGTGACTGAACAAGAAAGTGAGTGGTAGGTTCTGTAGAAGTAGGTGAAGATCTCAAGGCCATTGTTAAGCCGAAGAAATATAAGTAGTTGTAGAGAGAGAGAGAGAGAGAGAGAGAGAGAGAGAGGTAGAAGTTAGAAGAGGCTTGGATGGTTCTTCTTCTGGTTTTTGAATATCAAGTTTGATTATTTTAATGTGGTTAATGAGTTTAAATTTGTAGAGGAGTTATTAATTGCATGTAAAAAAAAAAAACTTTTATAATTTCTTACAATTGAAATAGGTTTTTGGACGAGTATGAGAGACCGACAGTTGACCTTTGACAATATTGAAAATGATACGCCATCTTCCATGCACTTCACTGTCCTTTCTTCACGCGCCCATCCACGTGTGCATGTCGTTCTATCTATATTTAGAATCCGGTTGTCCCCAGAATGTGATCGACCACTTATAATTTTTTGTTCTTATTAGAGAGAAATTAGAGTTTAATAATAGCATGCTTCAGAAATCTTATATATAATTGTTTATTTTGATTTCACTGCAACGAGTCGTCTCATTTGAATTCAAGTGGTACTAACTACTGCTTGTCTATTTTTATTCATCAATGACAGATTGGAGATTCAAATTTTAATTAATTATTTGTTGACACGGGCAAAACGATTGTACTTATATGTACATATATATAGACACACACTTCTGTGTTTTTTAGATCATCTGAGGTTTGAATGAGTGAGTTCTTTTTCTAGTAATGACAAGAAAGAGTAACAGTGATGAATTATTTGCCTGTATATATTTCTTGCAATAAATCAAAGCACATGCGCGTAGGTGTTGGAACAGAAACAGGGCCTCCAATCATGAATGATGAAGAAGATATTAATGTTGATATGTTAGCAATTGATTCCAATCAGTAACCATTGATTAGCACAAAATTGTCAATTATAAAGACACACAATTATATATGTTGATTAAATTTTAACTCTTTGGGGGCATAAGGAAGGTTTCCTTGTACGGAAGAACATAATGGGCCAATCAAAAAAATTATTTGTAACTAAAGTTATGATGAAAATAAATAATTTGACAGTGAGAGTGCAGGGTTTTGTTTTAGCTGTTTTAGTGCATGCGTGGTCACTGGAGAATGATTATGATTTGCAACTTGCATGCTAAAGTGAAAACACCATGAGTACATTACATATTTTTGTATATACACATAATTAACATGTGAATAGTCACTGGTCTCTGGGCCTGTCAAAAGGATCATAATCATGATAGAGCTAGGCATGTGTCATAATGGTTTTGCTAGTACCATATGAATAAATGAGATTCGAAGCATTCAAATCTTGCATTGCATGCATGGCACCAAATCTTACCTAGATTTTTTTTTTTTTTTTTTATAATTTTTATTTAACCATTCCCAGGATTTCACTTCCTTAACAAATTTCGGAGGAGAAATAAAAAATAACTTCTTAACATAAGAAAAAAACATTATTAAATACAAATAAAATTTCAATCACTTTTGCCGATTGAGACATAAATTTATGTAAATACTCTCAACCCTATTTTTTCATTTTCTTTTTCTCCATTAATTATAATGTGTTGTTCTCCAACTTAGACATATTCATATTAGTTGTAACATCGTAAATTACCTCATTTATACTAATCAGATTGACCCACTTGGATCAGTTAAGTATCGACTGATTAGTTTTGGACCACTTAAGCATAGATTGAAATTTGAGGAATAATAAGTGTGGGCTTTTGGTTCGTATTCCTAAGAAATTCAAAAGAATTTCAAATAATACGAAAGCAATATAGACGAACCGAAGTTCAATTTTTGTAAATGAGATACCATTGGCAAGAGAAATCTGAGAGGAATTTAACACAACAAATGATATGGCTATTGAAGGTTCCACGCCCCACCATAATCCAGCTGGGTTAATGGCATGATGTTGCAGGATTTTTAGTTTGGTATTTCATATTTTTAGTTTTGTGAATTGTTCTGAATAATGAGGAATTGCAAGTTTTTGTATTGATTTTTTCTATTAAACTCTAAAATTATGCAAATTACAAGAAAAATTATGATATTACAATTATTATGAAGATATTTAAATAGCCAAAGTTTTTCATATATAGTTTGATTTGTTTAATTTTCAAAATGTTTTCCTCCCTCAACTTCGTTAACTTTTCATAGGATCGATTAAACTTGAGTTTTGAGATAATTATCGCCCTAGTTTTATAAGAGTTTGTTTTTGCAAGAATGTGGGTGCTAATGGGTATGAAAAATGAAGAAGAAGAAGAAGAAAGAGGAAGATGTAAATTAAGGTTGAGAGACATTTCGATTATCGTTAGACAATAGAGTGTAAATAAATTTTGTAACGTGATTATAAATTATTGAAGTTTCGTTTATGATTAAAAATGAATTCGCGTAAGACTATATTTGGTAATTTTTACTCAATTTGATTGATAATTATTATTTGAGAGAAATTCAAAAAGGTTCAAAATAAAAATGAAAAGTCATTTTAGTGCAAATTAATAATGTTTTTTTGCCTGAGGTCCCCAACTAAAATTTAGTTATGTTTAATCCTAGTGAAACATCTCATGTAAAAGTATTGATATGAGAAACTAGTCAACCAGATTCTTGAGTCCAACGTTGCAATACAAGATCATAAACAAGAAACCAGATAATAGCAAAAGAAAGGAGTCAAAGAAGAACAAATCAACACAGATTTTTAAAGTGATTCAGCCTTTTTGAACTGTCTACGTCCACTGTCTCTCTATTTCTGCAGAATGGAAGCAATATTTTCTCTCAAGTGTTTCGCTCTCTCTTTTACAATGAAAGTCTTCCTCTATTTATAGAGAAGGAAGAGCTACAGAAGAGAATAATCAGACAAAATAACATAATCAACTACAATTAATGTTTCTGGAACACATTTAATGCTTCTGACTTTTGCCAAATCAATTCAGTCAACACGTGGGCCGGATGCTAACTCATGCTAGTTAGGTGAAACTTCTCAGAATTAGGCTGTCATTAGGTGAAGTAACCTTACTTATCGTGCAAGATATGTTAGCTTACCGTTCTGAGCTGGCATTAGACGAATCGAGGCAGAAGACGTGTAACACCCTTACCCCAAATTCCCGTCTGTACGAGGATCGAGGCGTGGGATGTTACTCTTTTTCTTATTTTTTGAAATTTCTTTTATAAAAATTATCGTTTTCAAAAACTCTTATTATACTTTAACGAAATTTCGACAGAGTTTTCTCTATTTTTCTGAAAATCCAAATTTAAACCTCTAGAGAAAACGCACTTCTAAATCAATTCATTTCTCAACTTTCTGGTTTCGGACCTCTCGTCCGTTTCCAATCCACTCCAACACACAATAATTTGATAATAAATATTTCAAATATTTTACAAAGATAATACCATATAAAATCTTTTTCAGCGAATAATTTACAGAAGTTATTACAAGTGATAAACGTTAAATCCACACAACATGATTGTGGCCAAAATAGGATATTCCTACAACACAACAATGATGATTACCAAAATGATGAGGGCGGATGTGACTTGAGGGAAACTGCAGCTATTTTGTCTTCGTCGTTGCTTCAAGCCCTACTCAACTACCTACGCGCGGGAAATCCAACGCGCTAAGTCTTTCGACTTAGTGGGTGTACTCATATAATATTGAAATCATATAATTTTCAAAATACAAGCATAAATTAAAACAATATGCACGATCATAATTTATTTATCAATAAAACACACGGTACCCAATTTCACAAAATAAATCATAATCCTGTAGCTTTCCAATACATTTTATTGCAAACGCAATCACAATCGAATTCTTACAAAATCAATTATCAAATAAATTCACAAGATTTTCTTTATTCAATTTATTTTAGCCCTTCGTAAAGTCTATCACGATACCATGGATCGGTAACGGGTTTACTAGCATCAGCCAGACTAAACGGCAACCCCGGCAACGGTCGCTCGGTGTCTATCCACCGGGTCGCATATCACAATCTGTTTCCGTTTCAGGACCGGGCATTCGGTGCCTCTCACAGTCCGTCATACAACGTCTATAAGCAATCATAACGGTGCAGTACTGCTAATAATTACCCTATTGGCTAGCCAACTACCAATCCCCACCTACCGGTGATTAGTTTTACTTGGGCCCTTTAAATTTTTCAAAAATACAAAATTTAACAAGACTTTAATCACATAAACATTTTATTTCATATTCAAATCTGTTATTCCAGATTCTTCGGGGTACCACTCGTGATCATTTCAAATGACCATTTCGCCCCTAATCTCATTATCACATCTTAATAAAATTATTATCCCTTTTTCTCATATTTTTGGGACGATCCCAAAATAAGATATTCTCAAAATTTTTCATTTCAAATATTAACTCCATCAAACATACCACCAATACATCACATAATTAACATCTCAAGGCAAACAAAATGACGAAAATACCCCTATAATAATTTATACATCAATTTCGACTATAGGGGATTTTAATTTCAAAAATTGTTTCAAAGTCATTTTTCTTCAAATAAATTCATCAAAAATTCAGAAAATTTTGGGACGTTACAAGACGGACTGAAACTGCTAAAATAAGCGGACTGGTCCTATAAACGGACTGACTTAACGATCTCGACATCGTTACAACAGAAATGCCCATTGAGCGATCTTGACTTCGCTAGCAATCCAACAGACTTAACTTTGTAGGTGGCTTAATCAGGCCCACGTGTGCTTCCATGTTGGGCTTCACTTATTGGTCCCAGTAGTTTGGGCCATTAATTTCATGAGTTCCTGCAAGCCCATTTAGGTGATCCAAAAAACACCCACAACATCAGCCCCCCAGCTCTTAGGTTGTTTTTACAGCTTGAGAGCTTTGAATTGTAATGGATAAAAACTTCCCCCCCTTTTTTGGACACGTGGCGATTCCCCAAGCGACGGTTCAGCGCCTGTAACGGGTATTTAATGCATGTCTCTTCAACTGACGGCGCTTGCTAGCCACGTCCTGAGGATCGCGCTCCACCGTTAGATTCGAGGCGGTTGATAAACCACCAAATCTAATGGTCAGGGATGTGACTTCGCTTTCGTATATAAGGAGGAAACTTTGTCTTTTCACATCCCGTTCGTCATTTTCACGCTTCAGTCTTCTTATTCATTTATTTTCTTCTGCTTGTCGTTAAGCTCTAGGCTTCAGCGTCGTAGTGCACAACTTAGTCATTGCCTCCAACTCCGATCAACGATAAGTTCATATCCGTCGTTTTTTTTTCTTTGGTGTTTTATCGCGTTTTCCGGTGATTTTCTGGCCATTGCTTGAACGTTTGGTGCTTTCATTGTCTTGAATGTTGTTTGGTTTCTACCTGAATGTTTGATTGAATGCCTGCGTCTTTTCATATTCCACTGGTTTGATCCGTTAGTTTATTGTTAAGCCATTTGATTGTTGTTTGCGAGTCTCCAAGCGATCTTGAGATCGCGTATAGACTAGGATGTTAGGACACATTTTGAGGTCGTTAGAACAGCAGCTTTGTGCGGCGTTTGTGACCTGCTTGATTAGGAAATAGCCATTAACGGACTTGGAGCTTCAGACTTTGTAGGTTCGGTCTGCGTATTGCGGCTTAACTGCTCATTTTCATTTGTAGACGTCTTCAGGTCGCAGACGCCCAACACACATAATAGGAGAGGATGATACCTTTAGCTTTGAGAATCAAATGAGAGAGATTCCTCAAGCGTCCTCACAAAGCGGAGAAATCGTCGAGCGGCCTCAGCAACGTCCAACCTGGATCGAAGATCTCCAGCCCCAACCCTATAAGGTCCTGATACGATACCTAAGAGTGGTAATGCTTGAACATATCGCGACCTCGCCTAATCTTTACGGACTCAAGATTCTCGATCCCTAGAGGAAACCAGAATGGAAGCAATATTTTCTCTCAAGTGTTTCGCTCTCTCTTTTCCAATGAAAGTCTTCGTCTATTTATAGAGAAGGAAGAGCTACAGAAGAGAATAATCAGACAAAATAACATAATCAACTACAATTAATGCTTCTGGAACACATTTAATGCTTCTGACTTTTGTCAAGTCAACTAAGTCAACACGTGGGCCGGATGCTAACCTATGCTGGTTAGGTGAAACTTCTCAGAATTAGGCTGTCATTAGGTGAAGTAACCTTATTTATCGTGCAAGATACGTTAGCTTACTGTTCTGAGCTGGCTTTAGACGAATCGAGGCAGAAGACGGACTGAAACTGTTGAAATAAGCGGGCTGGTCCTATAAACGGACTGACTTAACGATCTCGACATCATTACAACAGAAATGTCCATTGAGCGATCTTGACTTTGCTAGCAATCCAACGGACTTAACTTTCTAGGTGGCTTAATCAGGCCCACGCGTGCTTCCATGTTGGGCTTTACTTATTGGTCCCAGTAGCTTGGGCCATTAATTTCATAGGTTCCTGCCAGTCCATTTAGGTGATCCAAAAAACACTCACAACAAAAAAGTTCACATGAAAGGCCCGATCAAGAATTATTTTAAGATAAAAAATGAATAACTTTGTTTTTTTATTGGGTTGAATCGAATGTTTACATTTTTCCCATTCATTAATTTTCTTAGAAAGAAAATTTCGAGTTTTCAGAGTCCAGCTAATTTGCAATAAGTCGATGGACAGTCAGCAGCACATGTGCAGCTTTTGTACAACTTATTAACTTCCATCTCGATCCAATACATAATAAAGCCCAAGCCAATCGAGCTGCTAACCAACACACTCCACAGTTTCAAAGTCCAACTACTAACACTGCCGTGGCTCCATTAGATTGCAAAACAAAACATTGTAATTTGTAAGGTGATGTTACACTTGGGGAGGTCATGTACACAAAATTTGATATATAATTTTACTCTACTTTCTTGACATATTAATATACAACTTCTTATATCTTCAAGAAATAATTTCATAATTATAATCTTTTTATTCGCTTGCTTAACAATATTTTCCATATTATAATTGTAGAGTCAAATTGCGGAACACTGATGGCCCTTGATTTAGCATCTTTACTTGCTAAGTGGCACTGACATTGCAATAAATTGTGATAAATAAACCAAAATTTTTTCCTACATGTAATGTTTTGTAGGAATGATTGGATTAAGGATAATAGTAGATGCTTAATATTCTTTGTACAATTTCTTCATTCAATTTTACGTGGTTAGTAGTTGATATGTCATAGTATGGTTTGAAGTTGACAAAGCATTTAATGTGACAATGACATATTAGCTATTACATAAGGTTAGATGAAAAAATTATACAATTTGCTAAATTGAATTATGACATATGAACCACCGAAGAGCCATTTGAACTACGTTTAATCCAATATGACTCATTCCTGCCGTCCAGTGTGGGACTACAATGAATCCCGCCTTACATTGAATTTTTTACAATTTTTTTTTTCTAAGCTATTATTATTATTATTATTTAATTTCTTGTTATCCTATTAGTTATTCATGTCTAAAATATCAATTTAACATATTTTATTTAAATAGTTTAAAAATTGAGGTAAAAATGATCTAAAAAGAATGATGAATATCATTTGTGTCTAAAATAAAGATATGATCATTTGTGTCCCAAAAATATATTTTGGGATAAAACTACCATTTGAAAATCTACAAGTTTGTATTTCCAGCGAAGAGCATGGAAGGAAGAAGAAAATGAAAAAGAAAAGGAGGAGGAGAGGTGCCAAATGGAGAAAAGAAAAATTCTGTCGGAGAAGAATTTATTATTATTATTATTGTTATTTTCAAAAGGCAATTCAAATGATCAAACTCTTTTTGGGTCATAAATGATCCATATACATTTTTTCAACCTTTTTTGGTATTTGCACTTAAAAATTTGAAATTCACCAATAGTAAGTAAAAATTAATTATTATTTTATTTACAATTAATCTTTTCTTTCATTTATTTAATATTTTTTCATTAAATATATTTAAAAATTAATTTAATATGTTTTTAATCAAAATTATTATTTAATTCGATATTAATTATAGATACTAAATTAGAAGCAAATATAATTTTATTCGATATCAATTATAAATATTAAATTAAAAATAATAGTTATTTTTTTCAATATTAACTATGAATATTATATTTAAAAAATCATTATTTTATTCAATATTAATTATAAATATTAAATTAAAAATTAATATTTATTTTGTTCAGTACTAATTATAAATATTAATTTAAAAACAATTATTATTCTCTTCAATATTGATTATAAATAACTCTAATTATTTTTAAAAATAGTTTAATTTTTTTCTTATTTAAAAATTAATTTAGTATAATATTATACTAAGTAATCTTATAGTATCAAATATAAAATATAATTATTTTTTTCAAATCTTATGCTGCACAAACATAAAACAATATTATGTAATCCTATTCAAACACATAAAAGTACTAATTTAATATAATCTTATTCTATTCAATCTCATCTTTTAAAAATAGTCCAATCTAATCTCCCACACAAACAACCTGCAAAGTATCAGCACAAGTCCAATTCAAATCCCTTGTAGAACAACCAAACACTTCAATTCATTTGCTTATAGCTTTACAGACACTGTCATTTATCATATTCAAAGCCAAAAGATCCATAATTTATTATACTTTCTTTCTGGATTCTGGTTAAATCTTTTAACAATTTAGATTAGAGCATCTATTAATAAATACAATAAAACTCCAGGATCTGCAGTCAATCACAATTTGCTATCAAATTTTGGCCAAGCCAATGCTAAAGCAGGATTAATTTCAGGGAACATATATATATATATATATATAATGAATTGCTTGATTTTACTAATTAGTTTGTGTTGCTATAAACAATATTCATTTTGATTACTTTGTGGACTTGGTCATCCAAGTATCCAATGGTTTTTTTTTTGGGGTTTTTGAAACATCCAACTACGCAGTTACTGGAACTCGATTTATGAATTGGTAAACACTGAAAAGTCCAAGCGTTACTGTGTAAATTGCCAGTTGTCAGTTGACACCTGGTTGCAGAGCTAATTAAGACTTGTTCAGCCGCCACTAAATTGAGACAAAAAATAATGCAGGCATTCTAGCACTTTCCGTCCTCATCCTTCTGCCCTTTTTGGATATGCATGGATCAATCATGGGATTTAGTTTTTCTCAGTTACTGATCGAAATTATCATAATTTGTAAAGAGATATTTGTGGTTAATTCTTGTAATTTAAAGCTTGAAATAAATAATTCTAGATTCTTCTGGTTTATGGTGCTCTGATTCCTCATAATCCCAAGCAGAGAATACAAATTGTGTAATTTAATTATTTAAGATAGTAGTTGAAGAATCTGTCGGTGTCTCAGCTTAATGTTTTTATATTTATTTATTTGTGTATCAAGCTTGATAATTTATTATAATTTTAACATGAATTGGATTGTTGAATGGATATTGCTTGATTTATACTATGCTTTGAGCTTGCACGAGATTTTGGACTGGGAAGGTTGCAACATATGGAGGCAAATATTTTGGGTATTATTAGGCCATAGACAACCGCGCTGATCATATATGCATGCTATTTCTTGACATTCACCCTTTAAATAATCAAAATGGGTTTAGAGAAAATGTGTTGATGGAAGGTGAGCAAATTAATCACAGTTATATATGGAGTGAGAAGAATAATATATATCCGGTGTTAATAGTAATAATACTGCATAACCCAGATTTAAAACTAAAATCAATATGCAATCTAAAGGAAATCAATTAATTGCGGCAGACAGATTAATGATATGGTATTGTATATACACAATAAGTAGTCAACAAATTAATGAAATGGTACTGTATATACACAATAACTCAATCAACAGATTAATGAGATCATTCCTATCCTAAAATAGTAAAATACATTTATTCTTAATTCAATTTAGGTATCCCCTACCTAAATTGAATTAAAAAAAAATGAATTGAATTCTATACAACTCCTAAACTCTGCACAACTCATAAAACATGCAGCGCAGAAAAATTTAAAAGAACAGCTCAATAATATTCTAACAAATCAAAATGAAAAACTCCACAGTGAGAGACCAACGTCAGAGGCCTCATCGGCCCGGTTGGTATGGTCATCATCTCCCATCACAAGTGGTGGTGGAGACAGCAACAAGCCTTCTGCCATGTTAGCAAGCAATCGAGGCATGTCAAACACTGCCTCGTCATCAACGAAGGTGCCATTTTCGGGCACAAATTTGTTGGCTACTTCATGGCCGCCGCAGCTTGCTTGATCAGGAGAAGCCTTGGGAATATTTTCTTCATCAGAAACTACTTGTACAGGTTCTTGAGGCCTAAAAGCCTCTGCCGCCTCCTTCGCAGTCTTTCTTATATCCTTAGCGTCCTTTGAAGCCGGAGCCGGCAGCCTCCATGCAGAATCCGCAAAGTTGAGGCATGCAGATTTCCCTTTGAATACCAATGCAGCCACATCATGTGCCCTCGCTGCCATTTCTGGAGTAGGGTATGTTCCTAGCCAAATACGTGTTTTCTTGTTCGGTTCACGCAATTCACATACCCATTTGTCAGTGTTTCTCCTTCTAACACCTCTGTATATTGGGTGGCGAGTCTCCTTGAACACTCTCCTCCCCGCCCGCTTCTTCGGACGGCTGGTGGCCAGCAAAACCTCCTCGTCTGAGTGGGATGCTCTCCTAGCCGTGCCAGCATCAGACAAAGTTGACAATTCTGGCCTATCTGACCTGAGCGGCAGAGGATCTGATAGATAACTTAACATGTCCATCGAAAGTTGACACAAACAAGTGAGTGATACTTGAGTTCTGGGTGAGTGGTAGCTTGAGAGTATGTTTGCTTTGAAAGTTTCAACTTTGAAATTTGCCAGTGAGTAAAGAGGGTTGGGTATTATATAGCTTTTGGGTTGGATTAGGCCACGTGGATACGCAATGGACACGGAATGAAATGGCTGCAGGGTGGAGTCCCACGGTTCCAACATACGCAGGACCGAAAAAAGCAAGAGGATAAGGATATTAGAAGTAGTTTGACACTTTGACTTGCTCAGCTGGCACTGGAACTTGGTTAGTGACTTGCTGAGAGGTTCCTCAAATAAGTGTTTAGCATGTGTGTGTTAACTGTGGGCCCCTTCTTTGAAAGGAAACAACACGTGTAGGTTTTCACCAGTGATCTGTCGGCCCCTCGAGAAGAAAAGTAGGAAGTGAACTAGATTAAGGAAATAGACTTCTTCTTGTACTGTACACGAGTGAGCTTCGTGTTGGACAATATCCGTTTTCCGTATCCCATCATGGGTGACATGGTTCACACTCCTTACACAGGATGTTCTTGATTCAATTCATTGGTGGTGACATGTCTCAATTTTATTTGACCATCGATGTTCTTGATTCAAGGACTAGGTTTTGATATTAAAACCCTTGTTCTTGTTGAATTTCTGAATTTATTTTTTTAAATAATTTATATTACACCATAATTAATTAAAAATAATGTTAATTTATCTAAATTTTTTATCCAAACTTATTAACGAACGATATAACATATGAGTTTTTAATATTATATTAACTATTACGTTATCTTATAATTTATAAGATATTGACAATCCACACGTAGCATAATTTAGATTTAAATTTGAATAAAAAATTTGAAAAATCTAAACATTACTTGTTAATTAATAATCATATATACATTAATATATATTACTTGAACTGCATGTTAAAATTAACTAATACTATGATATTGGAGTTATTATATATAATTCTACATTACGAAATTAAGGAAACTTCTGAATGTGAAATTAGTAAGTGATGTATAGGACCATTATTGACTATTGAAACAGTAAAGGGGCCTGTAACGTGAGGAGACTTTGAAACGGTTTGCACACTTCATGAGGAGCGCAGGAAAGTACACACTAATGGGGCCTGCAACGTGAGGAGACTTTGAAACGATTTGCACACTTGATCAGGGCACCGCAACGTACTTTCCATGATGGATTTGCTACGTCACACCACATTGAAGCGTTCTGTGGCCGACAAAAAGGGAACTGAAGTTATATGGGCCTTTGTTATGTACCCCGCAATTGAAAAATAAGTGTGAATAAATTACAATTTCAGTGAACAATTGAAAAATATGTCTGGACAAAGCAAACGTTTCATTTTATTACAAATAATCCTTATACCGTTAGTTAAAATCAAACAATTAACTGATTAAGGGATAAAATTATTTTTTAATTTTATTTATCTTTATTTTTATTTTTCTATTATTTTCCTAAATCACATTTTAATTTCAAAAAAATTTAAAAAAATGCATAAATTCTTTTCCAGTAAATCTGAAGAAGGATGGTGGAAATTAATTGAAAAAATGGTAAAAATTATAAAATAAATAAACATTAAAAATCAAATCCAGTTTTTCGCTTCTTCTTTTTCTTCTTCAGTTCCCCACTGCCTCACCCGCCATCGCTCTCATCACTCTACTCTCTTCGCCGCCGCTCTCCTGACTCTCCACCTCTCTTTCTCTTGTCGACCTCTCTATTAGTCTTTCCCTCCATCGTCTCCCTACATCGGCGCCGTCGAAGCGGAGCAAACATGACAGCAGAGGCTACCTCCGTTCCTTGCCATCACCGGAGGAGATACAATCCTCTCGATCTATAGCAAGGGAGGCGCGAGCCTCCTCCATCTTCGTCGTCGCATCTACCCTATTTTGCAAGACCGATCGATGTCATTAGAGGAGGCACGAGCCTTCTCCATCGCCGTTGTTTAGAGTTTGGATATCATCGCTCATTCTCATCCGCGATGATTTACTTTGATGATCTACTCCCAGCTAAAGAGATATGGTCGCAAGCTTCTTTCGTTCTCTCTTTTCTGGCTCTCTCTTTGTCATCTTCTATTCTTTTTTTTTTTTTCCCTTTTTTATGGTGGTGCTTGGTTAGTAATGGTTGGCTGCTGGTGGTGATGGTTGGTTATTTAGGTGGTACATTGATTTGAGGGTGGTTGTAGTAACAAGCTGATCGAGATAACTGGGTGTTTTTTAGGGATTTTGGAAGGGATGTTCTGGGTGTGTTTGATAATGTTGGTTGTTTAGGCTGATATTGGATGATGTTCTAGGTGTGTTTGATGATGTTTGGGTGTGTTTGATGATTTTGGGATGACTGGGTTTTAGGATGATCTTGGAACTTCATCAAAGATATTGTGATGATTTTGGAATGACTGGGTTTGATCTCTTGGATCTAGTCTTCCGTTCTTCTAGGATCTTCAATTGCTTTTTTATTTATTTATTTTTTGTTCTTTTTTTATGGAGATTTGATGTGATGATGCTGTGGATGTGTTTGTTATTTTATAATAATAATAATTTATAAATGAGTAAATTACAATTTAGCTACCCGATTTAAACGCTTTCGCAGGCGGAGCAAATGTTTCCATGTTATTGCAATTTATCCCCCTACCGTTAGTAAGATTCGTTATATTTGACGGTAAACGATACCCAAACGGTGAAAAGACGAAATTACCCTTTGACTGGAGTTGATCAGTTGACCAAATATATAGTCCGGTCAACTCCTCACTCACCCATTCAGCCGTTCTCTCTCTTCCTCTCATTCTTCTTCTTCTTCTTCTACCGCTTTTCCTCATCTTCTTCCGCCGTTTCTCCTCATCTTCTTCCGCCGTTTCTCCTCATCTTCTTCCGCTTCTTCTTCTTCTTTCCTTCTTCTTCTTCCTTTATTCTTCTTCCTGTGGGTTCGCTGACGAACTCTCCCTCTGGGTTTGTCAGGAACCCAGATCTGGGTTCCTGACGAACCCAGCTGGGTTCACTGAACCCGATCTGGGTTCGCTGACGAACCCATCAGGAACCCAGATCTGGGTTCCTGATTGGTTCGTCAGCGAACCCAGAACCTGGGTTCACGAACGAATCCAGTTGGGTTCGTCAGGAACCCAGATCTGGATTCTGGGTTCGTCAGTGAACCCAGAATCTGGGTTCGTCAGTGAACCCAGAATCTGGATTCATTGATATATGTATTTTTTTTCAGTTTCATGGTTTTGATTTTAGATGATATTGGGTTTGATGCTTTTAAGATTGATAATGTTGGGTTTGATGGATACGTTTGAGGTCATTTTTTGGGTTTTCAGAAGTGGATTATGAGGATAGCTAGTTGATTGATGATATTTGGAATCATTTTACGGTTGATGATGATTGCTGGTTGATGATGGTTGCTGGTTGAAGATCTTTGGAATCATTTTATGGTTGATGATAGGTTGATGATGTTTGGATAAAATTTTTTTTTAAAAAAAAAATTAATATGAAAAGACAATTTTACCCCTCGTTCAGTTAAGTGTAACTGAATTCATTAACGGTCGGGGGGTAAATTGTAATAACATGGAAACATTTGCTCCGTCTGTGAAAGCGTTTAAATCGGGTAGCTAAATTGTAATTTATTCTTTATAAATATTATTTATTTTATTTTTCTCATTTATAATTATTTTTAAAATTTATTTTTTAGCAATTTTTTTAATAAAAAAGGGATGGCGTTTTAATCATTCCATAAAGACATAATCGTATTTGGTTTCGATCTTTTAATTGGATTTATACTCTTACCGGTCTATATATATATTTTTTTAAGTATAAAAACTGTACTTAAAACAGATTTAAAGGACTGTCGAGACCAATTAAAATAGAACTCCAGTGATACGATCAACTCATACTAAAAATGAGAGATCAAATATTAGTATTATTATTATATATTATTATTATTATTATAATATATATAAATTTTTGGATATGGGGTTAGGGTGTCAAACCTAAGCCTCTTACGAAGGGAGGCATGAGGGTTGCTGGCGCCAACAACCATTGACCAAATTTAACAGATTTTGACCGATAGTAGGGAGTCATTTACAATAAAAGTGAAACGGTTTCTTCGCCTAAAATTGGGAGCTAAATTGTAATTTGATACGTCATACGTGTGTGTGTCTATATATATATAGTAAGTTTGACTTTTCAAATATTTTATCTAAATTTATGTTCAACTGATATTAATTATCACATCATTTTATGATTTACAAAATTTTAATAATTCACGTGTTATATTATTTGAGTAAAATATTTAGGAAGTCTAACATTACTTATATATATATATACATATTTTTCATAGTTAGTTTATTATAACTTTTAAATCGTTAGGTCACTAATCAAATTTATTTATTGTATTTGAATTGAATAAAGAAGATAAAATCCTTTAGGAGAAAAAATACAATGTATGAATTTGATTTGTGACTTTAACAATTTAAAAATCAAAACACACTGATCATAAAAGTTTTATATTTAACTTTTAAATTGTTAGACCATTAATCAAATTTATCCAATGTATTTAAATTGAATAGAAAAGATAAATTTTTTTAGGAGAAAAAATATAATGAATAAATTTAATTGGTGATCCTAACAATTTAAAAGTTAGAACATATTGATTATAGAAGTTTTATATGTATGTGTGTATTTATGTTTACATGTATGTGTGTATATATATATATAGAAAAAAAGAGCTTTTATAGTTAACTTTAAATAGTTAGGATGAACTAATCAAATTCATTCGTTGTATTTGAAATGAATAAGAGAAATAATTTATTTTAAAAAAAATATATAATAGATAAATTTAATTTATTCGTCGTAACTTTTTAAAATTATGATATATTAATTATAGAAGTTTTTTAAGTATATATATATAAAATATTGATAATTTATGGATCATAAATTATCGAAATCGAGATTGATCACATAATATATATTACACATTCTTTTATGCGTAATGATTGTTGAACTGCAGTAAAATGAAGAGAAATTGAAAATCGAAGAATCAAAATTACAATGAAAATCCAACCAAGGAATTGAGAGAAATTGATGGGAAACTAAAATCAACGTATATATTTTTTTAATTTTTTTTTAAATATATATTGGGATTTAAATATGATTTAGACTTGCAACTTTTTGGGGATGAGTGCCAGATTTTAATCACTAAACCATCTAAACTTTTGTCTTTTCTGATGTTAATGGATAAAAAAATGTATTTTGAACTAATATCTTCAAATCAGGACATAAAACTTGATTTGCTTGTCTAGAAAAAAATCATTTTAGTTCCTAACTTTTAAAAAAGTATCAAATTTTTAATTATATTTTTTAAAAATATGAAATGAACCTTAATTTTTCAAAAAAGTATCAAATTAATCATTTTCATCGGTCAACTAACGGTCAAACTTAACTGATAGCATACTAAATAGGGATAAATTTGGTATTTCCAATTATAATGAAGGAAGATGTAAAAGGAAGATAAAATAAGGGAAAAAAAATCATTTAAAACAAATGAGGAAAAAAATTCAAAAAAAAAAAAATCTCATTCGACAAAATTATTTTAAAAAAAAATCATATTGTTAAATATGAATATCATCTCAAAGCATATACCAATTATACCATAAATATGTAGATCTCAAATATATAATATTATAGACTGAAAAAAAAATTAATAGATACAACAAAAATATTAAACAGATGGAGCAAGAGCAGAAACTGTAAAAATATTAAAAGTTAGAGCTAAAATATTGAAAAAAAAAAAGCAAAAATTACAAGATAAAGTAGAAATTAAAAAAATAAAAATAAAAAAATCACACCCATGAATAAAGATTTAATGAAAAATTTTAATTGTAAGAGTAAAATGATAATTTTACAATTAATAAATATACATAAGATCCTCAAACAAAGTTACGCCCAGTCAAAAATTTTCTATGGGTAAAACTGTAACTTTATGAAAATTATATGCAACTCATTAAGGGTATTTTGATAATTTTATATTATTGTAATATTTTACTTTATTTGAGAGTATAATGATCTTTTTATCTGTTTTAATAGTGTCCAGGGTTAAATTAGTCTTTTCATGTTTTTCATTAGGTTTGACCGTTAGTTGATTGATGAGAGGGACTAATTTGACACTTTTTCGAAAAGTTAAGGTTCATTTCGTCATTTTAAAAAATATAGTCAAAAATTTGACACTTTTCCAAAAATTAGGGATTAAAATGATTTTTTCCCTTGTCAAATTTAACTAATAATGATATTGAAGCTTTCAAAATAATTATAGAGATTGTATAAAAAAAAATATAATTATGGTGGTAGTCGAAGTTATTATGAATAATTCTAGATTATAAGGGAATACTAGGATGGAGTCTTCCATGTGAAATGTAGAAATGAGAAGGACCCGGCAATGGCTAGTGCAAGGAATTCAAAACTAATTAAAATGTGTGATGTGAGAGGAAAGTACAATGTCAACTTTGAACGGTTTGCACACTGGATCACGAGGACCACCGCAATGTTACGATGATGGGCTCTAGGGGTGGGCACGGGTCGGGTCGGGTCGATTTCCCTAAAACCGACCCGAAATCGACATAGATCGGTTTTCAGTCTTGAAGACCGAATCGACCCAAATTGATGATACAACCCGGCATGATCCGACTCGTTCGGGTCGGTTTGCTTCGGGTCGGTTCATATCGGTTTGGGCCTGTCAATGGGCCTTCAGGAAACAAAGAGGCCCAATGCAAAACTTAAATGCAAACCCAAGCCCGTTACTAACTACCCCCACCAACCCATCTGTCATTACCCGCCCCAACCCCCCACCAGCTCACCAGTCGACTCACCCCCACCCCACCACCCACCAGTTCCCTTTTCTCTTCGTCTCTTTCCATCCCCAACCTCCCATCTTCTTCTCTCTCTCTAAATCACCAACCCGTAACCATTAGCATCATCACCGATTCACCATCCATCATCAGTCATCACTCATCACTCATCACCAACCAGTAGCATCCCTCTGCTTCTTTTTCTATCTCTACACATCGCCAGTAGAAAAGATCGATGCCAATCTCCTCAGTGTAAAAGAGATCGACGCCGATCTCCTCCGATCGGAGCACAACAACAAAAACAAAGCTTAACCCACAGATTCAACATTCAAGACAGTAGAAACAAACACAATCGTTAACAGTGACAGCAAGAAAGGAAGGAGATGGAAGAAGGTGGTGAGGAGAGAGAGAGAGAGAAGAAATGGCCGACTCCTGAGAAAGAAAAGGAAAGAGAGTGTGTTTACAGTGACAGCAACAAAGGAAGGAGATGGAAGAAAGTGGTGAGGAGAGAGAGAGAGAGAGAAGAAATGGTCGGCGCCTGAGAGAGAAAAGGAAAGAGAGAGAAGAAGAAATAAAGATGAGAAGTTGGCAGCTAGGGTTAATTTGAGAGGGTTGGCTTTTATATATAAAAGTTGGTTTTCGGGTCGGGTCGGATTGTTCGATCTGAAAACCGAACCGAGACCGATTTAAATCGGTTTTTATCTTTTAAGCCGACCCGATCCGAATAACTAATACAACCCGACAATTTCGGGTCGGTCCGGGCCGGGTTGATCCCGGTTTTTTTGCCCACCCCTAATGGGCTCGCTACATCACACCGCATCAAAAGTTTTATGGGCTGTAAAAGGCCCTCCAAGTTAGATCAATCGGGATTTGTACAGGCCCATCTTATTGACATCCCACAAACCTTATCTTGGTATTTCTTTTATAATTATTCACATCCAATTATTGTTGAACACAAATTTTCGAATAGAAGAAACGTCAATACAATTTAGTGGGGGGCTAAGAATATTGGTGGATGCCAATAACAGAGCCTCGATATGGACTACCGTTATTGACATGATACAAAGGCCTAATTCAAACTAATACAAGAAAAAATAGAAAAATAATTTTTCTATTTGCAGTACCAAAATAAGAGGAGGTTTTTCACTTCAACTCTTGACCGATTCAATGCATAGCATGGTTACATACTTTCTTCGTTTATTTTGAAATAAACATAGTAACATACTTGATTGGACATGACTTAATGCTGGCACACGTGAATTTTGTGCCCTGCAACTTGAGAGGTTGGTGGTGAGGTGACTAGTTAGTGAGTGGTCAATGATAATTAACTCATTGTAGGCCAACAAATTTGAAAATTATGCACTGGTTCATGGACCATATATCGTATTTAGTTATAAGATTGTTGTTTTGTCTTTGCTCTTAGTGTTGTCGACACAAAAAACAAAGAGATACATTAGACCCCAATCGACGAAACTGTGATCAATTCGTGTGAACTTTTGGACTAATTTTTGGTAAATGGGAGGTGTGCTGTCCATTGAACATCGCTTTACTGTTTTCTATACATGAGTATTAACACTAAAGTACGTGTTCTGACTTCTGCTAGTGTTGCTTCATGCCTTAGGACATGTGACCTTGTCAGGGTACAGATTTCAAAAATATGTTAGACGATCTCCAATTGCATTTGCTCAAGGATTATGGATGTTTTGAAAATGTTGTGTTGGTTTTGAAAATGTTGTTCTGTGTATTTAGAAATTCGTACATTGCATTTTTTGATGATTTTTTTCCTCCCATTTTTATGTGATTTGATATCTTAATTTCTACTACTTTGCTGAACTATACTAGTTGTCCATGTCGCCTTGAAAAAATTTCAAAGACAAGGTTGAATGGTTGATTTATTGAACTTCAATTAATAACTGGAATTCTGTGAATTACATTATTATTTTTCATGAATAATTAAAACAATAATCTAGCTCACCATTTCATAGTGATAAGGGACTAGAATTTTCATATATGTAGTGAATTTTCACAGTAAAAAACACATGAAATTTCATCATACATATTTATGTAGGTAGACGTCTATCTTATTACTTTGAATTTATAACAAAGGTAAAATAAATAACATTACTCTCATTTCATACATATGATAGATGTTTTCTTTTAATTAATGTTAGAAAAAACCATTTGCTAATATACATGATACAGTCGAACTAGATGGATTATTTCTTTTGGCTAATGTGAATATAAAAAAAAAAACACAACTAATAACAATACTTCAGGATCATTTGAGGGAGCCCTACATCTTCGACAAAAGAATGTAACTTTTTTTTTTAATTGAGAAAATCCTCCCCTCTCTTCTTTATTCAAAATGATTTATATACATAAAATCCCACAACATCTGCACTATTCAGCAAAAGTAAGAAAGATAACAATCATTTCCTAAAATCTAGACCTACTTGAGTTATTTTCGACTAATTCAACTCTAACAAAATTATTAAATGCAAACAGAGAAGTAGACACGTATCAATACACTTGTGTTCCACCACTTTCTAGGATATGATATACACAATAAAAGTAAGTGTACACGATATATTTTCAGTCTAATCTCGTGCACCAAACACAATGAGAGTAACTTATTTTAATCTCAATGTCATGTACTGTGCATAGGTTCATGATAATGCCATTTGGAATAGCACGCATTGTGATACGATTATTATTTATGATGAATGAATACAGCATATGATCTATCTATCCATCTTTACATCATCATATACGTGGAACATGTAGTTTATGGTCCATCTTAATCTTTAATTTGCAGATATTATTGATTACACTATTATCTTCCTGTTTCCAATTTCAGGTTGTTGTTGTATTGGAAACCATATAAGAGATTGTTTATGTAAAAATAAGCTAATGTTTCTTTCACACTAATTAATACTCGGCAAACTTGAACAAAGCATACACTATGTTGGTTTATTCTTCTGCAATTGCACGGCTTCCTACAAAATTAGGTGGGTGGTCCTGTGTAGATGTTTCTGTTCGAGAAAAATCAGTTGCGTTAACGGTTTTGAAGAATCAAAACAACTCAGAGATCTCAAACTCAACGCAGATAAGTCTACTTTCAGGCTTATGAAAATTTCCCTTCCCTGTTTTGTATGAACGTCGAAAGAGAACCAGTTAACCTGCAAACGATAAAATTTTCGAAGTTACGTACACCAATCATCAACACACTACATGATTGACAATCGATGCGACCATCAGCCAACTTACACATGTAACAGGGGAAACTTGTTTTTATAACTTCACAATTAAACAAAGAATCAGGCAATGCCTATTACAAACCGCTATTCCTCTCTTGCTTGGTATATATAGGCTATTCAACCAGTGTCTATTATCAACGTCAAAAATCCTTTTTTCTTTCTTTTTTTTATTTAAATTGTTCTGCCAATAGAATTGGGCAAATGGGGAAATAATTCCAAAAATTTTAAAACTTGCATGGTTGTCTTCCCGCATTTATTATGAATGGCAATATGAAAATCAACGAAGTTGAATCAACACATCAGGAATTAGTAGCATAGCAAGGAGCAGGCAGAAAGGGAAACGGTGCAACAGAGGCATATGCTACAGGCGGGCGTGCTTGTCTGCCATCGGTGGAATGCCTAGTGCTCTTCCTGTTAGATATTTCACTTTCTTCAGCTACAGTCTCTGAAGATGAAGAAAGCTCAAGTGAATGGTCCTCTACAAGACATTCCTGGTTATCTATGGTAAGACGATGAAGCAGGAGTCCAGACATAAATACAGGGAGATACAGAAGGCTGGCATGAAACATTTTTCTAGCTTTTTGAGTAGTCCGGTCTTTGTAAAATGAAAATGCTGCAGCACTTATCGCCAAAGTGATGAGTGATGATTCAAGACAAAACCATCCAGACGTCACCCCCCCTGCAAATGATAATATAAATGATGAAATGTGATAATTCTCAGCAGAAATTAATATATGTTCAGATTCAGCTTTGCAGTTAAATCAGTGTTTCAGCAAATGGTTCATTTCACACAGATTAAACCATGGAATATATTATTAGATTATGTAATAATACAAAAGATTTAAAATGATAAAGGAAAGCTTAAAATAATAATAATAATAAATAAAAAATAAGGAAAAGGAAAGATGGAAAACAATATCTCATTAAGTGGTCTTTGTGTCAGCAGACAGATACTTACAATCATAGGCTAAGTATCCCAATGGGATCAGATACAGGCAGTTCCTTAATGCTGCTGAAGCAGTTCTTTGACCAGAAGCATCAGCAAGAGAGAGCATTCTATATCTGTAAAAGGCAATAAAGGGTATAAGTTAAAAATGGGTAAAGCCGAGTGAACATCATTCAAGAATCTACTAACCCAGACATTTATATTTTGCAGTAGCTAGATGTATTGTTTATCCCTGAATAGAATTTCTTTTTCGAAGCAAATTAATATCGATAAGTATTGTCAGTACTACCAACACACCCATTGATTCTACAACAATACTAACTTTAGCGTATGACTCGATCACAAAATAAAACTGAAGAGTCAATGAGTATTTCATACATAGATACTTCAATTTCAAACAAACACACATACCCTCCAGCAGCATAATCTTGGCGGCACAAGTATGCAAGAGCCATGAAATGCGGTATCTGCCAAAAATAGAGAGCTGCAGGGAGAAGCATTGCATTGAGAGAAATTTGGCCCGATGCAGCAGTCCAGCTGAGAAATCAGAAAAGATCAAAAAGCATGAGCCTCCATGCATGACTAATAATTTTTGAGTTAACTTCAATGCATGCATTCCAATTCAAGAGAAGTATGATCATCAAAATATCAATCAGCATGGCCTCATTAATTTGACCAAAACTTAAACCACTTTTTCAGTACTGTGACAACATGCACGACTAACTTCCCAAACCCCAAAGTTAAAACTATCAACCCATCACTCTAAGCATCAAAATGCCCAAAGCTGAGTACTAACTACAAACGAAACTAACTTTTACCTCACTACAAGTAAGTAATGAGAGTTTCTCATAAGAAGCAGAAACTGGCAATATATGCTTCAAAATTTTGACTGGATCACACCTACCTAACATCCTTAAATTAAGTTTCTAATTATTGTAAAAGGAAGAAGGAACTTAAAAAATGCCTGAAATTACCCAAGTAGAGGCGGAATAGCACCGACAACAGCCCCAACCCATGTATTGATCGGGTGAATCTGTTTCAATGGTGTGTATACAAATGCATAAAGAACAAGATTTGAGACTGCAAGTCCAGCTGTCAACATATTAGTCTGCAAAATCCAAGTAATCGAAATTCCTCATCAATCTCTCACATAATAAATTTCATACCTTCAGCGAAAACAATTTAAAATCACCTTGTATGCCAACAAAGCAGTGCCAGCTAAACCAACAGAAGATGCCCAGGTAGCAGCATGAGGTATAGAGATGCGGCCTGAAGGTAGCGGTCTTAGCCTAGTTCGCTTCATTTTAGCATCGTTGCTTATCTCAAACACCTAATAACCTAAGAATAAGCAATCAGTCCAGGATGACAGACCGGTACCAAGAGAACCAACCAAGCATGACACAGTCAGACAATACACTTTATAATCCACATATACACGAAAATCAAATACATATCACGGAAACTGATTCTTCTATCTACCCATTATATTGAATTGCCTATATATATATGACAGAAGAGGAACATTTGATTTCAATTCTCAAATAATTTTAGCTTAAAAAAAAAGCAACTAGTAATAGATTAAAGACGTGAAAAATATGATAAACCCAATCAAAAAAGAATTGACAACCTGGTTCAAAGAATTGGCAGAGGCAGCCACCATCATGGTACCAGTACATGTGCAACAAAGTCCAGCTAAATCAATGGCACTTCCACTCCCTAGTACATAACCAGTCCCTGAAGTTGCAACTACCAACAAACTGCACACACAAATAAATCTCCAATCAACTACAAAATCAGAACTTTATTGTTTTGAACCAAAAAAATATATATAAAAAAGAGGGACCTGAGGCGAGCTTTGGAGAGTTCCCAATAGCAACGGCCAAAATGGCGACCCAATGAGAAGAGATCAAAAGCAGAAGGTGGAATCCCATCAGATACGACATTGTGGGTAAACCCTAATTTGATGGATGAGGAGGATGGGCTTTGAGAGTGAGAAAAGAGGCGTCGGGCGACGGAGGATACATAATTGTTAGGGTTTGATGACAACAACTTTGAAGATTTCCTCCACATCGTTTCCAACCCACAAAGATGAGAAGCTCACTTCTCCCAGGGCTTCTTCATTTGACTGCTTTTGTCCGGTGATATTATCAGCTCTTTCACTATTAACTTTCTAACTTCTTGTTGACAGATTAACATGGGCCGACCGTCTCATCTGCACTTGGTTGTCACCCTCGTTGATTCCACACGGTTTTAGAGTTGATGGTAAAAATTAGGGTCATTTTATTTTTTATTTTTTATTTTTCAATAAATTATTAATATTATTCATTTCACTCGAAAATTTTATTCGTTTACCGATTTATATATCATTAATTGAATTACATTATAATATAAAATGTGGGATATATAACATTATTATTTTTTAAATCTTAATTTAATGATTTTTTTTAATATAAATTAATTCCTATATTTATATATGGGTGGTATTAACGTGTGCTTTAGACACATGTTGATATCTAACCTTACCACATGTTAATATCCGTAAATAACCAATAAAAAAAATTTATTATGGGTGTTTTCAAGATCAAAACCAAATGGGCTACTAAAAACTTAAAGGATTAGCCCAACGACCAAAGGCCCAAAAGGCCTAGTAATTTACTCGTCCATCCGCTCAGCCCATTTGCATGTGCTCGCTTATCAGTTGATGAGATAGATTGTCCACTGACTCATCAGATCGTCATCCAGATCGTCTATCATCTCGGTCGGAAGCCCAAAATGAGATCAACTTAGTAGAAAGCCTATTTGCTCGTTAGCTTGACAGGATATCCTTTTCGCTAAAGAGTTCGTTTCTGTCACGTCTCTCAGATTATAAGTCAACTGCAGTTAGAACTGTCAGATCGATTACAACTCAAAACATATTGTGCACGCCAACCCCTTCAGAAATTATAGTATAGATTAAGAAAATCTCACCTAACCAGCATGAAGTTACCGTCTAAACTCATGTTTTGGTAGAGTTGACCTAACAAATGTCAATTTCATTAAATGTAATTCATAATTTTAGTTTAACTTATAATATTTTGTCTTATTGTGTATTACTGTAGTTTCTCTCATTCTCTATAAATAGGGAAGAATTTTCATTGTAAAGAAATGAGAAAAACACTTTTACTGAGAGAGTCGTTACTTTGCTAAAATATAATAAGAAAAACAGTACACGTATGCATTATTTTGGACCGAACCACTCTAAAAATCCTGTGTCTATTTTTCTTCTTTATTTCCTTTATATTTTCATTCGTTCAGTATTGGGCTCAAACGAACCTTAGTTGATCGATATCGAATGTCAACAAATTTAAAAACAATAAAAAGAAGAACAAAATTTCATTTTAGTTTTTATATTTTTATATTTGATCTTCTTTTTATAAAAAAAGTCAACAAGTATGAAAAAACCTAGCCTAGTCTTATAACGTAACCATGAACTCATCAAATATAATTGTAAGGGAATAAAAACTAGCCATGATAGCAAGCCATGAACGGGATGCTGATCTTGATCATTTTAATCGAGACTGAATGGGAGGGCATGATTTAATTTATTATTAATATGAAGAAGGCGTTATTTAATAAGCATAAGAAAGTCGGCAGAAATAAATAAATAAACAATCATAACTATGTATTGGACCAGTTATTGGGCTTGGCCCATGAATTAGAATGTTAAAATAATATATGGGTCTAAGATGTAGACAAGCCATGATAACTAGCGAATAGACGGATTCGATGAATTTTTATGCGAGGGGTGACATTTGCATCCCTCCGAAATGGTATGTAAACCCAAATGAGTAATTTTCTTTTGAAAATTTCATTCTTATCCTTAATTGTAATTTGTAAAATATAAATAAATTGTAATTAGTAATTTCTTTTTTTCTAAAGGAATTGTAATTAACAAATACTCTATTCATAAATCATATTATACACTATTTAATATTTTAATCATTTTTCAAAAGAATAATATTATATTTTTCGAAATTTTTATAAATTTTTTATCCAAATAACGTGGTAGGATAATTTATAACAATCACTTTAATTATAATATGATACATTGATGATATAATAATTATACATAAATTTATTATATTATTCGTACAATAAAATTGCTTCATATGACACTACTTCAGCGGTTTATACAATCCGAGCTTAAGATTTCACATGATTAAATTAGTACTGGTTCTACTGAACAGCTCATTTGAGCTCCACTTAGGAATTTTATAAAGATCCGTGCATTCTTCTTTGGCATGGACTGGAGACTGGGTGAGCACTGGCAAGCCCATTTGAATGACACCTGTAGAATTTTAGTTATCGTCATTATATTCAAGGTCCTTCGAATATGGAGGCTACTGTTTTACCTCCTTTTATCGTCGTCTAGCAGTTTGCTTTAATGGTTTTTCTTTCCGAGTAAATTTTAGCTTCGTTCTTTTTAAACTATCACCGTTTAAAGCCTAAAGTTTGTATTTGTCACCAGATTATAAATTTAAGTTCTTTAAACACTTATTTACTATTTCAAGACCAAATTACCTTTCTTCCTCCTCAGATTACAAAATAAATCGAGAAGATAGAAAGAGGGTTTTAGAGAAAGAAAGTAAGAAAAAGGGAGTTATAGAGAGAAATAAATGGACTTTGATGGGATTGATGGTGATTCCAAAGTCGACAAGCACCATTCACAAAAGTTAAAAAAAAAAAAAAAAAAAAAGTCAAAAAAAGGGGGAAAAAAGAGAGAGAGGGAGAAGAGGTGAAAACGGAGGCTGGAACATTTGAATTTGGAAATAGGTTTGTTCTCCTCGTTGAGACGTTTTAACAACACATTATACGCTCAAATCCATCATCATTTATCTTTTTAATTAAAAGCTTTTGTATGTGTTTCTTATACCTATTAATCACAAAAATAATTCACAATCAATAAAATTAGTTCACAATCAACAGAAATAGTTTATGATCAATGAAAATAGTTCCTGGTCAAAGAATATATAATTCATAGCCAAAAAAATAGTTCATGCAAAAGAAAATAGAATTCAGTCATTGAAAATTCATTGTCAAAGAAAATAGGTCAAGATCAAAGGAATAGTTCATGATCGAAGCCAGTAGTTCATACTCAAGAAAACTAATTCACGGTCAAGAAATAGTTCCCGTTCAAATTATTTAATAGTTCATGATTAAAGAACATTTTATCTATGTTTTCAACTCGAAAAATTATATATTTTCAGTGCAGAATTAAAGAATTTAAGGAAATTAAAATTTCAACGACAGAAAGGTTTAAAAGCATGATTAATCCTTGAAACTTTTGAAGATTGGGTGTTTCATACAATTTAGTAATATGAATACAATTAGTTCAGGTTTTCAACAATGAAATAATATTGAAATTTAGTAGTGGGCTCTCTATTTCTTCAACACCTACATACTTTCGCACAATGCCCCATAGATAATAGATTTGATTTGTTCAAAGAGAAATTTTCAACAAATAACTAAAAAGAGCATGAGTTTGAAAAATAGGACTGAAAAATTGAATTGAGCACTCTACATAAAAATAATTGTTCGCGAAAATCGTTTATGGAAAATACGAATTATTTCCATGAACTATTGTTTCTATGTGAACTAATAATAATTCGCAGCGTGATAAAAAAAACTCAATTTAATTTTCGAGTGTTATTTTCTAAAGTATCTATTTTTTTTTCCTCTTTGTTAATTATATGACTCATATATATATATATATAACTGTATGAGATTAGTTTATGGAGATTTCGATATAAATACTGTTGTAATCCTATTGAAAATATAGTGAAGTTTTTGAGTTGTACAAAGTGGATATAAGCACAACTACTATAATTCTCTATATTTTATCTTCTTCTTGCTTTGTTATTATCTTTACAATGCACAACACATTTTTTTTTTTTAAGAAAAAAAAAATCTTTCAAATAGAGAGATGTACGACACTTCTAGATAGTATTAGATTGCAAGGACACTAAGAAAGAGATAAAAATGAGAGCTAGAAGAACAGCTGGAACAGAACATCTAAGAGCTTTTGGAGTCTATTATTAAGAACATACTGAGCAATTTATGATTTTTTTTTTTTTGAAAGGAGCAATTTATATAGTTTGATGCTATAAAAACTTAACTATTAAATTTGTGTTAGGGACACAAAAATTGCCCAAGTGCCATTTTCCCTCATTTCTCATAGATAACTAGGAAGAGGCCACTTGATTCATTTCTAGGGGATTAAATTGACTGGTAAATTATAACATCATGAAGCAAAGAGATTCAATCATGATTAACAAACAATATTCAAAAGATTACCAATCAAATCTCTAATATTAAAGCAGCTTACTATATATACACATATATACACGTAACGCTTTCCAAGTGCGGAATCCTGTAGGAATTGAATTGTATTTTTGTTGTTACAATATGGATTGTAATTATGTATCCCATTTAGTAAATAGTTTTGTATTGATGCAAAATTAGAAGTATAAAATCACATGTGGAATTCCACTCCCTAAAAAGGTCTGATTTATAAAAAATAGTTTTAGAACAAAGTTATAAATTAATATATAATTATATATCTAGATGGATAGTTGCACATTCTTTTATTGGATGATATGTAGTTGTCAAGCTATGTAATGTTAAGGAATTAGACCTAACACCTCTACTATCTTCCACTTTCTAATGTATTAGTGGTGACAAACCCAGTTTGGGATTAATTTATGTAAATTTAAGGTGTAGGACTTATGATAAACAAAATTACAAGTGTTAAAGATATCACTTAAAGTAGCTATTGTTGTCAGCCCCTGATTGGTTATTGTTGCAGCTATTCTATCATTATATGATTGGTCCATCACAACTATTTTCTTGTCACTATAAAAATAGTTAGCAATGGCATTACTAGTAGCAATTGAAGCCATCACAGCCTATTGTTCCATCCTGGTCTCATAACTCATTAATAAAAACTGTGCATCTTGATGTAATATCCGCCCTGAATTGTTCAAATGAGAAGTCAAGCTTACTATAACTACATCAAATTCACTACCAAGACCCTCTAAAATATGCATGATTAAATCCTTGTCTGACACTGGTTGGTCTGTTGTGCCGAATGCATCTGCAAGTGTCTTCATTTTAGCAATGTAATCTGAAATTGACAAGGTTCCTTTCTTACTCTACAATCCTAACTAACTAATTACACAATTACAATGATTGAGAGCTCTTGGATCAAAGAACTTTCAAGAAAATAATTGTGATTTTTACTCTATGATTACACAATTACAATAGAGCAGTACCTCGACTTATATACATCCAGGTTTCAGTTAGTTACAATCCTAACTAATGAGAGCTGAGGTGAACAAATTATATAATGACAGAGTAGCTACAACAATAACCAATTAGAGACTGACAACAATAGCTACTTTAAGTGACATCTTTAACAAAAAGGTTAAGGAAAAATGAAAACTAAAATATAGATGCTCCAAGGAAAAAAGAAACCCAATAATTAAGTTAAAAAAAAAAAAAAAGAAGAAAACAATGCACCAAAACTCTCATATGTAAGTATCTTTGACTAGTTAAAGAACACCAAAACTAGATACATAATTATGGTTTATTATATATGTCACTTAGGATGCAAATGACATTTTCTTCAATTTCAATTAAAAAATCATTTGTTTTTCATCTGAAAAATAATAATCCTGAAAATTACGAAAGACTAACGGAGACAAAAATTTGAAACCTAAATGACATTTTTTTTTTCCATCTAGCGTATGAGTATACATGTTAATTATTTGCGTTTTAAGACAAAAATAAATTAACACAAGTACATTTATGTTTATACCCTTATAACTCTAATCGTTATATACTTTTATTTAAAGTTATATAGTTAGCTAAAAACAAATCACTCAATAAATCCTACAATTAATAATCTATATTTTACAATATTTTATAAATTAATGTTATTGATAATGTTAATATATGGTATTTTATTTAATAATATTTTAAGAAAATCGTAAGTTCATATAACTTAAAATTATAAATATATTTTTTTAAGTTATTAAATATATGTTGTTAAAATCACTGGACAAGCATAAAGATTCAATTTACTAGTAACATATGAAAATTGATTTTGTCAGGTATATGATGAAAATAAAATTTTGAAATATGTTACTTTTAGAATGATAATTATGAGATAAAATATTTTAATTATGATTAATTAGTAAGTATTAAGTGATAAATTAAAATTTTTACTTTTTTTATGTTAAGTTATTATTTTTTTAACAGTTTCAAGTTATTAAATCACTTAAAAAAAACAAAAATAACTTAATGAGATCAATTCATACCTACTAATTAATAAGAGGAAAAAACAACTAACTCTAATAATTTCATTTAGCAACCTGATCCAATTTAGATATACTTTCTCTAGCATAAACTAACCTAGCAAGTAGAACTAGAATAGTTTGATTGGTTGATTGTTTCAGTGGTTATTTGCCCACTTTCTAATCCCATGCATAAAATTAATATAGGAATAGAAATGATAATTTCTACTTTATATTGGTGAAAAATAGCATTCGCAGTTAACGAACACAAGAAAATTCTCTCTTGCAAGTGGGCACAATGTGTGTGTATGTATAAAACCTAAGAAATGCACAAATGAGAGTTTTGGTTCATTCTTTATAACTTCAAGAATTGAGTTTCTTTACTTTGGGTTTGGGGTAATCAAGAGGTTTGTTTTCATTTATCCTTATAAAGCAACTCTACCCAATAGTCTACAAGTAAATTATTCCCCAACCAAGTCTGCTAAGACTATAATACATTAGATAATGAGAAATAATAAGAGTGTTAGGTCTAACTCCTTTACCTATCGTGACAACTAGATCTATATATCATGCAATTATGCACTCAAAGAATGTGCAACAATCAACCTAGATAGACATATATTAATTTATATATCATGCAATTATGTACTGAAAGAATGTGCAACAATCAACCTAGATAGATATATATTAATTTATAACTTTGTTCGAGACCCCATGGATATTGTGGCAAGCACTTCAAAACCAAAATAAACTATTAATATTATCAATTAATTTTTTTAAAAAAATTAGACAAATGTTGTCCAATCCAGTGGAATGAGATTTGAAATATTAAACCTAAAAATTTACTATAGAGCTCAAGATTTTTTCTAAGCATACTCATATATTCCTTATATTGCACACCATTCTTAGAAAAACTGGTTGAACACTTTTCTCGATTTTAAGAGATCAAGAGTTTAAGTCTGATTATCATCTTAAACCGAAAGTGTGAGTAACTTCCTTCGAATTTAATCATCTCTTTTTCATCATAAAATATATATAATAATAATTGAAAAAAATATATATATATCTTTATTACTATAAACCAACAACCCCAAAAAGCATAATGACATGAATCATTAGGGAGACAAAACGTTGGTGGACCACTGGTGCTGAGTTCGAGATCTACTAGTGTTTTTCATTGGCGGGCCTGCTGCTGGTCTTGAGAGAAAGAGAAAATATAATTAAATAGCTTTCTTGTAGGTAATTGAGGGTTTGAGACCAATAACAGATAACAGATCACAAAATTGTGTCAACCACATTGGATGCTTGTCCCCTTATCTTCTTGGTAGATGTCTTTTCAATCAGACATTAATCTTAATTAACTAGCACCTACTAGTAGAGTTGCCCCATTATGCTATTATGTGATATCATCTTTTTATGTATATATTTTATTAATTTTTGGGTGGAGCAGGGTGTTTGAGTACTTCCTTATATAGTTACTCAAAAGGGGGTAACTTTATTTTTTATTTTTTAAACTAAAAGGAAATACCATTTTGTTCAGCTTTCGAAGTTTCAAGGAAGACAGCACTCTCTGCATTCAAAAATGCATTTAAAAGCTTATTTGAAAGATGAAGTTGTTTTGTGGAGGTACATCATACATTCTCCAAAGAGAGCCAACAGGTAAAAAAAAAATTTGAGATAATCTCATTTTCTCCTCTATAGTTTTATATAATACCAAAATCTTCGGTATTGTTGAAAAGCACTGATATCTCCCTTATCAAATTATAAAATAGATTAAAACTCTCATAATTTATGAAAACATCCAAAAAACCTTCTGTCATCAAAATTGACTTTGAAATCATAATTTGACTATTTATATGAAAAGGCAAAACTATATGGTACTTTGATTATTTCAATTATTTCAATAATAATAATAACGATAAGAGATAAAATAAGATTTTTTAAAACTACGGGGATAATTAACAATTATATCAAACTACAGAAAAAGTTGGATTATCCAATAAATTTATCGCCAATTAGATGCTTTTACCACATTCTTTGCCTACCTAGCTATTCTGAATTTGTGAATATATATATATATATTTTTCTAGTTATGTGCTATTCATTAGTTGTTTGCAATTTTAACCAGTGCCTTTGTCTCTCAGGTTAATACTACCCTGGGCTTAATTAATAGTAAAGAGGATATTTATGTTCTTTTACAAAAATAATCAAGGTAACTAATTGAAGAATTTTATCATAATAATATTTTTTAATAAAAAATCCTTTCATCAATTTTAAATACAATAAATAGAAGAAAATTATGAAAATAGGGTTCTAAAACAAGATTCCAAATACTTTTTTTTTGGGTCAAATTTAAGATGAAATAAATGATTATTTCTAAAGTTTTTGTAACTATAAAGTATCCTAAGGGTTGTATTATAGTAGTTTTTTAAAAATTAACTGGGTTGAAAAAAATGATTTATTTTAAAGTTAATCTAATACCTATTTTAATTTTACAGTTGAAATTGACCAAAAAGCAATATGCATGGATTTTGATAAATTTTATATTAATTGTTGTGACTATACATGATTTTAAAATAAATTTTATGAGAATGATTTGACCATTAAAAGATATTTATTAAGGCTCCGTTTGTTAGAGCTTTTTCAAATAGATTTTTTAGATGTAGATCTTTTATAAATAAACTTTTTAAAGATAAATTATTGATCGTTTGATTATCAATTTAAAAAGTTCTTTTAAGTGACAAATCATCTAGTTAGATTAATTTTAAAATATCTTTTAAGTTATAAGATTACCAAAAGAGATATTTAAAAGATAATAAAATAATCACATCCATATGCAATGCTTTAACTTCTAAATTAAAAAATTACAATATATTACTGTTCCACAGTTTATATCATATTATTCTTACACGTGCATCAAAAAATCTTCAAAGTGAAAAAGAAATTTAAAAGGAAAAAAAATAAAAACATATAAAATATTATGAAATTTATTATCTAAAAAAATCTTCAAAATTTTTTGTTGGAATAAATATATAGAGAGATATGAAGTATTTATAATATTTTAAGGGAAAAGTTTATTAGTGATTTAAGTTACAAGGGTAAAGTAAAATTGATAAAATATAACAGAACTATAATAGGCATTCTAATATATATATATATATATATATATATTTCTTTTTAAAAAGAAAAAAAACTCAAAAATATCTACTTGAAAGGTTTAAAATTTTAACTTCTCTTAGTAAATGTATTTAAGCTTTTTTTAATTGTTCAAAAACTCTATTAGAATGCAAATAGATGCATCAAACATACACCAAATATATCATAAAATAACTTTATGTTTACTTCTTAAAATTGTCGACAAAGTAACTTAAATTAAATTATTTGGTAATTATTTGAAAACTTTTGTCAAATACTTTTTTTGAAAACCAAAATTATTAAATATGTTAATTTTAACTTTCAAAATTAATACTATACTTGACTTAATTATATTTCAATTACATTTTACTGACCAAATAAACTTCCATAAGTTGTAACCTTGATCTGAAGAGATTTCTAATAAATATTGCACCAAACAAGCAAATAAGTAATGAAGTTGAGAAAAGTTTTGTTCAAATTATAAGAAATCTAAAAAAAGGTTTATCTATTATTATTCTTCAAAAGCTAATCAGATTCAGATTAGTTTGTGATTTGTATCATATAATAAGAAAGCTTTAAGATGGTATTCATGTACGTATTGTTATCAAGAAAGAAATAAGAAAATAAAGACATGGACATATTCATTGAGAAAAAGGTTGTAGACGTAGACGTCAGCTTTTTGAGTTAAGGTTCTAATAAACTCAAATACAAGTAATAACAAAAAATCAGACGTGTACTGTAATGAGAGAGAGAGAGAGAGAGAGAGAGAGAGAGAGAGAGAGAGAGAGAGAGATTTGGACAGATGAACAACCGGTGGAGGCAACAGGTTGTACAGTAAGAAAAAGCAGGAGAATGGAGATGTCGGCCATGCATGTCATTTTCATTCAAATTTCGGCTTCCTTGTAATATCCATCGCCAGTACCTATTCAACTAGACAAAAGTCCCACAAACTCGACTTTTCTTTTTGATTTCATCAATAAAAAGCCACCCCAACAAGAAGTAACACCACCTTTTCAACGTTTCTAGGCAAACCCTCTTTGGATTTTCATGGCCGACTTGTGACCACACCACCTCCCTCCTTTTTTTCTATATATTTTTCACAAACGAATCCATATGCCACATCTCCATCCTACCTTCAAATACATGGTACCTGGAATATTTTTCAAAGATTTTGTTTTATTTGATCTTTTTACATTTTTATAATTAAAAAGATCTTTAAGTTATCTTATATTATGGATTAAATATTACGTATCCATTTAATATATATAAATTATCAATATCTTATAAATAATTAGATAATATGATAATTAATATAATATTGATAATTTATATATTATGTTATTTAGATATGTATTTAAACAAAAATTTTAGAAAGTTTAGCTTTATTTATATATTAAATTAGGAAATTTAAGCAGATAATAATAGGATGGGGAGTGATGATGAATTTGTACAATATGATGAGGAAAAGAAGTAGCTAGTCAACACCTGACAATTGCTTGAAATTGCATCTTGACTTTGATAAGGGTAGTGGCTTGCAAATAGCATGAGGGACCACTAGATATGCCAATAGATGTTTGTCTCCTTAAAGAGCAGTAAATGTCAGTGGGGCCTTTTTTCAAAATATAAAAAGTCAGTAAAGCCTTCCATGGACTTCAAATCTTCCCGCGCCCGGACGTGTCGAAACCATATTGGTTTCAAGCCATACATTCAGAATCTTTCTCAGTTTTTACTCTTCCCCACTTTTTGTTTACAGCAGCAGGAGTGCCGGACACAGCTTTTTTTAATTTATTTTATCACATCTGCTCATAATTTACTAACTCAAAGTTAATAAAAAGCAAAAGTACTGAAACTTTTTTTTTTTTTTTTTTTGAAAGTACCGTAACTTTATAGCGGTAATGGCTCTATGTAAATATGTATGTTAGCTTCTGAAGACGTTTTCCAATTAATATTTGAAATTGTTTATTCTGTATGACTACATATGAAATCACTCTGTAACATATATAAGAATGCACAAACACCAAATAGGAATTGAATTACTACTGAAATACAAAATCTCCAAATAAAACTAGACCCCACATATAATCAAAATCAAACCCAAAAAAATTACATTAGACTTAAATTCCAGGCAAGGACACCCTACACCTCATTATTTAGCTTCAAAGGAGACGAAGGATTCTTTTTAATAAGTTAAGTTCCATGAATTGTTATTGCATGAATTGTCTATGTATATGTGTAATTCTATACATAAACAAAATTAATGATTTTAAAGCAAGTCATGCAATAATAAAATAAAATCACATTAAAAATATGGTATTTTGTTTAAGCACATTAATTTCTATTACAAATGATTGTGCATCACTTTATCAATTTTAGTAGTAGAGAATCAAATCTTACCAACCATATTTTATAACTTTATCAATTTTAGTAGCAGAGGATCAAATCTTACCAACCATATTTTATAAGTTTTATTGGGTAATTTTTTTCTCCTATGTGATAATAGTGTTTCGATTATGAGTTTAAATATCTAAACTTTAAAAATAGTAATTAATCATAATAGATATGATATATCTATATTCATACGGTGTAATTTAAAAAAAATGGGTAATTTGTTTATAAAACAAGACCTTGCACATCACATCTAGATCTAATATGTATATATAATGTCCTTATCACGAATGATGGACATGTACAAAACAGTATTATCATATTGGAAATTGAAAATTGGGAAATAAAAAAAGAGGGACACATGATTGCACCCACGACAATTGAACAGTAGAAGCGTTTAATCAAAGAGACATCTATTTTACCTCCGTTAATTCCAATTATTCAAAATCCACTCTTCACTTTCAATCTTCCATAAAAAAGTCATTGACATTTTTGTGGGCCCTTTGGGGGGCCATACTGTTTCGAATCATAATCAAAAGAGGCAAATATTTGCCTTATTGCCGAGTGACAGACATGATTAAAGAAGCAAAATCCGCCTTCTCAACTTTGCTTCATATGAGAGACAGATATTTGAAATTCTGAATCAAGTTTTCTGGATTTTTTTTAATCAGCGACTCTAATTAGTTTTAAATATTTAAAGATATGATATTTTAAAATTCTAAAATTAATTTGGACAATTAAAATGAGTTAAAAAAATAAATAAATACTTTCCACAAAAAAAAAAAAAAATTAAAAATACAATCTAAAGCTATATTTTTTATCATTAGATAAAAAAGGGTCGCTCTATTGCCATCTAAAATACTACTCTCCATACCCAAAATTTATAAAGATAATTTATTTACTAAATAACCTAAATTAAATTATTTTAAACCCATCTTCTTCTTTCTCACCTCTGCCATTCCAATTTTGTTTCCAGATAGGTTTCAAACTTTTTTTATTTTTGTTTGCTGCATATGCAGATTGGTTCCCAATAATTATAATTACAAGTATATTCACTGCAGCCCTAATTCCAGTTATTCCCCCTTTTTTTTGAAATATCATTTATTCTTTTTTGTTTGTCTCCGTTGCAACAGGAAAAAAAGATAGATATTTTACAATTTTATACAAGACTAACAAAAAAAGGGTATCATAGATCTGTAAATTTTACTATAACTACATAAAAAATTCACAATTCAAATGAAATAAAATGATAAAAATATCGAGGACATAAAGAGAAAAATGGGAAATAACAATGAATATTCAATTGATGTTATATTTGAGATTTCAATGGTTGTACAAAGTAAAATTGTTATTTTAAAATTTTGATGTTGGGTGTTTGAACTAAAATGGGTGTAGGGAGAAATCTTTTGGGTGGAATAGCCTCACCATTGGAAAAAATATTATAGATTAATGTAAAATCAATAAAAAATGATTCTGTATATACTTAAAGCAGTTTTGGTCTCAAATCACATAGGTACTAAGACTTATGCTCCCTTATATAGGATGAAAAAAGATGAGAAGAAACAAGAAATTGGTACAACTTATGAGAAGGAAAGAGGCAGACAAGCACAACTAATTTTAATTAAAATTCGTTATAAACACCAGACACAACATTAACTTATAATGTCCCTGCAAGCAGCAGCCTTACATCAATTTCAAAAATCTACTCTACGTGCTGAAAAATCACTGTACCATATGTAGATAATGTTTTCTTGTTTTTGTTTTATTTTAGTCCACCTGCAAAGCCGTCTATGGATCTGCCATTTCATTTCCTACTTGTATCTAACTTCTAATATATTTTTCTGCTCATTGATGAGGGAAATTAGATAATGGGAAGCATTACTATCAGAATTATCAATAGCTCCAAAGACTTTCTCCATCAGAATTCTCCGGCGAGTCATCAGAAGGTGGCGAGTTTATTCTAGGTGGCGACAACAACATTCCCTCTGCCATGTCCACCAGCAAATTAGGCATATTCAGAAGTGCCTCCTCATCCACAAACTCTCCGGTCACTTCATTGTTACATGATGATGCGTACTGTTCTATTATTGGATTGTGATGGTGGACACTACTAGTGGTTGTTTCAGCCTTTTTTAGAGCAGCGGCAGCGGCAGCAGCGCTGCGAATATCCACGGAAGAATTGGACGCAGGGACAGGGTAGCTTCCAACGGAGTTTGGAAAGTTGAGGACAGCGTCGCTACCTTTTAGGGCTAAAGCAGCCACATCATAGGCGGCAGCAGCCATTTCAGGAGTGGGATAGGTGCCAAGCCATATGCGTGTGCTCTTGCGGGGTTCCCGGATTTCAGACACCCATTTGGTGCTCCTGCATCTGATTCCACGGTACAACGGGTGCCTCTTGGTGGAGCTTGATGATGAGCCTGAGGAGGAGGTGGCCATGTTGGTGTTGGAGGGTTGAGATTTTCCACACGTGGTAGATGGGATATTATCACACGTGGGAATTGGAAGTGAATGTGGCTCTTGAATCCTAGAGTCAAGAATTGGTGGGTGAGAAGGCAGGTTTGATATTTCAGGCACGTTGGTTGGATATTTAGGGTCACGATCATCCATATATAAGAGCCTGCTTATTGAAGAAATCACCAAAGATAATGACTGTTTAAGAAGATACAGAAAAGGGTACGTTTTGGTTGGTATCTAAGCTGATTGCACATTCTATATACCATGCGTTGGTTTTGTTTTTAAAAGAAAGTGAAAGCGTGGGCAATTCGCTGGCCGGATCGAGTACTCAAAAGTCAGGTCGTGGCACCCAACTAGGGTTCTGTAAAGTCTTTCGGACTTCGACCGGACAATGATAGCTGATTCTGGTTTCGTTAGCAATTGGGATATTTAAAAAGTGTGCGCACACGCATTAAAAAAAGGCTAGCAATTAGCTGTTTTTGTAGCAACCATTTTCATCTACAGTGTCATCGAAATTTTCTCATATATCATCGATTTTCTAGTATTAGTGGGGAGCAACAGTACGTAGCTGTGGATGTCATGCAATGCCGTGTATGTTTAGTGCTATATAACCATATTAATATACTTGCCTGGATTTATTGTTAATTCATGTGTAAACTGTACGTACCTTTCTCAACAAGGATGTCGAGTAGTGGGTACAGTGTAATAAGCCGGCAAACCCAATTTTTAAAAGATGTTTCGCAATATCTATGCCGAGTAATTTCATTGTCAATTGCTGTTTATTTACTGCAGATTGCAGCGAAGTCACATATGTCATACAGTTGATGTTTTTTCGACATTTAACAGTTCAATCATCAATTCCATTTAGTTAAGAGCATGTTATTGTATAATTTTGAGCTTTTATTAATGATATATTAACAATTTTTATTATATAATTTTGAGCTTTTATTAGTGATACATTAACAATTTTTTGTTTTGAATATGGATCCATTTAAGTTAAAAAACTATATAAAAATGTATATTCTCATCTCCAGTGTAATTATTAAAAACAAAATATGTATCTAATTTTTATCAATCACTATTAAATATGTGTCTCACTTTCTTTCCATTTATATATTTTATACAATTAAGAGGAGAGAGAGAGTAAATCTCCATACTTTTAATTGGTTAAAAATTTTGAGAAATCCTAGTCAACATTTCTAAGACAATTTCTTAATTAAGTAACTCATCTTCATATTCTCTAAATTTTTTTTTATTATATCAGCTCTATATTTGAGTTAAATAATTGCATCAAAAAGGATTCTTTTGTCTCATTATTTATTAATCCCATGCGGCAAGAAGTTCAAGATAATTGCATTAAATATACTCTAATTGAAAATATATTTTTAATTCAGAATTTAAATATATGCATATTTTCTAGAAAATTATAGCATATGCCCTTCCCTATTTTATATCTATTCATCTTATAAGGTAAGAAGTTCAAAATAATTGCATTAGAGACAGCTCAATTGAAAAGACATTTTTAATTCATAGTTTAAATATATGCATATTTTTCTTGAAAAGTTATAGCGCATGCCCTACCTCATTCTAATTATGTGGACCGTTCACTGAGGATGATTGACCTATGTTCCCATCTAAATTCTTGTGTAAATATTGCAAGTCCAGCTTATCTTGCCTTTCGATATGAAATTGACTGGATGATTTAAATCTATTTGCAATTATTATTGTTGTCTTGAAGTTTTGAGAAAGAAAGAAAAAGAAAAAGAAAAAATATTGAAAATAATTAAAAATATCTTGTTCGAATTTGTTTTTATGAAAGTAAACTTGTTGAATATAATCTCAAAGGTTAAGTATCTATGAAATCAATAAAACTATTGCTTTTCTACTATGGTGACCTACATCGTTATTGAAGATCAATCAACAAATCTTTTTTATTTTATAATATTAAAAATAATAATTTTTTTAAATATTAAATTGAAATCATAGTCTTACAAATCATGTAATATAATACCGTTAAACTATTATTTTATATTTAATAATATTTAAAATGTATGCTAAAATTGAAATTATATTCTAATTACTTAAAATTGTTTTCATATCGTAGACAAAATTTTTGTCCTGCAGTTAAAAGTCACCCGCAAACAACTCGACATGCGTTGCTATAGTTTGATTGACAAGAGAGAGGAAATAGAAAATCTGAAAGTGCTTACTTGTTAGACTCTCCAACTAAAGAATGTATATAGTTTTCTCCGAACCGTGGAATCCATCCTGATGTAGATTGTCTACTCTACTATTAATTACCTAATGTTAGGGCCATTAGATTTTTTGGTCATCAATTATTAGGTCACGTTACAATCAACTCCATTAAACCTATGAAATTCTAAGCATCTTGTTACTCGTTTAATAGATTTTTGCATCGAAACGAGTGATAATCTCACATGTTGTCATGCGATGCTTTGAGTAATGTTACTGTGTCGGAAATGTCCAGTTTGGGTCGTCATTTTCATGTCTTGTATCCTCTACTACTGAAAAGGGGTGAAACTATCAAAAAACATAAAGATGTGGGATGTGTCTTCCGATATGGTTGATGGTTGATACAGGCAAACCCATAACTTTGGGTAGGTGGATTATTCTCATGGCCAATATTTAGACAACAAACAGTCCTCATTCCATGCATCCTATCGAGCCCACCACCCTGTTTATCTTTCTATGTGTTACATCTTATATGACACATGGTTTTGGTGACTGATTTCGGTCACTTTGCCCTTTTTATGGAATCCATCGAATGGTCCCTTCAATCTTCCAGTATAAGTTAGATAACTTTTCAGTTTTTGAGATATCAGAGCAGCTTTCTTCTTAAATTCTGATTTGAAGTTTTTCTGTACCATTCAGATGTATCTAACTAGAATCTTTGGGGGGCGGTGCTACGGTTTGATACTTCAGATTGGCTACAAAACTAAGCTAACCCCACATTATATTTTTCTTATATACATAAATCAAGATTCATCATATGAGTTTAGCTACTACACATGATCTATATAGTCGCATGTGTGGTTGTGAGAGAGATAAATTGTCTCTTCACTTTTAATTCTTGTAAATTTATAAATTTTTAACTTTGTGAACTCTTGGATTAAAATCCAATGGTTAGTTTTCAACTTAATAACTATACATAAACTGTATAATAGCTTAATACTCTAGCTACTAAGCTCGAGAGCAACACGTGCTAATAGTTGCTAGAGCTTTTCCATAGAGAGTTTCCTTGCACTTTGTTCTTAGGTTAAAGAGAATGATTTATTTTCCTTTGAACAGTGAACACCTTTATATACTTTTTCTACCTTTTAAGGTTTCCTTCTCTCTCATTTGCTAATAGTCAACTCTTTTTTTATATCCCTTCGCTTTCATACCTGCTTCCTGTCGTCTGGTTCTCCTTCGTTCCGCCGCTTGCCTTTTCCTTGTCTCTCGCTCTTCGTCCATCAGATTCTAGTTTGAAGGACATGTGACACCTTTTCGTTTGTCCTTCGAGTCGTAAGGCTATGTGGGAAGCTGTTGGCCCTTCACTCCTACAACTTGGCATCTATCACCTGTGGTTACTTGTTAGCCTCAGAACTGGCCTGATTTTTGTGTCTTTCTGACCAGATAGGGGGTTTGTAGACACAAAGGGGACTTCATTGGAATTTTCAGACTAGGTTTTCCTTTGGTTCATTTTTTTGCCACTTGGCAAAGACATTCTCGCCCTTTCCACGTCCCTTTTGCAGAACAATTTAACTTGGGCCATGGTTTCCTTTTGGGATTGTCTTTAAGATTTAATTTTGGACCTTATTCTTTGGGTTGATTTTCAAATAATAATTCAGAGGTTCAATTGGATTTTAGAGAGCTAATTTTCTTCTAATAGAATGAAATTTGATTAATTAATGATTTGTATGAATTTCCTTTTACTAATGGTAAGAAAACTTAAATACAGTTAAAAAAAATGTGCAATATTTCTTTCAGGCACGTAGGGGTAGAGCTAGGATTTTGGCTTTAAGGGGCCAAAACAAAAATAAATATTTCAATTAGTACAAGATAATGACTTATGTTAAAGCATCAAGTCACTAAAAAATATCATTTAGTCTTACTGCAAAAAATCAAATTCATCGCTCTTTTGAATCTCAAAAATTATTTATAATATTAAAACTATACTAAATTATTCTACTATTCTCTTTTCGAATGATCAAAAAGTTAATAAAAAGGTCATAACCCACTTTGTTGGGAGCTTCGTCTTTAATAAGCTAACAAAATAACAAGTATAAATAGCACAAAATTTTGAAAAATCTATAATATATTTATTAATTTACAAGTTCTAACTTAAAAAATTTAGATGCAATAACCAAGATTAGTATTCAAAATATAGAGTAAAAATTGTTGTAACTATATAAACAATATTGTATTATGTGTTAATAATGAGATTTTAAATTTCTCTATTTAAGGTAGATATGATATGAAATTATTTAAACATCATCAAACAATAAGAGGGAAGTATTTTATGTTTTTAGACAATATCTAATTTAATATATGTGGCTTTAATAATAATAATAATAATAATAATTAATTGATGAATTAATTGAATTTTAATTCTATATATTTTGCATTTAAAAAAACATAAACAAAGTTTCAAATAAAAACATAAATAATATATTTGTATATATATAATTTTAATAACCCTCACTTGGCTGGGCATGGGGCGCCATGGCCCCTGTGGGCACCCCCACCGCCCAGCCACTACGGGCACGTGAATTAATGATTTTCAATTTTATGAGGAAAAGTATTGAAAAGCATATGACAAATTACTTTTCCAGCCCGATTTTTTTCTAACTGTTTTTGTCAAATAGTATTTTAGTATTCTTATCATCCAAGAAAGCTCATAACAGCTTTTTTGTTTTGTTCTGTTTTTTTTTTTTTTTTTTTAAAAGGGAAGCTCATCACGATTCATAAGATACCAACATATTGCATTTTAAGGATTATAAATTTTGTTACTGTTATATAGGAGCTCATGTGTTTAAAACCCTACTCTCATTGGTTGATCAAAGGTTTGGTTTATATTTTGTGGACAAAAGATTTTAAAATATAACTATTATTATCAAACATTGGTGTTTATGAAATTCGCTAGGGGACTGATAAACTCCCTGTTAGATGATGGTTTAAATTTCTATTTTTCAATTAGGGGCACACTTGAGAGTGTTTCCACGTTATCAAAAATATTTTCATCATGTGCACATTTTGTTTAATAGTAATACTAGACTTTAATCTTTGATCCTAACTTATATCTCCACTCATAATGTGACAATTGTTAATACATGATAAGTAAAGTAAATCATCATTAATATATTTGTATTTATCTATCAATTTCTACATAAATTAGAGTCCAAATGGTGATATAAAAATAAAATATCCAGCATTATCCTTTGTTTAAGGTATTTGATTTTGTTAGGTTAAACTAGAATGGCTAAAATTTCCGTAGAGAAACTAGAAAGCAGAAAACGTTATCACATGTGCTTCGCTAAATGTATTAATCAACATTTGAAAGGTAATGTCTATTTCTTCATAAACAGTCCCTTGGACCACAAGCATGTTTATTTGGTCAAATTTCAGCTTGGTCTTTTATATCGGCTCCCGTTGCTGTCAGTCAGATTCTATATATTTATATTATGACATTTCCTCTTTATATTATGACAAAACATATCATTGTGGTTTGGGCTTGGCGTCACTCTAATATCAACAGTGAAAAAATGAAAATATTAAAATACAATTGTTATTATTATTATTTTTTTAACACCCACATCTTACAAATGATTGCTCTTACAATTGAGAAGATGATAACTCCTACTAAAAATAGACTTAAGTCCATATCTTACTTTTTAAAGAATAATGATAGACTTAAATATAGGGTTAAGGGAGTTATTCAACCATTTCTACTAAAGAGTGTGTATACAATTGCTATATTACATCTCTACTTTTGGAGAAAGAGAAAAATTTTTAGAATGGGCCTTTACTTTGGGTTGTTTTAAATTAAAATTATCATATACAACTATTAAGATAGATAAAAGTTTATTAAGGGCGAAATTGGAAGATGATATCATGTGAGGTTATGGTAATTTTTTTTTTGACATATTACAACTATGAGATCATTATGATAGATAATATTGTGCAATCCAGAACATAGACGGAAAAATTGTCTTTATTATCCAGAAGAGGCACCACAACAAAACAAACTAATATACTGGGCTATGGATACTATTTTTTTAATTAAAAAAATAAATTGAGTTATTCATACCAAACATTAAAAGCTCAGTATGTATAACATTTTTTTATTATTAAAAAAACTAAAAAAAGTCTATTATCCATATCGAGCATTGACAGCCCGGTATGGATAATACTTTTTATTAATAAAAAAAATTAAAAATTAATTATCCATGCAAGCACTAATGACGTGGTTAAAGTAATATTTATTTTAATTCAAAAAATTAAATTTAATTATTTATACGTGATATTAAAAATTCGGTATGGATAATTTTTTTCTACTATTATAAAAACCATAAATGTTTATTATCTATACTAAACATTGATAGTCCGCTATGACTATTTTTTCTTTTACTTTTTTTTTTAAAAAAAAAACACCTTGAAAGTCAATTATCCATACCGGGCACTCATAGCCCGATATGGATGATATTTATTTTAATTGTAAAAAAAAAAATTTAATTATCTATATCGAGTATGGATAATATTTTTTATTCTTAAAAAAACCTAAAAAGCTTGTTATCCATACTGAGCATTGATAGTCTGGTATGTATAATATTTTTTTATTATTAAAAAAAACTTCAAATTCAATTATCTATCTCGGACACTAATAACCCAGTATGGATAATATTTATTTTGATTTAAAAAATTTAAATTTAATTATCTATATTAAACCAATGATGCCCGTATGGATGATAAAATTTTATTAAGTATCCATATCGTGCCTGCATATCCATACTAGGCTCGTCATGGCCTGACATATGGATAATTTTTTGTCTACCGGGCATTTGTTGGCTCGTTATAGAAAAACTAATGACATTAGTCCAAACACCGCCCTCCTCTACCCCCTTCATTTTTATCATTTTCTTTCTCACTCTCCATACTGAGCACTGATAGCTCAGTATGGATAATATATTTTTATTATTAAAAAAACTTCGAAGTTAATTATCCATCTCGGGCACTAATGATCCGATATGGATAATATTTATTTTAATTTAAAAAATTTAAACATAATTATCTATATCGAGCCAATAGTATCCGGTATGGACAATAAAATTTTATTAAGTATTAATATTGGGCCTGTATATCCATACTGGACCCATCATGGCCTGATATGGATAATTTTTTTTATACCGGGCATCTGTTGGCTCGTTATAGAAAAACTAGTGACATCCGTCCAAACACCGCCCCCTCTCCCCCCTTCCAGCCAGTCGTCGTCTCCGGTAGCTCCATCGTTCGCTGCCGTTCGTCACTCTCGCCTATGCGTCGCCGGTAAGTCTTCTATCCCCTTCTTCTTCTCCTTCTCCTTCTTCTTCTGCTTCCGTTCGCACGACGGCCGGACTTATTCCGACCGCGCGACCGCCGCTCACTTATCACCTCCACCTCCAGTCCTCCTTCACTTTACAGTGCCTCATCTCAGCCGTTGGATCCTGTTGCTCCTCTTCATGCCCTGATAAGCAAAATCCTTTAGATCTCCTTCTCTCGCCTATCATCATTCACACCAATCTAGTACGTCTTCTTCCCTTCACCTAATTCTCACTACGGTTTTGTGTTTTGGTTTTGATGATCTGATTTTCTTTTTATTCTTTTTTTTTTTGTTTGTTTAAATCAACGGTGGTCGGTGAGCTGTGACAAAAACAAAACTCATCGGAGAAGGTTATTGTTTTCATCCGATTCTTCTGATTCCATTTTGGTAAGAGTTTCCAAGGTTTCGTCGTTTTGTTTGGTATCTTGATCTATACTTTCTATTTTACTTTTATATTTTTCTTGTCTTTGTTTTCCAGCTGAAAATCTAGTTGCCTTATATAGAAGTTGATGTATCTAGTTTCCAATTTGTTTGTTGTTGACTCTTTTAGATGGTGTGTAGCTGAAAATAAGTTTATTATAGTTCTTGATAGGGTTTGATTAATAGTTGTCTGCCAAGATTTTATTTTATTTTTTCATTTAATTTGCAGTTACTGAATATGAGTGTTAGAATTGCAGTAAGGTTCTTGTTGTGATTGTTTGATCTTCTTTCGAAAAGATATCTGAGTTTAGTTGAGGAGATGGTGTTTAAGGGGGCTTTGAAATTGAGCTTATATTTTATTTTATTTTTTTTCTATTGTTGGGGTTGGTTGCTTTAGTTTTAGATTCTAAATTTTGTTTAGTTTAAGCATTTTATAAGTAGGAATCAGGGTCAATGGCATTTTGTTGGTTTGATCTCCACTTTCCTGCAATTTTTGTTTAGTAATGTTGAGCTGGTTATATTGTATTACTAGCTTTTATTGTCTCCTTTTGGTTTTCATGCTAAGTAGTAAGGACTTTTGGTTTCAATTTATGTTGAACTAGTTAGTTTCGATTTGTATGTTTGAGGTGTTTGTATGGTCACTGAATGGGTTCGGTTGATTGTTGTATCATTTGTTGCAGGCGTGTAAAGGATGTTGACTCATGAGATTAGAAGCACTCTTGATTGACATACCATACTAAAGACGACGTTTATTGAATTGGGCAGAACGTTGGCACTGGAAGAGTGCGCCTTGTGGATGCCAACACGTACTGGATTAGAGCTTAACTTTATTAAGTCAGAAACTACATCATGATATTCAACTTTAAGAGCTAGTAAACTTGGTTTCTAAAATGCATTTATATGAACCCAGTATGGATAAAATTATCTGTGTCTAGTATAGATAATTACCCCATGTCGGGCTCTGACTCAGCATGCACAAAGGTGTCCATATTGGGTTGGAGCCTGGAATGGATACAAGTAACAATACTGGATGGGTGCTCGGTATGGATAACAGTATTTTTATCGGGCCGCGGCCCGCTAAAGATAGTCATACTCACGGGTTGACCTGCTTTATATATTCTATCCATACCGAGTGTCAATATTAGGCGGACTTTCGGTACAGATAATGCCAGTATCCATATTGATAGTATTTATACTGAACGTTTTGTCAAATATGGATAGTCAACTATATCGGCCATTATCCGGTATGGTTAACTCGTTTTGTTATAATGAGATTTAAACGTAATTAATCCACTTACATAGAAAGAGCCAAATGATAAATGTCTGCATTACTACGGGCAGTACTTGAACGTATACACTCTCATGAGGTGCAGATGTGCTGTGCCAACCAGGTACAACAACTTGGAGTGGGATTATGGTAAACTTAAAGGCCTATATAAACACATTTCTAGTTTGAAGTGCCATTTTTATATTTTAAATTATCACACACTACGCATTGAATTCTTGAGAGAAAAAAATGAAACCAGAAAATGTGTCAATAATGGAAGCCATTGTATATAGGAAGGCCTATGATATCTTTATCTTACTACTCAATTAAGGTATTTTTGGATTGTGTTAGAAAGATTAAATTAAGTTTTGCATTTGAAATAAAAATTATGATTTGAGAAGGTGAACGTTGGATGTTAAGTTATTTTATTAGGTTTTATGTAAGCAATTTAACTTGAGATATATTTTGTGGAGATAGGAATTTTTAGGGAAGATTGTATGATAGTAGCTATATTTAATTATTTGTAAAGGTTCATTTGCTTATTTTTATTTATTTTTTAAATGCATCAGACTGTGGACATTTGATGAAAAGATCAATATTATTTGATTTAAGCAAAATGTTATGTGGATAGATTATTGGTGATTGTTGTTGTGGAAATATGTGAATTGAGGATTTTGAAAGGGTTAAATTTGTAATGCCTTGACTTAGCATGTGTATCATAGTACATGTTAGCTCTAAAATTTTCTTGGATTCATGTTGTATATATAGGCATGAACAAACAACAACAAACAGTAAATTCGTTCCTAAACTTATTGTCTACAAATCAAGACAATAAACTTATTGTCTATCTAAATAAATTATAACCTAAACTAAATTTACTTTTGATAATTATGCATTTGCAATCTAGACATTTAGAAGATTTGGTTTAAGGCATAAAATATTATTTTAGCAAGATTCCATAATTTGTTAAAACAGTAACCCTTAGAAATTAAAATAGTGAAAATTTAAAAAAATACCCTCATTTTAAAACTAAGAACCGAATTTACCCTTTCTTAAAAGAAAATTTATTTTAACCCTTTAAACAAATAAAAAATTGCACCCAATACCTAGTGATTCCCATAAGACCCTCATGAGAACATATCTTGTTTTTGAAATTTCAAAAATACCGTGATAGAAGACTCTATTGTCAAGCGTGGCACGAGAGCCTCAATTCATACTGACACTAAAGCGTGATTGAAAGCTCTCCCATCATGCTGAGAGTGTTTTATCGTGCTGAGATTGTCTGTGACGAAAGAGCCTCCTATCATGGTCACTGTAACAAAAAAGTCTCTTGTCATGGTTTATTGTGACGGAAGAGTTTCCTGTCAATATACCTTCAATTTAAGATTTTCTTACTTAAGGGTGTTTGGGTCAATATGAGATCTTATGTGCAATTAATTTGTTTGAGGGAGTAAAAATAATTTTTTTTTTAGAATAGGTTAAAAACAAATTTTCCTTTTGAATTTAGATGGTTTTGAATTTTCTCAATATAATATAGCATCCCAGAGTTTCTCTTTAATATTTTTTGGAACTAAAATAGATATGTTAGATCAACAAGAAAAAGAAGCTTGTTATTATCGTCCAAAACAGTCCAAGGTGGAGTTTGTCTTTTCGTCTTAAATCTTAGTAGATATAAATTTAAGCAAAATTTTCATAATTCTTTTTGTTTAAGATTTTCTAAAATGTTTGTTTTTTAACTTTTGATATAACTTAATGGTAATATAAAATGAGTTACTTTTTACCTTTAAACCCTTCAGTTAAAAATTATTTTCATAAGCGCATAATATTTTAAATGTTTAATTATTCAATTAATTAAAATAAAAATTTGAATCATTTTAAGACAAATATTTTTAATCCTTCATAAATAAAAAAATAATAATTTTAATAAGATATAAAGATATTAAAAAATTGGAGTTGTCGTTTTTTAGCAACAGGTTGCCAACGACATTTTGTGAAAGGATGGAGGCCACCAACGACCTCTTACACTACTATCGAGGTTGCCGACAACCTTGATACATCGAGGAGGCCTGTAACCACCTCCTTCTATTTGAATGCGAGGGGATGCGATTTTTTCCCGTTAAACGACATGAGGCTAGTCGGCCTCGTTCGAACGATGCAATGAGGAGGCTGGTTGACCTCCTCCAATCATCACTTGGTGGCCGACCATAGTGGTGGCCACCACTCTCAGGGTTAGATTAGGGTTAAGAATAAGACTTTTGCAAAATTGGAGATTCTTTTTGTTAGGGACATTTTAATAATAATATAATAATGAAAAAATTTACTGCGGAAAATTAAAGTGCATGTATTGATTAAAGACTTTTTCATTAAGTTATAAGTTGGCTTTTTAAATTAAATATTTTTAGCTTAAAATAAGATATAATTTAAAAAACTAATAAATTAAATTCACTTGATTTTAGACTTCAGTTAAAGTTAGATCCATGAAATTAAAAAAAAAAAAAAAACCGATCCTTTGTATCCTTTTTTTTTTTTCTCGAAATTACTCACATCTTCTAATTTCTCATACATTCTATCTGCAGTCCATTATGTGGTCCTGTACTTATATCTTGCAAATTTTTCTCTTTCTCTCTAATTAACTTACTGGCGATCATGATGCAGATTTTTCTGCAGCCATGCCACATATTTTCTCTCTAAAATGGAATAGAAAATACTCTTTTAAATTTGTCTATTTGGTTTGTTCTTTCTTTATAAAATAGAACGCGGAAAAGCTTTCAGGTTTTATATATTAATTAGTTAGAAATTTGTTGCTTTTAACTTTTAAGCATGAGCAAGCCTAGACAATAAAAAGATAATGATATGAGAGAGAGCTCAAATGAAGTACTTATGATTTTTTTTCATCCCTTATGCTGAGTCAACTCTGTATGCTTTGATTTGATTTCTGTTGACACTTATTTTTGGTCAACCCTGTTCTTCAAGCCCAATACCTGTGACACAACAAACCTCATACAATGCAAACAATATAGGATCAAAACACACAGGACACAGCAAGACTTTTACGTGGTTCGGCAAAAAACGATGGCCTACGTCCACGACAATTACCCTCTCTCGGTGTAATTGTATTTTTTATTTCACTCTGTCCTTTACCCTAAATTATATCTCCTATTTATAATGGAGATGTTATAATCAGAATAGGCTTGAGAATCTTACAGATAAGGCAAAAAATAATATACATTAATTAAGATAATATCTTCTGAGATTATCTCTCGTATATAGCAATTTCCCAGAATGTAGAGATTCGATTTGCATGCAAATAGGTAATTCGACTCCTTTCCCGTTTCGGATTGATTCTTCTTCCAGAAGGTCTCGGATTGATTCTTCTTCCAGAAGGTCAACTGGTCAATTTAAGTGTTTTGCCTGTTCAACGATCAGACAGCAAATTGAGCGAGTAGATATCTCCGAGCAAACGAGCAGACTTATTTATTCTTTTGGCCGCCGAGCAGACGAACATATCTCCAGTCAGTAGGAATGTCCGAGCAGGTTATCTTTGTGCTTTTAACTTTCCTTTGACTATTTGACCAAGTGTCTTCTTGGCTCTTAATGGGCCTCCATTTTTGGGCCTTTTCTTATTGCACCAAAAAATACCCATAACAATTTCCACTGAAGTCATTAATTCGAATGAGCTCTTTCTATATTTGTTTGTTAATGACTTATTGATAGTTGGTTTTGCTTTATTTATTGATTTTTGAGAATTTGGACTGGTTCAGGGGACAACATGATCAATCAGAATAGAAATATTGTGGTGCAATCTGGGATACTACTCTCAGATGAGAGAGATTTATCTATAAGGAGGTGAGGGTGGGAGGACAACCCACACATAATGGTGGGAGAACTATAATGGTGGGAGAACTGTTATTGTATTATCATTAATTATAATAATTATTATTACTATATATAAATGATTTTGGATTGACGGGTGGATGTCGAACCCATACCACACATAATGGGAGGTATGAGGGCTACTAGCGCCAGCAGGCAAAGATGCTTTATTTATTTATTTTGATACAAGGTTTTAATGAATAAGATATTGAGAGGTTTTTGTTTATCTATATCTTATTTTCAAACATCGTAGAGAACAAAAGTTGAGGCGACTAAGTGATAAATCCTTCGCACTCAGTACATTGAGATCATAAATTTAAGTCGCACCCTTCGGCCTTCTCCATCAAATTTCAATTTGTACTTTCAAAAACTTATTATAGCGAGATGTAGGAAGAGTTTTGTTTTTTTGACAAAAGGTGTACGAGGAGCTGAAGAGCCAGAAAGTAGCATTTTTATAAGTGGGGTATGTTTAGGCCTTGGTCATGGTTTTAATAACATTAATTCGAGGGCTTGGGCTCAAATTATTGGCACAGGTTGATTGTTTTAGATTTAGCCCATACCACTTGATTCCTAATTGGGTGGCGATATTTACACCCATGTAATATGGTATATGTGCACTCCTTTAATAGGTTATTCCCATTGAATTTTTTTCAAAAATTATAATCTGAACATTACCCCGCTTAATACCAAAAATAGTCGTTATGGTATCGTTTTTACACAATTTAAACTTATTTATGTACATTGATTTTATTTTCTATATTCTATGGATGAAGGAATGAAGGATGCTGAGGACTTCGTTGCTAAGGGCTGTTGAATTTTGGTGAGAGAGAAATGGTAGAGGACAACGCTTTACACCCATTAATTAGCCTGACTTTCATTTATGTATAGTTGATGATTTTCATTTGGAACCATTATTGAGACTTGAATGTCTATATGTTTTTAATTATTTAAGCATCGATATGGTGGATTTGGCAATTGGCATTGGAAGGCTTGATAAGTTTCATAGATTCTAATAAAGATAGCAGGTCAGTACAATTAATAATTGCAATGGGTTTAAAGCAAAGCTCCAACCAGCATAACCAATGCCTCAATTGTTAAGGTTTTGATGGTTTTGAAAAACAGGATTGAAAGGAGCAACACACATTCACATTGGCATTTCTTAAGCTTATTTTAATGGTTATGCCAGTAACAAGTACTGAATTCCAAGAAAAGAGGTGCTGAAATCCACAATTCATCCATACAATCATCAACAAAATGAATGTTAATCTTTAAAATAATCAATAAAAATGAAAGTAGAATTAATTTATTTTTATTTTTTAATACAGAGTATTATAGAAAATTTAAATTTATGATTTACATGGGGTGTACATACAATTTTTTGGGTGTAGTCATTGTCACTCTTCCTGATTATTACTTTTGTTGGATGCTTAGCCCATTTGAATCAGCCCAATTATAATAGACCCATTCCCAAATTCCATTGAGTTATTTAATATTTACTCAACCTTGAACTGAAATGAAAACTAAATTGATTTTCTCTCAAAAGAATAAATAAAAGCAATTTCGGAGATCTTTTAAAACATATTTATATATGCAACACTAGAGATAGGATAGACCAGAGATCTGAGTGTTCAAAACTAGCAGCTCCAAATCAAACACCTAATGCTAATATAATTTAATATAACAAATAAAAAAAATAGGAATATTTTAATAATAGATTAAAACCACTACTAATAAATAAAAACCTAATATAATTTGTATATTAAAAGTTATTTTAAAATAATAAAAATATTATTTACAATAAATATAATTATAATTATAGTTCATGGCTTGATAGGCTCATACGTCTTAATAATATAATTTTAATAAGGTTTAGTATATTCAACGATATAACATGAGATGCATGCTACTACTAACTATAACGATAACATGTAGGGGTCAAATTTTACAACTGCATTGTTGAAATTTTGTAGTTTTAACAATACATATTTAACGACGCCATACGTAAAGTGTTATCAAATATTAATTTTAAAAAGATATTTTTTATGTAATTAATAACTGCATCAATGAACAATTCTTTTGTATACAAATTCCACTTCAGGTCCAATGAACTTTTAATTCAATAGTCAATGAGTAGTTTTTAAAATGAAACTGAGATTTTTTATCATGTTTTTTTGAAACATTCTAATCAAATTGTTGAAAGGTCATAATTAATTAGTTGATGCAAAAAGTAACTGACCATCAATTATGCCCCATAAAGGAGAAGCGAGGGAATAGCCTCCTTAAACTGCCGGTTAGACTACGCTTATAGGGACGACTGCCACCATCAATGGAAATTCTTTGATTAAGGACTTTTTTTAATCTTATAATATTCATTTATTACGCGTACATTAACGACTTCTACTTTCACAGTTTCACACTTTCATAGCTTTGACCAAATCTCACCTTTAATTTCTATCTTTATCGCTGATCCTTTTGTTTATTATCTTTTTTCTATACACTTTCTGTTGCCAAAGTGTGAAGAATGTTCTTAGACAATTTCTTAGACTTGGAATTTGGCAAGTGTTGAAATCAATATTTAGGAAAACACTAGAAATTACCTCTCCTTAATTACAAGCGTCAGATCATATATATTAACTAAATATTAAATTACTGATACACATAAGTCAGATGTAAATAGCATGGATGAAAATTTCGAAATCCGAAAGATATGATATATACTTATTTGCATCAAATATAGGTTAAAAGATTAATTTCATGGTGAAAATGGATGGATAATTGGAATAATATATAAGAAACAAAATTAATGGATATAATCAAAGGTGGTAGACTGGTGTGAAAGTAGATTTATCAACTTCAATTTGCAAAAATAACAGAGAGAAGAGCATAGAAAATGCGTTTTCTACTATTCCAAGTTGGGAAAGTTCCACGATAGAATTTTCTTGAGACAAATGATTTGGATGGATGGAGTTTTCGCAACTCTTAAAAATGAATTTGAAAGAGTAATATAAGGACTAGCAGTTGCCATTTATCAAGCCATGATTGTCGTTGTTGCCTACTTACTTTCAAGTTTCAACGCCGTCGTATCTACATTCTTTCGCGGTCTGTTCACTTGGAACATGCACCTACTTCTAAAGCTGCTCCTCTCTCCTACTCCACATGTTACGCATTGTAAATTGTTTTTGCATACTATTCTTCTACTTACCATCTTGTATATATGTCTTCTAACTACACTCCATTTCTACAAGTAAAGTTTTTAGAATTTCTAATATTTCTAAGAAATGCTTCATTTACAAAATTACCTTTGATTAAATAAAATTTTAACACAATCAACATAATTAACATAACCTGACTCAAAGTCTCAAACGCATTTGCAAAAGACATTTAATGCTCAGCTCAGACTGAATAAAAACGAAATTCTTCCCAAAGAATTAATAGTGTACTCATTTACAGTTCAGTACGTTTACATGCTAATGTTTTAAGTTTTTTTTTTTTTTTTTCGAAAAATAATGTTTTAAGGTTTTTGTTTAAGAAGAATTGTGTAATACATTCTGTTAAAAATTGAATTGTATTATATATAATCGTCGAACGGTAGTAGTGTTTTTTTTTCTCTTTTCCTCTTTTTTTTTTTTTTATAAAAAAATTTCATTTGATTGCTTTTGAATTTTGTTACATTTTATTTATTTTCTAAACATTTAAATTTATCTATTGATTTTTTTTTTATTTTATTTTAAAGCAGTCCTAACTTTATAATTAACTATTTTTGTTTATAGGTGTTCAAGAAAAATTATTCTCTTGCTCGGTTTAATCAATTAGTTCTTACTTTACTATATATTTGGTAGAGCTTCCCTACCAATAAAAGCGGGTTTTTTTTTTTTTTTTAATTCTAAATACCTTTTTTTTTTGGGCGTCCTTTAGTTGTTAGAGTTTTTGGATGATTAAATAAGTTGTTTTTAATTCCTAAAGCTCTTTCATTTTTTGTTTTTTGTGTTGTTTGATTGTTGAAGTTTATAGACAATTAAAAAAGTTAATTTATGTCGTCTTAGATAAGCTCCCATTTTGGGATTTTTGTTTTATTAAATGTCTTCCCCTTCCATCTTCTAGAGAGCTTCAGAGTGGAAGTATATTTTCTTTTGGGCACATCCCTTTCTAAGTGAAAGTAGCTTTAATCAACTCCTTTTTCTTTCCCTTTCTTTTATTGTTCTTCTCCTAATTTTTCTTCTTTTCTTTTCCTTGGTCCTTCTCTGTTTGGAGTTAGGGTTAGTTGTTTTGGGAGTTTTCATATCCCCTTTGTGTTAGGGTTCCAATTCTACTCATGGCGGATGAGCTCACTGAACTATAGGCAAATCTCACTTTGTCGAACCTTGACGATCCCATTATCAATATACCCAAAAAAGAAAACTCAACTGGTCAATAAAATCTGCAACAATGTCTAGTTGGAAAAATCATCTCAAGGAAAAGGATGAATTGTGAGGTTGTAAGGAATACTCTAGCCTAGGTTTCGAACACAATAGGTAAGGGTGGATATTGAGGTGATTGTAGGGGTGGCAAAACCGGTTAGTGTGTCAGGTCGAATCGAATTCGATTCAATTTATTTATGAATTCGACCAATTCGACACGAATTCGTTTAAGAAATAAGTCAGTATTTTTGAATTCAATATGAATTTATTTATAAACGAATAATATGACACAACACGATTATTTCATTTATTACTTGAATAGGATCCAAACTTATTAATCCGTCAACCTGTTAATTCGTTAAAATCGTTTAATCCATTTAAGCCATTTAATTCTTTCACTCGTTTAATTCATCTAATATTTAATTCGTTTAACCAAACATAAACACAGAACAATAGATACAACAAATATCCAGTATTGGATTGGAATTTTGAGGGGAACTATAGCCAAACAAATAAATCTCAAAGTTTCAAATACTTATAGCTAAGTTCAATAAAACTTTTATACAGATTAAATCACCAAGTAACAATTCTAAATCAATTAATCACACCCAATAAAATGATGATATGATTTTTGGTAAGTAAATTCCTAGTATTTAATTAGATATGCAACCATTTATTCTGGTTTTATTTTATTAAAAAATAAAATAAAAACAAGAATTAAAATATAGAGAAAGACCGTTTTGGGAGACGAAGGTGGTGGATCTGGTTGTGAAGATAGTGGATCTAGTGGTAGGGATGGTGGATATAGTGGTGGAGTTGAAGAGAAGGGACGACGATCGTGTAGGAGAAGGGACAACGATCGTGAGGGAGAAGGGGCTATGATGTGAGTAAGGAAGGGCGACAATCGTGAGGAAGGAGAAGCAGTGACCATGAGGGAAGACTGAACGAGGGGTGGTGATTGTGAGGGAGAAAGGAAAAAAGGGTGGTGACCATGAGGGAGAAGGGGCGACGCTGGCGACTGTGAGATTATGAGGGAGAGTGTGTGGTGCGGGTGGCTACAAAAAAATGAAAATAAGTTTAGAGTTTGGATAAATGTGTGTGTGTGTATAATTACACATTAACCTTTATAATATGCTAATATTATAATTTTATCCTAATTTTATCGTATCAACCAGCGATTCGTTTAAATAAATCAAATTCGATTCGTTTAATAAATAGGTTAAGTGGGTTGACACAATTACAACACGAATTCGTTTAACTCAAATCCATACTCATTTATTTTTCGCGAAGTCGTGTCGCCCCGTCATGGCATGACCCATATTGCCACCCTTAAGTACTTGTAAAAAATACCTTTGTTTTTAATTTTCATGAAATACAGGATATGACTATGGTTTGGCCTAGTGGCCCTTGGCATTTTGATAAATGTTTGCTTGTTTTTAGGCAACCTATGCAGGGATCAAGAGATTTATCCAGTTTATAGTTAAGGTCTGTAAAGTTTTGGATCTAAATCTAAAATATTCCTTTAACGTGTATGAGTCATCAGATAGACTCAAAAATAGTAGAGGATGTTGGTTTTATGGTGGATATACCAATCGATATTAGTGAGTATTAGAGCAAATTTGTTAGAGCTAAAGTTATTGTGGATAATTCAAAACCCCTTAAACGAGGTTCACACCTATGGCTTGAAGAGTTTAAGGTTTTAGTTCATGTCTTTTTCAGATTTAAGAGGCACCTCGATTTTTGTTATCTGTATGGGCTCATAGGCCATACTTTAAGGGAATGTTTTGACTCTGCAGAAATGAAAAGGGTGATGGAAGGAAAAAAAAAAGGAACTACGAGCCATGGCTGAGAGCTCTCTCTCCTAATAAGGGTAAGTAGAAGCAAAAAAAAAAAAAAAAAGGAAGAATCTTTAGGATCATAAATGAAAAAATCTATAGCAAATGTAAGACTTTGAGGTTCAATGAAAGAAGGGGTATAGATAGTAAGCAATATTGCCACAATTTGGAGCTTTTGAAACTTTTAAAAAGGTGGGAATAGAGCTTAGTCTTAGCTAAAAGTCAAATAAATACCTTGGCAGATAGTGTAATAAATAAAGGTGTTTTGGTTTTGATTGGTCCAAGAGGGAAGCAAGGCACTAAAGAAAGAATGGGACCTTTCTTTTTTTCACATACTCAGACATGTGCAAGCACAGAAACTGAACAAATAACAATAAAATATCTTATGCGGATATGTTAATGGATGCTGATATGGATACAACTAACCTTTCGGAGACTCTTCTTGTTACTTTTCTTACCAGATCAAAACAGAAGTCCTCAAAAAAATAGAAGAAATTTACCATAAAGGGTCTTAAGTCTCAAGGGTTCCAGAGCTATTCTTCAAGTCCTAAAAGTCCTTCACAACCATGACCTTCCAGTCCATTTAACCCATTTGATTCTAGTGTGGGAGACAGTAAAAGGAAAACCCTAGATTTTAGTTTTTCTAGCTTAGATAGGAAAAGACCAAAATTTGTGGAAGCTTAACAAGTCATATCGATAACACCTGAATCTCAATCTCACGCCCGCTGGGAGCCATAAGTATTCTCCATTAGAATACATGGGGCTTAGGGAATCCTCCTGCATTCCTCATACTGTGAAAAGTGGTGTAAAAAGTTCCTCTCAATTTGGTGTTTATCTTAGAAATCAAATTGAAAGATTATTAGATCTCTAAATTTGTTACTAAGTTGGGGTTTCATGGTGGTTTTCAGGTTTATTATTGTGGAAATGATAGCGAGTTGGCTTTATTTTGGTAGGAAAACTGAGAGATTTCTATTCTTCTTTCTTAAAAGGTTATATTGATTATATTATCAAAATGAAATATGGTTATTTTTGGAGATTTACAGGATTCTATGGTTGTCCCAATCAGGTTTTCAGGAAAGCTTCGTGAGAGTTTCTGGATTAGTTTAGAACAGTTTCTAGCCTTTCCTGATTTTACGAGGGTGACTTTAATGATATTCTTTTTTAGGATGAGAAATTAGGTAGGTCTCTAAAATCTAGTTCCAGTATGTAGCTGTTTAAGGCTATTGTTGACAAATATGGCTTTCTAGACTTAGGTTTCTCTGGGCCTAAGCTGACTTGGACATATAGGTGGGAAGGCTCTCAGAACATTCAAGAGCATCTCGATAGATTCTTGGCCTTTAGTGAATGGTGTAATCACTTCCTTTTAGTATGGACCGTTTGGGTTATATTTTCCCCGACCATAGACCCATCTTGTTTAGAATGGAGATGAGTCATGTCTTTAAAACTAGTCTTAGTGGCAAAAGATTCAAATTTGAGCTTTTCTAACTGAAAGATGATGAATGTAGTAGGATCATTCGTGAGGCTTGGGGTTTGTCAACTAGTGTTTGTCATCTAAATTCTCTCAAGCTGAAACTTAACTCTTGTGCTTCTTGACTTGAGAGTTGGATTAAATGTAAATTTAAGTCAATTAAAAAGTTGATTGAAAATACAAAAAAAGGCTCTTAATTCCCTATACCTCTTGGATCAAAACCAATTGGTTCTTGTTGATAGTAAGTCTAAAGAGCTTCAGGAACTCTAGGTTTCGATTGATCAGGAAAATAGTCTAGAGCGTCAGTTGGCTATTAAATATTTGTTTATAGAGCTTGGGTGTAATTTTGGAATAGTTACAATTTAGAAAAGCTCTGTCAAAAAGATTATGATTGTCTAAGGAGACTGTATTTTAAGTGAGATCGTTTATGACTCCTCCAGCCTTTCCTAGGAGCTTACTTTTTGGGTATTATTTATTTGATCACCAAGTTATTAGCATAAAACTTTTGATGTAAAACAGAAATGACAGCATCTTCATCTTTGCATGCAAAAATTGAAGTGGAGAAATTTGATGAGTAAAATAATTTTGGCCTATGACAAAGCGAAGTTATGGACGTATTGTATCAACAAGATTTGGATGCTGTTCTGAAAGAAACGAAACTAGAGGATATTGAGGAAAGAAATTGGGAGAGGCAAAATGTGAAGACATGTGGTTTAATTTGCTCATATCTCTGTAGAGAGCAAAAATATCTGTTCATGAAGAAAATCACTACTAGTAAATTGTGAAAGAAACTAGAGAACAAATATATGAAGAAAAGCAATGAGAATCATCTATATTTGTTGAAGAGGCTTACCGTCTTTAGTTGAAACCAAGTTTGAATATTAGTGATCATATTGATAATTTCAACCTTTTGTTAGCAGATTTGTTGAAATTGGATGAAACCTTCAAATATGAGCAGAAGGTCATGCTATTGATAGGATCTCTTCCTGATGGGTTAGATCATTTGTGCATTACACTTATTCATGGGAAAGAAAAATTGTCCTTTGAAGAAGTGTTTGCAGCTTTACTTAATTATGAAATTCATAAAAAAGAACAGAAAGAGAATAGGGATGAATTAGTAGAGGCGCTTACAATTAGGGGAAGAAGTAAGAGTCAAAAACAAGAAAGAAGGGGCAGATCACAGTAAAGGAGAAGACCTGATAAAGATGAATGTATCTTTTATCATGAGAAAGAGTATTGGAAGAAAAATTGTCCGAAGTTACAGAATGAAGAGAAAAGCGAGGGTAAAACTACTTTCGATGCATATGTAACCGAATACTAAGAAGAAGATTTTGCGTTGATTAGTTTATCTTCAACATTTGGATCTGGTGAGTGGATTTTTGATTTGGGTTGTACTTATTATATGTGTGGGACCCCCCCTCATGGCCTCGGCCCATTGGGTATTATTGCTACTAGCTCAATTGGTACCCAGCTTGCAAGTTAAACACTCATATCCTTGAGGGTCAGAGGTTCGAGTGGCAGCTGGGGGAGGCGAAGCAAATCCCCTGACCAGGGACAGTACCTAGTGAGTGGGCAGCCGAGGCTGCGAGGCGAGGCCCGTACCCCCAATGGGCCGAGGCCATGAGGGGGGGGTCCCACAATATGTGTCCACATAAGGAATGGTTCTTCAACTTTGAAGAGCTAGATAATGGAATTGTGCTCATGGGCAATGATAATTCATGCAAAACTAAAGGGATAGGTTCAATTCGACTGAAGAATCACAATAGAGTAGTCAGAGTTTTGACAGAAGTTCTGTATGTATCAGATTTAAAAAAGAAACTCTTATCATTGGAAGCCTTAGAATCTAAAGGCTACACGATATTTATAAGAAATAGAATTATGAGAGTTGTATATGGTGCTTTGGTGGTAATGAAAGGTACAAGAAAGAACAATTTGTACTACTAGGATGAAAGAACAATTTGTACTATAGCAGCAATAATGTCAAAGAACGATGTTATTCAAATATGATCATGTTATGACATATGTATTTGGAACATGCAGATGAGAAAGCCTTAAGTAGTTTGGTGAATCAAGTCTTATTAAAAGGAGTAAAAATCTGCAAGTTAAATTTTTGTGAATATTGTGTTTTGGGAACGTAGACGAGAGTGAAGTTTGCAGCTGCAATTCATTATACTAAATGTATTTTGGATTATGTTCGCTCTGATGCGTGGGGATCTATTAGGACAGCCTTCTTGGGTGGTAAACACTATTTTTTTACATTTGTTGATGATTTTTCATGAAGAGTTTGGGAATACACGATGAAGAAAAATGATGATATACTTGAAATTTTTCTTAATTAGAAAAAGATAGTTGAAACTAAGACTGAGAAAAAGATTAAGCACCTCATTATGGAGGTGAATATTACAGTAAATCTTTTAGAGAAGTCTGTCAAGATACGAGTATTGTATGTCACTTTATAGTTAGACACACACCACAACAGAATGGGGTGACAGAACGTATGAACTGAACGTTGTTAGAGAAAGTTCGGTGTATGTTGTCCAATACTAGGTTGGACATTGAGTTTTCGACTGAGGTAGTGACTTATGCATATCATCTCATTAATCGCGTACCGTCAATAGGGATTGATGGTAGAATTCCATTGAAGGTATACTCTGGAAAGTCTGTTACTGATTATGATTCTTTACATTTCTTTGATTGTTCTGCTTATTATCATGTACAGGAATCTAAATTGGATCCAAGAGCAAAGAAGCTATATTTGTGGGGATATCTTCAGGGGTGAAAATGTATCGTCTTTTATATCCAAATTCAAAGAAGATAATCTATAATAAGGATGTTACTTTTGATGAGTCTCCGATGCTGAAAAAGAAATAACAGATATTGTTGAGGGTAATCCGTAACAGGTGGAGTCTACACGGAAGCAGGTGAAGTTATTCCAAAAATAGATGAAGTCAACAAATAATTCAACTAGAATTATTGATGCAGATTGGGACACTTTTATGACGAAAGAGGTTACTGAAGAAGAAGTAGAAGAAGAGGTTCCTACCTAAGAACCTTCATAGCAACAAGAATCAATTGCAAAAAATAGGTCAAGACGTGAGATTTGCAGACCTGTTCGTTTTGGTGATATGATGGCTTATGCACTTCCAATTGTAGATAATGATGTCCCTTCCACTTATAGAAAAGCAGTCCAATGTTCTGAAGTTGATTGATGGAAAAAAGCTATGGATGAAGAAATGCAGTCTATTCGGAAGAATGAAACTCGGAAACTAGCTCAACTACCAAAGAATAAGAAAGCAATTGAGTGTAAATGGATGTTTACTAAGAAAAAGGGATTTCCTAACAAAGAAGATGTCTGTTACAAGGTAAGGTTGGTGGCAAAAGGCTACACTCAAAAGTAAATGATTGATTATAATGAGGTATTTTTTTTCAGTTGTGAAATACTCTTCCATTAGAATTCTATTTACTGTTGTAGCTCAATTGAATTTGGAACTAGTTCAAATTGATGTAAAAACTGCATTTTTATATGGTGATTTGGAAGAGGAAATTTACATGACTTTGTCAAATGGATTCAAGGTTGCTGGTAAAGAAAATTGGGCTTGCAAATTGAAGATATCGCTTTATGGTTTGAAATAGTCTCTTAGACAATGGTATAAGCGATTTGATCAATTTATGATAGGACAAAAGTACACCAGAAGCAAATTTGATAATTGTGTATACTTTCGAAAGCTATAAGATGATTTTTTCATCTATTTGCTCTTATATGTTGATGATATGCTAATAGTTTCTAAGAACAAAGTGGAGATTAAGAAGCTGAAAACTCAGTTGAATTCAAAGTTTGAAATGAAAGATTTGGGTGAAGCTAAGAAAATTCTCGGTACGAAGATTAGTAGAGATAGAGGAAAAGACAAGGTTTATTTTACTCAGAAGCAATATTTGATTAAGGTATTACAATGTTTTGGTGTATTTGAACAGTCAAAACCCGTAAGTACGGAACTTACTACTCTTTTCAAGTTAAGTGCACCATTATCTTCGAGTACTGATGAAGAACGAGAGTACATGTCTCGTGTTCTGTATTCCAATGCAGTTGATAGCCTGATATATACTATGGTTTGTACAAGACTTGACATTTCACAAGCAGTTGGAGTTATGAGTAGGTATATGTATGATCTTGATAAAATACATTGACAAGCTGTGAAATAGATTCTTCGATACTTGTTAAAAATCATAGATTTTGGTATAGTATTTCAGAAAAAAAATTTATTTGATCAGTTTGTATTCGGATATGTAGATTCAAATTATGCTGGTGATTTAGACAAACGATGGTCAACTACTGGATATGTATTTACTCTTGCGAGAGCTTCAGTAAGTTAAAAGTCTACTTTACAGTCAACAGTTGCTTTGTCTACGACAAAAGCAGAGTATATGGTAATGACAGAGGCTATGAAGGAAGCAATTTGGTTATTAGGATTACTGGTAGAGTTGGGAATGAGATAGAAGAATATTATTATTCACTCGGATAGTCAAAGTATCATTCATTTAGCAAAGAACCCAGTATTTCATGTTCACACCAAGCATATTGATGTTCGATATCACTTTGTGTGGGAAATTCTGAGTGAATGGTCGATTCTCTTACAAAAAATTGGGACTGCTGATAATTCTGCAGATATGATTAGCAAAGTGGTGACAATAATCAAGTTCAACTATTGTTTGGACTTGATCAATATTTTGAAAGTCTAAAAAGACATATTTGAAGGTATTATTGAAGGCTAATACGCCAAGATTGAGATTTGTTAATTTTGGCTTAATTAACTGTATTTGAGAATCCTACATATGAATAATATAATGTGGAGGGAGTTTTAGTGGGCTATAAATAAGTCATTTAGCTAATTAATTTTGTATTTAAAAACAAGAATTACAAAAGATCCATATACTTGTATTATTTTTGTTTTCACCCTATTTGTTTCTGGGTTTTGAAATTTTACCTAAATTTTGTAATATTTTTTCTTTGGAGTTAGTGGAAGTTTTCAATAGCGCCCATGGACGTAGATTTTTATACCGAATCACGTAAATTCAAGTATGTTCTTTCTTTTTCGCTTTGTATTTATTTTTTTCTGCTTTATTAATATTTGTTATTTATATTTAATAGCTAGTATTTGTAGTTGTATTCGTTTAAATTTTCGCTACGCACAATGCTTTTTTTAAAAGCGGTATATATTGATGGATAGCCTTATAATCCAAAGATTAGTATATTGGACTTTATCATTGATTGGTATATGTACCATTCCCTTGGTTTTTATGTCTTTGATGTGAATCCATCTTTCTGGCTTCACATGTGCAACTTTCTCTAGCACTTAGTAGTTTAGTATAGTTGAGGATTAAATTGTCATAAATATAAAATTTCAAAATAGGAGTGAATAAATAATTGGTGGTTAGTTATAGCATCGTTTATTATTTAATTGTGCTTTTTTAGTAGTATTTAATTATGTTTGCAGTAAAATACATGAAAAACATGTTAAATACTTACTGTAATAGGTTTTTCTTTGAAAACTTTACGTATAAGTTGTTTATGTAAAAAAAAAAAAAAAAAAACAAATATTAAATATCTTGAAACCTGAAAAGCATTTTTATTAAGTTATGTATAATGATTTATCAAAATTATTTTTTTTCCTTAAAAATATTAGAATATAATGTTACATTTCCCAAAATTTTGTCTATATAATACGACAATTAATGTAATTTGTAACAATTACATTTATTATAAGATGATACATAGATAATATGGTAACCCACATCATTTGGGCAATGGAAGTAAGTAAATTTTTTGGGTTATGTTACATTACTCAAAATTAAATATTTTACCTAATTTTAGATCGAAATGATGTGATATGTGAGTTATTAATACATATTAATTATTACGATCGTCGTATAGTTTATATAATGTTAACAGTTCACATGTTATATTATTATTAATTATCATTTGAGTATGAATTTAGGTAAAATATTTGAAAAATCTAACGATGCTCATTATTATTATTATATTCACGCATTTCAGACAAATGTGATATAAATATTAGGATTTAGCTATTTTACCAATTTGATAACTTTACCTAACAATTAAAACAATTGGATTGACTTAAATGACCACCCTTATAAATACTTTAAAAGATGTAATTGATTAGTAAGGGTATTCTAATAGTAAAGTAGTCAAACTCTAAATATTTATGCCGTAAAGGGGTATTATTCATGCAGAAATAAAATGAGATAGATTCCCGTGTGACTAGATAATATACAAATATACTAGATTCCAGGCATCTTTTTTTGAAATATAAAATAGGTGTCAATTATTGGTGGATTCTGAGAGAAAATTGACTTTGACCATAAAATAAAGATAATAGAAACACAATATATAATTGAACTACTTTAGCTAGCTACAGATATATATAGAACATACATTTATACACATCAAACTATAGATATAGCAGTGTCTTTTGTTTTGTCACAAGAAGCACGTTTCTGACCAATACTTAAAAATACTAATGAGAAAACAATTGTTACTAGCATAAAAAAAACATTTGATAGAACATGATCCGCTAATAATTGAGCATGAAGCAGAAGTGCAGGGCAAATAAAACTTGCTGCACTGCATGTTGTTAATTTGGTTTGAGACGATGGTGAAGACAAAGAACAGTCATGCACGAAGGCTTGGCTCACATAGGGCATGCATAGCTAGCTGCCCATCTCCATGCACCGTCCAAGGCATGGCAATGGGCAATATTGGCGGGACCATCGCTCTTTTAGATTAAAAATTTTCATGATAGGTCGCACCGTCATGCGAGCCGACCCTTGCTCCATGACAAAACCTCTCCACTCTAAACCCTAGCCTCTCCCTAATTGATAACATTTTAAATATTTTTCTCATTAGTTTTGTATCTTCAAATAAAATAACATTCTTATCATCATCATTAATATATATATCTGGTCAAAAGGCAGCATGGTTGATGGGTCATTGGCATATTAAGGCTTTTAAAATATTACCAAACCGTAATGGGTCCACTTATAACCGTCCAAATATTTATTTTGTCCTTCGGTGACAATCACCAAGGTATCCTCACCCTAAAATCCTTTAATTCATATCATTTAATAAATTTAAGGTTAAAATTCACTCGGCCTCACCATAAAGGGTGGCACTATTGCCTCCCAAATTTCTTCTCCCAACGCCTATTTTCTCAATCCATCCAATTTTAAAATTCATAATTTAAAATTTTACTCCATACATTCATCTTAATTATAGAAAATACCTTCCTTCCCTTTTCGATTTTCTTTTTCAATTGCATCTATCATCTTTGAGGTAAGTGGGGACACGATTCCCAGGGTGGCCCTCGAAGATGGCAAATAAACCCAGTATATGGTTCTTCTTCCTTTTGTATTCCGCAACAAGATATATAGTCTTCCCTATCATGACTTAGATAGACCTTCCACTGAGTGGTGACCATGGCACACTTTATTATTCTATGAACTTATTTTCCCCTTTCCCAATGTCCGATGAAGATGAACTAAAATAAATCGTATTCTGCAAATAAAATTAAATTAGTAATCACCCTTATTTGACCAAACTGTTTGTTTGATGATTGGAAGCAATACCTTGATCTTGGAGAAAATGGATGTTGTCGCAGCAGAGTGGTTACTCATCTCTACTTGGAGTTACTCGATATGCGGAGGAAATTGAACAATAAAATAGGTGTGTGAACGTGGGTCTGTCAACTATCATTTCTAAGTGATATGCGTATGATTTGAGAAAGAAGAAGAAGGAGACTGGTGATGAGATAAATTTTTTTGATATAATTTAACCAACATAATGGTAATTTAAAGATCATAAAAAATTTAAACTTTTTAAGATTAGCTTTGAATTAAAAAGCATTTTGGTTACATGAGAAAAATAAATTAGTGCTTGTGATCAATTAGATTTAGTTTAAAGAATACATGTAATTTTTTTTATATTATTTTGTCCATAAAAGTTATTTTATTTAGGGTTATTTTTAAAAATATTTGGTAAAATTATGGGTGTAGGGAGAAGAAATTTGGGTTTGGGTGGCAATAGAGCCATCACACAGTAAATACTTGTTGTCTCCATGTAAATAGGAAATTTAAATGCTTGTCATACACATGTATGATACATGTTTTCAAATAAGGTAGAAATACAACGTTAAACAGCTACCAAAAAAGGTTTATACCTATACGTCTCTTTAGGTGCAACTGGTACGACAAAGGCTGTGTTTTATATATTCAATCTTTCGCTATCTTTTTCTTTGTTACGTGGGATATGTGTTGCAGGCCTCAACGGTAATGACACATGATCGGTCATAAATGAACGCTGGCTGCAAGGTTTCTGTTAGAACTCTGGTCTTGGAACATTAATTCTTTCAACCTTATCCTTATAGTTCCTTTTATCTCTTGAAAGCCAACCTAATTAACTTCACTAATTCCACATATGTCCCGACAGTTTAAAACCCTTTAAAAGCTTACTCAGATACTCTTTATATTTCGTATCAAAACTTACAATTTCCCATAACCTGCCATAACTCCTCTCTCTCTCTCTCTCTCAAAAAGTCCATAACTATGTGTCAGTTACCACAACGCAACATGCATACTCCTTTGATCCCCGAGAAACCAACATCTCAACAGCAGAAGAGTAGCCATCTCCTTCTTGCAATCAAAGAAGCAAAATGCATAGCAAATATAGCTCTTCCAATGGTTTTAACAGGTCTTTTACTCTACTCTCGCTCTATGATTTCCATGCTTTTTCTTGGCCGCCTCGGCGAGCTTGCTTTAGCCGGTGGCTCCCTCGCTATAGGTTTCGCTAACATCACCGGTTATTCTCTTCTTTCCGGCCTCGCCATGGGAATGGAACCCATTTGTGGCCAAGCTTTTGGCGCTAAACGATTTAAACTTCTTGGCCTCACCATGCAAAGAACTATTCTTTTGCTTCTCTTAACCTCAATCCCAATAGCCTTGTTATGGTTTAACATGAAGAGAATTCTCCTCTTTTGTGGCCAAGAAGAAGATATTGCCAGTGAAGCTCAAATCTACATTCTTTATTCACTTCCTGATCTTATAGCGCAATCCATTTTGCACCCTTTACGTATATATCTCAGAACCCAATCCATAACTTTGCCTCTAACCTGCTGTGCTACTTTCTCTATCCTTCTTCACATTCCGATCAACTATCTTCTTGTTCATGTTCTCAACCTTGGAATCAAAGGCATTGCTTTAAGTTCGGTTTTGACGAACTTCAATTTAGTAGGATCCTTGATCATCTACATTTTGATTTCTGGCGTGTACAAAAAAACTTGGGGTGGAATCTCCTTAGAGTGCTTTAAAGGCTGGAAATCGTTACTGAATTTAGCAATTCCAAGCTGCATTTCAGTTTGTCTTGAATGGTGGTGGTATGAAATCATGATTTTATTATGTGGGCTGTTACTCAATCCACGAGCAACCGTTGCTTCAATGGGCATATTAATTCAGACCACAGCTTTAATGTACATTTTCCCATCTTCTCTAAGCTTTGGCGTTTCAACAAGAGTTGGAAATGAGCTTGGTGCTAATAATCCCAAGAGAGCCAAAATTGCTGCTCTAATTGGCCTCTCTTCCAGCTTCATTCTAGGCTTTTCAGCATTGCTTTTCGCTGTCACGGTGAGGAACATTTGGGCCAGCATGTTCACACAAGACAAGGAGATCATCGCTTTGACATCAATGGTCTTACCCATAATTGGACTCTGCGAACTCGGAAACTGCCCACAAACAACAGGTTGTGGAGTTCTAAGAGGAACTGCTAGACCTAAATTGGGAGCAAACATCAACTTGGGATGTTTTTACCTTGTGGGCACACCGGTGGCTGTTTGGCTAAGTTTTTACGCTGGTTTCGATTTCAAAGGACTCTGGTTTGGTCTCTTAGCCGCCCAAGCATCATGCGTTGTAACCATGTTGTTCACCCTGGCTCGAACCGATTGGGATCACCAGGCTCAGAGAGCTAAGAAGCTCATGGAAAACGCTGGTCATGATGATCATCAAATTGTAGAAGAAGATGACAAACCAAAAGATGATGACAAAAATTCTTTGGCTGTCGTCCTAGACGATTCGCCAGTTTAATTTGTTTAATGGTTCTATATAACCTTTTTTTTTTTTGGGAAATAGCTTCTAACCAGTTTTAGATTAGAAGATTAATGGGTCTATTAATCATTGTTAAATTGCATTAACAATGATTCGAATTTCACTAATTTTTATGTAATATTTAATATATAGACAGTATTGTACCTGTGATTGGATTGCTGGGAGAGGAGGTGTTAGCACTTTGTTTTATTCATTGTTTTGGTTCCCATAAACAGGCAACACTTGTAGGAAACATAGATTTTTTTGTTGTTTGTGATTACCTCGCTTGATTCTATTTACTTTGTCGACAAATAATTCTACTGTCGAATGAACGAGGAAAGAATCAATCATGATTCGAGGGTACTGTTACGCGCCACAAAGGCGAGTGGGAAATCGGTTTTAGTCCTCTATGTTGGTTGCCTGGACTTCAACGTACACGAGCCGTCACCGTTTGCGACGGCCATCTCCGTAAAGGACTTTCTCTTTTAACATTCTACTTTCAATAATGTAATTTCACTTAAAGATTTGACTACTTACTTACTGAATGAATAAAGTTAGGTACCAATATTACTAATTTTTTTATAAATTAATTTACACAAATAAATCATGCAATAAGTAATACATGTACTCGAAACCTTCGTGGTTGGTTAGTACATTTCTTCTTATTATTTGAGAGTAGATGTTCCAATAAATTTTGCTCATAATTGTAATAGTAGATATCTTCTAATACCATAAGAATAGATTTTTAATTGAGCCTCAAACCATCAATAAGTGCATAATAATGTTCTTGTTGGTAAAATATGTTATTGAATTGAATAATTTGACTTTTTAATATCATCCGAGTAATGAGTTTTTATACTGTGCTTTTAAAGAAACAATTTTAGAAGATTCTTTTCTAATATTAAAGAGTTTCAATATTAATTTTTGAGTTAATAACTTAATATAACTTATCATAGCGTGATAGTTGGCAATCCAAATGTTGTAAATTTTGTGTTTTTAACTTCAAACCTAAACTCCCCCAATAATTTTCCTTTTAAGAACTCCCCCAATAAGTAAAACCCTTTCTTTATAAGCAAAGAACATGTCATTGTATGTATTCCCAAATTAATTAACGTCTTGTTTTCGAAAGAATAAAATTTGATAATGTCAAAAACTTTTCTGAAAATGTTAAAGATGCCCTTTTGTCTAATTTTTATTGTCTTTAACTACTTAATAATAATAATGATAAAAGTTTTTTAAATATTAGAGAAATAATAAATAATGGTAGGAAAAGAAAAACACTAATAATTGTTTTTTTAAAAAAAAAAGAAAAAGAAAAAGTGTTTGGACATTATTAAAAGTACTGTTGTGCTTTGAATATCTGATAGCATATATTTATTGAAGATTGAAATATATATATATATATATATATATATATATATATATATATATATAAAGTCTATATAGACAGATAGAAAATTTTAGGAAGATATTTTTGTGCATTATTACTTCACTATGAAAATGGTTTGGCTTCAAACTAACTTCTTACAAAACAAACGATGGACCATATTAATGTCAATTTGCATCTCTCTTTTCTCTTAATATCCAAGTAGTCAAGCGATGGGATGCGACTATCTATACCGTAATTTGGTGTCTATATCTATATATACTGAAGACTGATCGCCACCAACTAACATGGATTGTAGAATAAAAAACTGTCTATGTACAGTATCCCTAGGCCTCCATCATCCAATCCGACTTCTAGCTCAACTTGCAATATCACCATTTTCATATAAATCAAACTCATTGCCTATTTGATCATCACAACTCACAAGGATCGCATTACGTGCTTACGTTGTAATATACAAGTATTCAAACACTCTCTCTAATTTAAATGGGGTAAGTGCAACCCAAATAATTAATGTTATCTTCAACTTCACATTATTCCATGCACGAATGCAGAACTCTTCAATCAAGGCTGCAGCATACGTATACATATATAAATATATCATTCACGTGTGTAAGCTACCTACTTTATTTATTACTATATAATCAAGTGGTTAGATTGGCAAAATTAAGCTATGTTTTTTTCCTTAATTTTACAATGTTTAGTTCATGAGACTGATAAATATATATAATTTCTATAAAAACACTGGAGCTTTCCCTATCCCTGATTTATGATGAATAATTTGTTTGCTTCCTAAAACACAAAAGAGACAATTCTAACAGATAAACAATTACTAAATCTAGTGGATTTCTACAAAATCCAGCTAAAACATAGACACTACTTTTTGTAGGATAGCTTAATGGTTAACGAATGCTATTTTCCTTTTGTTGTTTCTCACGGAAGAATTTCATAATCCAACGCTTTAAAATAGATTGCCGGCTATTTAGCTAATTAACTCAAATTGTCAAATCAATACCTTGTAATGCCATTTTCTTTAATTCTTTAAATAATACTAGATGTTTTAAATTTTTTATTCAAATTTATATTCAAATGATATGACAGAAGAATTGTCAATATTACAATAATTATCACAACATCTTATGATTTATATAATGTTGATAACTCAAATGTGTATTATTTGGATAAAAAATTTTGAAAGTCCAGTATTCTAATTTGTTATGATGACTTCCTCATTGACATTTATAATTAACACACCCAATCTCGAAAGTTGACTTTATTTATCAGCATAAATTAATATAAATTTTTTTAAGATAAATTAATATAAGTATTTTTTTAATTAAAAAAGGAGTATTGATAACTAAATTATTTATCGTTCTTTTGAAGAGTAATATTTAGATGCCACAGCAGGCAACTCTTCTGTTTGTCCTTCGTTACAATCTAATTATTAAATTATTTAAGATAATCGTTCTATTAGATTGTTAAAAACTTCTTAAATTTATTGAATAAAAGTTAAATCTATAATTAGTTATTAATTTATAGATTTTACTACTTCACTGATTGGATAAAGTCTTAATTTGTTATATCAATATAAATTATGTGTGAGGACTAACACATCACAATAAAGAAAAAGAGATAAATTCAAAACTATACAAATTCAAATGGAAAATTCAAATTAGGATATATGTAGCTGGATTGAGTCACAACTTTGAAAATACTGGGATGGCTGCCATCGACTATATTGCACACATTTTAACCGTTTCAATTTAAATTAAAATAAAAACAATTTGAATCTGTCGAGCATTGAAATGGGTAAAATGTCATTACAGATTGGCTGCGGCAGCGATCCATTTATGCATAGTATATCTATCCAATAGTAATACAGATGCAACTGCATGCTCGAGACGTGTAAGCGAATCATATATAATCCTAAAGCATGAAGCAAACATGTTTTAACATAAAGTTTCCTTGATCTAAACTCTTGTCACAATTAATTGCTGATACTTGCATTACCTGAAAAAGAAGTACATAAGCTTATCAAGATAATAGGAAACTAGAGCTAAAATTAAAAATTTGTCAAATTCTAATGTTAGATAAGTTGTTCTCTAAATCCTTGTCAAATCCTGTAGAATGTGCGCACGCGTGTGTGTATATGTATATATATATAGAGTCTGTAGCATATGCATATGTAATGCGATTTGGGTGAGGATGACTCAAGATGCATGCATATAGATGTAAAGCTTGTTTCTGTGATGTCAGACATGATGCATGTCTTGCCGGCCTGCATCATTCATCTAGAACAGATCCAATTTTTTTTTTTCATTTCGAGACCGCTTGAATGTATGTACATATATCCTAAAGTCAACGTTTTAGTCAATTTTTAATTAGCTGTATTAATCTGTTAAAGCTTGCCTGCAGAAGCGGCTAATAGAAGACAAGTACTTAAAATGAATCAAAAACATTAAAAATAAAACAAATTAACTTAAATTAAAATTTCAATCAACAACTTACTAAATGGCAAGATTGGCATTTGACCTTCGATCACTACAATTGTCAATGGATATATTCTTTTCTTTTCATATAATTCTCATGCAACGTGCAAACGCACCCTTAATAAATCAAGAGTTTGACATTACAGAGATGATATTATTCATTAAAAATATCATCTATTTTATCATTCAAGTATTGCTTTTTTATGCAAGTTGGTCGGTGACATGGTGGTCTGCCACTGACGTGGTTCCTTCTAAGTCTATGTTTCGATTCTTATCAAAACAATCTTTTTTTCATCATATAAAAATGTATGGACAGTCTCCCTACCTTGTGTGGGTCTCCTTCCCACCTATATATGAGTTGATCCCTTCTACATGGAAGCCACTCCTCGGACCATACTTTAGAGTCAAATCTCGTTTGATCCCGATTGATTTTTAGGTTTATCCTAGCCATCAAAATATATATATATATACCGCATTTTTATGTTGTCTTTTCTATTCATGCCTCTGATTATTCAATATATAGTTCTTTGTCAGCTACATATTATTTTAGTTTCTTTAATATATATATATATATATATATAAAATCAGGCGAACTACTGTGACGCACCAAATCTCATGATGCTTACTTTGTACTAATATTTGTGCTAATAAATGACCTTATTTTGTGCATTAAAATGAATTTGCCCATATGATAATGTCAAATGAGTACAAATTATTATTGACCTTATTTGAGTATTATTAATTAGAATATATGTAATCAATAACAGGTTCAATTACCTTTGGGCTTAGACTATGTGTAAATAGGAAAAACTAGACGACAGGCAACTTGGATATCTTTTACCAGCAATATTTTCAAAATTGGATGCCTCAAGTTCTTTGAATATATGATATAACTCCAAATAAAAGGGCCGATATTGTAGGATCCAAATGGTTTCTCATTATGGAAAAAGAAAGAAACGGAACCTCTATAAGGTTGGTCAATTAAAGAAGAGATGCATTCATTAAAAAGTCCAATAACATGCTGAAAGTGAAGGAGAGAAGCATGAGGCCTAGGATAGATGCACGAGGGCAATCTGCTCCAAAGTCGTAATCTAATATTCAATAAGTCTTGGAGTAATTTATTAAGGGCATGCATGCTTTCAACTTAATTATGATGTCTTTCTCAGCTGTCGGCAACTTGACAACAGCGATTTAACTGTTATCAAATATAACAATGAAAACGTAATAAAGAAGAAAAACGTAACAAATGCGGAGCAAAAAAGTAAACCATTCTTTGTCATCGTATTTTATTCGGCCCAGTACATCAGTATACGAAGTTCAATTCGTCTGGTTTGATATTATCACAATATTGGAAATCTACCGATTATATCACTCTCTACTTTGCATGACACCATTATATTTGAATTTTGCTAGGAAATTTGACATAAAACCAATCAAAAATGATTATTTGGATACTAAAATAGTGCCGGACATACCTTTGACCAAAAAATATATATATATATATATATTTGCATAATTAGTAACTCAAATCTGAAATATTATTAGATTAAATGAGCACTCTTTGTTATCAAGTTACATTTGAAGGTGGTGTAAAGCGGGTTTTGGAAATGTCACCAAATCAATAGTTTGAATTTATATATCACCTATTTCATGTTTTTGGACAAAATTATCCTTATATAAAAGGGAAACAAAAAATTCAAACAATCCAGAAAACTTGAGAGAGGAAGGGAAAGAGAGAGAGGGAGAGAGGAGGAGAAGTCAAAAAAATTTTAAAAAAAAAACAAAAAAAAAAAAGAACTAGAGAGTGATTGTAGGCAATCATGGAAGGTGCAGCGAAAAGGTAATTAACGACAACAACTAAGAACTCACCCAAGTTCAGGTTTATGAAACGGATTAATTAACTCGATCGATGAATGAGATTGGGGTTATTATGTTAGGATTTATATATAAAATTGGAAAAAGGGAATGAAATGAGTTTGTATGTATATATATATACATATATATATAAGTCATTTATGTTGAATCTAATGAATAGATAATTTATGTTAAATACATCAAACAGGTCCCAAAGGTTTCATATTCAGGATCTTTTTTTGGAATCTATTTTTTTGAACTCAGGACCTATTTTTTGAAGGGTGGCAAATTTTTTGAAGGGTGGCTCTATTGCCACCCAAAAACTTATTCTTTCACCCATGTACTTTGTACACCCATCCATAAAATTCAAAAATAAATATCTTACTTTGGACACTTTATGTAATACTAAAATCACCCTTTTATTAATTATTTTCTTTTCCTCCAATATGAACAAACTTGTCTTATAGGCTTTTATGATTGGCATGAAGAGAATCATCTTTCTAACTATACAATGTTTTGTGATACAAAGTCTATTAACTTTGAAATCATCTTAATTTGTAAAATCGAAGAGTTGAACCTTTTTCATTTTATAAAAAAAAAAGAGGTCATCCTGAGAGAAAGATGTAATTTGTTCATACTCAAAACTTTAACCATAATATAATAAAAGTAATTTAATATATATATATAGAATAAATGATCATAGAGAAACCCAAAGCTTAGAAAAATTAAATGAAAAATGTATTTGTTACTTGAGATGTGATAAAAACACTATTGTTCTATAAGTATTCATGAGAATTCTTGTTTTTCTCTATGCTTTTCTACCAAGAAAACAATAGACTCATTTTTTTTTTTTTTGGAATTATAAAAATTATGAAATTCTTGTACTTTAAACAATGGATAAGTTTCCTTTTTTTTTTATATATATATATATATTTTTTATAATGATGCATATAAGTTGTTTCATAAAAGTTCTAGGAATGTTTTATCAATTATGGGTGACAGGTGGTTTTTTTTTTCATTAACTTACAGTATTGTGTCCTTAAAAGTAATTTATTTACTAATATTTTAATAATGATAAATGTGAATTGAAAATTGGTGTGGAGTGAAGTTTCCATTGCCACCCCTTTTCGAATTCAGGACCTACTTTTTCGAATTCGAGATCTATATTCTCGAATTCATGATGGACATTCATTAGGAAAATCAATTATAAATAAAGGAAATATGTCCCGAATAAAGAGAGTAGGTTCTGAAAAAGAAAAATAGATCTCAAAAAAATGAATTTTAACTGCAAAATAGAGTTTTTTGCTTTTTAATGGCTTATTTACCCTCCATTTCTATTTAATTTCAACAATTAATTTTCTCTAACACGAGTCTACATCATTTTATAATTTCCAAAACTCAAGACCCATTGCTTCTTAAAACAAAAATTCCAAAATCCTAAATAATTTTCTCATATTGTTGAACACAATGAAATGAGAAGAATGGGAGAAGAAAGAGAAAGCTTCTAGTGATAAGGTCGAAAGAGAAAGCTTCTAGTGACAAGGTTGAATCAATGAGCCAAAAAACTTTAGAAAATAAAAGGAAAAGAGATGGAGAAGAGGGAAAAAGAAGATTGAATTTTGTCCTCATTCATTAAATGTAAATGGACACTTTTTACTTTTAGGCGATATTAAAACTCAAATTATATATCAAATTATTAATCTAGTGATAATAACAAAAGGAAAAGGAAAATGCGTGTAATTATTTCCCTCCATTTTCACTATAACTACCTTCTTAAAAGCGATGACCTTAAGCGGGGACATCCATCACTTTCTTAAATATAGATGTGTGAAATAAAAATGTTTAATGTCCATGCTTTGGTCACCAATTGGTTTTCATACATAAATGGCAACCCACATTTCAAAATTCTCGTGCTCAAGGGAAAGAAAAATAAAGATTGGTGAACCCTTGGAAATTTTTGTAAGCGGCTTGATTCAACAAAATAAAATTGCCAATAAAATTTAGCAGGATAAAATATGAATATTGAAAGAAAAAAAAGAATGGATTGCATATATGTCTGGAATAATATGCTCCGGAATACCCACTATGATAAAAAGTATTTTGAATCAATTCCATCTCATTTTGAATTCTTGTTTTTCTCTATGCTTTTCTACCAAGAAAACAATAGACTCATTTTTTTTTTTTTGGAATTATAAAAATTATGAAATTCTTGTACTTTAAACAATGGATAAGTTTCCTTTTTTTTATATATATATATATATTTTTTATAATGATGCATATAAGTTGTTTCATAAAAGTTCTAGGAATGTTTTATCAATTATGAGTGACAGGTGGTTTTTTTTTTTCATTAACTCACAGTATTGTGTCCTTAAAAGTAATTTATTTACTAATATTTTAATAATGATAAACGTGAATTGAAAATGGGTGTGGAGTGAAGTTTCCATTGCCACCCCTTTTCGAATTCAGGACCTATTTTTTCGAATTCGAGATCTACATTCTCGAATTCAGGATGGACATTCATTAGGAAAATCAATCATGAATAAAGGAAATATATCCCGAATAAAGAGAATAGGTTCTGAAAAAGAAAAATAGATCTCGAAAAAATGAATTTTAACTGCAAAATAGAGTTTTTTTCTTTTTAATGGCTTATTTACCCTCCATTTCTATTTAATTTCAACAATTAATTTTCTCTAACACGAGTCTACATCATTTTATAATTTCCAAAACTCAAGACCCATTGCTTCTTAAAACAAAAATTCCAAAATCCTAAATAATTTTCTCATATTGTTGAACACAATGAAATGAGAAGAATGGGAGAAGAAAGAGAAAGCTTCTAGTGATAAGGTCGAAAGAGAAAGCTTCTAGTGACAAGGTTGAATCAATGAGCCAAAAAACTTTAGAAAATAAAAGGAAAAGAGATGGAGAAGAGGGAAAAAGAAGATTGAATTTTGTCCTCATTCATTAAGTGTAAATGGACACTTTTTACTTTTAGGCGATATTAAAACTCAAATTATATATCAAACTATTAATCTAGTGATAATAACAAAAGGAAAAGGAAAATGCGTGTAATTATTTCCCTCCATTTTCACTATAACTACCTTCTTAAAAGCGATGGCCTTAAGCGGGGACATCCATCACTTTCTTAAATATAGATGTGTGAAATAAAAATGTTTAATGTCCATGCTTTGGTCACCAATTTGTTTTCATACATAAATGACAACCCACATTTCAAAATTCTCGTGCTCAAGGGAAAGAAAAAAAAGATTGGTGAACCCTTGGAAATTTATGTAAGCGGCTTGATTCAACAAAACAAAATTGCCAATAAAATTTAGCAGGATAAAATATGAATATTGAAAGAAAAAAAAAAAAAAGAATGGATTGCATATATGCCTGGAATAATATGCTCTGGAATACCCACTATGATAAAAAATATTTTGAATCAATTTTCAAGTTGCAGAGCCATCTCATTTTGATTTCATATATCAATTGTTGCCATTGACTTATATTCGTAAGATTATTTTGATTTATTGTTCACTTAGCTAAGCAATACACGCAATCGTTGATATTTCATAGTTAGAGGAAGTACGTATGTATCTTGGACATACATGATATATTATAAGTTAATCATATTTCATTTAATCATGAAGGGCAAGAAATAAAATAATTAAAGGATGTAGCACCGAAAGTTTGTTTCTGGATTCAAGGTGAACCTGCAGATTTGATTCTTAAAAATTAACAGGAATTAATTGCATTTTATCAATATCATCCGTTCTATATCTAGGCTATGGTATTGTCGAAACATTTGGACTACTCGTAGCCCAATTGTTTTTAGGGCCTATCATTAACCCAAATGTTGTTGACGCCGTAGCCTAGAACTTTTGTTCAGCTACTTCGGGCTAGGACTCATCTTACAAGCCCATCTATTTGTAGAGTTTCTATTTTTCGTTTGAAGAATTTGTGGAGTTTCTTGATATGCTCATACTACTTTTAGCACAAAATGTAAATAAAATTTCTCCCAACAGAGACCTTTATTGTAAGAAAAAATGATTATATTTGCAATTTAAAATGTCAGGTTATTGATAATAAATAAAAATAAAACTATTGTACTCGTGCAATTCACTAGAAACAAGCTTCTTTATTATCAAACATGCATATAATTCTCGATCCATCACTATTTTATCCATGGCAGTGGTAACCTAGGCCTCAAGCACAGGTTAAGATAAAAACAACCAGTGAATGAACGAAGGAGAAAGAAAAATTAAAAAAAAAAAAGATAGAAAATGAATTCATTCATTAATTGTTTGAAACTTTTTATATAAATTTTTAGGTATTAATATGTGCCCTTATTATTGTTGGAGAACAAACAATCACAATCACTGTATGAATAAATTGATACACATCACTCAATATAATGCTAATAATGAAACGACGATAAACAAATTTAGAATCAAACAATAAATATATATATACACATCTATATATATATATATATCTTCGAGACGAAAATACCATAAAATCACTAAGAATTAAATAAATATTGACTCGAACGTGAAATATCAAAGCTTGTGAACTTTATAATGTCCTAAATTATTGATTTCACCCCTACCATGTGTTTAAAGGACAATTGATAGTCACTTTCTAAATTTAACAATCCGTTTTCTTAATCTCTAACAAATAGTTTATATTCTATTAATTTTTATATGTGGATCTTAATCATATCTATAACAAACTTTGTTTCTTTCACACCCTATATGATTATTATCACAAGCTTAATAATCTAAACTTGAAGAAAAACTCCAATCAAAGAGAGAATCTATGTCCACATGAGAAAGAATGCAACAAGTGCTTTAACATTGATAATCACATACATGTTAAAATCAAGTTTTTAACATCAAAGCGACAATTTGACATATACATACATCTCCACCTCTTATTTCTTCATTTTCTATCCATGATCTATATACAATTGCCAAGAACCAATTTCCCACAAGAATGAGCAAACTAAAAGATGCAACACGCATCATAAGAAGAAACTAGGCTAATTTTGAAGGGTACAATATAGAAGATTTTGAAACTTAAAACACAACAGTATAAAGAAGCTAAAAATAATCCTGGACACAACTTGAGAATCTTAAAGTGACTTGGGCAAAACACAACCTTTCACAAATTGTATCCTTGGATGTTGTGGCCTTAATCAAAAGTTTCCCATTTTGTTGTGCCAACAACAGACAGAGAGTGCCTCAACGGATGCTGCAGATTAAGCCTTTGCCCTGCCAAATTCCTCTGTTTTGATTGCCTCTGCTGCTGTTCAAATAGTATGGGCTTTTTTCCATTTGAATGTTCTTGTTTGTGCAATTGAATGTTGCCTCCATTGCTCTTAAGCTTGGAATTACTTAACTTCAACATATCAAGAATCTCAATGTGCTTCTGAACTCTCCCTTCCTTGAAGAATCATGAAAACAAACCAAATTAATTTATTATGTCATGACAAAGCTGCTAATGGATTAATCAGAAATGCAAAAAAGTACCTGCTCTCTCTTTTGCAAGTTCAAATCTCCCCCAACAGAAATTTCATCCAATTTAACTAATTCTGTCATCAACTTTCCAATCAAGTTTTCCAAGTCTATATCCAAGACTTTTTCTCCTTTAGAAGCTACTGCTTGCAAATCTGTAACCTTCACAATTGAGGGGAAAAATATGTTCTTATCAAACTTTTTTTAACTCAAATCTCCCTAAACACAAACAATCATAATTGTATAACACCAAAATTTACCTGCTCAACTAATTTGTCAACTTCCAAGCTGATTTCTGCGAAGGATTTTGAAGCCCTTTCAATATTAGCTTGTTTCAGCATCTCTAAACATCGCCTTTCCCGGCTAGCAATATCTACAACCAACACAATTTTGGACCCATTTTTCACTCTAGCAGCATCCAAATATACTTTTGAATCTCTCTCTTTCTTCTTGTATATCAATTTCTGATCTTGGGGGTGCAATCCAGTACATTCTGCTAATATCTTCTTCAATTCGCCTGCAAAAGCCAATCCCACCAAAAATATTAATATATAACGAAACCTGCAATAAAAATATCATATAAACATAGACAAGAAACAAAAGGGTAATATAAAATTTTCAATTACCAAAACTTGCTTGAGAACTAATAAATATTTCATGATATCTAGACTCATATTTCACTCTAACTTTAATGGTGGGAATTGAAGCAGAGATTTGATCAGAACCCAGATTCCGCTTTTGTACCAACATTCCTCCAGGCCTGATTTCCCATTCATCAATATCCATATCAACCTTTGGCCTTGTTGTTTCCATGCACAAGTACACGAAAACAAAATCTCGATGATGCTCTTTTTAAGGCTTGAAACAATCAAAAGTAGTACATGTTATTGGGAAAAAAAAAAAAGTGAAGAGTGACAGAGATACAGAAGTGGGATTTTTCTTCTGGCTATAGATAAAGGAATGGACAGCGAAGGAAGAGTGTGAACCATGAAGAGAAGAATCTATCAATATTAAAAAAATATCACATTTGTGTTTATGGATAGCAGATAACGTGAAGGAGACAAACAAGGAAACCTCTACCAAGCAAAGAATTTATTCACATTTATAACATACCAAACGTCTTTCATCTTTGTCACACACTCTTTGACAAGCCAAATGTTTTGTTATTGTTTTGGTTTAATAGATTATGTTATAACTTAAGAAATTAACTGCAGGGTCAAATGCTTGAAGTTTATCAATCAAGTTTTATAGGAGGAAATTAAATATTCTGTAATGGTATAGGACTAATTTTATATCGATTGTGACGATAATTTCAGAATCTCCTTATCAGAGAATTAATTTTCATTTTATTTTGATTAAATTGGCCGGAAGTGAAAGAAGTTAAATTACAAAAGACGGGCGAATCAACAGAGGAGAAAATTGAGGACAAAAAGTATGCAAGTGAGACTATAAAGTAACACAAAAAAGACAGGACAGCTCTGCACCGAAAAATCTTGAGCCAGTTGGCATCTGTCTGTCTATCTCTAAGTTTGGTTTAGGGACGATGTTATCTTAGCATTTTATAAGGAAAATAGCAAGTGATGTAGTTGTGTTGCATTTTTATATGTTTTTTTTCAAGAATATTCGCATTTTATATGTTTGGTTTGGTACAATCACAACTACAAATTAAACATTTACATGTGCAATGTGATGTGAAATTGGACCATGTTGTACTAGTTATGTAAACATTAAGGATGCTTCCATTGTCTGTATTCACAACTTAAATTAAACAAATATTTTTTCACATCTAATGAACAAACAATATCGGTTCGTAATTAAACAAATGCCTTTTGTTTTAATTCTTCCAATTCTAATTATATTTGCATTAGTTAGTACTTATTAAAAAAAAAAACTCTGAATGGCCCAATACTTTCTTCCAGAAAAATCTTTTCAAAAATCGTGGATACCATATCAACTACGTAGTTCATGTGATGAACTCTCCCACAATTTTAATGTTTTATAGCTGTTCTCTAGTGATCCAAAACTGAACTCAAAAAGGCTACTAGAAAAAGTTTCATCATTACAATTACCAATGAATCAAGTATGTTTACAAAGTATCTGACTGACTCGACTAGATTTCATCAGGCACTGACAATAATATATCAGAGATATGTTTAATTAACAAAGCGAAGAAACAACAGAATGCAGTAGTCAGCCATTCTCATTGTATCATTCCAGGCACATAAATGCAGACAACTCTTGACTCATTGTGCTTTCTGAGCTTTAGATCTAGGGGGCCTTGCAGGTTTGATTATGTAACTGAGGATGATCAATGCAATGGGAAGAATGGTACCGATGTAATACAAGCTCCTATATGAGGCAATTGTTTCGTGCAAGCTTAATACCTGTTGCCATATAGGAAAACAAACATTAGAAACTTTTATACTCAAATATCTAGCTCTACGAGATCATGTTGTTGTTTGTGCATGTCTATACATGTATGCCTTTGTATGCTCTCAAGGATAAGGAGACTTACAATAAAACCAACAGAGGAATAGTTCAGGACAAGAACTGTGTAAGCAAAGTTCATGAGATCCAGTATCATCTTAACGATGCCCATATTTGGAGGCAGACCTTGTTGCCATCTGTATATGACTGCTCACAGAACAACAAAAGTATGAGGTCAACAGGAAATAATTATCATCAATGCCATGTATATGGGTAGCCAAAACAGTACCTCTTGAACCAGCAATCATGAGTGCTGACTGAACAAAGAATATGATGTACCCAGGATAGAGTCCCTGTAATTCAAGAAGACAAGAAGTCGGAGGATGAAAGTTACATCAAATAAAGAAATTCTATTAAAGATGGGAAAACTTTTCACAATCCTATGTCTTTAAGGTGAAACGCTATCAACCAAAGAGGAATATGTGGAAAAACAACAGGATTACTCTTCAATCAGCAAAATATAAAGATCACATCACATGCTTCTAAGCATTTTTGAGATGAGAATAATAATTACGAACAGGAGTAGACAGAAAGTTATCCAACAGAAACATGCCATTGAAAGATTTTAGAGAAATACACAAGGAAAAACACTCATGTAGAATGATGTCCAAACCATGATAGTCAGTATATAGAAGCTGGGACCTTGGGCTATGAAATGTTCGATTATTCTTATACAGGTAACATGATCCTCAGAAGTCCTATGAAATGCAAAAACTAATTAATACAAGTAATGGTTCCCAGTCCAGATTTTTATTAAAATAGAGAAGTTATGATACCTAAGACATTCATTAAGTAAAAGAGAGAACATATATCCCTACGTATCGCCAAGAAATCTCAATGACTGATAATTGGTAAGTAACGTAAAGGAACTAGAGAATATATGGAAAACTGCACAAAGCTCTCTTCTTATAAAATATTCATTGAATTAATTTCAAATAGGTAGTAGAGTAGAACACAAGAAAGTATGATTTGATTGCAATAGCATCACACATCGTAATTGTTCACACATTTGCAAAGCATCCTCAATATTAAACTCCTGAACTTTTATTTCATAAAAAATTGGAGATATTGATATATCAGCAGCACATTTAAGGATGTCGTAAAGGTAAGAGATACTCACATGCCAAACAGCACTAACAGTCTGCGTAGCCAGCAACTCAAAGAAACCAGGTTTCTTATTCTTTTGAACAAGCCTCTCATACACATCTGCAGCGATAAGATAAATCAGGTATGTTTTTTATAGCTCCTGCTCCATAGCTATGCAGCATAATTGTGTATCCACAAACTATTTTTAAGTCATCAAAATACAAGTTCATCTCTCACATCTGAGTACACCGTACCATACTGTGATCAAATGCCACAAATATCAACCAGAGAGTGAAATTTATGAACCAATTCTTTCATAATTAGACTTGCAACACTGACACATGATATATAACTTCTTAAGAAAGACCTTGATATATTTTATGACTGGACTGCACCAAGTACTTAATCTGACCTTCTAATAGTTAACAATTTCTGTCCTCAGAAAACCAACTAATTTCCATTTAATTAAATTCATTTGAAATTGCTATCAAGTTGTTCTTTTCCTCTTACATATTACCTGTACCACTTTTAGTCATGCCTAGATTATTACTGACATTAAAATACAATACCATTACAGCCTAACTTGAATTTTCTCATCATGCAGATGCCATTAGCAACAACTTTCCTGACTTTAAGATTGAAAAATACCATATGCCATGGATGACAGGCTAGAGATACTCACAGTGACGAAGCCAGGTGCTGACTTGTATATTCCAGACAAGTGGTATTTGAACTGCACTCTTAGCAAACTCAACACCCAAAATGTCAACAGCTTTAGCACGTTCCCATTTTGGCTTTGGTGGAGAAGAATCTGTCCAGCCACTAATACCCAGGCCGGAAATAATAATTGCAGCCTCTGAAATTGACCAGATGAAATAATATTTCCAACGTGCTGTTAAGCCAACCATGTATGTATAACTCAACCGCTTCCAGAACCCCCATTCTTGGTATAGGGGTTCAGTAAAACGGGACAAGGGATGATGTGGTGCCATATAAAGATACAAAGCCATGCAAAAAGCAGCTTGGACGAGGGCTCGAAGCGTTGCCAGATATGGTGATGGCCATGGTCCACTCCAAATCTGAAAAAAGAAGCAGATCACAAAGCTTATAACTAATCATTTCCACCTAAACAAAGCATACAGAATGGACAAAATAAAAAAATAACAAACCTACCCCTTTTCCTTCGGTCCACTCAAGATAATCCTTCATTTCATAGACAGGGCCAGCAAAGTGACTGCCACAACAGAGGCAATAACCAAAATACTCAATCAATGAGGGCAACTTAATCAACCGATTTTTTTTCTGGGCTTCTCGTAAGCCCTCCTCTTTCAGTAACCCATCATTGTAATTTATTGCACAGGAAATGACTTTTAGCGTTAACACCATTAAGGCTCCTGGAAATTTAAAATGATTCACAACCAATCATCACTTAGACATCGACAGATCATGATACATCAACGTAGAATATCGCTAAATATCATAAAGTATTTGCATGTCTAAGCATATGCAAACAAAATAAAGTTCAAATTTTTAATAACCTAATAGAAGAGAAACCTATAAGTTACCACCACTCATCACAACTTAGGTGATAATGGAAAAGAACTGAACTGGTTTACTTACAACTAATTATCAAAAGAAATAAGTTATTCTTCAACAATTTTATCGGTCACATAACCCTATTTACCATATGAAAAGAGTAAAGAGATATTCAATGATTTCACCTTTGGAGGACAAAATCTAGGGAAAGGCAGCAATAATCCTTACCTGTAGCATCAATACCTCCTTCCTTCCAAGCATCACCGCTCATGTAATATACATGGCTACAAATCCATAAGAGAAATGATTTTAGCAATATGCACATAAAATAGTTGGCCACAGTCTAATCAATAGTATTATCAATTACAACAGAAAAAGAAGAGCAAGATGCCACTTCTCACCTCAAATGCATATAAGAGACAATTTTAGTATAACAGTATACAGATAACAAACATTACATAATTAGGTGGCATGTTCCTCAAAATACTCCCACATTACGTGAACAGAACTATTGTCCCACATTCTAAATGAATGAGATATAAACATTGGTCACCTGCTAATTTACTTGTATGATTCATTGTCATATACAAGAATCCTATGACTGAATCTCATTCACGATGAACTCTAGGAGGGATTTGGTTTATAAATTACTATTGCATAAAAAAAATAAAAAATAAAAATAAAAAACATTATAAATGTTGGTTATAAAATCCCCAATAGAGCCACAGCCACTGAGGGCTTATTTATAAGCTTCATGAACTTATCAGCCGAATTTGCTTCTTGGATTCTAATATAACTTTTGAGTATCTCATATACAATGCAAGTTTTACTAGTGATTCACAAAGACGAAGTTGAATCATACTAACTAAATGTCATCGATGATGCTTTACCACCATGGTAAGAATAATTTTGTCAAAGGTTGCATATTTTTATTCCAATTCTAAATAATCTATCCCATCAAATACCTGAACACTCAAATTTTATATAATAGTGTTTTCCAACATTACAAACGAGAATCATTTAAATCTCTCTAGACAGAAGTAAAATACAACACACAACAGTTTTTTTTACAAGAAGTACTAAATATCAGCAAAAAACTTGAACTTGATGGAATGACTCAAATGAAGAAACAATCTTCAATAAAAACCAAATCAGCAAATTGAAAAAAAAAAAGGTACCAGCCAATGAGATAAGCGAAACCCAAAAAGAAGGTGAGGATGCCGCACTTGGCGCGGAAAAAGAGCATGGAAAGATAACCCGACAACATGGGCACCAAGAAATGTAGATTCGAAGAAAACCCAAATGAGAGGTACGATAAAATGGCGCCTGAGAGGGCGGCATAAGCGTGTCTGGCGAGAGGAGTGGGGAAAACTCGCCAGAAAAAGCTGACGGGAATAGTGGCGACGAAGCAGAGAAGGAACCTCAGCACCGGAACGGAGACCCCAATTGAGGCTGCCATGGATTCCATGTCTAGGTTCGTCATTGTTTTGGTTTGACTTGGATGGGGATCCCTCTGATTTTCAGTATCGATTCCTCTTGTTTTTAACTTTCTATTTTACAAATGAGGAAGCAACAAGAGCGACTGAAGAACTCTTCCGCTTTTGTTTGGATTTACAATGTTGTCCCTTTTTTTCAATTATTTTATCTACTCAAAAATAAAAATAATACGTTATCTAAAAATTTATTTAAAATTTTATATAAATAATATAATAAATTAATTTATATTTATCATATTAATTTAAAAATTATATTGATAATATGATAATTACTTATAAACTTATAACATCATATTATTTAGATAAATTTTTAGATGATATAACATTACTATTTTAAAAATTTAGATAATTTCTAAATCACATCATTTATTTTAAATAATATGTAAGAAATTATTTAAATCAATTTTTATTTAATGAAATTGAAGAATTGATTTTATTATGTTATATATATATATTTGAAATTTTATTCTATTATATTTAATTCAAGTAATTTAATAATTAATAATTTATAGGTTTTTTTTTTATATTGTCTAAATCAGGTGGTTTGATTTGACATTCAATTATAAATAAGGAATTAAATGCCATTAACTGGGCATTGCTAATCTTGTTTATGAAAGAGAATTAGGGATCAACCTTTTTCAATTTTTTTTTATAAAATTTATCATTAATTCAAACAACTGTGTCACTGTATTAATGAATCACTGTAAAAATAGTTTGAATAAGATGTGTACCACTACCCACAAGGGTTAAAAAAAAAAATTCAACTTGTGAAGGTTTTGCGTTTTAGGTTGTCGTACGGACAGAATTGTGATGATTATTGGAGCAATTAAGGAGGACTGAAACATTTGCTGCACAGTTTGTCAGAAGAAATGTATGGTGATTGGTGCAGTGCAGTAAGACTTGATTGTGGTGTTGCAGAGGAAAATATTTTCCTGTCATCTGATTGGCGATACCATACACGCTCCGTTGTCAACTTGGGAATGGGGGTATGATTTGGTTTCACGAGCCTTGTAATCATCGAGACACATTAATTGGCACGATGAACACACCTAATATTAATCCATCTTTTCAATTATAATTATTCGCCATCTTCTTTGGTATTTTCACCGACTTTTTTTGACTCGGTTAGCTACTTGGCTACAACTAGAAACAACTAACAACCTTTCTTTCAAAAAACACAAAAAAGAAAGAAAGAAAGAAGCAGCTAACCAACCAATTCCTAACCAATAATCATAAATATTGTACGATATTTGTATAATGAGAAAATTCCAAAAAATTCCTGTAATCTCAAAAACTAGACATTATTTTTCATTATTTCAAAATGGATCAAGAATGTCCATATTATTTTTTTTTTCGAAGTATCAAAAACATTCCTCAATTGGATGTTTGTCAGCCTCCTTTTATTTAGTTAAGGACAATTTTGTCCTTTGGAATATAAAACCTAAATTAATAAAAATAATAACATAGAAAAAAAAATGAATGTATTTGTGTCTTCATCTCCATCATTGATGAAAACCCAATTCGATCTCCATTTACATGTCCATGAAGATCGAGATTCATGCATTTTTTTTTTCAAAAAAGGTGATGAGCTCTAAATTGATAAGAAATTGTTGATGTGTTGTTGTTTTTTTTTTTTTTTTAGTGTTTTTTGTGGCGGGCTTTGGATAGAAGGAGAAATGACGTTTTTGTTTGGTTAGGAAACGAGACGGAGGAATACTGACGTTCACGGCAACGATGATGATGATTATGGATGATGTGCAGGCAATAAGTTAATGCAAGAGAAGGTGATGGAGATCTCGATGGAAAAGGAAGACCAATCGAATGGAGACCCAAATCAAAACCTTTATTGCCATCACATAAAACCCAAATTTGGATTTCCATTCAACAACTATAGTGATATAGATTTGGTCTCCATCAATGACGAGATTAAGACCCAAATATAAACCCTACCTTCTGTGACGATTGGTCTTTATCGTTGTCATTGTCTTTGTTCAATTGTTACATTAATCATTAAGACTATTTTTATTCTTGTTAAATCAAAAAATCTTAATAGTTTTTGGAGTTGATGGTGGGAATAAAAAAAGTAGAGATTCAAGGATGCATCGGATTCAATCCAAATGGAGACCTAGACCTAGGTTTCTGTTATGTGGCATCCATTCATGGGAATCTTTATATGCAAAATATCATCTCCAATAAAGATGAATGGAGATTAGATCTCCATCTTCCATGTTTTTAAAATGGATAGTGGATATGTCTCCAGTTTATATATATATATATAAAAGGACAAATTTATAATTTCATGTCTTTATGTTACATTAACTGTTAGAATTAACGAGATGTTTTTTGTACTTTACAAAATAATAGAGAAGTTTTTGGTTAATTGGAAAAAACAAAAATAATTGGTCTATTCTGAAGCCAAAGCGGGGTTTTTGAAATTTTTGTTTTGTTTATAATGGTTGTAGATTTTCACCTACAAAATTAAAAGTTGATTTCTATACCCAATTGATAAGTATACTTATTATTGTAATTTTAATTTCATATAGTAATAAAAATAAGCAAAAATATGTCAAAAATATCGCTACAAAGAAAAAAACTAATTACTTGCATTTAAATATAAAAAATCTTAACTAATTTTTGGGTTATCTAAAAGAAAACAACCCATGTCTGGAGCCCTTCCCAAACTTGCCAACAAGAATGATACTTCAATTGTGTCTACCAGACTTTTGGACTCGAATTTAGCTTGACAACTACAAAATAATAACCAAGTCAGTGGACAACCTAAAGTGTTTCCAACTAAAAACCTCTGACCATTAAGTCGGATATCAGATGGATTATAAGAACCGAGATTTTCAAGAGTTCTGTAAAATAAACATATAAGTTCATGTTTTTCCATGTCTTATTAGATGGAATTCATGCCTATTTGTATTAGTTGTGATGAGCATTCTAGGACATCTCTAATTAAAATATTCGACGGCAATGAACACATGGTCTCCTGCTATGTTAACACATCATGGTGGCGATACGAATCCATGCATTTCCTTTACACATGCCATGCATTGCATGTGAATGTCCTGTGCACTTTTACACCTGCCATTATTGGCCACATGTGTAAGATATAAGAACACATCTTTTGTGCACCCAAGTGAGAGGGCCTTATTTGTACATCCAAGAGTGCAGAAGGTTGATTTTGGAGCCAAGGAAGTAATCGCACAGTGAACACAAATTTCATGTTGTCCACCTTTGTCCAAACGGTTATCAAACCATATGAAAAAAAAAAAATGGAACGTATTTTATCTACCATCATTAAAAAACATTTTATACATAGGTTACGATTCAAAAACACTTTGGCTATGTTTGGTATATGAGAAATGGGATGAGATTGAGATTTAATTTTTCTCATCCTCTCACATCCCATGTTTGGGTCACCTTTGAGGTAAGGAAGGGAATGAAATTTTTCATTCCTAGACCCACCTCTATTCCCAGTCACCTTGGGAAATGAAAACAGAGCTTAACTATGGGTTTTCAATTTCCCAAATTGACTGGAATCATTTATATTTTTTTATTCATCCTTTCTCTCCACACAACTCTTCCTTGTCTCGTTCTCCCACCATTACCGCAAACCACCCTAAACAACCAACATCACCTGCAATCCATAATCAATCGTAACAACAGACCCATCAATTACAAATGAAAAAAACTCAAATCAACTGCAATAGTTGTACGACACTAGTAATAGACCCATCAACATCTATCATCATTGGCAAGAAAGAGAGATGGGGAGAGACATAAGTAAAGACAACAGATTTGGGTCTCCACTTTCTCCAATGACGATGGCGATGAAGACGGCACTTGACACGGTTGATTTTGGAGTAGGAGAGGACAATGGCAAGAGAAACAAGTGAGAGCAACAAGTCCAGGTCTCCACTTTCTCTGGCGACGGTGGCGATGAAAACGAAGCTTGACATGGTTGATGTTGGAGTGAGGGAGGACGGTGGCAAGAGAAATAAGTGAAAGAGAAGCTCGATGGGGAGGGATTAGAAGACCGAGATATAGGAGTTGGTTAGAGCGGTGAGGACGGTGGCCACCACTTTCTCCGACTGCAGTATGGAGAAAAGAAACGAGAGAAGAAAAAAAAGAGGAGAGAGAGAAAGAGAGGTTGATTTATTTTGTTCTTAATATATATATATTGTTTTTAATATTAATATAATTTTAATATAATCTCAAGTCCTACTAAACATGGTACAATAATTTTGTAATTCAATCAAATCTAATCTGTTTCATTGCAATCCAAATCAATTTATTTCATTCCATTTCAATTTTGCATGCCAAATGTAACATTTCTCTTATGGATTCTTCTTATGATTAATGAATTTAGAAGCAGAACTCTCATAAATTTTCCTTATGAATCACGAATTTTGTTTGTTTTTCTTTCTTTGTTAAAAAGAAAAAGAAGCCATGTTAATCCTAAATTATTATGGAAAATATTTAGCACATTTATTAACTAGGAATGAAATCAAAGAAAATTAAATTTCATGGAAAAGAGAATAAAAGGAAGGAAACTTGATTCCTTCAATGGGAAGGGAGAATCAAGATCCCTAATTAAGTGTGTTTGTTTCCCTACAAATTTAGCAAACAATAAAATTACAAATCAAAAATTAAATTTTCTTTTCCTATTAAACATTTCGGATTAGTAAATGTATCAAAATGTTTTGTCCTTTTTATAATATTGTTTTGATGTCGTGTAATTTCTTATGAAAAAGGGGCCTAAACGTAACTTTTTAGGATGACAATATCGATACCTTTTATAAATTGTCCCCAATAGATTTTGTATCTACTTTTTTCTTAAATTATTGCTTTTTTTAAACTATCGCTTCCAGTGCGGTATAATATTAAGTTTATGCATGATCCTTGATTTTGAAATAATAGTAATTTGTTATTCTATTGTTCCTTGGATATTACTTTTTTTTTTTTTTTTAAGAATATCCTTGGATATTATCTTTGACTTGTTAAATCATTTAATATTTTCAAATAAAAAAATCATTTGATAAAGTTTGCCCCTACTGTGGACTTGGGCTACATGCTGAGTAATACGAGTCCAAAAACCAAACAAGAAACAATGTGAGAGCCCATGGCCATGACCAACTTTTTTTCAATATTATTTTGAGTGGCGATGTTGACAACCCTAGTACGTACACCCCTTCTCGCTTGTTCACCCCACTATTATTTTTTAAAATATTAAAAGTTTGTAATCACTGTTCATAAATTATTAATATATTCTTTTTTGTTTTTACTTTCTAATCTCCACCACCACTACCATCATGTTCTTTATTGAAATTTTCAATTTGATTTTGTAAGATTTCTAGCTTGCACTCGGCAACACCACCATCCTATCATTCTAGATGCAATTAAATGGTATCCGTGCAGTTTACTGAAAAAATATGATGTCCAGTTGCTTTCACAGACAACTGTTTATTTACTGGCAAAATATTTTGATTCTAAAAAACCATCAAAAGAAAACATTTCATCATACGAACTCACCGATGCCATTCCACCCTAGCCATTTCAACCATAAATGTACAATTTTATCTCTATTATTCTCCCTCTGATTTGTGTTTCCTCATCTGTCGATCTTTCTCTCTCAGTTTTTTTTTTTTTCCAAACCAAATCTTGCCCCACCCCAACTTCTACTATTTCATAATCATTCTCTCTCGACGAAAAATCGTAGCTTCCAAATTAAGTTATTCAGATATCAAGAAGATCACAATTACATTTTTTTTTACACTCTTCTCGAAAGTAAGGAGGTCTTGTTCTTTTGAACTTTTTCTATAATTAGATTTAGAATTTTCTTCTCTTGTATGCCGCTTTTAAATTCCTATCAAATAGAAATTAATGCTTTTTAGTTATTAAACTTTATAACAAATTGTGTTAAGAATGATGTGGGATGGTAAGGAGTTACAAAGTGGTTGAAACTTTAAACAAATAAAATGAGTTTTATCCATTAGTTTTCTTTCATGTTAAATCACCACTTATTTTACCGGATGCAGTTGCTGGTGTATAAAGAGATTTTCAACCATAAACATTTACATGGTCAAGAATAGACTGCAAAATAGGATACGATACTATATATATATATACACACAGCCAACTTGCTGCCAACATTACAGTTTAAAAAGTCTAAAATAAAAATTTATTTTATTAATTTTTTTTTCAACTACCAATAACTGTAAGAAACTATTGAAATCAATCACTGATAATACGATCCGGATGACAACTTCCACGATTGAGAGATGACTACTTTTACAAAAGGAAACTCACACTCACACATTGTGTTTCAATTAAACAAAAAGTAAGACTCGAACCTTTAATCTCTTAGGATCAAGAGAAATACTCAACACGGCGACTAAGGATGGTGTGTGTAAAATTTATTTAATAAGTGATCTTTACTTTCAAGATAAATTGCATGAAAACCTAAATGGGTACTATAATATCTAAAACTTAATCTGATAGGAAAAAAATTCAACTATAATATTTAAGACTTAATATTGATATGTGACACACCTCTTCATGTATAATGTGATAGATATACCTCTATTGTTGTAAAATATGTAACAAAAATTTAAGATAAAGTGAAAGAAAGAGTTTGAATTAAAAACCTTTAAGTTATTAATTATCATTAAATTCAAAAATTTAAACTGATAAAAAATAACTCGTATAGTCTTAAGATTGAAAATGATATTATTATTATTATTTATTATTAGTTTATGTTTGTGGGGAAAGGGCCCGACATGTTGCATATATTACAACTTGCAAGAAAAGATACAAGGGGCAGCCAGCAAATGAAAATTGACGTGAAAGAGACGGAGAAAGATGAATGCTTATTTCCTTCAATCATCAAGTAGCATTCAAATCCATATCACCATCCCAAAACAAGCCATTGGCTATCACGACAACTTTTGAAAAAACATGAATACACACACCATAAACAAGGACATAATTACACAAGAGTTCCATTTTCAAACGAACAAGGTAATACTATAGTCTATTTGATTCCATTTCTACCTACACACGGTGCCCTACCTCTATAGGATAATATAGACTTCCTACATGCAGCGGCTAAGTGCTATTCAAAAATGCTTTAACCTCTCTGCATATTTACTAGGGTATATTTGTACAGAATCTAAACTAAGGCCGCCTTTAGTGTGTGTACAGTCGATTTGTGTCATTGAGAATTTGACCTTTGTTGATGAATTTGCATTATCAACCACAAAGTCTCCTATGTGGTACTGAATCCATTTTCCAGTTTCATTCAGAATGCATTGGGATGAAGCATGTTGGCCGTCTGAAGTCCATAGCTGAAACTGTGCAGGCTTTCTATCCCAGCCATGGACATGTTCAGTGTTGCAGACTCGACGACCAAACCTCCTGGAGGCCCGTCCCAGCTGCAGTCTGAAAAATATGCTATAGGTTCCGGCTGGAAACGGGAATTCAACTTCCCCATCAACTTCAAACCACCAAATTTGCTGAAGATATGCAACTGAAGCAAATCTACATACAAGGGAAAGGGAATCCAGATCAATTCCATCTCTCTATGTAGCTATGGAGAAAACATACAACCTACACCTATACAATATTACGAGAAACTTATCCAGTTACATCAAATTTGATTTACTTCTTCAAAAACATATTTTTTGGCATATGCTATAAAGCCAACATCTATCTACTAAATTCACATGACCACACAAAACAATAACCTGTACTAAAGAAAACTTAGAAACTACAATTTAATACAATATTGTGAACAGAAAAGTTGCACAAACGATCATCAAAGCTTCACAACCAGAGCATCATAACTGATCAGTTTTCGACTCCATACATTTTACTGATTTTCTCTTCCCTTTTCTCTTTTTAAGTTCTGTACATTGTCTTGCTTCCTTAAAACCAATATGTATAGTGGATCTCATCAAATAAACAGTTTTAAGAAAGAAACAAGACTTATCTACATGCTTATTATAAAAAATTGCATCTGGTTGAAAAATAGATATAACAACAGAAAGAAATTCCGTATCCCCAGGACTAACAAATATTATCTGTTTACCGCAACGGAGTAATACAAAACCACATGCAATCTAAATCCACTATCTTCCCTTAAGGAGTAAACTTGTAATCAAACATCATCATATGCTTCACATTCTCTACCATATGTCATGAAAAGTAACACTGAAAAATCAATGTTCACATAATACAATTAAAAGCTCGAAACAGAGATAACAAAGAACCTTCTTTTGAAGAAGAATTTCAGCAAGAAATATCTCCCAACAGCGGCACTTTATAAACGGGCCAATCTAAAAAAATACTAGGTTATAATAATCTGACAAAAGAATTGTCCGTTCAATTAAAACATATTCTAATAAACCTCACCTAGATTCATCAGTTGGAATATGATTCCAATATCTTCTATCATCAATACCGGTAATTGATAAACCCATTGCAGATATGGATAAACAAACACCACCGCTAGTCTTATCTAGCCATACTTTCTGCAGCAACAACACATACCAAAATATCAACAACCGTAATTAATTAATTAAAGATCCAAACAAACAAATCTATAAGCCCTTCTGGTTAATAAAGTTTTTTTTTTTTTTTTCTCTTTCTCATATTATCTAATAGGTTGCTTATGTTGACGATGTTCAAACTTTTTTTTTTAAAAAAAAAAAAAAGAAGAAAACCCAAACCAACAAAAGATGGTTGCATACATACCTTGGTGTCACCATCGAGAGAATTGGCTCGACAAAGCCTGGAATAAATTTCTCTTTTGCCCAGATCGTCTTCCAAATCACCCAACACCTTTTCAATCAGAGATGGATAATTGGAGGGCAATTTGGACTCCCAAACAAAATCAGCAAAAGAAGCACCACGAAAGGCTTTGTTCAATCTGGCCAACTTGCAAATCTCAGGTGGGTCCAAATAGGCAATGATCGGAGCCACACAACTCTCCGGTAAGTCACCGAGACCCGTCTTCGTGGCTTGACCGAGAGAAGAATTCCCTTTTGGGGCCGCGAAAATAGCAGAGAAACTCGCACCCATCAACACCACCACCTTAGAAATGAAATCGAATCAGAGGCAGACTGGATTGTTGTACGGATCACTGAGAGAACGAGAGAGAGAAAAAAGAGGGGGGGTGATAGGGGTACCTATATTGTAGGTGTTAGTTTTTGTACACAGACGCGTACGCCAACATATTCTTTATGGAGGTTTGGTGCTTTGAGTTCTTGTGCAGTATGTTGTTTTGGTTTTGTCGGTTTCTTCGAGACAACTGAATTACACAGAAATACAGAGAGAGGGAGAGAGAGAGAACAGGGGGGATTACGATTACAGAGAGGATATTAGTGCGAACAAGTGGATTTCTTTCTGGTTTCCATAAAAATCAAATTATCAACTAATCCAAAGTTTTAAATAAGATAAATTTGGATTACAATTAATTAGTTAGATCGTATAGATCGTTATCCGGTACACTTTATACCCACCCTAGTTTTTTATTCCTAACAATTTTAAAACTCAATCAAAATCAATCACTAAATATCTTCTATAACCAAATATAATTATCCACACAAAATTTATAAGATAGGATTGTATGGAGAGAACACAATCACTTCATGGATACATTTGATAGATTGTATGGCTATATTTCATTTATTTGATTACCAATGAATACTTACATATATGGTCACATGAACAATTGAATATGAATTTATGTCAAACAAATTTATGATTTATTAAAAAAAAAATGCCTTGTCATTTCTTAGTGTAAGAGGTTTTCTCTTATCTTTAAAGTTTTTCTTTGTGAATAAAATTAGATGGGATGAGATTGAATAAGAATAGATAAAATAAGATTTGATAAGATTAAATTAGTACTACAAAGACCTGTTTGGAGCATTAGATTGGATTATTGAAATAGAATTTGACAAAACTTAGTTCGATCCCATGTTTGGTCGAGACATGGGACTGGAAACTCTTTTAAGTGGCTAAGCAAGGTCCCTTGCTTTCTTAGTTGTTTATTTTTTTGTTAGTTTTAAATTTATTTTTCCTTTTCTTTTAAATATAATATTAAATTTATTTAATTATTTTGAAGGTTAGGTTTATATATTAATTATTTTTAATAATAATATATTTTTATATTAATTGTAATATAATTATTATTTTATTTCAATTTATTAATATATAATTATACTTATTTTTAAAAATATAATTTAACATGTTATGCTATTTTAAAATTAATTTAATTATTTTAATTACAAAAAAAAATATATTATTTATAATTTTCAGTGCTATCCCAACCTCACCCAAACAATAAACAGAATTATTTTTATCTAATCTCGCACTGTACCAAATATATCATAATATTAACTTATTCAATCTAATTCAATCTTATCCAATCAAATTCATCAATATAATCCAATTCAATCAAATCATACATGTCAAAGTGCCAAAAGGACCCTAATATATTTGGTGGAGTTGGGATTGGATTTGATTTGCTTAAATTAATTTAATGTTATAGTAAATTGATTATTAAATAATATTTAATGATTTTTTTAAAATTTATTGGAAAAAATAATTATTTGTTTTTAAATATATTTAATGTAAATAATGAATTAATTAAAAAATAAATAAAAAAAAAAAAAAGTTCCATCCATTTGAGATTTGTGAAACCCATCAAAATGGGTGTGGGTGGGTTTTACCGTTGGTTCCATATAGGAGTGGAAAATTTTCCCATCTACCCATGCTTCAAAGAACAGCATGGGAAGGATGGGAGAATTTTCTTCTCAAACCCCGTTGATTTACAGGACACCAAACCGAAATATTTTATCAAATCTACTCTTTTTTTTTCTCCGGTAACAAACTCCTCGATATCTATTTGTTTCGGATAAAACAAAATCATTTACTAAACAAATTTATTTAAATTTTAGACAGAATTTTTTTTTAGTAAGATTAATTAAATTTCTTTTATTTATGAAGAGGCTAATCATGTAGCCCATGGCCCCATGCCCTTGTTAACTTCGCTTTGTCTACTGTTTAAGAATTATCATGTATAGAGTATCCATTGATAAATTTGTTATTGAGAATATCCATAACATAATGCTGTAATTTTATGTATTAATGAATCTTCATTTTTTTTTTAAAAAAAAAAAAAAAAGTTGATATGAAATTGGTTAATTTTGTCAAGATTTGTGGAAATTAATCAATCATTTGCCTAAATATATATTGTGTTAATGAAGAGACATTTATTTTTATAATATACAATGAAAAAGCTTGTAAAATATACATGAAGAGACTTATACCTTTATGTGGAAGTAGGATACATAACTACTTAAATTAGAAAGACGAAATATTTACTTTGTAATTAACAATTTTTATCATTTATAAAATAAACCCCATTTATTGTTTCTTGTACTTATGCATCACTTAATTACAAAACTCTAGAAAAAACAAGATTATGAAAAGTCTCTTAATTTTAATGAGATGAAAATGACATAATTATGTAGTATCAGTAAAAAATACATATTCCTCAAATTTAACTCCTAGTTCAAGTTAACTAACCATGGAAGTGGTTTGTTTTGCTTTTACAGTCCTATGAGTGTGTGTGTATGTATATATATATATATATATATAATTATATATATAGAAATAGTCTTGCGATATTTGTTGTTAAATAGTCTTGCGATATTTGTTGTTAGTGAAATTGCCCAATTTCAGATAGATTTGAAATGTGGCAAATGAGTTGAAAAATGAAAAAGAGAGAAAAAGAAATGTGGCAAATGAGTGGAGGTATTTGTGCTTTGGATGGCAGGATGAGCAAAAAAGGACAGTCCAATGAGTAGAAAATAAAACAATATTAGAATGTGTGATGTTAGAATGTGTGATGTGACTACTTGTAGGAGACTCTTCGATTTCAATTACAGCCATTCATAATGCCAAAAAAATCTTAATTGGGCACCTCTCCTCCATGTCTTTTTCTTCCTAGTAATCCTATCGAGTTGTCCTTCACCAACCCTAACCTTTTTATTTTTGTGGTCTCACTTTTATGGTCAGAGCAAGAAAATTTTATTTTATTTTTCAATATTATTATAAAATAATCTAAATCAACAATGTAAAAATCAAATAGTATATACACGGAGGACAGTGGTGACCTAATAGATAAGTCTCTCCCCGCCTCCTTTCTAATAGCAGATTCAACCTTTATTGGCCACATATGTGATGATTTTCTCATTTACATGTGAATAGTCATCTTTTGAATTTAGAAATAGATTTTCGGACTATTTATCGAACACACTCTATTAATAAATCCCAAAAAATATCTGAACTAGTATCAGAAACAATATATATATAAACCTATTTATATGATTTAAAAATTTATTCACATTACATTATGAGATTTTTATTCATATTATATTAAAAAATATCTACTCTAAAATATATAATCTTATCATATACAGATAAATATAAATATGCATAATAGGAATTTTTTTTTTTTTTTTTTTTTTTGAAATCGCATATTAGGATGTTTTAAATAGATATTGGAAAGTTATTTTTTATTGACTCAGATATTTTAACCATATTTTAAAAGTCCGATTACAATAGCTTCAAGCTGTTAAATTTGTGTTGATGGGAGAATAGTTTTATTGTTTCAGCTCCAAACCCTATTTTCAAATTACAATTACAATAACTTCAAGCTGATAAATTTGTGCCTTTGAGCTATGAGGGAGCAGTTTTATAGTTCCAAAGTCCGATTACAATAGCTTCATGCTGTTAATTTTGTGTTGATGGGAGAGTAGTTTTATAGTTTAACTCCAAACTATTGTTTACACCAATATGCAGTGGCACTTTTGTTATTTTATATTTTATTTTTTAATCTAACTGTGACATTTTTTTTTAAGAAAACTACTTGTGGTAACCATTTTAACTTAAATTATTATCATACTGAATGAGAATCATCTAACAACAAATCATATTACATTCTAAGTTGAAACTATTATGCCCTCCAATAGAATCTCTATTAATAAACAAATCTAATCTAAAATAATTAATTTGATGAGATTCCATTAAAATTTTACCTAAATTTCTATTTTGGATAATGGAATAGATTATATATATTTTTTCATTATTATCATTAACCATACACTCTCAATTATTATTTAATTGTACTAAACTATATTGTAATCCAATTCAAAAGAATATTCTACAATAAGTAATCAATACTGAAATTTCTAAAATTAATTTTTATTTTATTTTATTTTAAACAAACCAATGCACATTGCTTTCAAAAATGAGTAAATGAACCAGAATACCTAATCTTGAGTTTTCTGTATCTACACACGTATTGATCATCACAATTCACAATATCAAATGAATTATACCCAGGTTGCGCTCCATGATATAGACATACAATGCAAAAATCATATAAAATTATGACATAAAGATAGCACATGGGTCAGTTGGCTATTGCACTTCCTCATAAGTATCAACAATATTCAATATCATCGTTTTCTCCAATCAAATAATTAAATAATAAAAAGTACATAGTGTTTACCATTCTTGATTAGATAATTAGTATATAATAAAAAAACCTGATTAATTATTTTTTGTTTTTGAAATAATTGATTAATTAAATTCCGACAATAGAGCAAGTGAATAACGTGGCTATGGTCTTCTCTTTTAAAATTCAAAGATGAAATCTGTGGACCAATAAAAACGTGTCGCGTCAGCAAAATAGCATCTCGAATCTCGACGTATGTCTGAGTCAGCATGAGACGTGTCAACCAGAACTCCAATTATGGCAACACCGGCTTGAGACACGTGTCACACGGTCGGCAAGTGATGATGTAATTAGGGATGAGAAGGAATGTGGAAGTGGAAGCGAGGCCATGCTGCCATGGACGTTTATATACATATTTATGTACATGAATTTATAATTTACTTGATTGATCATGTGCTGCCAAGAAGGAAAATTAAAGTTATTAGTGGTTTAATGAAGGACCACAACTTTCTTAATCACATATATAATAGTGTTGCTTCCATGTGATTTGGAAGCTTAACATTCCCCACATAAATAGAATAATAATTCTAATATGTTAACATTGATAATATATTTAAATGTTAAGTCATCAAAAAGTAACAATGGCTTTGAGATGTGATATCATTTTCCTTAAGGACTTATTTGCACCCATTTGAAAAGTTTGTTAATGGATTTTTTATGCAAATTACCTTCAGGATATAATAAAACCAAAATACTGCAATAAGCAATATTTAAGTATTCTCAAACAACTCTTGTAGAAATTGTATGATTATAATTAAATCAGAGAGAGCGAGCTTTTGATCATTTTAAGAGAAGTATTTCATAAATTTTCATATATCTTAATTCAATATTCTTAATATGTATTTGTAACACCTTGAAATTCTTTGTTATCGCTATTACCTAAATATTAATCAAGCATAATTAACGTTTATTAATTTTATTAATCGGACTTCAACAAATACTTCTCCATGTTTATTTATAAATTTCATTACATTTATAATAAACCCGTTACAATATTTGACCATGTCTGGTTCCAATTCACTTAACATTTGTAAAATAGACACTTTATGTATTCACTTTAATGTTTAATTAAAATATTAATTCTCTCATTTACAATGTTCTTGCATATATTAATTTTACAGTCTATTCAACATTAACCAATGATCATAAAATTTCATTTTAGTATTATAAAATTTAAATTGAATTTCATAAATTATATATCAATTATATAGTTAAACATTAGTTTTGTGGATGTTATTGTCGCATCTAATTCATTAGTAGTGAATCATCCAATAATATTCTCAAGTTTAAGTCTCTACATTATAAATAATATTTAAGAATACATTAACTTTCTGAATTGTATGTCGATTTTGTAAATTTAGTAGAAATTTTATAATATAACAATACTAACCATGAAAATATGTTACTCATTTTATATCTCAATTCGTGTCACATTCGTATTACAATTTGATAAAGATCGTTTTAAATTCAATAAATTCACATATAGATCATTTTGAAAACTAGGACTAATATTTTTTTTAAATTATTCTTCCCGTCGTGTTGTCCACTTTTTTTTTTTTTTTTCGTTTTCATGTTCTCTCTTCTTCTCTCTTCTTATTCTCTTTATTTAGGTCATAGGTGTAGAAAGAAATAGGACGATATGTAAAGTTTTACTTATATTTTAACTTCTTATTTACAAGTTAAAATAATATGTCATGAGAAGTTTATTGGGTGGCGATAGAGCCACCCTTAAGTTTGTCATCAATAATATTGTGAATTAAATATAGGTCATTTTCTATCCCACTCAAATTTATAATAGTTAATAAAAAAGTCAAACAAAAATTTTATTGTTAGAATAATTTAATTTAAAAATACATATTATATGCTTCAATTTGTCTTACTGGTAATTAACTTTTAGGAGTAAAGATAAAAATGCTCTTAAAATAAAGGTGTTATCATTTGTATCAAATTTCAAATGTTTATATAATTTATTACTCAAAGAGGTTTTCCTTTTTTTAATAAAATTGTCAAAAAAAAAAAAAAACTACATCAACTTCTCTGCCGCTTTTCGTCATCCTTTTCAAGGTGTGATGTCTTTTTCGATGAAATCTCTATTTTCTTCATCCGACATTTTTCATTGTTTTTTTTATTTCCTTATTCTTCTTTCTAACCAGAAAAACAGAAATTTGCGTTTCCTATTAGGAAGAAGAAGAAGAACGAAGTAGAGGAGGAGGACAAGAAGAATTAAACTTCAGCCTAAGCAAGGTGCTCGATGAAGTATGGTGAGAAATATGATGAGTAGGGGTGGGTATTTGGGTGTTTGGTTCGGTTCTTGTTGGTATCGAATACAAATCGACAAATTATTCGATCTTCAAAATAGAAATTGAACATGCTTCTTTGTAAGGTCGGAATTGACCAAAACTGAATAACATAGTTCAATTTGGTTCCATGTTTAACACCTCAATCCAACAAACCAAAAGTCTAAAAATAAACTCAATCAAAACTGATATTTAAACACTAATATTCAATAAATCATAACTCAAAAACTCAATCAACACTAATATTCAACAAAACTAACCATAATCAACACATAAAAAAATAAATCAAAACACCTTATGATGGCGAGGTGTCATTTTGTGACAACCAGCAGCTACTGTTGAGAAGAAGCTACAATCAACAGCGATTGTCGAGAAAAAGCGATGTGCAACAACAATCGTCAACCGGCTAGCAGAAGCGACGAGCAGCAGCCACCAGACTCTCAAGTGAGTCGATGAAGACGAAGCAGAGAAAAGAGTTAGAGGGAGATAAAGAATGCTTGAGGGGGAGTAGATGAGATCGATAATGACACAAGCAAGAAGAAAGAATATGAGAGAACAATAGAAAAAATAGCACAAAAGAAAAAGGAAGAAAATGGGTGTAGAAAGAAGAAGAATGAGGAATAAGAGGGGGAACGGAAAAGTAAGAAATGACAATGAAGTTTGAAGAAAAATCTAGAATTTTTGGATGAGTTTATATTTGTTCCACGGGTCAGGTCAGTTCTGGATATCTAGAACTGACTTGATCTGTGAAACATTGTATTTTTAAGTTTTGGGGTCTGAACACCCTTAATTTGAACATGAAAACCAAACCGAATGCCTACGGATCGATTCAAAACACCCTTAATTTGAACATGAAAACCAAACTGAATGCCTACGGATCGATTCAAATCGAGATGTTCGGGTTGGTTCCATAATGTCCATCCCTACTGATGACTGTAAAGGAGAGAGAAGTACAAATTAAAGGTGAAAAGGGTAATGTTGTCTAAAATTTAATGTCTTAAAACACCAATAATAAAATTATACAAGTAGAACACAATACCTCATATCCTGTTATATTTACCTAGTTTTGTATGATTAGGCTACTTGCATTTTGTAAAATACACAGTTGAGTAAAATATATTATTTATCACCTAGAAATGATCGCATCCAATAAATCAATTGCGTCCATCATTAACATATGACCAAAATAAATATATTACACTGCAAGTGGTCTTAATAAAACAAAAAGCAAATAAATATATTTTTAATCCTGGTATCATTACCTTTGTAAACTTGTAATGTGACAACTGACAATTTTCAATTTTCCAGCAACTTGTCAGTGTTCAAACTACAGTACGCAGCCGGCCCTAAACAGGGTCTCTTTTATTAAAAGTTGAATATGGAAGCTGGTCTCTCAAATTCAGACGAACTAACGCTTGGTTTCTTAAAGTGGGTGCTGCATGTGTCGTTTGAACTGAGCAAGTTGATTTTGATCAAATTCTTATGACATGGATCCATAGTCAAACATATAGAAGTAGAACAAATAATAACATTGAATTGGTCAATTCCATTGGTTCGCAGCCGCATGTTTAAGACCTTTTCTTTGATCAAACTATTCTGAAATTTTATGTATTACTATTTCCATATTGCAAATTTTGGGATAGAGAAGGATAAGTGATCTAATCTGTAGTTAGCTTTAAAACAATGACCAAATATGTAATTGGAGCTACTGGACATAAGGATCAAGATCTTACCGGTTTCTCACGTTTTTAGTATAATAAGTTCTTGTGTGTGCAAGAATAAGATAAATTTGTCACAAGTATGTGTTGAAATAGAAATATAAATTAAAATAATAGGGGACATTGGCTTAGCGGTCTTCATACTCATATTAGTGATGATGTGGATTTATGTCATATTATCTCGATTTAATTTTGAATTAATTGTAATAATTTTTTTAAAAAATTAATCATTTCACCTTTTATTCTTGCTCCTTATGTAGGAATTCCAAAAAAAGAGTGGAAAAGTCAGGAAATTGGCGGAAAAATTAGTGAGTTATTTTTATTGTCTCGCTATAATACTTTTATCATTTATGTTCCAAACCATTTTATTTCGTATTTTTATAGTAATTGCTGATATAAATGTTTTAATATAAAAAATAATAAAATAATAAAAGAAGAAGAAGATGCAGCCTGTCTCCTTGGAGAATGGTTTTTGGAATAATAAATCAGCCAAAAGATAAAACCCCATAAGATACAGAAAATGTACACCACAATTCATATAACCACTAATTTACACATAAATAAACGGATATATGGTGAAAATAGCAATTTGAAAAGCCATTTATTTTATTTTTTATCGACATTCATTAATTTTTCAACTTGTCAAATCAAAATATTACTGAATTATTTTTTTTTATTAAAATAAAAAATATAGAAAACTTCATTTAGAAAAAAATGATTCCATCACTGAATTGTTCCACCAGCGGTGGATATCTGCATCCGTTCGATTAGGTCTCATCCATTGGAAAGATCTTTGTGCTTGTTTGGTTGAGCTTGTTTGAATGGGTTTTTGAAATATCTTTATTTATAGGAAGGTCTATTTCTAGATCTATTAGAAATAGAAATAGAGTTTTTGAAAAAAAAAATAGTTATTTAGTTGGTAATTAAAAAAGTATTTTTATAGTATGAAAATTGGCATATTATTAAAAAATTTAGTTGTTTTAAAATATTTTGGAGTTTTGTTTAATAAAAAAATATCGTTAATTGTATCATCTCAAAAAATTTACTAAAAATATGAAATTAGCATATTATTTAATTAAATGATTTTATTTTGATAAAGGTATTTCATATCAATAATAAAAAATTAGGGATATTTTGATCAAATAAATATATATATATATGTAAAAAAGGACTATTTGGAAAAACCCATCATCATGAGCTTTTACTTGAAATATGAAATTACTAAACAGAGCATATTATCTAATTAAATGATTTTATTTTAATAAGGGTACTACATATCAACAATAAAAAGTTAGGTATATATTGATCAAATATCTCTTTTTTTAAAAAAAAAGAAAAAAAAGAAAAAAAAATGCCTGTATAGAAGAACCCCCTCTTCATGAGCTTATTAGAGGTTAACCTCTACTGAATTAAAGAAGTTAATATAAAAACCCCAACCAAACAACACCAAAAAAAAGAAAAAATTAAATAAAGATTAGTAGAGTTTTTAATACTGTAGAAAGCCTCCTATATCTAAAGATCTCCTCCTTCAATAGGAGAAAAAAAAAAGTGGTCACCAATGGATGAAAAAAAAAAAAAAAAGATCATACATTAGAGATACAGATGATAAGAAGGGATCATCAAGAGGAAAGAAAGAAGAGAATTTATTATTATTAATAATTTTCTGTTTTTCAAGATTAATAATATATATTACTTTTTATCATATTTGTAAATAAAAAACACATGAAAAACTAATCAATTTTAAATTAATTTTGTAATTTGAAAATATAAGAAAAAAGGCATATATATATAAAATATTTTTAATTAAAAAATCAATTTAAATTATATTTTACTCTTATAATATACTAAATTGTTATTTTTAAAACAACTACAAAAAATATATATTTCAATATGATTATTTTTTTTTTTCCAGAATACTGTTTCTTAAGTGTATTTCAAATCATAAAAATATGAAAATTAATTTTTCACTTTAAATAAAAATTAACAAAAAAAAGCTAAACACAAAATACATTACTGATAAGTTAGATAGATCAGTCGCCTATTCTTCTTGATTCGAAAAAAAAAAAATGAAAAAAGTTGCCTCTTCTTCTCTTTTATTTTCTTTTTATTTTTTATTTATAAATTATGAATCAACTGCTTATTCCAGTTGGAAGTAAACATGTCCAATCAACTTTTAAAGATTTACAACATCTTTTTATCATTGGAAGAGATATTATTTCATGGTTTTTCTACTCAATGTCTCAATTATATATGGCATGGCGTGAAAGTTGAGAAGCAAAGATCAGAGGGTTGTGGCAATTTATAGTTACGTGTCAAATCTTTCGAGCTCGGTCGGTCGGTCGGTGCTCGATTTTGTAAAGGCAATCCCAATTTCATATTGTTATTTTATAAGATATATGTGCTTTCGGTGGAAAATTAACGAAATTGCTACTCACCACCACATGTTTATGTATATATATTTGAATTAAAATATTAATTCTTGTATTTATATCATATATTGGGGGTATATTAAATTAAAATAAGTTTTTAATAATTTTAATTAAGAATGATAATAAAATTTTTGTATAAAGACCAGTTTGCAGTGTACATTTAACTTTCATAGGAGTCTATACAACAGATAATACCACACCCTTACCCCACGTGTATACCCGCTCATAATTTGTGTCATGCTTCATTTCACCATTTTTATTTGAAATTTACCTAAAATCGTTCGTATTGTTAATTTTTTTAATGGAAATATTAGGTAAAAATTAAAATATTGAATTTTGATCTTGATTTAAATAATATTAAAATATTAAAACATAACAAATTAAAAAATATAAAAATGATATTAAAATATAAAAATATCAACAAATAATATTAAAATATAAAATATATAAAAAATCAATAAATAAAATAAATAACAGTAAAATATTAAAAAATTGCCGCAAAAAAAGAAATATTAAAAAATTACAATTGAGGATTGGAAACAACATCTTCAGTTTATTTTCTTTTTTAAAGAGATCTCCATCATCCATAAATGATGGATAATAGGGATTAAATTAAAAATAAAAATTAAAAGTTATCGTAAAAAAATAAGAAAAGTTAAAAAATAAAAATCCAAATATTTAAGATGAAGATTTAGGTTAAAAATGATCATCTTATCTCTTCTTTATCATCATTTTCTTCTCCATCAACCTCACCCTTCTTCATCATCAATCAACATGATCGAATCCATCACAACATCACAAAAACAAATCCATCTTAAACTAAAAATATCTATCAAATATAAATAAATAAAAATTATGGGGTCTTTGCCAGAGACCCCAAGTTTCTGGTTGGTGGGACTGTCTCTACATCTAAGATGGAGACCAACTGGTCTCCCTCCCAGTTTTTTATTTTTATTTTTTAATCATAATATTATTTTATTTATTAATTTATTTTATTAAATTATGTTTATTTATATGTTTAATTATAATATTATTTTACTTTTTGCATCTCAAGTCAAATGATCAATATTTTCAACATAACGTAATTGATGATGGTTAGGGACATTATTGTCTTTTCACCAATCTCCAGGGATATTTTAAGTATTATTTATTTCGACATTAGAAAGGATTTTGGATAAATTTCAAATATGAGGTAGCAGAATGGAAAGTGAGGCAAACTATACGTGGATTTTTGAGATTTCTCCTAAATATAATATTTTTCATCATGAGTACCCCATATCCTAATATAATGAGCACGTTTGATATAATTTCCTCAAATTTTATATATTTTGATGAGATTTTTTATATGCATTATAAAAAAGTTAAATAACACAACTAAAAATAATTTGAAAAATTTTCAGATTTATGAACTCTTTTTCGATATTTTTTCATAGTTTTAATATTTTATCTTAAAGAAAGTAGAAAAAAGTAGTTTATACACTTGGAAAAATTTTAAATTAATTCTGCAAATCTATTTTTATTAATTTTACCATCCATAAGAAAAGTCACATAAAAGTTCAATAAATGCCAATAAATTCCATCAACGGTGCTTAAATTGTGTATTGTCAATAGTTTTCATTGGAAAAAATATATATATAGAGAGAGAGATCCACCCAAATTAAATAATACTGCTGTGGCCTAGAAATTTACTTTCGTTGCATTAAAAAGGATTTTCTTATACTTTTACTATAAGGGCTATGGGTATGTTGGTCGAAATTAAATAACATATATGCAGCCATGTGATATTTATATCCCAATAGTAATGAGAGAAAACTTATTGTATATTTATCCCAATAATAAAAGAATAAAACTCCCCATAACACGAGCTAATATTTACCCATATAATAAGGGAAGAAAACCCCCGCATAAATTTAAAATTATATATGATGAGATATGAAAAAAAAGCACCAACCATTTAAGTTGAATGGAGTTTCAAGATAACTGATGGTTTTTGCAAAAGGCATCACTCAAAATTGATAGAATTCAAAATTCATTCTTCTAATACACTTGTATATTTTATTTGAGAGAACAGATATAAATTTAATATTCTCTTTTTCAATCCTTATCGTATGTCTTTTACAGATCACATAAACACAATAGACACATAAACTATCATTTTAAAATTAAAAGGTATGATATGGACATTTGCGGGGCAAATTGGAGTTGGTACCTGGTTGGCCTTTTCCGGCAACTTGTCATTTGTATGGTTATGGAGATGGATGTGCGCTCCAACCTGCAATGTTGCTCTTGCAAGTTGTCAACGTATCCATTATATTAATGCTCGTTCAACGGACGCCCACGCCCCACAAGTCATATCGATTTCGCAGAAATTTCGTATAAATGAAAAATATCTTCTTTATGTTTTTCAATAATTTTCTTTTTCTATACTAAATTTTGAATTTGTCAAATACCATTTAAAGGTCGTTACTGATTCACAATTACAATATTTGATATAAATAAGTATCCGATGGACTTTCAAACCCTTAATCTTGGTATGATGTCGACCCTTGAAAAAATAAAAACCAAAATTTAAAGTTCAGATTTTTGTTTATTATTCATAGACTATATTCAATTTTAATATGAAGTTGAATTTGATCACTACTACAAAAGTTAGAATTTCAGTATTGTCCCCATAACATTATTGAAAAATAATTAAGCTAATTGTAAATAGCTTCTTCGAGCATGTACATCTTCCACTTCTTTCTCTAGTGCCTTTGACTTGACTTTGTCCATAAAGAATCAATGTCTGGTATAGAATTTAGAAATAATCTTTCCCGCTAGGGGAGATCTTCAACATCAAAAACCTGCAGATCGAAGTCATTCAAGAGTTAAAAAAATCAAGCTTTCTAACCCCCAAAGCAATCAAAGCGAGCAGGCGAAGCAGTCAGGGTAGTATTTATGCAGCAATCTGAAGCAGTATTTTGATAAACCATTTCATCCCAAAGAAGAAACCCCCCAAATCTCCCATAAAATATTTTTTGTCTTTGATAAAAAGGATGGCATGTTTCAGGATGCAGACACCAATCAGTATGGATGTAAAGGAAGGGGATGAAGGGACCGGAGGAGGCAGCAACAAAGGAGGGTTGTGTAGATAATGAGAAGAGACTAGGGAGGTTAATAGTGAAAACTAGAATCCTGTAAGATCAAAATTAAAATTTTAAAGAAGAGCATGATAATGATGGTGATGGAGATTAGGAAGAAGAAAGTGATATATTAGTAATTTATGGAATGTGATTACAAAATACTAATATATAAAAAAAATTAATGAGGTGAATATATATTAAAAAAAACAAAGAGAGGGGGGGGGTGGTGTGGTGTGCACACGCAGCATTTTTGGGGTTCCAATATCGCCACTCATATAATAAACCGTGTGGTGTTTCTTGACCCAAGTCATCCAAACAATGAGGGTTGGTTTGTGGCCCAATTTATGGAGGATAATTTGATTATTTCTAGGGATTTTTATACCAAACTGGCCCTAATGGTTTGATATGAAAAGCAAGCTTTGACCTTGCTTTCTTGGAAAGTTTTCGGCGGCCAAGGAGTAAAAAGAAGAGAGAGAAGAAAGCAAAGATAAAAGAAGAAGGAAAACTGGGTATACCTTTTCTCAGTATAACAATCTCTGTTTTCGAATCTGTGTGGTCCTTAAATTCATGTCCACCTCATTCCATACACTTTGAAAGAGTTTGTGATGGTGAGATTAGAGGTGTCAGAGACGTTGGGCTGCGTTGATCCAGTCCAAAATTTTAGAATCCTTTGCCGCACTAGAACTTGGACTTGGGCTTTGATTGAGTGTTGTGTGCACCAGGCTGGCCTGCATTGACTTTTGAGTGGCCATATTTGCACCATTAAAGCTGTATGTAAACCTATTTTGTTTATACACCCCATTAAAATTATTTTAAAAAATTATAATTTATAATCATGACTCATTTTATATAAAAATAATATTTTTTATTTTTATTTTTTGCATTACACATTTGTAAATAAATGTCATTAAATTTTTATTATATAAATTAGGATTTTTTGAAAAATATTTAATGGGATGAAAGTAATGTTATAGGCTTACCGCATGTACAGTCAGATTCTCTTTAATTCTACCCGACACCAAAATTAATGGCTGGTTTTGAAGAATCGCAAGTAGAAGTTAGTACAAAATTCAAGATAACAATCATTTTGCAATTCTCATATCATGCATTTTACAATTCTCATATCATGCTTTACACTTCAAAGATCAATATAAGTTAAAAAGCACGCTTGTTCATGAAAATATTATATTACATCCTAGCACACTTGCTCATATATATATATATATATATATTTATATTTGCTTCTTGCTTCTCCTAACACTTGAATCTTTTCTACCTTACCCCTTCTCAATTTGCAATTTTGCATAGTGGATATACATTCATATTGTTAGAAATATAAATATAAGTTATTTTCTGCTGGATTAAGTTTTTGAGTTTGTGCTTAGTGACGTTGTACTATAGCATCGTAATTGACCAAACAATCTCAGGTTGAAATCCATTTTGTTACATATGTAACAATCCCTTTTGTTTTTAATAGCATGTTGTGGTTTATGTTGCACTTGCATTTTAAATCAAATGGAATTTTCAACATTCCTATGGTGCATTGAACTGGAACAGAACCATGTATTAAAACAACTGAACATTTGTAACCTTCAACTTTCCAACTACAATGTTCATGACTGTAATAATCCTTCTTCAACAATAAACAAATTGACTTGACAATACTAGAAAGAATTTCATCGTTCATAAAAGAATCAAAGAATAAACACAAACTGACTCCACATACTGTACTAAAAAATCTAGACACCTGCCCTGCAAAGAAATGAATTGGTATGGAACTAGTGTGTTGTTACAAAACAAATGATTCTGGCACTACCCGATTTGTAAAATCTTATCTGCAGCAAAAGAATGAAAGAATAAAATGACATAATTCTCTCTACCTACAAAGAATTTTAGTGTCCCTTTTCTGCATGCAAGAAACGTGTATGTACTGCAACTATCAACTTGGCTGAGAAAATGAGGAAGAAGTGCCTGCAACATCAACGGGTGCCCACCCTGAGACCGTGTAAAGAGACTGATCTAGCCAGCTCAAAGTAAGTGCTGCTACTCCATCCTGCTCTTGCTTCCTAACGCTGTAATTCTCGTTAGAGTACATCTTCAATAGCATTTGGCTCTGAAGAAATTCCCGCTCGCTGATCCCCATGCTTCGAAAACCTCCTTGCTCCATCATCTTCCTCCAATTGCCAAAACGCTCATGCCTTTCAGACCGATCACTTCCTTCACAAGCAACAATGTTCCTGATCTCCCGTGCAAACATCTCCTCTATTTTGATCCTAACTGGACTGTCTAATGGGAGGGAAGAGTCAATCAAGTCGAAAATGGCACCGTAGTATCTCAATGAGTTGGAAACTCTTGCCTCCAAGTTAGCGGAATTGTGCTCAGCTTCTTGCTCTGCCATAAGGACTAGTGTAGGATTTGTGCTCCTGATAAGTCCCAAAAGGTCTCTTAGTGCTCCTCCATTCCCACTATACAGCGTCTTGTGCAACTGAAAAACACAATTCACTGCCACACTTTCTTTCTCCTTCACATGAAGCATCCACAGCCTCACATCCTCCAACCGGTCCACAACCGGGTGGAACTCAAAAGGCAAATTCAATGCCTCAGCAAATCCAGACAACCTATCTCCTGTCTCGTTTAGTTCTTGCTTGGACTCACCAATACCAGTGATTCTAACATGGCTTGGAGGATTAGTCCTGGAAGCTAAACTCTGAAAGAAGCTAGGCCATTGAAGCCCTTGCTTGATGTCAAAATCAATAATGTGAACCCTGTCTTGTCCTTCAAAAGCTCTCAACAGTATCTCATTTGCTGTGAAATGAATGAACTTTGGAATTGGGGTCACCTGGTTTAGAAGCCTCAATGCAGTGCCCGAATCATCATCCAACCGATCAAGATCTCTAGGAGGAGTAATGTGAAATGTTTGAGGCCAAAGCCTTGTGACTCGAAGAGCCAAAGCTTCTGTATAGTAAGCAGTTAGACGACTTATTGGGCTTCCTCTTGGAGAAGCAAGATCCCCCAACCTAGCAATAAAATGGTTGATGGCTGCTATATTCCTTGACCCAATTGCTTCCACACAAGCTGTAAGCAAGCTGACAAGCTCCAATCCTTGAGTCTCATCTTGGTTGTTATCTTCTTCACTAGCATGCACACCCACACCAACACCAGCACCTTGATGTGGATAGGGATTCCTAGAACCATTACCAACATCATGCTCCGCTGGATTCTCATGTAGCCTGAGGCTTAAGCTATGACTCTCCGATGAGGCACTAGAACCCGAAACCTCCTTTCCTAGCCCCTGGCTAGTCTCATCACCATCCTTTTCACGAAAATCAGTGATCTCAGTTATGACTGATTCCACCCAAGGATTGTTTGACAATGGCAAAGGTGGTGAAATCAATTCACTAGGCACAAAACAAACAGTGTCTTCCCCTCCTGAGCAAGTCAGAGAAAAGGGAACCTGAGGGACATTTTGGCCAGGAAAACTTGGCTGAAACCAAAAATTGCCAGTACCCAATTGGCCTAAACTCAAACTATCACCACTACCTTCATGAATATCATCCTGTCTGGCATCATCACTGCCTCCCTTTTTCCTTTTAGCCCTATTAATGCATGATTCATCAACCAGGCCTCCTTCAGCAAACCTCTTCAGACTCTTACCCTTCTCCCAGAACTCATCCTTGACCTCTCTCTGAGTGCTAGTAGCCAAAGGTGGTAGGCGAATATTCTGCTTCAGAGAACAACTGCTAGTCTTTGGTTCAATTGCTTTTTCAACAGAGAGACCAACAGGCCTAATGGGCTGCGAGCGCGAAGATTCTTTTCTTGAGAAGCTACATGGCAAGTCCAGTCTCTGTGTGCTCATTGAAGGTAACTGAAAATGGCAAGCTTGAAATTGTGCAGGTGCTTCACTCCTCAATCTGTGCCTTGGTGACAGCAATGTAGAACTAGAACACCCTGCCAACATTTCTCTAAAACCTTCCTATTTTCTTTCCTTTTAGTGTTTTGTTTTTGTTCAACTTCAATTCACCCACCCAACCTATGTTTCTCTTTTACTTTACTATCTATCTCTCTTTATTTCTATATTTTGATCTGCTATGCAATGTATGATGGTATTCCTGTGCAAATTCTTCTATGATTTCATATATAGCTATCAGGTATGTTTAAACAAATATGAATTTAGAGAGATAGACTATGTGAGTGTGTGAATTTTAAGAAACAAAAATACACTGAAAAAAAAATAGGAATCCGATGAGTAACAAAGCGCACAAAATCAACAAAGGTTATTATTTTTTTGTTTTAACAAATTTCTGTGTTCCTATATTAACAATATGAGTGTGCAAAATGAATGATCAAAATATGCAAAAAATAAAAATAAATAAATAAAAAAATGAATCCCTCCCCCAAAAGAATCAAAGAATTGAATACTAGTTAAACACCTATAACAAAACAATCATCGGATTCCAAAACATTCACAAAAAGCTCATGGTTTCTTCACAATAGAATTCACAACATGAAGAAAGAAAACACAGGCACATACTTGCTGGACTTGGTAGCTGAAACTCATAGAAGAAGAAACCTTCACACGCAGAACAGCATTTGAAGCCAACAACAACAACAACAACAACAACAGCTCCATTTGATGCCTTGAACTAAGTCAAAAGACAACCAAAACAAATAAACCCCACCAGCTCTCCAATACTAAAACATGTCCATCTCTCAAAACACTCACTACCCAAAAGAACCAGAACCCAGAAAACACTTGTGCTTTTATTTACTAACCAACCACTTTTTGTTGCTCTTCCTCCTCCTCTTCTTCTTCTTCTCCTATCTCTACCAATACAAAATACTACTACTATACTATAACTCTATAACACTATAACTACCACTTTCATGGCAGTCTTCTTCGCGCATTACTTTTTCGAGAGAGGACCACCCCACCTTTTGTGTCTTTTAGAAAATAATGGCAGAATGAAAAGGATGTTCGAGAAGAACTAAAAAAAGAGGGACGTGTACACCGTTGGATTCTGATCGAAGGGCGGAGATCACAAGTCCAAGTGACCGTTGGGACGTGTCGGTGAAATATGACCGTTGGAGAGAGAGGGAGTTGGTGTACGGAGGTGATTCTATCGTGGCCTTTTGTTTTTTTCGTTTTTTGGGGGGTGGGGGGAGATGGGTGGTTGCGTGGCGTGGTGTTAGGGTGCACGTGCCTGTCTCCTGATACCCGTTCACTTGACCGTTAGGTTACATCATCATTTATTTATTTATTATGGTTGTTTGTGGGATTTGGGTAGCTTCCTTAAAATTTCCACCTGTGGACACGTGGTGGGCAGCAAGCCGCCACTTGGACGAAGGCAAACTGAGATTTTCTAAAGCAGAGTTTGACTACCTAAGGTAATCGCTTTTTGTCTTTTTGTGAGGTAACCCCATTACCATGCATCAACATTATGTTGTGCCTGCCACCTCACACAACGTAGGGGCTTTTCGGTCATTCAACCCACGCAATAGCAGAATAGCTCATCTTGTATAGGATCCGGATTCAATCTCCATTGCGGATTCAACCGGCCACCTGCCCGCCCCTCTTAATTTTTTTTTTCTTTGGTGTTACGGCTATATTTTATAACTACCTAATCTCCTGTTACAAATCTTAAAAAGTACTAACTCAGGTATCTATTCCCTAATAAGCGGGATAAAGTGATTCACATTAAGTAAAAATACTATGCTGGGATTTTTTAGGATTTTGTCCACACTGCATTTTACTTTTTAATTTGATTAGTTTAAATTTAAAGGTCATTTTTTTTTTATCTGAAAACTGAAAAATATTATTGAAGATTAAATAATGACTGAAACCTGAAATCTGAATAATATGTTTTTTTTTTCTTACATCTAAATATATTATAAACTTGTTTGTTTTTTAAAATTAAAATTATCTGAAAAATAATAATCTGATGTTTATACTCTTTTACTATTTATTGTTATGTAATTTTAATCAATTTAATACAAGCAAGTCAAAATAAATAATTTAATAAATTCTAAAACATTTTTTCATGTACATATTAATAATGAATATTTAAATTGTAAGTTAAAATATATTATTTTAATTTTAAGATAATTTAAGATAAGATGTATTTAGACTTTTCTTTTTAAATATATTTTTTGTAAATATCAAGGAAAAAAAATGAGTAATATAAAATTAGGATAAATTTAAAATTATGTTATTTTAAGGAGGATAGATTTAGAATAAAAAATTTAAATGTCATTAAGTGATTTAAAATTAAGTGAAAAGTTAAAAATTCTTAATTATTTTTTTCAATTATTTTTTGATAGTTTTAAAACAACGAACGAAAATAATTTAATAAATACAATTCAATACTATTAAATCTTAAATGGAAAAAAACAAACAACCCCTTATATACTCTTAAAAATGATGAATGTGGCTTGATAATAAAATACCATTAAATAATTTAAAAATTAAATTTAGACTAACACATCATTAATTTAATATAATTAAAAATTAATATTGAATCTAGATTCAATTCTGATTTAAAATATGATCTAAATTTTTTTATGATTTAATAATATCTAAAAGTACAAAATAATTATACGATCAAGCTCACATATTCTTAAACACAGATAAGGTAAAACTTATATCAAGACTGAATCCAATTTTAGAATGTAAATTGTCATAAAATTTAGTTACATAATCATGAGTAATATTTTTACTTATTATATGTTAGTAGAATGAAATTATTGTATTATGTCTGACATTATTATTGCGCATATTGAATGGTGGAAGAGTTACCAAGAGAGCAAAAATTACAAGCAAGTACATAAAAACTTTTGTAAAGTAAAAACAAGGAGAATCTTACAACGAAAGGTGAAAACATGATCATGTGTGGCAAGTAAATGTTCAGAGGCCTTTGCCTTTCGTAGTCATCCCTCAACGGTTCCAACTTCTTGGGCTGCCTGTATTCCTCTTTAAAAATTTGCCACAACTATTCTTTAATGATAATATGGTGACGTTAGTCTCGACATTTCATCTGACATTGTGTAAGGGAAAATTTTTTATATTAATTTATATCCAACTTGTACTTAAATTTTAATTTTGCTATGTGATTTCAACACTTAACCTCTCTTTTAGTTTTAATTCAGCTCTTATAAAGAGTAAAACTCAATTATTTTCTTTACCTTTGGATTAAGAATGAATAGTTAGTAGTTTCAATAATAATAATAATTATTATACAAAATTGTTAGTTGTATATTCTAATAAATAAAGAAGAATTTGAGACAAACTTCTTTTATGATTTGGGATAATATTTTATTAAATTTTGATCTAAGTTTTATTAACATGATTGGTATGATTGGATTCAATTAAAATGGAATAAAATCATTTTAAGTAAAAAAAAAAAATTATTACAAACAATTTTTCTTGTGAAACAACATTGTGGAAAAACTCTTTAAATCATTTTAGATAGATAAAGATATTGAAAATCATTTTAAAAATTATTAAAATATAGTAAAATGTCATAAGTTGTGTTTAAATATGTTAAAATTTGATTTTAAAAAGGTTATAATTATTCATATATTTAATACTTATTTAGGGATTTAGCTAGGATATAGGATCATAACTATTCAAGGTAGTTATAAGAGATTCATTTAAACCACTGGATTGAAGTATAATAGATTTAAATAACTTGCATTGATCTTATATATAGTAGCAACACCCTTATTCAGATGTAGTTCAAAGCACAAAAATCAATTAAAAATGAAAATTATAAAAAGAGCCAAACACTTTCGACACTCGTTGTTAATGTGATAAAAACATTAAGATGCCACTTATGACTTACTCTTTGTTAAAACTCTCTATTGTTTGGATTGATCAACAATACGATAAAATTATACTTCTTTTTAAATATTAGATAAACATAATTATAAATTTAATTATTTAAATTTTAGAAGGAAAAAAAGGACATCTCCGCCAATAGCAAATGGTGGAGAGATGTCCTCCGGCACCTCCACCAATAACCGAAAAAGCCTTCCCCTCCACTATTACGATCACAACCATAGGGTGGCTCGTGCAAGTCTCCCCACCAACAAGAGGAGGCTTGAGCAAGCATTACCAACACAATCGGTGGTGGAGGCTTGCATGAGTGTCCGTTTTGATTTAGGAGGAAATGATCTCAACTTTGAAATGACAAAATAACCTGCAGGAATGGGGCCCTGTGGCGAGGTAGAGTTGGCTTTCAATTTGGTAGAGATAGATTGGGCACAGGGATAAATAGTAAGAATCCACGATGGGTGCAAGTTGGGGACAGGTTTCCAACCTCACACCGCTTCGTTTAAAATTTAATATAATTATATAATTTTATGATTTAATTTTTCAGTAAACATTAATTAAAGATAAAATTATATGGTTTTGAATAATATATATATACACACATACATTCATTCATATCCTATATTTGGTATAATTATATTCATTTTTAATATTAATAAGATATTTTTTTTATTTTTAATTTTATATATTTTATGAAATTCATCATATTATATATTATACTTTTAATAAATAGATTTATGAATGGGTAAATGCGGCGGGATTGAGAAAACATTCCTCCTTCCGTCCCGCCCCACCCTACCCTACCCTACCCTACCCTACCCTATACGGGGATTTTTTTTTTTTTTTTTTTTTTTTTTTTTTTTTTTTGAGTACAGAAACTGTAACTAGGACAGGCCCAGGGAAGATCGGGACCAACCAAGATAGGATACTAGTAGCACGGCCCGGAGGACAACACTCCCAAGTGGGAGGGAACCACCCGCACGGAGACAGGGAGGGAAACCCACACAAAAGTGGGAGATCAACCCACACACAAGAGTGGGAGACCGAGGACTATATTTATAAGTATTAGTATATTATATTATATTATATTATATTAGTATAGTATTAGAGTACAAGAGAATTTGGATTTGTGCGGGAGAGGGCTGTCGAACCATGCCTCTGACAAAAGAGGCATGGTTGGTGGCTGGCGCAAACCAACGGCGCCAGCAACCATTGACACCCTATACGGGGATTTAAAGGGTATGAGTTTCCAAAAAAATAAATAGAGCAAGGTATGGGGAGGGCCACCCCGCCCCCAACCCACTCTCCATTGCCACCCGTATTTCAACTTCTAATTTTTCTATCATGAAGTTTATATTTTAAATTGTCTAGGTATCCTTTAAGCTCTTACTAATATCTTAAATATCTTTATCACATTAACGAATTAACAAAGTTTGTCAGGAGCATTTGCTCCTTAAATAATAAATTCTACTACTATACAATATATGTATATTTGTTGGAATGATTATTGATTATTAGATTCAATGTACACACCGAGATTACATATTATTAGCTACAAACAAATTAACGAAGTTTATTTCTACGTAGTTTATTGTAATGGTTCTTGATTGTTAGATTCAATGTACACACCGTGATTACATATTATTAAAACTAACGATTTAACAAAGTTTGTCGAGAGCTAATCTTGTAAAGGAGATACTAACTGCTCTCACAATCAATAATAGTCACTTAGAAGGATTAAACCTCCAACGTCATATGAGAACAAGTACTCAACTAATTGTACTAATAGATGGTGTGTGCCTATACAATTTCCATACATGGACAATCTCCTAAACAAAATGCCTTATAACAATTTATAAAGTTGTTTAAAGAAATGATCAACTATGCATGCATTCGATCTAGCATTGTAATAAGAAATCCATATAACTAGCATTTACACAAGGCATGGCGATCAAAATAAATTTCTGAATCTGTGATTGCAAACTTAACCTAATCATAACCACTTACCACACTTGTCCGCGAAATAGATCTCTCATGCTCAAATCCCCCTCCCGAAATAAAAAATTTAATAATAAAATTTTCCCATCAATTCCGGCACACAACATCCAGCTTATAGCGAGTGTGAAGGACATCTCACTTGATAAACAGGATAGCTTTAAATCATAATAAAAATGTAGATTCTCTAACCATGAGATATAAAATTATATGCATATATATACAAAACACAATCCCAAAGAAACATTAAAACACCACCAAAATAAAAATGATTTACTGGCAAAATCATATATCTGCCCTTTCAAATGACACAACCGTGTCAAATTTCATACAACCAAAACAGCACATCGCAAAATAAACTCCCAAACTTTTCATGTATCTCTTGATAATTTTATACTAAATATTCAATTAACATTTCTACAATTGGAGTCGCATATTGCTAGATTAACTCCAGAAACAAAGCTTCCTGTTTGCTTGTCAGACCAAGTTCATTCAGAGTCAGAGCACTCTCCCCATCACTGAATGCACGCCTCGGATACGGCCTCACCTGCTCATACAATAACATTATATCATCATATTAGGCAGAATGTTTAATGACTTTATCTTTTCTGAAATTTATTAAAAATACAGACGAGCTTGAATTTTACCAGTCTGTAAGTTCCCGACTTGATGCCTCTACCCACGTCTATGAAGTCAAATAGAGACTGCAAAAGCAATCAGGTTTTAACAGATTAAACATGGAGCCAAACTAAATCAAAGCAAACTTTCCTTTTCCCAGAACTTGCCTGAAGCATGTTAGACTTGAGAAATCGGCGTCCACGACGACTGCCATCTGGCATTCGCACCAGAAGGGTCACGGCATTTTCATCATCTAATGCTGGCTCTTGAGGCAGAGAAGCTTCTTTTGCTGCCAATTGTCTTTCATACTCCTGCCGGTAATAATTTCACATATTGCAACTGTAAACTACTTCTTTACATAAATGAGGTGAAAAAATTAGTAAATAAATTCCCGTTCATCCAATTTAATTATGTTGAACCCAAAAAAAAAAAAAAAAAAAGTATAAACGCGTGCATAACATATGAATGATATTCGTTATTAGCAGATAACCATGGCATTATATCAAGCTAGAATTAAATAAGAAAATACTTAAACCACAAGAAGAAATAAATTCAATACGACATACCTGCTCTTCCTCCATTTTCCTATGACTTTCTTCCTCTTTTCGTCTTTCATCTTCAAGAGCAGCTTTTCTAGCTTCTTCCTCCTCTAAACGACGAGCTTCAGCCTCCTCCCTAGCCTTCAACTCCTTTTCTTGGTCAGCTTGCAATGATGCAAGGTATTCATCATCCTGCATGATTAAAGATGTAGCTTGATAACATCAATGCTGAAGCCAAAAATTTTAACTTCTATTCTTCTTAAGAAACAATAAATTTAAACCTGCTGTTCCCGTATCAAGCGCTGAGCTTCAAGAGAGGGAGACGGAGGACGTGGTATGCGCCTGGGATAATGGCCCTCAGCTTGCATAAACTGATGAGGTGCATATGGAAAATGATATCCGCTTTCAGGAATTCCACCAAACATTGCAGCCTCAAGCATTACTGCTTCATCATGCTCCTCAGAAGAGATGCCACCCCACTTTAATTTATTTTGTGAAAAGAAAAAGGTTAAATACATAAGTTGGCATAAAATATTAGAGAAAGCAAGGTTAAAAAATTTAAATTGCAGTTCTTAAACTCTCATAATAAAAAAAATATGCAAGATACCTCGTCCGAAGGGAACTCATTGCCATTATGCTGTGGACGATTGCTGATATCATGCTGTCTAGGACTTGAAGGTGGGCTATCCTCAATAACCTCAACTTCTTTGGAAGAATCCACAGAACCAGAAGATATGTGTCTGGACCGGTGCCTAACAAGAGGCTGCTCCTCCACATCTTCGCCTTCATCTTGGATGGATGAGCTTCCAGGCTCCAACCTAGAATTGCCCAAGGTATACTCATTAGATCATTGACTCAAAACAACTGAAAATGCACGTGTCAGAAAATATGTTGCCGTCATTTAGTAAGGCCAGTTCACCATAGAAATGTCATGAAAGCTTGCATGCAATCTTGTCAAGAGTATAACTCTCAAAGCAGCAACGAATTTACCTTCCATTTGATGCGGCTACTTGCCCCGGCTCTACTTCAGCTGGTTTGCAAGCTTCTTCGTATGATGATCCAGCTTTCCCTGCTTGCTCACGCAATGCCTTCTCTAGCTCTGCTGTCTGAATTAAGATCATTTTTAAGTCAAAGCAACGCTGACTGGGGAATATACCGTAAAAGTATACAGTAGTGCTAGATCACAAGACCTATCTTCTAGCCACTATGTTAAACATTGGATAGTGTATAGTAATATATTAAATCATTTGTGATGAATAAATAGAGATAAGTTTTATTATATCTAGCCTACATTAGACATTAGATAGTGTATAATAAATGATAAGGTAGTAATGTCTTACATCATTTGTGATGAATAAATAGTGATAAATCTTGTTATATCAAGCCTTACTCAAAATAATAGCATACCTTCAGTGACAATGAAACAGCATGTGCCATATCAGCATCCTCTAAGTGAGACTGCCTATGCTCAGTCCTGGAATCACTAAGGTCCTGCATCAAAGTGGAAAATCCGTAAATCGCTAAAGGCACTAACCGTGAAGAAATCCATAAATGGCAGCTAGTTCGATCGCATAAATGTACCTCAGTCTCCTGTTTTGAAGCTTCAATGGCTGCTCGGATCATTTCCTCTTCTATGTCATTGTTGTAGTCTGGCATACTATCGACTGCAGGAGCAGTAGGGTTTATATGTCCCTCATGAGAGCCATCATTCGGCTGAGTGGTTGTAGCAATTGCGGTTGTAGCAGTTGCGGCAGCTGGAACACCCTCATCCACTTCATCGATTATGACAGGCCCCGGGTTAGTTGGGGCAGGCACATGTGCAGATTCAGTGACATCCTCAATTCGAGGAGCATGACCAGAAGGCTGACTCCCATCCTTAACCTCTATGGGGATTTGTCTAACCTCTCTAGGATGAGAAACAAATGGTTCACGGTTCATAAAATCAGAGCTCTCATCCAACAAACTTCTATAAATGGCAGGATCCAGCAATGAGAATGAATTCAGATTTCTGGCTGCAGATAGAAGTGGTAGACGAGGCCCTCGTTGTCCAGTTTCAATTGGATCATCTATATCCATGAAATCATCTTGAGGAGCAGAAACAGATGCTTGCCGGATGCTGAACATGGAAAAACAGATTAATAGATCAATACAATTGAAGAAAATAGCACAGATCATGACAGAATCAAAGAACAATCATTGCTAACCAAGAATAAATGACAAAGGATAAATGATGACTGACAAAATGCAAAACATTTTTATTGATAAGTACACTACTTTCTTGAAAAGTAAAATCCAACAAGTGAGGGATCAAATAAATGAGATGTGTACAAGTAGTTCCCTGGAGGACAACCAGTGATCGCAGTATAAAGAATATTAATTAAAAAGATCCTATCGAAAATATTAATTAAAAGGAAAGAAATATTGCATATAAGGAGTGATTTCATTCAAAAGAATAATGAATTACGGGTCCACAGATGCATTTCTATCTCCTTCACTGAAATGTGCATTCACAGCTGCATTTAGATCACCCCCATGCTCCTGATTGCAAAGGTTAACAGATGGATCAGCAGAAAAATTAAAAAAAATAATAAAGTAAAAAAAAAAATTCAGCAGTCAATGCTACAACAAGACTATCAGGCATCACAGGCTCAAATGCTCAATATGTATTTTTTTAAGGATTTGACTGTTTCTTGGTAATGAGTGCTTCGCTAGTGAAAGAGCTTATAACAAGAGGCAAGTATTTTACTCCAACACTGGTAATAGACAAGAAGCAGTCTAGTTGCTGAAAGGTATGATATATGTAAAACTCAAGATTCAAGAAAACCAGTAAAAACTAAACCAGCCAAAATCACGATTGAAGTCCCCTACAACTCTAGAAGTTCTTTCTATCTAAATTCTTGCTGTACAATACGTCAGTCTTATCATGCTTGATTAATCTTCCTCAGCATGAATTTAAATTACTAATTTTCAAAATTCTTATTGTTTCCAATGACAGAGCAATCAATAAGTTTAAGTACTTGAAGATGTAGATCTTTCTTTTTTTTTTTTTTTTTTTTTAGTTAAATGAAAGAGAGTTTTATTGATGGACATAAAATCCCAAACTCAAGAAAGAGGAAATAAGAAGTTTATTTGGACATTTGTGTTTGAAAGAAATGCATAGTTAGCAAAAGACGTATTGAACCAAAAAAAAAGAATGTAAGACACAACACTTTGTTGCCATAATACAGGAGTCAAATAAATTTATTGAAGTCCAGATATGATCAGTATAAAACTCTTTAACTTTCACACAAATTGTGTCAACACACTTTTCACCACATTCCTTAGTAAGCTACTATAAGATATGCAATCCAGTAATAAGCCAAATCTAGTTCTGTAGTATAACATTCCCTTCAATTTCAAGTTTTAACTCACAAACTTAACAGAATGCCAAGTTCGCGATTAATACCAAGGCAACTCGTCTAGTCCACACTAAAAGATGTCACAAGGGCAATTGCAGTCGATAACATTAAGACACAAGACATCAAAAAAAGATACATTGGCTGCAATCTACGAGATTCGAAACCTACATAGCGACAACCAATCACGGCAACACTAAAAGGACCATACTTTCCAAACTTCATATACTTCTAAAGCACACATTGATGCGCTCTAAAATCAATTCAGGCACATTTCAAACAAACAGTGATAAAAAAGAATCATCACAACTAGAAAACACATCAATCCATTTCAAAAACAATTCACATCTATTTTTTTGTCCCTTTTCCTGCTCAAACTCAACCACACACAAAATCCCATCTTGGAAAACCTCAAAAAGTCCATTTATTTGGCCAAAAGATACAAACTTTAACAATATTAGCGATCAAAGATTATATAAACAAACTAAAAAACCTCAAAAATTAACAAATTGACTGACAATAATCCATCTATTACAATCCAACAAACCAAAAATTAAAAAAAAAAAAATGCAACAAAAACATAAACCCTAACTCAACAAAAATACACCATCAATCAATTGACGACCTAATAGACAGCTATAATTGATTTAATTGAAAAAAATAATAAATTTAAGAAATTAAAAAAAAAAAAAAAAAAACCTCAAGCTTTTGCAGGGCGACCGATTCAGCGAGACCAGTGATGCTCATGAAGGTGTCGATTGCTTCTTGATTAGGCCTGACCATTTTTTGTAATTTTAAATTTAATGATTTGTTTTTTGGTTTCTCAAGGTAAGATAAGAGTTGGAGAGGTTTTCAGCGTCTTAAGTTTCTTTTTTGGAAAGAAAACACTGAAGAGAGAGAGAGAGTTCACGTCAACTTTATATACGGTAACGTTTGGGTGTTGCGTTTGTGTTCGTGCTTGTGTTTGTGTGGGTTTTAATGGGAAAATACCTTCTCCAATGTTCTACGTTTCTTTTCTATTAACCATTACACCCCTAGAAAGTTAAAGTAGTATGCACACCCCACTTTGCTTGTGCACCCCGTTATTATTATTATTATTATTTTATAAAAAAATCTGTTGTTTAAACGACACCCCACTCTATACCAAATATACTTGTAGTAATGTAAAAAATATGTATATGCTGTGAACAAAATATATAGATAGGAGGAGCTGATAAGTTCCAATCCATGCTCCCATCGTTTTTTGAACTAGGATGGAGAAGGCAACAAAACTTTTCAGGTTTTGGAGGTCCGAGAGAAGGGAGTAGCTCCTCCCACTCTTATTTTCTTGTATTCTTCAAAGAGAAAGCACAAAAATTTTATTTAAATAGAATGAACTAGAAAAAGATTTGGAATAAAACTAGGGGTGTGATGTGAGACAATTGAAGTACATCATAAGCATGCCTTGCAGGTTTATGATCAACTTGATTCCCATCTTGAAATTAAATGACAAGGGTAGCCCCAATAATGGCAGATTAAATGAAAATATCATCGATCATAGGGCCACAAACAACATTTATACGATAGCATTTGTTGAAATCCACTTGATTCACTTCATACGAGTTGATATTTGTTGTAAAAAAAAAATATATTTTGATGAAAGAGTTGGTTTATTATTGTTTGAAATTGTTATATGATGATGGAAAAGTTTTATGCTGCCTCAACTTCATTATCCTTCTTTCAATATCCCCAAAATTTCTCACCTTCGTGATTTCATCGTCCACCAACGATCTCTCCTCCATTATTTTCCTCATGCAATTTTTTAAAATTTCAATAAAATCAATAATTTTTTCCTAAATTCAACAAATTTATCTATAAACATCTGGCTTGCATCAAATTCATCATAGTTATATTCAAATTTATATTAATTGATCTTAAAATTTTTGAAAACCTTAAATTAAAAATTAAGGTTGAATGTAATTTTGATCAAATCTTACACATAAAAGTAGGGATAATCCTATTTTCTTCCTATAGTTTGAGATAATACCAAAATTTTTTAGTATTTTTTAGAATTGTTAATAGCCCCTCGTTGATTTATAAAATAAATCAAATATCTCATTTAATGTATAAAAACGTCCAAAAAACATATTTTATCCTTAAAGTTAATGTTAAAAATTAATATTTGAACGTTAATATGAAAGGATAAAATTACATAGGTATTTTAGTTATTTTGATTATTTTAGTAATAATAGTACAAATAGTAACAATAAAAGATAACTTGAGATTTTTAAAATTATAAGTATAATCAGTGATTATGTCAAATTATAAAGAAAAATGAGATTATCTCAATAAATCATTTATTTTAAAAAAAAAAAACCCGACGTGTTCAAGGGAGAAGGACACTGGGACGGTGAGGCCCACAAGGGCATTTTACGTATTTTGGGTCGGTATACAAATTATTTTTCACCAGGGGTAATTTTACAATTAGCTTTAATTGAGGGGTTTTGCTAAAAACCCAAAAGCCAAATGAAATCGCCAGTCTGTAGGATCTCCAGGAGCAGTAGAGAAGGCTGATACCGAAAATGGAATCGAAGAAGAAGAAGGAGAATGGGAGGAAAACGCGGTCGTTTTGGGTGTGGGTGGTAGCGTCAGTGATGTTCAGGCTAATATTGATTTATTTCCCCAAAAATCTGAACTTATCTTCTCGCCCCGAAGTCTCCACTCCTCTCACCAGCCTCCGTCGTCGTATCGTCTCTCTCTCTCTCTACATGTATAAGCTGCTGCTTTGTTAGTTTATGATTCGAGTTGATGATTTTTGTGCAGTGGCGGAGGGTTACTGGCTGAAGCAGTCATCCATGTCTCCATATGCTGGTACGTATTATGATGATTATAATTGAATAGTTTGGATGTGATTTGAGAAATGAATGATGTTGATTGTTTTGCAGGTTCAATGTATCATGGTTCTCCTTTGTTACTTTCACTGCTTGGTCCTCTCACTGTTAAGAGGTGTGTTATTCATTTAGCCTAATTGGTTGCTTCAAATTTTGGTTTGATTTCATTCATGGACTGTTTGTTTATAATTGTGCAATGCAGAATAGAAGGCCAACCCAATCATCTTCTCTGCAGGTATCCATTATTTATTTATTAACTGTTTGAATTTTTTTATGTGACAGTGAGAGACGAATTGTGTTGATACATAAGTGCTTCTAAGTTAATGGAAATAGGATTATTTGCATTCTTTGTTTGTCTACCGATTTCATGGTTACATGTGTGATAGCGGATAATTGCTAAACTATTATGTACTGATTTTGTTTTCTAAAGGCTCTAAGTTAAAGCAGCTCAATAGCTCAATAGGTTCATTATGTACATAGTGAAGAAGAAATACTTGAAATGTGCAATACTTTTCCTAACAAAAAATATGCAATACTTTAATTCCAATCCCTTTGATTGTGTAGTGCTCTTGCTACTTTTTTGACTGATCAGAGAAGGTTTTCTGTCAGTTTTTGGAATTATAATGTCGTTCAAATTTGTTTTGGTGTTTTTGAGTTTGTGTTTGATCTTTGCTTTACATTACCCATTTCACAAATGACTTGATAACTTTTCATTTTCTTCTTTCCTCATTAAATTTTTAGCACCGGTTTAGGCTTTTTTTGTTTTTTGGTGTTATTCATTATTTAGTCATGTAGTTAATGTCAACACATATTTGGATACAGTTTGCTTTTTGTGCTTGCAGATGTTGTCAGTGCAGTGCTTCTTCGTGCCACTGGTCGGACTCTTCAGACGTCATACTGTCAGAGTTTGAAATTGCTGAAACTTGAGAATCTGTCAAAATGCGCAGGTAATTTCCAAATTAGTATTTTTATAAACCATGTATAAATAAGAACATGGCTGAAATGTAACTAGGTGAGCATATTATAAGCAAACTTCTTGAATGTTAACTGAGTATTGAAACGATGTAGTTCAATTTTGAGGCAAAGATGAATATTTGAAACATGCAAAGTGTTAAGTATCCAAGAGACATGTCAATGGTGCGCATGAAGTTGTGAAATTTAACCATAAAAGTGGAATTGTATGGAACCAGAGGATGCCTTTTGAGGAAAAATTGAATTGGATATCTACTCTATTCAATTGCAGCCTCATATTTTCAATTTTGTGCTACCAAACAATTAGACTTTGTGCAATAAATTGTTGGTGAGTTGGAAATGAAATGGTGAGAAAACTATGACATACAAGATAAAAGAGTAACCATTCGATATTATCTAATTCTCTCCTAGAAGATACTTTGTGCTGAAAATGATCGATGAAGGGTGGGTCTGTGCAAAAAAATTAGATAAATAAATAAAAATTGATGCTCTGCACAGTGGACAAGAGGAGAATCACCTTGGATTCTACTCCAAAGATCTAATTCTGAATTTGTTGAATTCTGAGAGCAAAAATAATTAGTAGTTTGCTTAGGGAGCAATGATGTCTTCTTCCCCTTTTTATGACTATTCTACTAAGTTACTGAGGTTAGATGGAAACAGATGAAAGTATGGAACCTGACAAATTGATGGAATTATTGTAATGCTCTAGCATCCCTTGTCTCACAATTATTATTATTTTTTCTTGAAATACCCTTGTCTCACAATTTTATGTTGCTTGCAGAGAGCTTTTTTTCCGGTGATGTTGCTGCCCTAGTATATTTGTGGAATCCTTTCACAATAGTAGCCTGTGTGGGTCTGTCAACATCCCCAATAGAAAATTTTGCCATCATATTATCTCTTTATGGAGCATGTACAAGTAAGAAGCTTGATCTTTGCCTATTAATTAGTGTTTAACAATTATACTGACCAAGTATTCTTACTTTGAATTTTTAATCTAATGTTTATCAAATGCAATAATTTTGTATGAGGTCCCTCTTTAGAGGTTCTACTGGTCATGTAACATTCCTTTTCAATTTTCCCATGTTTATGTTGTTATACTTACTTGCACTTGAATAGACTTTCGCACACTTAGAGATTTTGAAAGAATGTGAGTCCTGCACTACTCTTTTATATCATTCCTGTATTTTTGTTGAATTCTGGGAAGGTATATGATTGCAAGTTCCCTGATTTTGTTGCCAATATATATTAAGGTTGAGGAGAATCAATCATGATAGTTACTTTGTAAGTTTGTATCAACCCTGATAATTATTTGAGATTGTCGTGTTGTGAATGTTATCCTCAATAAGTATGTTGGGAAGTGAGATTACTTTTTTTGACTGAGGGAATAAGCTGCTGCTGTTGGAGCACCAGCTTATTAACTTCTTTTGCTCGAAATTGCAAATAAGATTGTTCTTTTAATGGAATACAGGAGTGCCATCGTTGGCTGCTTTTGGATGGGTTGTGGCAACTCATTTGTCTCTTTATCCTGCAATTCTAATTATTCCGGTATGCCTTATTGCCTTATGCTAATATGTTAAGTTCTTATATAATAATAAATGAATTTCCTGCCTACCTTTGTGTATATTAACAGCCAGTTGTAGTAATTACTGTTAATTTTCATCCCAGCTGATCTATTTACTAGGATACGGTCTGGATTCTCCTCCAAGGAAATTGTTTTTGCAAAGGAGATATGGCAAAGTTGGAGATAACCCCTCAAGTGGTAGTTCTCGTCCACAAGATGAACTGTTGACCCAATCAAAGCCGCCATTAATCTTCTCCTGGAAACCAGTCATGCATTTTTTGTTCTGGGCTTCAGTCTGGTCAGTCTATGTGTTAGTTCTATGCAGTTTATCTGTTAAACAGAAGGGTGGCTTGTGGGAGATGGTTGAAAGGTATGCTGTTGTCATATGCATAATTATGTTGTAATATCTCTTTGATCAAGTGCTATGTACAAGATATTGCTGAAATAGTTGGTAGACAGGCACAGCACCTGCTATGTTAACCTTGTTGCAAAAAGATGCTTATTGTAATAGTGACCAGAGTTAATACTGGAACTATTAAAAAGGATTTTGGCATTGATAAGACCATAATTTGTGTCCTATCACCAGAAAAAAAGAACAATCAAGAAAAATGATAGGAAACGAAAACTTTATTTAAGAATAAAGAAACAGAGTACAAAAGTGAACTGGTAGTCCACCAAAACAACGAACAAAACAAGAAGAAATTACAATCTAACATGAAAAAGTTGGATAATGGTCTTAAGCAAGATTAAAATCCTGTATATACAGCCACTCAATGTAATAAAATATACTATCTTGACAAGATGGGAAAACAGTTCTTGGTTACTGGATAGTGGCTTCATTATAAAAGAATGTATGTCAATCTTTTGGATCTCTTTGGTCTGCGCTGCTCAAGTAAATTAATAATAAATGGTTAGTCAAATAGAATAAGATGCAGTTCGTATTGTGCTTGATTTAATGTTCTAGTAGCTATTCTTTTCACTTAATATTAATAGATGCAATGCTATTTCTAATCTTGTTAGACAGCTTTCTATATTTTTGGCTTTGTAGCCATATAGAAGCTTTTACTGTTCCTATTTGTGGGTTATTTCTGCAGTACCTATGGGTTCATCCTTACTGTGGAAGATTTGTCTCCAAACATGGGCGTTTTATGGTAAGCCAGAAGTGATCTTTGTTGTTGTGGAGTGAAGTAATTTGATAATGCATTTTGTGTCTTTAACCATTACTTCACTTGTTTGATTTTTTACCGCAGGTATTTCTTTGCCGAAGTCTTTGATTTCTTTAGAAATTTCTTTTTGATAGTCTTCCATATGAATATCCTATTCATGATATTGCCATTAGCCATCCGGCTCAACCACCGGCCCTGCTTCTTGGCTTTTGTGTACATTACGATCTCTTCAATGCTTAAGTCTTACCCATCAGTAAGTATTTGCTTGTCTTTGTAATTAGTTTTGTTATTATTATTATTTGATAGTCTACTAGAGTAGTAGAGTTAATGTTGGTTTGTGCTATTCAATTGTAAACTATGCCATTGCATCGTTGAAAAGTAATGATACCATCTTAATATCTTCAGGTTGTCTATAAATATTTGTCATTTACAACACTACTGAAGTACTCAAATAATACTGTGAAGTATCTCCTTTTGTTAACTCCCTCAAGGGTCCCAGCCCCCTTATAGAGAAAAAAAAAAAAAAACTGTAACTGCTATTGGGAAAGGGAATCTGAAATGACTATGAAGCCTAGGGTTAAAGTATTGTTTTCTTCTTCCTTTTGTGTAGCATCTCTTGTATACATGCTGTTTCCTAGGGTCATATACCTATTTTTATTTGCAGTGATGCCTGTTTTATAAACTACCATGTCTCCTACTTGGGAGGTTCTGATACAAGTCTCTTAACAAATACCATCCAGTGGTGTTTCCTAGAGCATATAATCAGTGTTCTTCTAGTTAGGTTTAGGCTTGGGCACTGATAGCAGTGGCTTCCTGTCGGATATTCTCGGGGCCTGCATAATATTTAACACTACAGTTATATAACTGGCAGCTTTGAGTGAATTCTCTGTCCTTACAATCAGTCATTTGTCCCTAATGAAACAGGTCAAATGTAATACTTTAAAAGTTGATACTTGGTGAATTACTTCTGAAATTGTTCACTGTGGCTTGTCTTCCTCCATTAGTTTCTCTTGCTTGTCGGTATTACTGTGTAGTCAGATCATTGCTCTGGACATCTGCACTGGATTCCCCTAGCAGCTTGACCCATTATTTGCTCCTGCATTTCTCATTTTAAATAGTTTTGCATGCAATAAAATGCAAAATCTGGTTGACTGGTTCAATAAAACTTTTCAGGTTTAGGGGTGCAAAAGAAAGTAAAAGAGACTAAAGAGGACTGGCTTTAGGACATGTTTGGTAGAATTCTGTTACAGGCGAAATTATTACCTAGTTTTGGTGTTTTTTCATGACTTTTAGTGGTTTATTCATTTTTTATTATTTATTATTTTTTTTAAATTTTTTGGCTTAATAATATATTAGCTGCTACTAATGATTTCATGCAACCCATAGTCTACTTCCATAAGCCTCCTTGAGATAATTTTTATATTTTGCTTATCCTCGCCCAAGTTACTTCGATTGGTCTTTGCTTTAACAGATAACTTCATGCATTTTTTAACATCTTTTGTTGATTGTTTTCTGATCTTTTGATCTTGTTAATCTAATTTGTTCACCTGTTTCCTTCGTGGATTGGTTTTTAATTAGATTGGAGATTCGGCATTATACTTGGGTCTTTTAGGCCTGTTTGTTTTTGAATTAGCAGGTAATTGAACAGGTGCTTATGTTACTGATGAATATTTAGTTGGGATTCGCTTATTAAACCTTCTATCTTTCGAATGCAGATGTGCAATTCTCCTTCTTCCTTTTCTGCGGATATGTTGGGGTTTCCCTCCTCAGCCCTGTGATGCACAACCTATGGATATGGAGGGTATGCCTTTACTTGAATCTCATTTATAGAGTTTAGATGACAACATAAAATGAAGCATCTGATATGGAATGTTGACCTAATGAAATTAATTAACAGGGCACTGGCAATGCGAACTTCTATTATGCAACTGCTATGGCTTTTGCTTGCTTTCAGGTTTGTTATTTCTACGTAGTGGTAGTTTATTCTCGATATCAGTTCAGTAGGAAAAGTGTACATGAAGACAGATATTGTTTCTTTCTGCACATAATCAAATAAACAAAAGGTCACTAAGAACGAAAGCAATTACAGAACATTGCTATCACCTTAATGGTTCTACCCATGCACAAACTTGACTTGCAGTTATACTTGTTATTTGATAGTTTCCTTGCAGTTATATTATGCTGATTTTGAGAGTTCTGTATATTTTTTCTTCTAATGTTGCTTGGCTGCTGTTCTTCGAACTTTAGCTGAATTTTGGAATCATAATTAAAGTATTAAACTCTCAGCTGCAAATATTTTATTTTTAACCATTTATTTGAAAAAAATAGTAACCATGATTTTGTCTAGTGCTTATTACCCAATATTCCATAGAAGAAGACTCGTCCGTGCCCTCCCTTCTCTCTTTCTCACTTTCTCTCCTTCTTTAAAAATAAAAAATTGATGTTTTCCAAATTACCTAACTGAAAATTAGAAAATGAGAAAAATAGTGTGATTGAGTATATAAAGGAATTGAGCGTAAATATTGCTTAGGGCTTGAAATATGACAAAGCTGGTATATTCTAAAGAATAAATCAGGCATTGTTTGTCTCTTGGAATTTACACTCTGGCCCTCTTGTGCAGATTGTATTGGTAGTTGAGAGTACAAGTACCATGCTCAACCACGACAGGATGTTGAGAAAGTCATCTGTAACAAAGCCTTGATATGCAAAACTGAGTCTTCGCAACTGGACCCAGCGTAGCTTCAGTTGGCGCTATACCCACCATGGATAAAATTTCTGTATGGAGCTCTAATGCAGATTTAGTTAAATGAGTTAAAAGCTAAAGGTATTACCATGCTCAATAGGCTACTTGCTAGGTTTTGTGATGTACTGTTGTAATGGATTATGATAATCAGAAGCTCTACAATTTTCCTGTACTGTACGGACTTCCCCTTTTGTTTATTTAATTCATCGGAGAATAGAAGAGGGATCATGCGTCTTCATTAGCTGGTTGTAAGTTGTTAACGCATAAATTTATCTAGTCTGCAGTGTTTTTTTCCCCACCAACTGGCAAGACTTCTCAGCTCATCTTAGTAGGTTCATGAAGAGAGGCAATATTATATTTCATCAAACAGACCACTCCATACAAAATGAGTCACACCTCACATTCTATCTCTTCATGCCTTGAAAGAACAATGCACTTGAGCCTGCAAAGGAAAGACAAGACTTCCCACTATTCCACAAACTTTTGTTGGGATTTTTTTTTGGGCGCTATCAAACATTTTTTAATAGTTAAAAGTGTTTTGCCTATTCCATTGTATTGTTTACTTAAATTAGATAGAAGCACATTTCAAATTTAAAATTGAAAAATATATGATTATTAATTAAGATAAAGACCAAAGTAGAAGCTTCAGGTTCATCATTTGCGACATCATATTCCTCCTAATCCCCAATATGCCCATATTTAATGAGAAATAACAGGTCAACCTGAGTACTGACAAGTCCAAATGACAAGATGGGTCCAAGCCTCATCAAGCATGAACACTAAAGTTTGGTTTTATACTTGTGTGTTAAAGCAGCACTAGCATCTCTCAGGCTGCGTGCCTTAGTTTTAACTAACACCATTATTTGATACATTTTTGTCTGGCACCTCCAATTTGATTAGTTTAAGGTCGCCTGTCGGTTTTCCTGATCGAAAAGTAGTACTTGTACGAACTAAAATTCTGATTTATTCAATAGGATTTTATGAATTTGATTTCTAAAACAAGTACTGGCCATTGACGTTATAAATTGATTTTGTATGAATTATGTGAAATAGATTGGTTTAACTGAAGATAAAGAGAAAAAGGTATTATAGGTTGGCATGTGATGGTGCTAGATTGGAGTAATGGAGTTAATATTTGAGGCAGATGAGCCCCGTCAAAGTTGACAAGGGTCATGTGGCCTTGGAAGGTAGGGAAAGGAGAACATGTTGGCTACGTTACATGAAACTTGAATTAAATTGAAAACGCAAAACTTGATTGTTTCACAAGTCTTCATTTTTAAATTTCACAAGCTGCCGTTGTCTGTTCATGTTACGCTTACCACGTCATCAATGACCACATCCTTACCTTGCTTACTTTTAAAGCTCTTCTTTATTTTAATAATATGATCAAATGCATGCAAGCCAGTCAAATAATGAACATGGCATTTGTAGAGCTGTGAACAAATTACACAAAAAAGAAGTGAGTGTATATATATACAGGCTTATATATATATATATATATGAATCATTGTTACAGATGATGAGAAGCCTATCTCACAAATCTGCATAATCCCTTTTGATCAATAAAAATGATCTCCTAATTTCTATCAAAATAAGAAAGTCTTCCCCATGTTCCTTAAAAAAAAAGAAAAGAAAAGAAAGAAAAAAAAAAAAAAAAAAAAGCAAAGAAAGTCCTGCTCATTAATTCTTACAAGGTGGCACCACCCGATTGGTGATTTCAAAGAGGTCAACTATTCTTGTATTGACTTTGAACACACGAATTTAACTAAAAGAGAGAACATACTTGATTATTTGACTAATTATAAATTTATACTAAGTTATAATTTAGAATAAAACATCACTATTATCGAGCATACCAAGATGCTGATAGTCTAGCGTAGATGCTTATTAGGCATTGATTAACTAACTATTAGAATAATTTATTTCTTGACTCCAGTTAAATGGGGGTATTACCATTCTTAATTACTTACATTTTGTCACTCTATGTATACATGTTTGACTAGAATAATATTGTACTTTTATGTACATGTTCATATGCATGCGTATGTATATATATAAACAAATATCAAGTGTATGATTGTTTTTACTTGTTTATGTTTAATTCTCTAACCATGAATCTACTAGTTACCTTGGAGTTTTCTTATCAAAGATAAAGCTATGTGTATTTCTTTTTTCCAAATTCAGTTTAATTTACTCAAAAATACTGAAATTAGGGTGCAAGGCAAATATATGCTTAAAAAAAGCATTAACATCATATATACATAATTAGGGAACTTATCTCATGGGTACCCCTACTTTAATAGAATAATTATTTTTGATGAAATTTCATGATTTTTAATATATCTTGATATGAGTTTTTAAATGCATGATAATGGAACTGAAATATACATTAAAAATAAATTTAAAAACTTTTTCAGATGTGAGAGTTGACTCTTATTTTTTTTCGTTGTTTTCTAATGTTTTATCTCTCAAAAGTTAGGAACAAATAGTTAATCTCCATCCTCCAAGAGTTTGTGTACCTCCCCACATCCACCAAAGAGGTTGATGGTTTAATTCCCACCAAATTGCCATTCTTAATTACTTGTATCTTGGCACTTTATGTATACATGTTTGATTAGAATAATAATGTACTTTTATGTTAGTGTGTGTGTATACATACATATATATATATATATATATATATAAACAAATATCAAGTGTATGGTCGTTGTTTACTTGTTTATGTTTGATTCTCAAACCATGAATCTATTAGGTACCTTGGAGTTTTCTTATCGGAGAGAAAGTTATATGTACTTTTTTTTTGGTCAAATTCAGTTTAATTTACTTCAAAAAACTAAAATTAGGGTGCAAGGCAAATATATACTTAAAAAAAAGCATTAACTTCTGTTTAATTTACTAAAAAAACCAAAATTAGGGTGCAAGGCAAATATATACTTAAAAAAAGCATTAACATCGTATATACATAATTAGGGAACTTATCTCATGGGTGCCCCTGCTTTAATAGGATAATTATTTTTGATGAAATTCCATGATTTTTAATATATCTTGATATGAATTTTTATGTGCATGGTAATGGAACTGAAATATACATGTAAAATAATTTTCACAACTTTTTCAGATGTGGGAGTGAAACTTTATTATATATATATATTTATGTACGTATATTATTGTTTTCTACTGTTTTATCTCTCAAAAGTTATAAATAAATAGTTAATCTCCTTCCACTTAAGAGTTTGTATACATCTGCACATCCACCAACAAGTTGATGGTTTAATTCCCACCAAATACATATTACAATTTATATATGTAGTTTTCTATCCATGTTGTAAAAGTAGTTGTCTCTTAATTACGAGAATCAATTTTAGGGCTGTGAGTAGTGTTTGATCTCATCTCTTATTTTGGAAGTAATTGTTTCTTGATTATGAGAGTCAATCTTGGGTTGTGAGTAGTATTTGATATCGATAAGTGTTGATAGATCTTTGATCCGTTAATTGTTAGCTATCAAAAAAGAAAAGACTAACCAATTTTTTTTTTTTTTACAAGTATCTATCATTTTCTTTATCATTGACATCAATACAAAAATTGCATCAAGTAGATTTTATAACCTTTGTGTACATTTTTTATTCCCTTTTAACTAGAGTAGTTGTTTACCGGTTATGGAATAAATATTCGAACTAAACTTATAGTATTTAACCCTAGTAAATCTCAACAAATTCTGATCTATAGCCTTAAAAATAATATTAAACTTCATATAAAGTGCTTAAAGTTTGAATCATGAATTGTCATAATTTTTTTTTTTTACATCAATATTTAACTTACACACCTCAGTCCAAGAGTGTGGAATAGTAATCAACCTTCCAAGTAAGACATACTAAAATCATTATTTTTTAAATAATAAAATCTGCTAGTTATCAAAATAATAATAATAAAATCTACTAAATTTATTATTATTTAAATAATAAAAATCTGTCAAAAACCTATCTAAAAATATATCATAAACGACAGATATTTGCAACAACTGATAACATTTATCTACCGAATTGTTTAACGTAAAATAAATCCCATCGCAGTGTCATGAATCATGAGTTATGACCACCAACACTACTTGTGTCCTCATATACAAACATACAATGAATATCAGGCGCCGGCATGCTGCCTTAAAATAATCACACACACTTGTCTCAACTCAAACCGCATTTTTGCTACTTATTTACTCTATTTAATGTTAATGGGCCCCCTCCTCTTCAATCTTCAAAAAAATTGTCATGAATATCAGGATACATTTTTAAAAAATTTATGGTTACCAAAGTTATTGAGTCAACTGATTCTACGCATTGAATTAGTCCTCTCCTGCCCACATGCTCTTCTTCGATTGATTTTCATGTTTTTAAATTTAATTAACTTTTTCGGTTTTGGATTGGCTAGGTGTTTTAGGGGTCCTCAGGGTGGAATATTATGTGTCCCTCCCTTTATTTATTTTTGATGAAAAAGGGCTACTTTAAATCTCTTTACTACAATACAAACTTCAAAAAATATAATAAAATGGAAAAATGTTAATAGTAACTTTGACCAATATTATTGATTTTGTACAATTTAATTTTAAAAATACGTCCCCCACAAGCACGTTACAGACAGCAACAACAACTTTCTCCTCAATTCTCTCTTTCTCCTTCTCGGCTCTACCACCAACTACTTCCCTTTTTATCAATTGTAATTGTTATCAATTATTAATCACCATAAATATTGTTTTTCTATGTTTGTTCATTCTTTTTTTAAATGTTTAATCAATAAAGTGCAAAGAGTAGTAGGGCAGATTATCATAATATAAATAATAATTGTTATTAACAAGTTTTGATAGATATATGATCCTAAATAGCAAACGATGCATGTACAGATTTATCTAAATAATACCGTAAGTGCTGAGGAGAGCAAGAAGCATAGAAGCAATTAAAAAAACGATATTGAAAGTTGTAGAGTTGTAATAACTGCACTACATGTTTGCATAATTTAACATGAAGCAAGCTGGATTAGGACTTAGGAGGGACCGTGGACGCTCTTTTACACGTGTCCTTCATTAACAACTAAAACTAGCAAAGTCAACTCCATATGTCTTTCTCAACCCTTCCATTCTAATTACTCCCAACTCATTTCCGAGTCACCCTCTTTTGGTTTCCATGTATTGTAGGCTCCCACCACAGGATTTCTATTTTCTGCTGCTCTTCCTCTATGATCCAGAAAAATTGGACCCATATCTTCCTATTTTCCTATCAAATTGTTCGTATGTTTTGTTATAAGTTAGTATATCAAATATACATTTATTTTTGAATTTTTTTAATAAAATAAGATAAGAAATAAGATATTTATTCCATTAAAAGAATTTCTTTTTAAGTTAGATATAAAACTTCCATATTTGTATTATATAATATGTAAAGAATACAAAACTTGACTAGCTATAAAGTTAGCAACAGCTTTTCGTGTAGTATTAATTATAATATAATGGAAAACATTGTTTGTGGTGCTAGTTTATGAATTCCAATGGAAGAGGGTACCTGAGCTGTCATTGCTATGCACCCCTTGAAGGAGACCCCTCCAAGCCTATTGCTATGGCAGTTAAGCAATCTGTGTCATCTTCTTAAACAAACAATTCAAAAACTCTTTCTGTGTCATCTTCTTAAACAAACCATTCAAAAACTCTTTCAACTTTTCTGCATTAAAGACACTCTTTTACTAAATAAATAATCACCGATTAATATATATGATTTGGATGATAAACCCAAAAAAAAAAAGAAGAAAGAATTATACATTATTTTTACAAAATGGGGTGCAACTAAAGTTGTTCCATGTCTTTATCTGGCTCTTCTATATGAATAATCTTTTTGACAGCTATCAGAAACTGGCTTACTAATATATAACATAGTTATATGTATACACAACAAACAAGAACAGATTTTAGACAGTAAAGTTGTGATCATAAAGTGCATAAAACACTGAATAACACCGCGAAAAAGTCTAGCAATGGCACTGGCTTTACAGCTTTGGAACCCCAAATGTTTTTTTCACTTTTCAGACTTTAGATTTTGAATTGTAGAGGAATCAGAAAAAAAGTTAAGCGGACAAGTTTGAAGGAACCCTGCATTATTTTTACTTTCTTTCCTTTCGAGTACTAATATTTTATCGAGAATAGTATAGAAAATAATTGCGATATAATTCTAAGACATGACCAAGAGATCTGCTTCCAGAAGGCGGGAGGGAACAACCCGTATCAAGTTGGGGAGCAACCCACAACAAATGGGGAAAAATTGCTCACAAAGTGAGACTTAGCAAGATCGAACTCACAAACTTGAAGCCAAGGTTGTGAGTAAGCAATGGTCTTTTCCACCAGGCCAGGCCACCATTCTCTCATTCAATGTCATTTAGCTGTAAGAAGAGTCAGAATTCCATTCCTTTAGATGTATGATCTAATCATATATTGAACTTTGTACAATAATTATTATTATAGTGAAAGAAAAGTTTAACAAATGTATAATTTAATAGCATAATGCATATAATGGAGTCATAATTCACAGTAACCTACCTATATTGTAGTAATTGTTGAAGGGGTTTGAGTCCGTGGCTCAATGGGCCGGTGGGACGGTGCTCTATGTATGAACTAGCTAAGTTTACCTAACCTTTCAATGCGCTCCAAGCAATGAAAACAAAAACACATACAGTAGTTTCATGCATATCTAGAACCCTCTACGACAAATCGCATATGATGTATGCATTAAGATTTGAGAAGTTTGACATTGAGATTATCAGAATATTGTGGCAATGATTACAGCTAAAGGAGATCTAGGAAGAGATCCAAATCTTAAAAAAAATAAAGAAAGAAAAAAATGAAAAAGATGAGTGGCATCTTTCATGGTATCAACATTCAACGTCAGACAGATACTAGAGTATTTAACATAGATATTGAGAAGATTTCAAGTAGTTGATAAAAACCATTAGATATCAGTATTTAATCATGAATTGTAGATTGGTTTAAGATACTTGGTTTGGTCAGACAGATGGTTCGAACCTCTATCCACTCAAATCTAGGGAAAAGCCCTTGTCTTCCTGCAAAATCTCCTTAAAAAATGCCAGAATTCTGCCTCATGCTTCTTCAGCTTTCGCGTAATATCTATCTATTACCCTTAAGCAAAAATACATCTACCAGACAGACTAAGGAAGCATCCTGTAAGTTTCATAGTCATGGCAGGCTCTTAACACTAAAAATTTATATATGCCGTTGACAATAAAGGATAATGAAAGTGGACACCGGACAGAATTATTCTAAACTATTCTACAACTACTAGTATAACTTTTTGTTTTATGCAACCAACTGCACAGAAACATATAACCAAAAATTATTAATAAAATATGATGACTAGTTGTAAACTTGCCTGCCTATTTAAGAAGCCTTCCTCATGGTTGATGAGATACATGCCAGCACTTTCTTCTCCTCCCTGTCTATTCTTCCCACGTTTCCCAGTTCCCACCTCAAATTCTTCTCATTTCTAGTAATCATAACCTGTCCATTTCCTTTTCTGCTAAACTCATATCAACATTATATACACACCCCTTTCTTCAGCCTAAGATCTTACATATACAACTTATATTTCACATTTGAGTTCTTGAAGATGTGGTCCCTCTTCATTGGAGCTTTGCTTATTATAAGCATCACACATTGGGTTTACAGATGGAGAAATCCCAGATGCAATGGACAACTCCCACCAGGTTCAATGGGTTTGCCACTTCTTGGCGAAAGCATTCAGTTTTTCCTTCCCAACACTTCTTCTGACATACCGCCCTTCATCAAGAAAAGAATGGAAAGGTAAAAATACAATGTCTAGTTCTTTCAAGTCCATTATACAAATCATATTCTGATATACATCTCATCAACGTGATTTCTGCTGTCACTTTCAGATATGGGCCAATATTTCGGACTAGTTTGGTGGGACGACCGGTCGTTATATCAACAGACTCTGATTTCAATTACTATATCTTCCAGCAAGAGGGTCGATTGTTCAAGAGCTGGTATCCAGATACATTCACAGAGATCTTTGGAAGACAGAATGTAGGTTCGTTACACGGGTTCATGTACAAATACCTTAAGAACATGGTGCTAAATCTCTTTGGTCCTGAAAGCCTCAAGAAGATGCTCCCTGAAGTTGAGCTGGCAGCTTGTAAAAAATTGGAGAGGTGGTCAAGTCATGGCACAGTTGAACTCAAAGAAGCTTCAGCAAGTGTAAGTTCCTTCTCCTTCATCTCTCATTGAATGATCCAACAACACATTTTCTTGTTCTGCCTCTCTAATATAGTTCTATCTCTACAGATGATATTTGATCTGACTGCAAAGAAGCTGATAAGTTATGATCAAGAAAAATCATCAGAGAATCTAAGGGAAAACTTTGTTGCTTTCATACAAGGATTAATCTCTTTCCCTTTGAACCTTCCTGGAACAGCTTATCACAAATGTTTACAGGTAAACCAAAATCAAATACTTATTCCGTCATTGCATCTGGCCAACTATAATCTAAATCCTCCCAAACACAGACTAAGCTAGCCAGTGATTATCAGGCCAATCAATAATTTAGTCAAAAGACCAGGAGAATGTGTGACAACTTTATTCACTAAATTATTTTCCCCTGAATGCACAAGTAAATTGCTTAACAATTTCCTCCACTTATTGGTCTCTACTTTCTTAAAACTTTTTTCAGGGTAGAAAAAGAGCAATGAAGATGTTGAAAAGCATGCTACAGGAGAGAAGAGCAAACCCAAGGAAGATTCAAAGTGATTTTTACGATTATGTCCTTGAAGAACTTCAGAAAGAAGGAACGATCCTTACTGAGGCAATTGCTCTGGATTTAATGTTTGTGCTACTGTTTGCTAGCTTTGAAACAACTTCCCTGGCTCTAACTTTTGCCGTAAAAATTCTATCAGACAATCCTCAGGCCTTAAAGCAATTAACTGTATGTGAAGAAATTAAGTTTCAAATTCTCTAATTAATAGATTTTGTACATATCCTTTATGGTTTCTCCATCTAACATGCTCTAAATAATATGATTTCCTCAGGAAGAACATGAGGCAATTCTGAAGAATCGAGAGAACTTTGATTCTGGACTTACATGGAGGGAATATAAATCAATGACGTATACATTTCAGGTCAGTTAGGCATTTCAACTTCCTGCCCAAATAAAATAGTTGACATCAAGTAATTATTTTTTCTAACCATGAATTTACAATTTTGATTTGCAGTTTATCAATGAAATCGTTAGATTGGCAAATATTGTGCCAGGAATCTTCAGAAAAGCATTGCAAGATATCCAGTTTCAGGGTACAGAAACTATATATTAGTCAATTTCCAACAATTATACCACACAGGCTTAAACATACATATGTTTTACTGAAAACAAAAAATTGGTGATGGTGCAGGATACACAATTCCAGCAGGATGGGCTGTTATGGTCTGTCCCCCAGCTGTGCACATGAATCCAGAGAAATATGAAGATCCTCTTGCCTTCAATCCAAATAGATGGAAGGTGGGGTCAAAATTTTGAGTCTTGTATGCTAAGTCACCTGATTTTTCTGAAAAATATAAAAGATCATCTAAAATTTTCTTGAAAAATCTTGCTCATTCTTTATAGTGCTTAATTGTCTAAATAACGGTGCCTTACAGGGAATGGAAATAAATGGTGCATCTAAGCATTTTATGGCTTTTGGTGGTGGAATGAGATTTTGCGTTGGAACAGAGTTCACCAAAGTGCAGATGGCTGTATTTCTTCATTGCTTGGTCACAAAGTACAGGTAAGAGCATTCTGTTTCTACAACATGTATCTTGTGAATGTGTGTGTGTGTCCCTCAAATAGAAAGAGAGAGAGAGAGAGACCAACCTTTTTACTGTGGGACACTTCAGGTGGCAAGCACTCAAAGGAGGAAATATAGTTCGAACTCCTGGTTTACAATTTCCTAATGGTTTTCATATTAAGATCATGAGGAAAGACGGGACACAAACCTTTACACGATCAAACCAGAACTGACGAGGCAAGTCATTGGCGTTGCTCGAACCCAATGTGGCATCTTACACCTCATGATTCCTATCCTCAGCCTGCAAAGGAGTATAGTAGTCCAGAATACATGTAATTCTCGGAAACTATGAAGCAGTTGCAGTGTTCCTACAGTTTTGCTCAGGGTCACTTGCAAGTTTTGAGACATATACAGAGTTTTTGTATGCTTTTACTTCAGTTTGTATCGTCTTATACTTGAAAGAGGGGGAGAGAGAGTGTGTGCGTGAAAGAGAAAACGAGAGAGAGGTCAAAAAAAGGAAGAAAACGAAAGAGAGGCTTAAAAAAAGGAAAAAGAAAAAAAAAATTAAAGGCATCTAGTGTTAAAAAAATATAACACACCTATGACATTGAAAATTTACTTGTAACAATTACTGTAAATGTTTCAGTCTCATCCTTTATCTGATAATTAGCTTTCGGCTTATCAAACCAAATCATAAAACAATATCTAACAGACTTTTTAAAACAAACATAAATTTCAGTGCTATTATGCTCTGCGTTCAAAGTGCAGCCTTCAGATATAAATCATCCAAAAGCCAACAATTAAACTTGTGTATGTCATCTTGCCTCTCTTCAAAATGCCTCATCTTGGATGCTCCTACCATGAACTCTCTTGTCTTTTCTGCGTCTATGGTGGCCAATATGATCACTCTCCCTTCCATCCAAATAGGCTTGCTGCAGGATACTTGAATATTTATTGTGCCCATGCTTGTGCTTATCTTTGTGAACATGGTGAAGATAATAATAATAATCAGTGTCCCTTTCTGAAATGTTATGCTTGTGATCACCGTGATCGCCACTTCGACCATATCGAGCAACATGCTTGTGGTGTCTATCCTCAGCCTTGTGATGTTTTTTAATATGAACATTGTGGTGGTGAAAATCAACCTCATGCCTATGAGTATCTCTGATTCTCTGGTTTTCAGACTGAAAATGATCTTCCCACCAATCATATACAGGATCAAAGAGTCCTTTCTGATGTAAAAGCCAAAGTACCACAAGCACTGCACTCAAAGTTCAGTTATTTAGGTACCCTGCTTTTGTCCAAAATCGTTGATTATTAATATTGACTTCTGCCATAAGAAGCAACTTTACCTGTTGGAAGTACAGCCAAAACTAGACCAAACATCACTATCCAACTCATGCAAATATACTGTACGTGGCAGCCAAAGTCAAAAAAACCGGAACATTTGCTCCTGCATTCAAATGACCAGAGGAAAAAAAAAGGAAAAGTTTATGAAAGGTTTAAGGTGGACAACAAAGATGAGAGTTTCATCTGATGTCTTGATTGGCCATCCATGCATGATATAATCTTAAACAAGTACCTGCATGTCTTTCCAGTTATAAAGTCCATCAAAACTTCCCAAAGCTTCTTCCAAATCCTTTCAATAGACTCAAAGAAGCTATTTATGCCAGTCTTTGGAGGTTCAAATGGAGTCTACAACAAATTTAACTAAAGTCACTTATTAAATCATTTAGTTGCGATTTCTTAAATATTTTATATGGGTCCTTTCCTAACTATTTAAACGTTTGAATCTAGCTAGTACTAACATGGTATTAAAGCCAACTTTACTAGGAGTACCCAGATTCAAGTTCCCCACATCAAATAAGTTTTTATTATTTGAAATTTGTTATATGCTTGTGTTTAAATCGAAGCAACATGGCAAACCAATTGATCTTACACATGGAAGGTGTGTAAGACTGCTTAAATTACAATTGCAGAGCCCTTACCTATTAGAAGCATATCAGCAAACCACAATTCAGAAATTTTTCGCACCTGTGAACCATTGTCATAAACAGTAGCCATGGTACTGAATTGGCACTCAGCTCTATCAACTTCATTGAAATCAGAATCCTTTAATATTGCTGCATTCAAGCATAGAAACCTTCGAGTGTAACTCAAGTACAGTCTGCAGTTTTATTTATCTTACTTAAAAACAGCCATAAGTGCCCGTAAAGGTCAATTTTTAACTTGCCTGAACATGTATGCTTTGCTGCCTGATCAGTTGTTGGATAGAGTTTAAATGATCTAACTAAAGTTTCTTTAGGCTTCATAATGAAATATTGTTCCTGCAGCCATATAAACTTTCATGATCACACACTCCATGACATAATTGTGATGGAAAAAGTACTAGAAAATACCTCCATGAAAGTGACACCTCTTGAGCAATCAAACTGCAAGATTCAAAATTTATCATAGCAAGCATGAGAACATCATATTGCAGCAAGGACACAACTATTCATGCAAAACAACACAATACTGCTACACAAAGTTCCAAAACGTATTTATTAGAATTCACTAATTTCATCAAGCACAGAAGTCAAAATGAACTAACTTTCATCATAACACCAATGACATATTTGCATGAAACAACAACAGGCATAAATCAAGTTGTTCCTTGATTTCAAAACAAACAATCCTAGAAAATATACCTCAGTGCAGACATTCAAAACACAATAACTGCATTCAGTTCTTAACGTAAAGGGCAGACCAAATCTATGCTAACATCCATGATCCAACATAAAATAATCATTCCAATATCTGTCCAACACCATTGGCAAATTAAATAAATAATAACAATAATGATAAAATATCCAAATCAGAGAAAGCCCTACTACCAAAAGGCCACATTCCATAAAACTCAAAATATGTTACTAAAAATTGTTAGCACTATAACAAAAATGCAGAGGAGAAGCTTGATAATGGTACCGTTAAGCTATACGATGCTTCCACTTCACCAGTATTCATAGTTGTAATTGTGGCAACTCCAAATTGCGTAAGGGCTTCAAATGTTGGAACAGTGACATTTACGATTTTTCCTGGACTCCTACAAAATAGATGGAAAATAGCATATCAACGAGTAGTGAAATTCCACAATATTAAAACGTAAAATTCTTCTGCAACTTTAAACTGAAACAAAAGTATCATAAATCTAGATGCTTATGCACTTATTTATTTAAAAATCAAAACGACATTAAGCAACTTCATAAAGCATCTGTTTTTGTTTGTCCTAGTGAATGACAAAACAAGATTAAGTTTAATTATCCACTTTTAAACTCTTTTACGCAGATATTCAACTTCATATCCAGTACACATAATTAAAACAAATTGATACTGCCCAGTTCAGCTCATAAAGTGACAGATTAACAGTAACCTTTGGTAAACATATTCTATATCATCAGCAGTTAGTTCTATCAAAAGGTTTGTATTGAGAATTTCAGTGACACCTATGGAGAAGGAGTGAGACCCAGAATTCTGCATACACAACAAAAATATTAAATTGAACAGTAAAAGACATCCTTCTAAATCTGAAATCTGCAACTTCTAAAAACATACTGGATGCTGGTTTATCCTTTCAAACCTTCTTTCAACCCCATACAGTGGAAGCTGATTCCTACTAATTCGGTTTTGGTCAGCCTGCAAGAATCGACACCAACTTAAAAGGAATAGATAGCTTTTACTCAATTTATATAAACAATTACAAGAAAAAACATGCACCACATCATTAAGCTAATAATGATAGCATCACATTCAATTTATGCAACATGCTAAAGAACCAGAAAAGAGGATTCACACTAATGATAGACAAACTTTATTAGTAAAGGACATATATATGCAACAAGTATGTCAATAGCACAGAAAAATGTCCAACTTACACAATCTATCAAATTTCAAGAAAAAAATGAGTTCTACTTTCCAGTTTGATGAACTTACTTCCCGATAATTCCACAACTGATTGTGCAAGCAACTCCACAATGGTGAAGAGCAAAAACCAGGCTGTCCACTGAAAGCCTCGTAACCAACACCTATCTTATTACATTCTAAACCATCTAATGTAAACCTCACTCTCTCAAGCAGCATCCACATAGAAAAGTTCATCCCTAAATCTTGTGGTTGACCAGGGCCACCCTTCAGAATGCAAATAAGAAACTTATAATAAGCAATTTTCTCAAGCAAATCAGTCAAAATGTTCTAGGAGACATGTAAAACAATGACAATTCTATCTTATCTTATTATAATTACAACAAGCATACCTGCCGTGGAATGACAAGGTAGAAGTCCTCAAATGATGGAATATTAGTGTATCCAACAAAATCTCCAATAAGATTAACCCTTAACAAGTTGTTGTTAGATGTTGCTGTTCTATTTTCAGGACCCACAATCACTTCCTGCTAATAAAAAATTTCTCAGTTTCTTCATTATTAAACTTTTCTATGGCTTTGGTATCAATAAACTAAGACTAGAGAATGATAAATAATTCTGGGCAATAATGATTCACCCCAGTGCCAAAATCTAGTAACAAAAAATCTTTACCATTTAAATTCATATTATTGAAGTCATCATTAGAAATAATAAACTTTAGTCTCAATTAACTCGAGCACTATTGACAAAGTTAAAAAGACTAATTTCAGTAAAAGAAAAATGAAGCATTTTTCAGATAATAAACTTAAATATTTTTTTAAAAAAATGTGGATTTTAAAAATATGACATCAGGATCAATTCGTGGAAGTGAACATTTAGATTACAGGATATTCCAACTCTTCATTAACCCCCACAGTTTCATGAGAAAAAGGCACCACAGAAGAACCATTTTCATTTCAGAATATGTTCAGCCACATTAAATGCATGATGCATTCAAACACAACAAAAGGACACAGATACCATTGTCATCAAATACCCAAACCATTCATTATAGATAGGCACTCAAATTAATATCATGTATTACAAAAGTTTCTTATTCTATGGAAGAATTGATGATGAATAATGTAACTTAAGGATCATCTGCTTCCTCAAGCAATCTAGAGCATAAGCTTATGAAAAAATGAGCTTTAAAGTAATAATACATAAGATCTAAATTTGTTGATAATAACAGAGCAGGACCTACATACCGACACTTTGGACCCAGCCTTCACCTCTATTCGAACACTAAATCCTATGGTTCTCTGCCCAACACCAAAAACATGGAACCTGCATGCAGGAAATTTATCATCTGTGGCACGAAGATCTAAGCATTTGCAAAACTAAGCAGAATAAAAAATGAAAAGCAGTAATCAACTAGCAAGTAATAAAAATCCACAAAAGTTGCCCATATAACTAAATCTTCATACTTCCAGGAGCCATAGTCTCCTAAATCTTTGAAACCTGATTTCAAGTTTCTTCAACTATTCTAAACATTTTTGTCCAGCAGATCTTTAACCAATTATACATACAACTTATTCAGCAAAGGTTCAGAAAATAAATAAAATAACTAAAAAAATGCCAATATCTTATAATACGTTAGGCATAAGAGTTGCTAATATAGATTGAAGACATGTACCGGGCATGTAATAATCTCTGACAACTAAATGGCTACGGTATAATAATCTGATCAAACAGCTGATCTGATGTTTTGGCAAAAACATGTCATCTTCATACTGATTTTAAAGCCATATAAAGCTTCCAACTAATAAATACTACGTTACATGTCCTCAAACAGCTTTCATTGGAAATGCATTTTCCTAGCAAGTAAAAAAGGAAGCAAAACCAGAGAGGCCATACCAATCACCTTGAAATCGAAGACAATGTGCAGTATTTGCTTTTCCTTTCAACAACTTGTCAACTAATCAATATAAAGTAAAAAACCAATCACCAGAAAACCTAAGCTGCCACACTGTAAGCAATTTAGAATAGTAGACAGTACAAGAGCACATACAGACATTTCCACATGATGAAGGTACCCGTCTCTGGGGCCCACAAGGACAACAGATAGGCTGTGCAGTCAGAACAAAGAAAGGAAGAAGGCGTACAACATAAGTTTGCTAAAAAAGATTAACAAGAAATCTTCATAAGTGCTGATTATTTAATTACCAAAAAGAGAAAATCTAGAGGGCAACAGAAGAGATAAACACCTGAAAAAATAATAGAAATAACAAATATAAGTTCCAATATAACAAAATCTTCATTAAAGATTATATCATCATATATATCTAAAATTTTAAACTAGTGAATTCACAAAAATTGATATTTTTCGGTGAATCTCAAATCTCCACGGATTATCAGTTCATAAACAAATGAAATATTACCTCAGTATTATAACTTTTAAGTAATATATGACTAAACAAGACAAAGAAATGACATATTGAAAACCAAATCAGCGTAAAAGGTTAAAAATGTAACCTCAGTGTGCTCAATAACGTGACCATGCTCATCCCGTAACCTGCAAAATGGTTAATAGAAACTAATTATTGATGATCATATATATAAAGAGTAATATCACTTCTCTCTCAAGTTGTGGTATCATTCATAAGCACAAATATATTTTGATCAAAAAGAAAGATACGAAAACAGAGCAAAGTAAGCAAATGCAAGAAACTATAAGCCATGCAAACTTTTCATATTATTCATATATGTTTATTTAGGTGTAGAAACTTTTCACCTAAGTCCATTATCCGCAACCAACTATTTGTCACGTCAATTGCGCGATAAAACCAGTAATACCAAAGGGAAAAAAAAATGATTGCATACTTGGAAGAATGTAGAACAGTTACTTGGCAGCAAAAGCACACCTCTACAAGTCAAGATATTGTAGGCAGAACTTCATAGGCACAAAGTGGGAAAAATAAATTTACAAAAATTCCTATTATCCCTTTTCTCCAAGATGTTGTCATTGAATTGCTAAGAAAGCTATATAATGCCACTTAAATGAGAAGCAACATTTCTAAAGCAAGCCACATGACGGTAGATTTCCATCTATAAGAAGCTAAGATCTCACTGTTTGATCAATACAGTTGCCAAGTGTAGCAAAAAACAGTTGAGCATATTTAAATCAGATTGACCACAGTTTAAAATTACTTTATAAAACAATAAAATGCAATATCTGCACAATACTTCACTCAATTTTTCTACATACTTTGATACAAAAAATGCAAATACTGAGATATCACAATTAAAAAAAGGAACCAAACAATCTCGTATAATTATTCAAAAGAACAATAAAAAATCTAATAAAAACTTGAATAGTTAAGACATAACTTGCCTTTCACAAGTCTGGACGACATCCGCACCAGCATCAGGCTCACATTTCCGCGTTTTGACATAAAACTCGTGGGGTTTATAAGGAACATCCTGCCATTCACAAACATATAATTCCTCAGTAATTAAAATATATGATGATCCCTACACTATAGTTAAAAAACCAAAAAGGTAAATGTTGGACCCGTATATATGTTAGCTGGTAGAGTGCATATGAAGCAGATTTGTTGACTGTTATTACAGGAGGTATTCTCAGTGTTCGCATTGCCTGTGTCGAATTCTCCTCCACCTCCACTAATTCAGCCACAATGGAGGCCTCTCCTCCACTCTAAACAACAAATCGATTTGGTCAATCACTAAGTGAAAATGCTTCAAATTGAAGAGAGACGTAGTTGAGGAATTGGTTACCGAGCCACTGGGAACAGCCAAGTTGAGGACGATCTTGGTAGTGCAATTCAAATTATCATCATCGTCACTGCGCTTCTCGCATCTTTCAAGTTTGGATTTCGAGAGAATTTGAACTCCGATGGCAGTTTCTGCGAGGAAGAAAAGGAAAGCGAGTGAGTAGAGTATCGATTTGGGGATTTCCATTTGTGTTGTCGTTTTTGTTTACAAAATTTGCGCACTCACTGGTTACTTAAAAATAAGAGGAGCGGTTTTTGTCGTTGTAACGGTAGTTTTAAAACTGCCAGTAACGGTTCGACTGGTCCTCACGACGTCGTTTCGTTTCAATCTTATCCATTGCTCTTTCTTCCGGGTGAAAAATAGAATAAGGGACTTCGTAAAAAAAAAAAAACAAAAAGAATAAGGACAAATTTATATATTTGGCTAAAATAAAATTGAAAAGTTTGTTAAAAACCTCAATCATTTTTAATCCCTTTATTAGATATACAGTGACGATCCAAATTGGATTTCCACTATCCATTCTTACATAAACAATAAAAATCTAATTTCCTTTTTTTATCTTCTAGTTTTTAAATTTAATTTTAAAATAAAATCAAATAAATATGATCATCATATATTTTAATGGAGGGATAATTTAGTCCCTCCATTAGTTATCTTTTACGGTCAACGATAATCAATATTCACGATTTGGTTTTAACTTGGTAAAATGGAAAGTGAGTTTCTTTTGTCAAAAACCAAACCTCATGTAGTTTCTGCATTCTTTGCTCTTTTTCTTAAAATTAATTTAAAATTATTATATTGTATTGGAATATAATTTAATTTACAAATCTCATGTATCAAAATTAAAATACATTTTTTTTTATCTAATTTTATACCATACCAAATAAAAAAGTTTTATTTTTAATTCAATCACAGTTGCACGTACACCCAACATGTAACAATATTAAGATATTTTAATATTATCCAATTCAATTACGTGGACCAATGAGCCCATAAATTATAATCATGAATTCTTAATCTACTTTTTTCCTTCGATTTTGCTTGTGAAATATAACAAATATGTCAGTATCATGTTTTTATTACTTTCTATTCTCTTTAGTCTTTATGCTTCAAATCTCCAAAGTCTGGTTTCGAAATTTTTATCACGGTAGTTACGTTTAACGTTTTGTTTAAAGATTGAACAGTTTTGAATTTTATTGAAAACAGAATAGTGATTGAAAATCAATAATTAGATGATATTTTTCTTTTTTAATTGAAAACTAAATGAAACTAACAATTTTTTTTTTAAGTAATAAATAAGTTACTATTTGTTGACAAACTTATAAGTCAATTTGGAATTAGTGCACAATAATACTATAAAAGTATATAAGAAAAACAAGAGACAAAACAACAAATAACACTTCGAAGAACAAGTAAAAGAGACATCAAACTCTAAAATAAAACAAAATTAATCAAATTATGTAAAAATGAAATAGTTATTACCGAAATATGGTGCAAAATTGAAATAGAGCAAAAATTAATAAACAATGGCGAATTCTAATGAAGATTTTAATTAGAAGCAACTATAATTCAAAGAACAAAACTAGTTTAAATGTGATTTAAAGATTGTGAGAAAAAACAAGTTAAAAAAATGCATAACATTTGTTATAATAATTTAGGAAATGAAAGAAGAAAAATCTAATTTAGTACCTTTCTGGTTAGGGGAACAGTGGAATTCACCGTAATAATTAAGTGATTTTAAGACCTATTTAAGTAATTTTATCACTTAAAAAATCAAACAAAACAATTTAATGAAACATGTCAAACACTTAAAATCAGACAGAATTATTTAATGAAACACATTAAATATCATAATTACTTAAAAGAATCAGACAAAACAAGTTAATGAAACGTACATTAAGCGTCATTCAATATTAATTAAAAAAATCAACAGGCCCTATTACTCCCAGCTTCATTTATTTTCATCTACTTCGTCAAAGTGGAAACAAATAAATTGTAGTTGTGTTAATGTAAATATGTACTTCCGATCTAATAGGATGACAATGGGCTTTGGTAAAATCAAATACCTACGGGTGATCCATCGTGTCCAGTGGACCTGCTTCATGTAATTAAAGCCAGTGTTTTTCTTAAGCACCCCCATTACCTGCAATACAAAACACATTGCCCTTGCTACAGATACTATTCTTGGGCTACCTAGGGTTTTCATTTGAGTGGCGATATTGCCACCCCTCTAAAGTTTTATGTACGAGTAAGAATTCTCTACCATCATTTTTTTTGTTAATCTTTTGATAATCTAATGACACATCAGCATTTGAAAAAATGAATGATTAAGATGGATAGATTTTTTCTCTCTCATACATCACTCAAACTTAAATTGTTCTCATAAAAAGATTAGCACCATGTCAACATTGACAGAGAATCCTTGTCCTTTATGTACACCCCTCTTTGTTTGTGGATCCCATTAATTTTTTGAAAAAATCTGTTTTTTTAAGCACAGCTCACGTTATACCAAATCTATCCTTCCTGTCTTTGGTAGTTGGCGCGAGTAAACAGTAAACCCATGCCTCAGAGGTATGGGTTCAACACCCTATTTCATAAAAATTCAAATTTATATATAATATAATAATATTTATAATAATTATAATATAAATCATAATATTAGGTCTTCTACCATTATGTATGGATTGATCTTTCACCCTCGTATGAGTTTATCATCCACCTTCGTATGGGTGAATCCCTCCCAATTGAAAGAAGTTATCTGAACCGTACCATTAGTGTCTTATTTCAGTGGTCCCGATAATCCTCTGAATTCGTCTCAGTTACCGTTCATATATTCAAAAAAAATAATATGTCCTTTCTACTCATTAAAAAAATTATATATTATAAATAAAGAAAAATTTCACTTTAGTCACTAAATATTTCAATTATCATGAAAAATTAAATAACGTTAATGTGGGTTTTTTTTTATTTAATATGTTTAAATATTTTTAAAAAACTAGAAAATCTGAAAAACATTCAACCTAATTCCAGATCTTCTTCTTCTTCAACCAAGCTACCACAGTAACCTCCAACCACCAAATTAACCCTCCCTAAATTCTACAACTTGAACACCAAAGAAGTTGCTCTCTCTACTTCAAAGAATAGTTCAAATCCCACAACTCCACACTCTTCCATTGCATCTCAACACCTTAAATACCCACAACCTGACCACTATCAACCGCTTCTCCTCCACTGTTAGCCATTCTCTTTCCTCTTCCTCCACTCACCACTTGACCACACGCTTCACTACTCTCCCTCTCTAAAAAACCCTCTCCTCCCTCTTCAATAACAACACCACCGCATCTCTCCAGTGATGTCCTACAACCACCTCTTTCTGCAAACTCTGGTGACCGATCACCATTCGATCTAACTAGACGACGAGTTCGATTTCCACCAAATCGTCTCCTCCGAAGGTTGTATCTCCATCTCCGGCATTAGTTCTCGCCTCTCATGTATGTCTAATTCCATTTCTTCATATATCAATCAATCACCGATGGTTCGAGTTTGAGTTCACGTTCTCTCTCGATTCTTTGTTGTTCAAAGATGAAACTCAGTTCTCCTCCTTGCAATCTGCAGTTGACGGAGCTCGATTCACATCTATTCCTCGAGAAAACAATCTTGTCTTCGAGTTTGAAGTTGAAAAATAATGATGGAATATGGATTGAAGATCCTGATCGATTAAAAAGTATGGTAAGATAGTATTTTATGTCTTGTTTTTTCGGATGAGGTGAGCATTTCAACCTTTTACTTTTATGGATATTTGTAACACCCCTCCACCCAATTCCTGTACAAAGCGAAAATCCGGACTAAGAGTGCCACCTTTCTTTACTCAAATCTATTTAAACCGTTATAAAAAGTATTATTCTCTTACTAAAAACGGAAAACGGGAACTCATTTATTAATAAATGAAAATACGATTAGTTGAAATGTCTATATTTTCAGAAAATTCGATAGAATTTTTTCTTTTTAAAAAAAATATATATATAAATTTTAAAACCTGTAAGAAATTGAATAACATGTCTATAAAATTCAATTCTTAACTACCATACGGATCTCTCATTCGATTCCAAACCACTTCAACACACAACCATAATAATCATCACAAAACCATTGTTATCAACAAAATACAAGATTTACAAAACATTGTAAACTTTAAAACTACTTACACTTAACAAAAAGTTTATATTTAATAAATTACACAAATACATGATGGTGTCCATACAAATATACACATTCTATATCAAAATGTTTACTACGCAAAAACAACCTCGGATGTGACTTGGGAGCTATCTGCAGGGGCTTCGTCTTTGTCTCAGCGACAAACCCACTTACCTATCTGCGCGTGGTAAAACCAACGCGCTAAGTAATTTTTATTTAATAATTGTATACTTTATTTAAAAGTTACAAAATTTTATTATACAACAACTTAAACTCACACAATATTCACCATATATTAACATTTTTTTTAAATATAAATCATAAAGCAATTTTACACAATTTCTAAACTTTATAAATAAATTACAAAGAACTCAAAGTACTAATTAATCCACCTATAAATACCATCATTGTTATTTCTAACCATATCAACTCGGATTCCTTTATAATTTCAGTGTCTTTCGTAAACTCTGACACGGTACCAAGGATTAGTAGATGGATCTTCTGACATCGACCACTCGGTGGCGACCGACAAGAATAAACGGTGTCCCCAGCATCGGTCACTCGGTGATTACCCGTCGAGTTCGATACGTCCGTGTCTTTCTTCCGATATACTCGATCAAGGCACTGAACTTATCCGTTTCTTTTCATTTCTTTTTCGTTTCATTTCGAAATACATTAAAATCATATTTAAACACTTTTTATTACGATTTAGCTGAAAATTACTACTTATTTCATAATCAAGCATAAATTTTTAATCGCGTAAATTTTTTTATTACCTATTTGTAACAACTTTTCGAACTCTTTCAAAACATAAATCTTTATCATTTCAAATTACTATTTTACCCTTAGTTTTGATATCAAAGTGGAATAATACCAATACCCTTGATTTCAAAACTAATATACATTCGGCCTAAGAATGAGTTTTAAAGTCTTTCTTTTTCACGCATTACTTTATCACATACAACATTCAAAAATTATTGATTTAACATATAAATAAGATTAAAATGACAAAAATATATATAGGTTATTCTCTAGTGTACATACGGTCTAGGGAACTAAATTATTATTATTATTATATTTTAATTAGGCTTAAATTTGAGATATCATCTCAAACGCCTACGTACCAATTTCATCATTGAGATCAAAGCATTCATAGTTCAACAAAATTATTATTATAATTAATCAAAATAATTCACAATACACTCAATCTCTATTTTAAGTCAAGTATATATATTTTCCAAACTTTTTATTTTTAATTACATAATGTCACAAAAATATGTATACTGTGATTTTCACATGAACATGAAATCAAATTAATTAAAAATAACAATATCACATAATTTACTAAATAATTAATTTATTTTCAATACATTAAAAAAAAAATTGAAATATACGTAGATGAATTAAAAATCTCATTTCATTCATTTTCAAATCTTAAATCATTTTATATGTAAAAATTACATAACTCAATTTCTAAATAGAATATAATTATCAAAATACATATTCTATAATAAAAACATAAATCCTAATACCAAATCAATAAATCGATAAACTAATTTAATAATCTTTTTCTAATAGTGCTTAAATAAATAAAATTTGAAACATATATACACTTTTCTTTCGATTATCGTAACTCAACTAATTATTTACTTGAAATCAATAATAAAATTTAAAATATAAATAAATATAATTCAATCAGTTTAATTAAAAATAAAACTATCAATTTACCTAATTCATTTACTTATTTTTGGATCTAAAACATATTCTTTTCTGATTTTCTCACTATCTTGAATCTATTTTATCTGAATAAATCAGATTTAAAAATATATATATATATTTTTTCGGTTGCTTCTCTCCTCTCGCGACTTTGCTTCTTCTGATTTTTTTTTTTTTTTTTAAATGCTTCTTCTGATTTTTATTTTGCATTTTCTGTTCTTCGTTTTGCTAATTCCTTATCTCTTCTCTCTGAGTTATATATACACGTTTAGAGACCAAAGCCACCGCCTCTGCTTCTTTTTATTTATTTTATTTTATTTTTGTCTCCGACATCTTTCTCATGCCAATCCTATCTTTTTTTTTTTTATATATTATTTTATGATTTTTTTTCCAGCACTATCCTTAAACTAATAAATATATAAAATTTTCATTATTTTATTATTATTAGAAAAACAATCTCGCCCACCACTTTTGACTTTTAATAAAATCCGTAAATTTTCATTTACATCCATATGATCATTTTCCTTTTAAACCTACTTTCATAATTTCTTTCAAAAATATCCTTCAATCGGATATTTATCCACAAACTCATATACTTTTAAGACTTGAATAGACCAAATTAATAAGAATAAATTGAGTTTCAATTAATCTCTTGGGTTCAATTATATTGAGGCCTTCCAATTCATCTCCCCTTATGAAATTTCATCCTTAAACTTTAGAAATCATCTCAACTCAAAGTATCTTATTTTAAAGTCATTGTTTTTATTTAATCATCAATGACCATAATATTCCTATTCTAAATAAATCTTCAATTTTACTACATACATAAGATCATATATTCTACATTATAACAATTCACACCTATTAAATCATCATTATCCAAAATTCTCCAATAATTATAATTATACCCTTATAGAATATTACATAAATTTCTTTATAAATATTATTCAAAACCATAAAAATTAACACCTAAATAGACTAATATTAAACAAAATTCTTCAATTAGAATCCTTGACAACAATTATACTCGTATAATTCTTGAACAATCATACATACAACTATTCTGAATAATAAATATTTATACTATTCTCAATAATAATTACTCTCTTCTTTGTTATAGAAATATTTTCAAAATTTTTCGGGACCCATATTCAGACTTCCTACATACTCTTAGTAACCTCGATGACTCTTAAAAGTCGTTCCATACTCCTTTTTTACTCTCCGAATGTTCGATTAGATCCGAAAACTGTTATATTTTACCTTAAACTGACTCGTTCTTGATATGTTTCAGTTTCCGTTAATTCTAATATAATTTTCAAGACTTTTTAATATACAAGACCTATTTTCAAAAATTATTACTGGCACAGATAGTATTCTATTCTAAAATACTATTCACCCGAAATCACTATTCATCATAATTTCACTTCTACTGATTTTCGGGATCCGAGTCTCAAAATTTACTATTTACTTGATACTATTTATGGGGTCCGGGATTTGCCTATACTGGGGATCCCCTCGGGCTTGCCCAGGTTTGTCCCTCTCCCACTCACTAGGTACTGTCCCTGGCCAAGGGATTTGCTTCGCCTCCCCAGCTGCTCGAACCCACCACTTGGCCATTGGTTAAATGGATTCTTAGAGCAAAGCTGGTACCAATTGAGCCATTGTGGGGTCCGGGATTTGCCTATACTGGGTCGTCCTTTCAGGCTTGCCCAGGTTTGCCCCTCTCCCACTCACTAGGAACTGTCCCTGGCCAAGGGATTTGCTTCGCCTCCCCAGCTGCTCGAACCCACCACCTGGCCATTGGTTAAATGGATTCTTAGAGCAAAGCTGGTACCAATTGAGCCATGCTCTAAGAATCCATTTAACCAATACTGGCTCAATTGGTACCAGCTTTGCTCTAAGAATCCATTTAACCAATGGCCAGGTGGTGGGTTCGAGCAGCTGGGGAGGCGAAGCAAATCCCTTGGCCAGGGACAGTTCCTAGTGAGTGGGAGAGAGGCAAACCTGGGCAAGCCCGAAGGGACGACTCAGTATAGGCAAATCCCGGACCCCACAATAAAAAGGCACCTTTTTATTGTGGGGTTCGGGATTTGCCTATACTGGGGTCCCCTCGGGCTGGCCCTTAGCTCAATTGGTACCAGCTTTGCTCTAAGAATCCATTTAACCAATGGCCAGGTGGTGGGTTCGAGCAGCTGGGGAGGCGAAGCAAATCCCTTGGCCAGGGACAGTACCTAGTGAGTGGAAGAGGGACAAACCTGGGCCAGCCCGAGGGGACCCCAGTATAGGCAAATCCCGGACCCCACACTATTCATCTGAAAATCCGAAGCGTTACAATATTTTCCTCATTTACATCAATTTCAGCTGGCTAGTCTGGAAACCATAGTGACAGAGAATGAGATTAGGGAGGCTCTTTTTAGTATAGGAGGAACAAAAGCCCCCAGTCCAGATGGTCTTCATGTAGCTTTTTTAAATAAATAAACAATTGAAAAATGTCAAGCAGGTGGTTTGTAGCTTTATTAGAGAGGTTTTTCTAGGTAAAGTTTTTTTTTATGTGTGTTTAAATAAAACTCTTCTATATCAGGTTTCTAAAGTTACAAGTTCATAGATATGAGTCAATTCCGACTTATTAGGCTTTGTAACATTTTCTTCAAAATTATTACCAAAGTGTTGGTAAATAGGTTGAAAAAAATACTATCGGAGTTGGTGAAGCCTACACAAACTAGCTTTGTTCCAGGTAGACAAATTTTCGGTAACATTGTTATAGCCCAGGAAGTGATCCATTCGATGGAAAACTAAGCAAGGAAGAAAAGGATATATGACAATAAAACTTGATCTTGCCAAGGCTTATAATAAGCTTCGATGGAGTTTTATTCATTAGACTCTGCTTGATATTGGTCTTCCAGAAATTTTTTTTTTTAAAAAAAAATCATAGATTGCATAACATCTTCGACAATGCAAGTTCTGTGGAATGGTAAAGCAATGGAGCCTTTCAAACCAACTCAAGGTGTGAGACAAGGTGATTCCCTTTCCCCTTACATTTTCGTGCTTTGTTTGGAACATTTGTTGCAAAGGATAGTCAAGCAGGTGCAGAGTAAAACCTGGCATTCAGTCTTTCTTGGTAAAGGGACCATCTTTATCACACTTATGCTTTGCAAATGATATTTTTTTGTTTACGGAGGCATCGACATAGCAGGCTGATGTTATAAAGGTTTGTCTCCACTCTTTCTATGAGGCTTCAAACCAAGAGGTTAGTGCCAATAAAACCCTTGTTTATTTTTCTAAAAATGTTTCGAACGAATTGATTTTGAATATTAGTAAGAGATTGAGTTTTTCAAAGACTAATAACTCGAGGAATTATTTGGGAATACCTTTACTTTATGGTAGATTGTCAAAAACCACCAACAATTCCATCATGGAGAAAATTAATAAAAAACTATCTGATTAAAAGGTGGAAAAATTGCTTCTTACATGGAGGATTACATTGGCCAAGTCAGTTATTAGTACGATTCCCATGTATGCCATACAAACTATCAAACTCTCCAAAAGGCTTTATGATAATATAGACAAGAAGGTTAGGATTTTGTGTGGGGGTCAACTGTTGATAATAAAAAATCTCATCTAAATAAGTGGAGCACTATTTACAATTCGAAGAGTTAACGAGGACTTGGCCAAAGTAGCACAAAAGCAATGAACGAAGCTTGTCTGATGAAGCTGGCATGGATGATATGGACCAAACCAAATGAATTGTGGGTTAAAGTTATTAAAGACAAATATGGGGGTAATGCTTCAAATTGGTTTGATTTTAATGCCAAAGCGCATCACTCTAATACTTGGAAGAGTGTTTGTTCGGTATGGCAATGGATTCGAAAAGGAACTACATGAAAAATTGGTGATGGCAATATTACTAGATTTTGGCAAGATAGCTGGATTGAAGGTGAAGGACCATTAATCAATCAACTTGGTGCTTATTTGTCAATAGAGAAAGAAGAAAGAACGGTGATTTTTTATGTGGATTCTGATGGAAATTGGAAACGGAGGGAGTTTCAAGAGTTGATATCGTTTCGAGCATGTCTCAAAATTACAGTCACCTTTCATCCTAAATTGAATGGGGGAAGAGATCGCAAAAGTTGGATTTTTGAGGAGTCTAGAAAATTTAGTGTTAAGAGTGCTTACATATTGACAAGTATGGATAGTAATGGAAATTATATTGGCTTGTGGCAGCGAATTTGGAAATTAGAGGTTCCTTAAAGAATTTGAACATTGGCATGGTTAGTAACTAGTGAGAAATTCCTCACCAATAAAATGCGTGTTAAAAGAAAAATATCCTTGAATGCAACTTGCCCTTGCTATGCTAAGGCTGTTGAATTAGAAAAACATGTTTTTAGAGATTGTCCTATTGCTAAGTGCATCTGGTATCGTTTAGTTGATTCGAATTTCTAAGGTGTTTTTTTTTTTCAACTCACATTTCAGCAATGGTTGACTATGAACATGGATGTGTCGTGTAACAAAGGGAGTTAAGTGGAGTGGAAACAAGTCTTCTGGGTGACTATATGACACCTTTGGAAATGGAGGAATGATTTTGTCTTCAATGAGAGAGAGTTTTCAATTCCAAATATAACTGACTGGATTGTATGAATGATAAAAGATTATAGAGATGCAGAAGATCAAGTTAGGAAGATGGACAATAAAGAGAAGAAAAATGAACTTGTTTGCTGGAAGAACCCACATCGAGGTTAGGTGAAATTGAATACTGATGGAGCTTTAAAAATGTGAAATGGTTCCGCTACAGCTGCAGGTTTAATCAGAGATTTGGAAGAGAGGTTTTACTTAAAACTTAGATATCTACTCAATTTTTCACGCTGAAGCTTAAGGAGTTTATACTGGATTGCAAATGACTTGAGATATGGGTGAAAGAAGAGTAATTATGAAATGTGACTCGAAACTGGTAATGGATGCGATAAAAAGAATAACACTTGTCTTAATGCATAATTCAATAATCATAGTGTTGTGTGTGTTTTTCGGATTACCTAAATGGGCTGGCTGAAGCCCATGAGATTTGTGGCCCAAGCCATAAGATCCATTGAGCAAGACCCAATGTATAGAAGTCTGCAGGCAGACCGACGGGGTCAGTCGCGAAGTCAAGTCCATTGGGCTACTATAACGAAGTCAAGATCGGCTAATGAGCATTCCCGTTGTAGCAATGTCAAGTCCGCTCACTCCGCTGGATCCGTCCGAAGTCAAGCCCGTTTACTCTGTAATTTCAGTCCGTTTTCAACTCAGTTCGCCCAGTGCTAGCCCAGCATAGTAAGCTAACGTATCTTGCCCGATAAGTAAGGTTACTTCATCTAATGACAGCTTAATTCCGGGAAATCTCACTTAACCAGCATGAGTTGACATCCGGCCCACGTGTTGACAGAGTTGACATAGCAAAAGTCAGAAGCATTAAATGTGCTCCAGAGGCATTAATTGTAGTTGATTATGATATTTTGTCTGATTATTCTCTTCTGCAGCTCTTCCTTCTTTATAAATAGAGGAAGACTTTCATTGTAAAAGGGAGAGAGCGAAACACTTGAGAAAAAAATATTGTTTCCATTCTACAGAAATAGAGAGACAGTGGACATAGACAGTTCTTAAAGGTCGAACTACTTTAAAAACTTTATGTTCATTTGTTCTTTCTTGTCTCTTTTCTTTTGTTATTACTTGGTTTACTGTTTCAGATATTCTTACGTTGCGTTATTGGGGTCAAGAATCTGGTTGACTGGTTTTCCACGTCAACACATAGCTATTTGTCAATTACTTGCAAGGGATTGGAAGATTCAATTTAATTATGTATTTAGGAAGGCAAATAAATGTGCAAATTAGTTTGCAAATTATACGTATCAGTTCCCCCTCGGTGTTCAGTTCTATGATAATACTCTGACTTGGTTGCATGTTTAGATATTTAGTGATATAGTAAGGGTGTTTTGGCCCCAAATGATTAATATTAGTTGGTAAGATTGTGAAGCCTCTTGAAAAAAAAAAAGAAGGATGATCGCAATTCAGAGCTATCGAAGCCAACAAAATACACACCTGACCCCATAAAATTTTTTCTATCAACATGGCACCGTAAATATAGGTAAAATTCGCACCCACCTGTGAATCCAACCAGAAGTTGCATTGGAGTGAAAATTTACATCCTTACCTACCCATGAACAGATTTTGTTAAATTCACACCGCTCATTGCGGGTGGAGATGTACAGGTTCGTGGGTTCGTAAGTGGGATGGGCACCCGTACTAGCGTCATCAAACTGCCTGGTTGGTATGCTGATAGTGAGGGTTCCAGCGTGATGGATGTGACCCATTGGCATTAGTAGTTAGTACAGTGTCAGTCTAGTGCAAGTACACTTGGATAATAATAATTATCCATTTTACGATATCGAACAACGTCATCAAAGTGTGTTACTTAAAGTCGATGCATGGAAAATCCAACGGTCGAGAATTTACTTCTAGATCACAAAGTGACATCAACCTGTACTACATGTGAACTTTCTCTCTAGAATTTGACCTTTCCAGAAGCACCGAGGCACGTTAATAATAATAAAGTTGTAAAACAATTGGATATAGTTGAGTGTAAGCAACCTAACCCATTCAGCCAGTGGCGTCTAGTGCAAGATCATGGATCATGACCACGCAATTGTTTGATTCCACCCAAGAGTAAACTCTCGTTCTCAAAGCAAAAACAAAACAATCACTTCACATTTCCGGATGTTGCATCTCTGCACATCTGACAGCTTCCTCAAGCTGGACAACGACACGTGGCGACCAATCTCATGCTGACTATTAATACAGACGAAATCAATGTAAGAAAGAGAATATTTTATTATTATAATTATTGTCGTTGTAGGAGGCAGGAACAGACCACCACCTTTGCTTTGATACATATATTTCATATATTAAACTATTCACAAAAGTACTGTTAATGCTCGTCGAATATATCCGGCGAACATATCGCTAGCTAACTCTGATGGGCGGAGACGACTATCCTTCTGCTGCTGGTTTGAGTCTGTGTAGAGCGTTGTTGGATCGGTTCCGGAGTCTGGAAGCGAGTCATGCAAAGCTAAGCCGAGAGTTGGAGGAGTTGTTATTGCAGGAGAAGAGAAAAAACGAGGTGGTGATGTCAGATTGGGAGTTGGGATGCTTGCCTGGTTATTACAATGAAGGGAGTCCTTATAGGAAAGTTTTGGAGTCAATGGGACATGCAGTTTATGTGTGCAGTGCTTCCTCTGGGGAGATCATGTACTGGTACGTGTATATCTGTGTATGTTGATTGACTTTTGTTTTGTTTTTTGAGGTAGACAAAGGTGAGGGGTTGTGTTTTTGTTGTTGAGTAAGTTAGAATATGCTTCTTTGTGTGTGTGTGTGTGTGTGTGTGTGTATGACACTTGCTTTTGATGTGATGATGTTGGAATAACTGAGAGTTTTAACAGGAATTGTTTAAGTTTATGAGAGTTGATCAATGGAAATCGTATTACTTTGAGTAGATGAATAAGAACAAGAGAAAAGTTATAGAAATTTGGATTTTTGAAAGAATAGTTGATGAAGTTTATAAATGTTTGATGGAAATAATAGCGTTTATAACTAGTGTGTGACAGAATTAATAGACTAGTAGAATTTAGGTAGTGGTGTCACAGGTTTGTGTTCTTTCATTAGTATCTGAGTGGAGGTATGGCAGCCGCGTGGTACGTTGATCATCTGCAAGATGTTTGGCACAAGTTGTTCACAATCAATAATTCTTAAAATCCTCAACACAATTTGAACATGAGATTTTTGTGAGTACAAATGTGAGTGAACCGACATTGGAACCGTGGTTGCTTGAGTTGGTGTTTTCTGTTCGGGATGTCCTGTGATTGGCCATCCAAATGGAAATGGAAATGGAATGCAACATTCATGAAAATATTTAAATCTTGTTTCTAATGAGATCTTGTTATATGTCAAAAGATTATTAGTTAGTATGTTCTCATCCCAGCAGAGAACTGGTTCTCTAATTGTTAGATTGTTGTTAGTTATGGTTAGCAAAATGGGAGCTCAGGTCGGAAGCTCTTTAACACTATGAAAACACACACAAGCGCACAACACTCACAAATGTGCGTGTATATACATATACATATGTATGTAAGTGTGTGTGTCCATCTGACTTCTTAAACTTAATTTAATAAAAGAGAAATGGTAGCAACTAACTTCTGATGTTAGCAATCTCCATGTACGGAAAAGAAGAAATCTTTGTTCTTCTTCTAATATACTTTTTTTATATATTTCAGTTTCATCACACCACTTTTAGATTAAAACAATTTTGTTTCAGGAATCATCCTGCTGAAAGTCTTTACGGGTGGAAGGTCCATGAAGTCCTTGGGCAAAGGCCTGCTGAATTTCTCATATCTGAAGAGTACCGTACCGCTTTTACGAAAATCATGGAACAGGTGTCCTCTGGGCACTCATGGTCAGGCCAGTTCCCTCACAAGAACAGGTCCGGTCAAGTCTTCATGGCAATGGTGACAAAGAGCCCCTTCTATAAGGATGGTGAACTTGTTGGTAGCATCACTGTTTCTAGTGATGCAGCAATATTTAATAGTATAGATTCAGAAAACTTAAAAACATATCAGGAACAAAGTAGAATACGCGGTTTAAACTTGAAAAAGATTCAGTGGCACCCACCGCGGCCACTAATTGGAACTGTGCCACAGATAGCATCATCTGTTTCCAATCTGGTGCTTATGTATACACTTCTATAATTTCGTCCCCTCTTTCTCTTTTTTCTGGTTCTATTTCACTTAGTTTTTGATAGTGTTGTTCACTTGTATCATTAAACCAATCAGGCAACAAAGCTTCTACTGCGGAGACATGGAGATGATGGCAATGATAGCCCCAATGCAAGTGTAAGCTCCCGGGACAAGCAAACAACAGAAACTGAAGATATGGAGTCAGAGAAATATGGTACTGTGGTAAGTCTCTGTTAAATTCATTAACAAACCTTTCAGCTCTATCTTTATATACATTGAAAGGAGATATCTAATGCAACATTTACTAGTCCAGGAAGGAAAACTAAATTCCAATTTCAAAAATAGGAAGAGCACAACTGTAGGAAGGAGCTTTCCGAAGGATGAATCTGTATTCGAACTCGCTCAACCATCAGAAATTGTACTGACTTTCTCTTGCCCCACTTAATTTGAAGTTACTTTCGTTACTCGCTGCACTGATGAATTCAAAACTAAACAATTTATGTTTAGACGTGAAGTCATATGTTCAAAATTGTCTTGCAATATATATATATATATATGATCATTGTATGTTATTTATTATTACTGAAATCTGTCGATGCTGTGATGTGTTGTTAGGCTGTGTATGCTCATTGGTTTTTTGATGTTTTCTAGATTCATTGAAGAATTAATGATCTTTGTTGGTTTTAGAAACTACAAAAATGACAGTTACAGCATCTATATAGTTTCTTCCTTTGCTATCTGCTAAGTGTTTTTAGTTTGCATGACTGTAGGCAGCAAAGGTATTAGCAAAACTACACATTACAGAATCTGTCAACTGTGGAGGTGAAGGTGATGGCAACCTTCAGCAAAATGGCGGTAGTGATAAATTAGTAAGCAATGAAGTGAGTAATGAGCTTAATTCTCCTAGAGGTTCGACATTATCATTTCCATGCCAGTGTGGCAGTTGTAGTGAAGATACAGAGAAAAGGCCAAGCAACAAAATATCAAAAAGTGCATGCTCAAATTTGTATGAGCATAGAATTCCGGACTCTTCTGAAGACGACTGCAATCTCTCCTTTTCAAGAGAGTGCAATGGTTGTTGTACGTCAACCCAACAAGGAGACTCATTGCCAACTTTAGGCTGCCAGGATGTTAAAGAATTCGACCCAGATTCAGATGGTAAACAGTTGTCAAGTACAGAGGAGAGCATTGATAGCCATGAAAGCTCATCAAGTAAAGGGGATACTGAGTTGAAGGGTATGGTAGATTATGAAATTCACTGGGAGGACCTACAATTGGGGGAGAAGATTGGGCAAGGTAAAGTCAGGGGCTTACTTTGTAAAAACAATTGTGTGTATGGATTGATTTGTAAAGGATGGTATGTAAGATTGACATCCTATGTGTTTGAGCTCAGTTTGCAGGGAATGGAAAAATATGAAGTGCAAATAAGGAGTTCTGAATTTTAAAATCAATTAATTGTTTTTTTTTTTTTTTTGTCTTACAGGTTCATATGCTGTCGTTTATCGCGGAATTTGGAATGGATCAGTAAGTCCTAAGTCACACCGTTTGCGTACCATAAGAATGTGGAACCAATATTTTGACTTCAAAAATACATACTTGTGTTACTAGGATGTTGCAGTTAAGGTCTATTTTGGGGATGGATACAGTGAGGGTACCTTGGAAAACTACCGAAAAGAGGTAATTTGGAGCTATTAATTGTGTTATAATGAAATTTGCGAAAAATGGAGATCTGATCCCCATCTTGTCTTTTCCATATGCACCAGATTAATATAATGAAAAAATTAAGACATCCAAATGTACTGCTATTCATGGGAGCAGTGTATTCGCAGGAACGGCTTGCCATTGTCACAGAGTTGTTACCTAGGTAAGCAAATTATTATTTTAATATGGATCGATTCCAGGCTACTTAAAGTTGAAGACCTTATGTTATATATGTCATTGGTTGTAATATACATTAATCAGGGATAGTTGATCCCACTTGATATCACACTAGCTATGTGCGTCTCCTAGCTAGAGTACAAGTGTCGTTTATTTTTTTCTCCATTTGATCAGGGGAAGCCTTTTCAAAACACTTCACAGGAACAATCAGGCATTAAACATAAGGCGGCGTCTGAGAATGGCCCTCGACGTTGTGAGTGCTCTATGTGTGTGTGTTGTGTTACTCTAGCTTTCAAGGATGTGATTGTATAAGTTTGTAATCTATGAAACCAAACATTGAAGTTGACCTTATTCTGCAGGCTAGAGGGATGAACTATTTGCATCACAGAAATCCACCAATAGTGCATGGAGACCTAAAGTCTTCTAACTTGCTTGTCGACAGAAACTGGGCCGTCAAGGTATATTCACTTAATGCTTACATAAGAAATAATGCAAGCAGATCGGACTTTTCATGTTGCTTATAGAGGTCATTTTAATATTTTTGTCTCAGGTTGGAGATTTTGGCCTGTCAAGGTTGAAGAATTCAACCTACTTAACTGCAAAATCTGGTGGAGGAACTGTAAGGATTTAATATTCTTTCTTCTTTTTTAGATTATTTTGCTTGGTAAAGGTGTAAATACTGATGGACTTAACTTCTGATATGAATTGTTTTTTCATCAACAGCCACAGTGGATGGCCCCTGAAGTCCTCCGGAATGAGCCTTCAAATGAAAAGTAACTTCATGAACTTATCTTTGCGTTCTTTACGTTAAGTTATTTGATTTTTTTCTCTCTCATGGACTTGTTTGTACTAAATGAAGAGTTCCCTTTTAGACTAAAAATCATCAAAATATGTGTCCTACTCTCATTTTTACGATAAAATAGAGATAACAATTGTTCTATCTTGTGCAAGAATTATAATCATAAACTCACTAATTCATATGGTTGTGGAATTTCATTGCAAATTGATGCATTCCTTGTACATAAACAGGTCTGATGTGTTCAGCTTTGGAGTCATTTTATGGGAATTAATGACTGTCTCCATTCCATGGAACCACCTAAATCCATTACAGGTCATTCTCTTTTCACCATACTCAAATGACATTGGATGTATCTACAAAAACATACACCTCATCTAAATTCCATCATGTCGAGCAATACTAACACCATTATCGTTGATTTGAAAAAGGTAGTTGGAGTTGTAGGCTTCATGGATAGAAGATTGGACCTACCAGAAGGCCTTGATCCTGAGGTGGCATCCATTATCCGCGACTGCTGGCAAAGGTAATTCCATGTTCTTTTTCATCATCTTATATTGCCCTCCTGTTTGTCAAAAGGAACTTAAACATTCTTGTCGTTAAACACGAGCAGTGATCCGGATAAGCGACCATCATTTGAAGACATAATTCAGGAAATGTCAAGCCTACTTCACAGAGCGTTGGCTCGAAGGAGCTCAGAGCATTAGTATACTGCAATGCAGATTAGATCAAATTGAAATATGTGATTGATTTTGATTTATATAAGATGTAATTAATCAGTTAAGTGTCATCAGCTCTAAGCAGTAGGATAGATCAATTCCAGCGGTACGAATTAAGCAAAATGGAAGTTAGTTGTAGCAGGTAGCACCAGATGTGATCATTCTATGAATCTCTTTTTGTGGTTTTATATGAGATTTTATATAGACTTTGATCAGCTGGTTAAGTGTCTTGGATTTGAATCAGTCCAATTAAACGGATATTTGGGAATCACATATACATATACATACATACATATATATATATATATATATATATAAAAGTGCGTGGTGTTTGTGTTTTTTTAAGTCTTACGAGTTCTTAAGTAATTATTAAATTTACCATTGAAATAAAATAATAACAATGGGTAATGAGTATATCAGTAGGTGTTTACTTGTTTTAAATTATAAAATGAAAATTGTGATATCACATAAATTTAGGATTGTGGAATAAGACTAACATTCTCCATTATAATTCTCAATCTCATTCTTTTTTAAATATTAAAAAATCTTTTTTACCCCTATCTATAAACAAAAAATAATAGGCAAAAACTTTTTTTAAAAAAAAAAAATAAAAAAAATATATTTTATATTTATGAATTGTGCAATAGATAATATTGAGTAATTATTATAGTGATTTTTAGTTACCATGGTGGTAGTTTGTCTACATGGGGTTTAGTTTTGCCCACGGAGGGCTATGGTAGTGTAAAACAGAGTGTAGTGGAGACATGTCCTCTTTAAACTATAAATAAATGAGCAAAATGATGTTCCCAAGATTTGAACTAAAGATTTATAGGTATTTTTCAAATTTGTAATTAAAAGTTGAAAATAAAATATTTTTGTTTTGCATCATTTTCAAAATAGATCGTTAAAACAAGCAATTACGTTTCTCTCTAAACAATTATGTATCTTCAAATGCGTACAATACTAACTACATTTATATTGTTTTTAGTTTTAAATTTTATCATAGAATATGTTACCAAACATGTTTGTATTTTCACAAGCACCAATTTAAAGTTTGATTTTCATGTTTAAATACAATTTTCAATAATATCATCTTAAAAACTAATCCAAACACACTCGGAAGTTCCGGAATTAACTTACGGTTAGCAATCTTCTTCTCATGAAGATTGCAACCAAACAAACATTAGGCATATGACATGATATGTTTCAAAATTTAAATAAAATAAATCATTTTGACGTGAGGATTACAGTAAAATAAAGTCTTCACATTTTAAAATATAACGTTCTAAAATTAAATTAAGCTATCATTTTTTGTGAAGCTTACTTTGCAACCTGATAAAACACTAGGTGGATCAATTGTGACGTTCCAAAACTCAACTAAACAAGTCATTCTTATGTTAAGATTACAATGACAACATTAATATAAGAGCAAACGAACACGTTATTGGCATTATTGTTGATCGAAGGACTGATGATCAAAGCCTTGTTGTCTCAGTAAAAGTTCTAATCTTTGATTAACGTAGTTAGTGATGGGTAGTATTTCAAGTCGATTGTTGGACTCTATAAGTTTATTTTGTTTGGAAATGTCAGAATTATTTCGTGCTTCTAGAGTAAATAACCACAAAATAATCACATAACTCTTCACTAAATTTTTTTTTCATAAAAAGTACTATTTTTTTAAGTATTTTTTTAATAATTAATAACATATTATAGTATTTCAATAATCCCATAAGATAGTATTAAATTATAGTTGAATTTAAAAAGTGATCCTAAACTATGAAAATGAGTTTTAATGGTATCTAAGAGTGTGAATTATTAAGTTTACCTTTATTTTCTCCGCTGAAGCTTGGTCGAATAAAAAATACGAGACAATTACTTCATACTCATGATTCAACACAATTTTTTATAATAAATAGTTCGCTTGAACTCATACAATTTGTGATTAGTGCAAACAATTTGCACGAACCGTTGACCTAACGAGATAATTTTGTGTTTGAAAACGTTTAATAGTGTTTTAATGCTATTAAAACTTATTTTAATAGTTTAGTATCATTTTTCAAACTCCTTAATATTTATACCATACAAAAATAAAAAGCACCCTATAGTATCTGGGGGTGTAGATGCTTACTGTGTCGTAATTTCACCATGGCAATAAAGGTTTAGTATGGGCACAGCTAACGGAGACAAAACTAGAAGTGTAAAACACCTAGTAAATAAAAAGTCTCTTTCCTCTGAAACTCTCCCGCTATCACTCACCCCTACCGGAGAGGGGGTTTTTCCTCCTCTCCGATAGGCCCCTGGTCGTTCCTTTCTATAGTTATCCCTCAAGATCTGGTATCAGTTTTGTGAGGGCCTTTTGTCCACCTTTTATGGTGGTCTTTTGTCCACCTTTTATGGTGGTAGATCTCCACCAGTTATGGTGGTTTTTGGTGATTCGTCTCTCTCTGTTATCTTCTTTTTTTCTTTTTAGGGTTTTCTTTTTCGAGATGGACCTTGATTTGGTGACTTGGGTTCAGATCTGGAAGCATGAAAACCATATGAAGCAAATCTGGAGGCTCTTGGTCCAGATCTGGAAGTTTTTGGATCTCATTAGGAACTTTTCAAAAGATTATCCAGATGTCCAATTGAAAATATCTTCCATGGAGGAGGAGAAGTTGAAGAACGAGTCAGGAATTCTTCCTTTTAGAGCTCTAATCTGGAGTGCTCTGCATAGAGAGACCATGAAGAGGTTTCTTCTGGAGCACTTTTTTTCTCTCTGTTCTTTTAGGGTTTCAATGATGTTTTTTTATTGGGATGATAATTTCTCTGTATTGTTCTTAGTTGTACCTCTGGCCATGTACTCTTTTGAGGACTATTATTGGCTTTCTGTCAGTGAAAGTTGTATTGCTTCTGTTTAATGAAATTTCTTTTATTTCAAAAAAAAAAAAAAAAAACACCTAGTAAATATAAATAAACAATTGAGTGCAATGTTGCAACTTGCGAGTCACAAGCATTCTGGCATTCTATGCTAGCATCCTACTTCGATGCCCCCACGAGGCTGAGAATTGGATGGGATATGATGAATAGGATTGAATATAATTTGATGAGATTTAATAAGCATTTTATTGTATTTAGTGCAGTCGGTTAACTAAATTAATTATATATATATATATATGAAAGAAACTTTTCTTTTTCTAAAGGTGTCATATATGAAACTTTATTCACAAATAGTTGCAAGTTACAATGCTTAGGTTCCTTTTGGTGCGCATAATTGGATGAAATTAGACGTAACGAGTAAATTCTACGGTTACTGAAATAGTTATTGATCCTACTGTCAACTTTTTTGACACTAACAACTTGACAACGTCTAGCGATGATTGATATAGGATTGGTTGGGAATTGAAGAAATGGGATTAAGATCAACTGAAAATCCAGTGTTTTCTATTGCTCTCAATATTTGTGCAGAGTTTTGGTATGAAGAAGAGAATCAGATGCCTCTGAAATGAGATAGAAGCTGCCTTACATAGACCTCAGCCTCCCCACGATCCATAAGCCATCTTGTCCTCAATACGTGCATTCACTCACGCATGAAGGCATGCAACGTGCTGCCTTTCTTGCGCTAGAGTCAGGTGAAGTGGGACTGCTTAACCGCTGCCTTTATAACTGCCACCAGTTCATTGGGCTGGGCTACCTGACTTGAACCATAGCTTAAACCATTGACATTTGGGCTACTCGCTATTTTTCCGCTAAGCCAGCAGGCCTCCAAGCGACTGATCTCTCTCCATTTGCGCTGCGTGTAGTTTATGGACTTTTATTGAGCCATTAGTTCTTCACTAAATTTTTTACTAATACATTAGATGAATAAGATTTGATAGGACTGAATGAGATTTAATAAATATTGTAATGTATTTAATGTAATTGAAATTGGATTGGATTTAACTAAATTAATTTAATATTGAATTAAATTTACTTTTGATAATAAATTAATTTTTAAATATATTTAATGTAAAGAATAATTAAAATAAATAAAAAGAAAAAATATATGGTGTTTTTCCTTCTTTATATATTGAAGCAATAACTTACAAGTAACCCATATAAAATTATAGACCGAAAAAATATCCAGAATTGTAAACACAAATTCAACTACAAGAAGAAAAGATGAACCTGACAAAAACCAATGCGCAAACATTTAACCTTATATCTAGAGACTATCTAAGGAGCATCTTTGTCAAGAGTAAAGATCACAATAAATTGTGAAATTAATTAATCAAACCTTGAATTCTTCTCAACATCAACGATAATGCGTGACCATTCGTGAGTTTGAAGATCCGAGCCGCTGCACACTTTGTTTCATGTAATCACAGATTTGTTACATGAAGTTTTATAACTAAATTTTCGAGTATGAGATGTCATGATTTTATAAGTTCTAGAACTCAAAAATTATCTTGATTTCTGTAGATCTATCTAAGGGTGAAGAATCAAATGAAAGTATATTAACAAATTTAAAAATTTTGACACAAGAATGTTTATTTGATAACGAGTTTGACTACGTTACTGGTTGGATAGTGTTATCTATTAATAACAACTTTTAGATATTCTGTAATAACCACATTTATAATCAATCTAAGAGTTATCATCGATAGATAATCTTATCTAATCAGTAAGTTTGATAACATGTCTACTTACCTAATAATAGCTTTGAGAAAAAGGTAATAGTCCAATAAGAAATGAGTGTCAGCCAAAGTTTTTTTCAACACTTCCATGAAAAAAAACAATTATGTGCTAATAAATAGCAGGAAAATAAAAAATCTTACATAAATCAACAAAAATAAGGACCGAAAAAATAAAACAGTCTTAGACTAAAAGTCTCGCAACTGAAGAAATACGACGACAATTGGTGATTCCACATGAACTAGGAGGGTCAGTCGCCCTCCTAAATCTTCTATGCCTTCCATTCCAAATATGACAAGCATCTTTGTTCATTGAATCTAGCCCTAAATTTTGAAACATAATACTCACATACTATGAACTATGGGTTTGGTAGTTTCGGATCAAAGAATAAGATCCAATTTATAGAAAAATTGGGCAATTCAACGAAAATTACACAAAAATCTAAAAAAATCTATCGGTCGACTATTAAACCAAGGTAATGCATAAGTTGATTGAAATCTATTGGCCTAAGATAGCACAAAAATCTATGGACCAATTATAAAACAGAAAACTATTACCAAACGAAGATAACACAAAATCTAAAAAAACTTATTGATCGGTTATAAAAATAGGATAACGTTTAAATTTAACAAAAACAATTGGCTTAAGATTACACAGAAATCCAGAAAAATTTATTGGCCGGTTACAAAACCTAAAACTACTAGTTAACAAACTAAGATAACGTAAAAAACTTGAAAATCTATTGATTAGCTATACCGAGGTAACACAAAAATTTCAAGAAACCTATTGAGCCAAGGTACCACAAAAGTATAGAAAAATCTATTGACGGTTACAAAACTAGAAAACTTCTGGTTATCAAACAAAGATAACAAAAAAATATAGAGAAATCTATTGACCGTTAAATGCTTAGTACCAAAGGTAAAGGTAATTACAATTTCCCAACAATCACGTTACGACCACCTTTAATTAAGGGTGATCAATGTGGCAAAATATCCCAATATGTCAAATTCCAAAATGTTCGATTGTTAATGTAGTTACTTTTTTTGACAGGATACCAACAAGTGATTTTCCCTAAGAAAATGGACTCATTTTCAACCAAACATCATGTTTGTACAATCAATGACTTTTGTTACACGATAAAGCATAGAAAAAATTACACTAAAATACCTTAATATATTGCACTATTTACATCAATAATGTGAGTGTATCATTAACTGCAGGTAAATATCCAACCGTTAATTAAAAACTTAACAGTTTAGCCACTCGATTAGAATAAAATGACACAAATGTCTTTATCTTATATACTTAATATAAAAATCAAATATGTAAAAAATAAATTAATAAAAAATAGATAATATCCTTAAAAGTGAAGTAATAAATTCAACAAATGAAAAAATAAATTAAATATTAATATTATTAATTATTTAAATTACTTTTAAATTTTGTATGGTATGGCAAATGGTGAGTGGGTATAGCCATTTTTCATTAATTTTTTTTTTTTTTTCCTTACATAAAATGATCAATATACCATTGAGGTGTTTAACTTGCTTTTTAGTCATCATAGATCAAACCCAGTCAAGGATATTTGCTTGCAACAAATTATAAAATCAAACCATCGCTTTGATATAAAGCATATATATTACACTGCATGGCAAAGGAAGAGAAGTACATTAAATTTAAAGACTATATTTATGAGTAATGTTAGGCTTTTAACATTTTTTTTATCACATCCATGTTTAAATGATATAACATGCATCATTTAGACGTAAATTTAAGTAAAAAATTTAAAAATATGGCATTACTTTATGTTTATATGTATCCCGTTATAGACAATATCCTATAAATGATGTTAAATTTTTTATTTAATTAATTTATTATATTAACAATACATTTATTTTAAAAGCATAATATCATATGGTGACATACTCGATTTTGGTGCATTACAATCTCAAAATTAATACTTTCTTGCACGGCAACAAATTGATCTACAATCATTAAAACGTGGAGGATTGCATTATTAATAAATTTCTACATAGTAGAATGGTTTGTTTAAATCATTAAAAGGTCGTGCATCATTTTGAATTCAATCGGTTAATAGTTAACATATAATAAGAAAATGATTTAGAAACAATTATATATTGTTTCAAAAATAAAATGGATGTTTAATAACGGTGTTGAAATATTAATGACTTGTTGCAAGTATTATCGCTCAATACGGTGTAGTGATAGAAAATTTTTTATTCAGCTCAGCAATGATGCTCAAATGGGCTGCAGCTTTCAATTTATATTCTATAATGAAAACATGACTGGTGTACTTCGTAAGAAAAAAAAAAACTAGAGTGTCAACGTTGTGAATTAGCTGATCGAGATTCGTCTTGGGCCCAAGCTACAGTTTCATGTTGTTCATTGTAAGATGATCGTTAAGTGAAGCAATAAGTAGAGGAGAAGTGGTTAGAGGAGAAGAAGATGACACCAAAGGATTTTTGAGTGATTCGACCCAAAAAGATGTCTACATCCATTGTTCATTCTCTCACTATTTTGACAGAGTAACGACACTCAGAATTCAGATATCCTTTTTACAATGGAGGCCCTCCCTTGTTTATAGAGAATGAGAGGAGTTACAGTAAAGTGCAATAAAATAATATACAGTAAACTACTATTACAATGATGAATTACATTTAATGCGGCTGACAGTGTATTTAATACAGCCGAAACTACATTAAATGCGGTTGAAAATGTCAAGTCTGAGTTCTGCCCAAGTGTGATTTCAGGCGACTAACCTATGCGGGCTAGGTGAGATCACCGTAATCTTGGTTGTAATTTCTGACAAAGATGGCGTGCATGGCACGCCTTGAACTGTATTTTGAATGGCATATTTGACTTCTATTGAGTTGCAGTTTGGGAGATATGGCGGAGATAGAATACTCGACGAGCAGGGTACCCATCGCGCTCGCGAGCAAATAAAGCTCCGGAGAATCGGACATTCCAAGGGTCGATGATGTAGATCACAACCAAATTCTCCCAAAATCGGATAGACTAATAAACGAACAGCCTCATAAACGAGCAAATATATGAGATCAGAAACTGTCGAGCAGTTATGCGAGCAGATAAAACGAACAGCTGATTAGATTACAGACGGGCTCGCTCACGAACTAATAAACGATCAGAAGAGAAAAACTGGATGTGATTATATCCACGATCAGAATAACGAATAGATTACCGAGCAAACTATTGAGATTATCAACGATCAGATTGACGATTAGCGGGGAGACCCTGAAATACGAACAGGATGGCGAACAGTCGAGCGATCAGAGAGATGGATAGATTGTTGGGTTTTCTGGGCTTTCGGATTATTTGACTCATACTGTAGATCTTTCTCGGGCCAATTGCTCTGATCGTTAAATTACCCATAATATGGAGCAACTAGTTTTTGTTTATTATAACTATTACGTTGCAATTTAAAAAAAAAAAAAAAAAAAAAAAAAACTGTTTGATAGAATATTTGGATAATATTAAAAATATTTTATATTTAGAAAATAAATTTAGAAGAAAAATATTTTAAATGTAATTCAATGATTTGGATTTAAATAAAAAGTAAGAATTACTCTTTTTTTCTGTTGTTTTTTTATATTCTTCAAGTGTTTGACTACTAAGAAAGCAAACAAAACAACTTAATAAAAGCAACTTAGACATTAAGTGGAAGAAACAATATAACAGTAATACCCCTTAAATCGGATAGACTAGTGAAAATATGGATTAGCATCCAAAAGACTCAAAAATATAATAGCCAAATTCGTTTATTTTGAAATGTCATGAATTTGGTTTAAATATTTGACTGATTTTATTCTTAAGAGTTAGCGCCAAATAGATACATGAATCCCATAGACAAGGGTTGAAAATCCCTATTCTAGTTAGGGCAAATCCATATATGGGTTTTGGGTCGCAAGATAATTCATCATTACGGGTCAAGTGTCTAATCAAACGATAACAATCCTGTGCCTTCGCCAAACCTGGGGTTTGAAAGTAAGTGTGGATTGTGTTTGGTTGATCGAATATTGGAGGAGACCGGAGATATTACGGAATCCCGTATTGGTGTTAATTATAGCCGCAGGCCCAGACCAGGACTTGGCTTGTGGGTAGGTTATGGCCAATTCGTGGCCAGTTGGCCAGTTTATGTCCTATATCATTGTCATTTTCATATTAGACAAGCACATTGTTTTGTTTTTTTTCTAAATTTAATATGTCAACTGTTGTATTGCGTCTCTTGGAAGTTAAATTTGTTTGCTGTGACTAAAGTATAGCAAGCGTGAAACAAGGATTTTTGCATTTTTTTTTTTTTTTAATTCTCTTCAATCAAATTTAGGTGAGAAAAATCAAAAAATTCACACCAATTATTTGATACAATTAAAAGTGATGTGAATTTTAGACTATCTTTATCAAAACTTCTTTGTAGTTTTTATATCATTCATGTTTTCTGGATGGAGTTAACATAATTAATTTCTTATAGTGATTCGTAATGTTATTTTCTCTCTCTTTTTTTTTTTTTTCAAATTTAAAGAATCTAACTTTAAGAATTACATTTTACAATCAATTTATTCTATTAATTTTTTATACGTTTTTTTTTTAATATGTTAGATTTTTAATTTGACTTTTATTTTTATATTTATGCTAAATATTTTATAGTTAGCATTTAAAATGGATATAAAAAATAAATAAATAGCACATGCACGTATGCACTGAATCATTTTAGGCTAAACTATTAACCTAATCAAGGAAAAGAATAAATCACGATAAGGTGGGCTTCTTTTGTTCTATTCCTCACTCACATAGCTTAAAATGATACATATATAATTGGTTTAATGAAACTTTATTTTATATTAATACGTATAAATAATAACTATGCTACTACATTCACTTATGATTTATTACTTTAGAAATAAAAAAAATGAACTTCTCATTTATGAAGATGCATGTCATATCATAAGTTTATAACAAAATGAAAAAAAAAAAAAACTTGAATAAATCAAGATTTGTGGTACATCTCCCACTTTAATTTCGTCTTGTGACTAATGTATGGTGCTTCACTTGCTCTGACTTCATCACGTGACACTTTTTATCACATAACAGAATCATAGTAGAAGATCAAACAAATCATCATGCATTCCATGTATGGTAGATTCTTTCCACGAAAGAGAGTAGGTTGATATATTAGTTTCAAATGTCCATGAATACCATACATTTTTTTTATTAGTTTTTATATTTTTATTCGTTTCAAAATAAAAGAATGGAGATTTAAATCATCAAAAACTAATTACTTTGTTTTTTTAGTACAAGAACTATAATTAGGACGGATTCAAAAGACTATCAAAACCAATCGAAATAGGATATTAATAATATGATCGGAAAAACTATGTTAATTGAGAGAGATCGTATTTTTGAAGAAATGTGAAATTTGCATTTTTATCGAACAGGGAACCAAGAAATTCTAATGGGGGAATATCCCTGACGAAGGTCATGTGTTGCATTTTTTTGGCGCCGGTGGACGGCCATGACAGCGGCAAGCTCATTAAAAGATCCGCCGTGCAGCTTGTTTTCGAAGGCAGAAGTATGAATTAGAGAGTGCATCAATTAATGCAGAACTATACGTGTTTCAGTTACTATATCTCCATCGTAAAATAAAGTCACCTGTCACTGACAATGATATTATTATCCACCCACAGTCGACGCGTGCAAATCGCACCCTATAGCTTATTGACTTTGGTCAACAATATATCATCATTTTGTGTATGTGTAATTCCATTCTACGCACGTTGAACAACTATTTGACGCGCAATCGACGATTTGCAGATAAATTTGACCCGCCATCAGCAACGTGCAGAGTATTTTGACTCCTACATTTGTTCATTGCCACACCCGTGAGCTGATTGATTTAAAATTAGAAGGTACAACCACCTAGGCTAACGTTGACGCATTCAACCGACCAAAAAAGCCATCACATTTTCACATGGCCACTTGTCATAATCACAGTGGTTAACTAAAACATCAATCCCTCCGTCCAGCCTGGCTTTTTTAATGACAAAAACGCACAGGCGCAGATAGGCAAACAAAAACTAGCCGTCATGTCGGTGATGTGTATGTTTTTGTTGTCTCTCTGAATGAGCTACCGTGCCCACAAGTTAATTATAAAATTTTGTATTTGGAATGTGGAGATAATTGACCGTGTCACCTGTGTTAATCATACTTTGTATCCTAACGGTAGATTAAGATTATCCATAAATGAATAAATGGGAGATTGGGAGTGTTATTGGCCGTTTTCTGAATATGCAAGATTTCTGATAGATGCTAGATACGATAACAGAAGGTAGCTTTACTAGTTTCCATCTTTTTCAGCGTTTAGTCTTCTCCTCCGCTCTGCTACAAAGAAGGCTGTATCTTTCCAGGAAAAAGTAAACCCGTGACCTATCGACCTCTAGCAATAAGGGTGATTTTTTTTTTTAATATTAAGACTGATTCGGAGATTATCTAAATCAATTAAAATGAATATACTAATTATACGATCCAGGAAATTTTTTTATATGAGAAAGATCGATCCATATGAAGGTGAGGAGTATGAGAGGGGGATTGTGTTTACCCGGTATAGAACCATGCCTCTTGGCATCAGGTTGTTGGCCCTTTTTAACCAACGAAGTCCAACAACCATTTACATAATAAGAGTGATTCGCAGAAGCTCGTCTCCAATTGGATATATTTTTAAAACTAATTATCTATAGTTAAAATTCACATTAAAAATCTACTTTTAAATACATAAATAAAAAGAATTGACGCAGAACGGATCATCAACCCTGCATGGTTAAGATTTATATTTCACAGACATTTACTCATACAATAAGATATTTACTCAATTATCTCTACTTTAAAGATATTTGCTCCTTGTATTTAGTTGTAAAATAAGCATTGTGGGACTTGAAATCTTATCAATAGTGTGGACGGGGTGCAAACCTGAGCTAGGAGATAAAAACATTATTTGTTATATACCAAAGCCCTTTTATTGGGTCCCTTTGAGACTTGGGGTGAGCTTCTCAAATTATTAAAATTTTTAGTTTTAGATTTTTTGGATTCGAATTTTTATTAGTAGAGCTTTTGAAAATAAATTATTGATGGTATGGTTATTTAGTTACGAAAGATTTTTTTTTTTTTTTTAGAATAGTTATGAAAAGAGGATTTAGATATATAGTTAATTTGTTAAAAATAACATAGAATAATTAATGTTGGATAGATTTGTTAAGGTTTTTATTTTAAAAGAATGTAATGTAATTAATAAAATATCATAAAGGAAATTTTAACATTACATTTTCTTTTTTTTTAAAAAAAAAAAGAAGTTCAAAAGTTCAGCTTCTATTATAATTAAAACAACTTTTTAAAATCGTTTAAAAATTGTATTAGAATGGCAAACCATTCGACATAAAATAAAATAAAATCACAATAAAATAAAATCTTTTGTGATTGAAAAAAAAATAAAAACTATTTTTTTTTATCGAAATGCACTACTAAATTTTACGACAATCAAAATATGTAAAATAAACTTTTGATATTAAAAATGCTTTATTGGCCAATGAAAAAATTTACCAAAACTACAATTTTCTTCGTTAAAAGTGTATATCAAATAGGTCAGAAATATGTCGAGATTAAATATTACTTATATGGTTAGAAAACAATCAACATAAACTATAATATATGTTTGGTAAGAGTTAACCCCTAACATTTTGAAGAATAGGGAGATACAACCTATGCTAAAAGGTTATGTGTACCAAACTTACACTTAATTATGTGTAATTTTAATTAAAAAATGCATGAGGGTTCTTTTTGTAAAGGGTTATTTGTAATTTTATTAATAATAAATAATTATGAATTATGTCGACGTTGGGAATTAGTCGACGAGATTCTTTCGGCCCAAACTGTAGTTTATGTTGAGAATAATTTGATAAACATAAAAGAAGCAATAGAGAGGGTTAAGGAAGAACACTAGACAAGAGACTTTTAGAGTAGGCCAAAAGTGTTTTTTACCTACGTCCACTGTGATTTTACTATATCTGCAGAGTAAGTGTACTCTTCAGAAGTTATTGCTCTATTTGTACAATGAAAATCCTCTCCTATTTATAAGGTGGAGATGTGCTACAGTAATGTACAATTATTTACTTTGTAATGATGAGTTACATTTAATGCGTGTATTTAATGCGTTTGACATGTGTCAGGTTAAGTGGGTTAAAGTCTGCATTAGACGGCTAATCAACGTGGATTAGGTAAGATTGTCGTAATGCATGCTGTAATTGTTGACGGGAACGGCGTGGGTGGCACGTCTTGCTGACTTTCATTCCGACAGTTCTGACAATATCTGATCTGCTTCAGGCGAGGTGGATTAATTGGGAGTTCGTCTGAGCGAACTGAAACGTCTAAAGTTTGGCTACATTTGAATCGGTCGTGTTTTGATGCCGCGGCCTGGTGATTTGTATGTATGATGTACAGGATGATGGATGAGCGAGACAATGGGTATACTGCATTACGGATAATCTGGATAGAGAATGAGCTGGATCCTACTGTATTCGGGTAGACTATAGAGTTGACGAGCTGTATTTTTAGATGGTTTGTGTGTATACTAAACTGACTCCTTCGACGGACTATACATTTGTCCCCTAAGCAGGCTCTCTGATACGTTATCTGGTGGATTGGGTATCTCAGCGAACTGGATATTGGATAAACTGGACTCTGTATCCTTGATGAGATAGGTGACTGATACGTTGATTCCTCAGCGGGCTCTACCTTAACCGAAATGAGCGGTCCCTTTTCCTTTTAAGGTTTTAAGCTTTGAACTGTTCTGAGCCTTCAATGATAACCTTGGGCTTTTACCAGCCCTGAAAGGTGGTCCAAAAATATCGATAATAAATTAAAATAAAGAAGAGTTATGTATAATAGGTAGTCGACTATGCCAACTTGTAAATAAAATGAAGAATTTCATTTCGATTTCTATATTTTTAGGAAACTTTTTATTTTTAAATGTGAATCTATTTATAATGTTTATGATCCTTTAAATATAAAAAATTAGTCAAATTAGTCATAATTGTTAGTCAATAAATGATCAAACGTTACACATGTAAGAGTAATTTTATCTTTTAATACTAATTAGTGACTTAATAATACATGTCAAATGGAAAAAAAAAAATTAAGTAAAAACAAAAATTAAAAATATATATAAAATTAAAGGTAAAATAGTCTTCTACCATTTTTTATTGATATTGATTGTCAAATATCACATCAGATTAATTAATTTGATAAATTTTTAAAATATAAAATATCATAAATGTTATAAATAAATTTATATTTAAAAACGAAAAGTTTTTAAAAAATATAGAGAATGGAGACGATGATCTTCTTTGGCCACCTGATTAAGAAATTGCTCGGATCACGAGCCATCCTTATTGCCAAGATTTATCTTCCATCATCCGATCACTGAATGTGGTGTCCCACTTGTTGCTTTACAATTGGACCAAAAAGGGTGCAACGTGCATTCGTGAATCGATAAGGGCAATTAGGTAAACTCGCCTGGGTTCTCTTGTGAGTTGTGATGGCAGCTCCTGAAACTTCTTTTATTTTTACGGCTGCCTGGATTGACAATTCAGCTTTCATTTTTTGGTCATCCAAAGGAGGGCAAACTAAATGATAATTATCAGTTGGTAATGGCACCTCCTTACCCTTTTTTTTTTTTGTTTTTGTTTTCTTTCTTCCTTTAATAGTCGGTACAAATCCAAAAATTAATCAGAATTGAACATGATTTGATTATAAGACGCGATACAAAAAGTAGTTCTCATATGAAATGAAATAATCTACACATAAGAGGGGAGAGGACCCACACAAGATCGGAGAGAAATCCACACAATTATTAGTGGGAGGGGGTGATCCACGACTGTAGAACCTGCACCATAAAGTGTAGGGGATGGGAAGCTTAACTATCTAACTATCTGATTACGTTGACAATGGTAACTTATTATAAAATATTCGCCTATAATATTTATTTAAGTAATATAATACATAAATTATAATTAATATATTATATTAAATTATAATTATTATCCCACGCATACAAAATATTTTGTAAGCCTAAATTAAAATAAATAATTAAATATTATTATAAAAATGATTATTTTAGATTTTTTTTAAACATTGCTGTTGTAACGGTTTTTACATTTTATGCACTATTTATAATGATAAATCAGATTGAATAAACTCTATCACCAAACTATATTGGTCAATGATTGCATTATTATTGTAAATTAATTACTTTTAACATTTACATAAATCATGTTACCGTTACAAACATATATTATTTATTATAACAATTTTAACTTATAAAAATTAAAGTGATTTGGTAGTATGTTCCTCACACGCTTGTACCAATGTTTTAGTTTAGGTTTTGAATAAATTATAATAATTATTTTTTTTACTAGAAATCTAATTGTTATCTTGAAATTTTAGTTAATTGTTAATAATTCATCTTATCATATTTTGAAGTTACAAAGTTAAATTAATATATATCAAATCATCAAATAATAAATGAGTTTGTACATCACCTCTTAGCACGATTACCATGCATCCCCCTATGCTTTAAGATAGTCGGGTTCAACTTCCACATAATACATTTTATAAACTTTATGTGGATAATTATCTTCTCCTATTATGTGAATAAAGCTTTAGGAATGATCTCACTAGGTCATTTTAATTGGAGTTCAAAATCCTTTACATTGTTAAAGTTTTTATAAATCATAGTCTTGGTAATTGATTTTTTTTTTTTCTAACATTGACACTTAGATTATTGATAATACTATCTAGTCTGAATGATCACTTCCATAATCGATAGTCCTGAGATATTGATTCAAAAATAATGTAATCTAGCTCGTTTATTAAGAGAAATTTCATACTCACACATTATATTCTTAAAATATATGAGTGAGACTTGATTTGTTAACCTTAGGGTGTTAAAAATAGTATTCAACTACTGATACTAAAATGTGGAGTGTCATAACTACGTTACACTACTATCACTTGCATGATTTTTTGAATAGCTATTGCACATTGATTTAGCAAGCCTATAATTAGCTTAATGAAATAAATGTAATAGCTGAATTATTTAGCATACTTTCCAAAAAATATGTAATGTAAATAATGAAGTTTGTACCTATACCTTAATTATTTAGCATACTTTCCAAAAAATATTTATGTATGACATAAATAATGAAGTTGGATAAAACAATTGAGTTATTAACAACAAGATGAGATTGGATTAGCGATCTTAAGATTCCAATACCCAAAATTAGCAAGCGCGTCACAGAGGCGCGTGGCGTCCACTATTTGTGTAATTTTCATTTATAATCTCCGTATTCAACTATACGCTCTCAAGTCTCAGTCCACTCTCTTCCACACTAAACTGTAACACGAACCTCTCCCTCTCTCTCATGAAAATGTAATGTTATTCCAAATCCAAAACTGAAACCACACCACCTGACCTTTACTATGGGAAGAGCCTCCAGGTGGTTCCGCAATATTCTCGGCCTCAAGAAGTCGGACTCCTCTCACCCTCCCCCGACCCGCTCCCGCTCCAAAGACAAGCGTCGCTGGACCTTCGTCAAATCCTACCGCGAGAGCGATTCCCATAACTCTAACACCAAACTCCACTCCTTTTACGCCCACCACACTCCACCCAAACTTGACGACGTACCCTCATCCACCTCCAACGACGACAAGCACGCGATCGCCGTCGCTGCCGCCACAGCCGCGGTCGCTGAGGCTGCTGTCGCAGCGGCTCAGGCAGCGGCCGCTGTTGTCAGGCTCACCAGTAGCAGCGGAAGGTGCCGTGACTACCCCGCACCCACGGCCTACGTCGCCAGCTGTGGTGGGACCGTCTCGCTGGATGACGTGGCGGCGATCAAAATACAGTCGGCTTTTCGTGGTTACTTGGTACTTTCTTCTTCTCCATTACCATAAAAAAAAAAAAAAATTTAGCCACTGATTCAGCGATAAGAGTTTCAATTAGCAGTTGATCTGGTTAATAATTAACACGTGTCAGTTCTCGCCATACATTTGGGCTTCTAATCCTTCTTAGTTTGAAGTTTCTACCATATAAAGAAAAATCGTTGACGTGGTTATCGAATAGCGTCTGCATTGGGCTTGAGTGAGAGTCAGACTACGTCATGTGCGATGGATGTTTTTATATGAATCCGGAAAATCACGTCCCTCACCAAATCACTTCCTTCGCATGCTGAAATTTTCTTGTTTGCCGAACCGGTGTCGTTTTAGCAAAACCAGATTCCCATCCCGTCTGTGTCTGATGAGTTGTATCTGCTGTGTCGTTTTTCTGAAAACTCTCACCAACAACAAAACCCCTTCCTGTGACAACACTAGAACTTGCATTCCATCTTTTCCCTCTCGTCACAAGGGCTATTTAGGTAATTTCCAATCGGGGTAAACAATAAAGTCAAGCACCTTCTTGCATTGAATAATGAATACGGTATAATCTACTCAAGTATATAAACTTTAATTGTTAATGTTTTAAAGTCTTTGCATGTACACACAATTTAAGGTGAGTAATGGAAGAAGACCTGGACATAGTCCAAGTCTAAACACGTTCTCTGCCTTTTGGGTATCACCAAGATTAAAGAGTGGCGCTAGTAAATGGTGGGTCCAATAAAGCAGAAAGTTTGTCGTTAGAGTTGTGTGTTTCCTTAAGTGCATTTGTAAGACTTTTTGGGATGACAAAAGTTGGGTTGGTTGGAGCACTTCAATGTAGAATTATTGTAAACTATTATAGGTCATGTCCTTGCCTCTTTGATGCATAGTGTCAGATTTTTCGTTTGTGAGGAACTAGGTTGATATATATATATGTATATGTATGTGTATATGTATATATGTACACTTGGTGCCATACTTTTCAAACTTTTTATTCTAGTCTATATTAGTCTGACTTTGCGCTTGTTTAAAAATTTTGTTTAATTTGTAGTTATTTAACAAATGAAAGTATATGCGAAACAGTGTGGTCCTATGGTACCTTGTAATGATCATCCAATGCATGATCTCTATTAGAATATCAGATTGTTAGTCGGCTTTTTTAAGGCCGCTTGTGTTGCAACGAGTGAAGTTGTTTAATTTTGCGATTTATATTTATTAATGTAGTTATTAAGGCAATGCTATATTATTGTTTTTTGCTTATTAATTGGTTGGTGACTTTGGATTAGGCTTGTTAGTAGTAACTGTTATTTTTTTTTTTCTGTGTATGGTTTTGATGAAGGCAAGGAGAGCATTGCGTGCATTAAGAGGATTGGTAAGGCTTCAGGCACTAGTTAGAGGTCACATTGAGAGAAAGAGAACTGCTGAGTGGCTTCGGCGAATGCAAGCATTGCTACGAGCCCAAGCACGTGCTCGTGCAGGACGCGTTCAGTTATCCGAATCTTCACAATCAAGTAGCAAGTCTTCACATTGTCATCACCCGGTAAGCAAGACTTGGTTTTCCCTCCAGAGTTTGAATTTTGCTACTACTTTATTTTTGGATAACTGGTAAGTGTCTATACTCGTGCTTTAACGGACTGCAGGCTACTTTTTGCTTTTGTTTTTCCTTTTTCTTTCTTAACGCTTGTTGGTTTTGGACCACTTACAGTCTTAATTTCACTTTACACTTCAATTGAGCAGGTTTAAATTGTTCGTTTTTCTCACGTAAGTCTTGAATTTAGAAAAAAAGTCCTTGACAAAATAGAATTAAGAAAAATAAAGTATTTATTTGAAAAGTCAAATTTATTGACTTTTTCCCTTGAAAAAAAAAAAGTCTTAAATCAATAAAATGACACAAACTTTCAAATTTAACTTTATAATATTAGGTCATTTTTTTTTTTTAAAAAAAAAAACCAAATTCTAGAGATGACAATTGCATTAGACTCAAATGATCTGAATCTGATTTCTTTTGGAATTTTTGGATTTTCCAATAGGTTCAAATGCAGTCCAAATGAATTTCAGACGGGTTTTGGATCGAATATTTCAAAATTTATATTTTTCATGTAGTTTGGTTGTACAAATGTAAAAGACTTAAGATTCTTTAGGTTGATACGTAATTGTGAAATAATATGACATTATTATAGAATTTCAAATTTATTTGATAGGTAAAATGATTGTTTTATTCTTAAACCGTAAAATATACCGTAAAATCTAATGATTGACAACTAACAGAAAAGGGCGTTCATGTAATACAGACATTTATTGAATATTATGTCTTTGCAGTAAGTTTGTGTAATTTACCAAGAACAATACTAAACATTTTTTGTATAAGTCTTCTTTTAGTAGTTGGGAAAGAAAAGTTAAAGAAAAAATTGCCCTAAAGTTAAAATGTGTAACACTATTTGGAAGGAAACTATTGTCATGACTTGTAATTTACAAGTTATAGTTGTCAGGGCAAGGACAATGAATGTTAATATTCGACCTTTGTGCACCTTAGGTATATAGATTATTTCATTCCAGACATAAAATTTATATTTCAGTAAATAAGATTAATTTAAGCTCATGGAGATAGGAATATATGTGAAAGTGGAGAGATGCAGGGAAGATTTTAGGTATCCCTGGAGGAGTAATTTAACAATTTAGAATGTTAAGGTTTATTTAGAATACCCATAGTAGTGCAATTTCTGAACCTATTTCACTATTCTCCTCAAATTTCTACCGAAATCTTTCTGAATTGTGAGTTAATAATGGCTTAGCTGAGGGCATGATTTGCATCATGTAGATGTGATTGGTGATCATAGATCTAACCATTTGCAGGGTCCACCAACTCCTGAAAAGTTTGAACATGCTATTCGATCAAGGAATGCAAATTATGAAGTTTCATCAGTGCTCAAGGTGGATTTCTTGTACCTCTCTTTTCCCCTTCTTTTTTGCCTGGCGTACAATTCAATTGTAATTTGTCTAATAATGAATACATGACAATTACCGCAGAGAAATGGATCAAAATCGAACAGCAGGATCATTGGCGATCATGAAAGAGTTAATACGGATTTGAGATCGTCTAGACGTCAGATAGATGATCGTTCGAAGGACCAACATGGATCTTCAATGAAGATTGGTGCCATGGATGATGAGAGAAGTGACAAAATCCTTGAAATTGATATTGGGAAACCCCAGTTTACAACCAAAGGCAGAAATCTCTTTCACTCTTCCCATCTTCTTGTGTCTTCAGATCAATATAGCCATAGTTTCACCACCTACAAAGACTCAACAACTCACCAGATCTCAGCAAGTCCATCTTCATATGAAATTCAATCGTTAACCCCATTGAAGTTCTCTCATGAGGTTGAAGAAGGCTCTTTTTGCACTGCTGAAAACAGCCCACAATTCTTTTCTGCTTCGTCGAGGGGTGGCAGTTCTCGGAGAAGCCCGTTCACTCCCACCAAGAGTCATGGCTCACACAGCTGCCTAAGTGGTTACTCGGACCACCCAAACTACATGGCCTACACTGAATCTTCAAGGGCTAAGGTGAGGTCTCTTAGTGCTCCAAAACAAAGGCCACAATACGAGAGATCAAGTTCAACAAAGAGGTATTCCGTTCATGGGTTCGGTGAGTCGAAAACAAGTGCACAGAGGTTTTCATCTTTACAAGCTAACTTCACAAACAAAGCCTATCCAGGATCAGGTCGCTTGGACAGGCTGGGGATGCCTGTTGGCCACAGATACTAAACTAAATGTGTTTTCAAGGGTGATGTTCTAATTGTAACATTTAATCTGTCTAACTATTGTAGTTTTACAAACATGTTTGTTGGATTTTCTCTGTAGGGTTAGTCATGGACTGTCTTGATACATAGAATGACTGACCGATATGTAATGCCTGTAACTTAGCAACCATTAGGAATGCCGAGGTGGAGATCGTGACTTGTTTAATAGAATATTTATTGCTAGTTATGGTTAGTATCTTATGGCAAGTATATGGGCATTTCTCAAAACCTGATGTCAAGTATTTGAAGATTTTGACATACAAAGGCGTCGATCCGTTTTCTAAACAAGCAAAAGCAAAAGCGAGCCATAAATTTTGCATCATAGCATGCAACAGTGTGAAGATATATATGATGATCTCGATAAAATAAAACTTCGTGGCCAGAGAGGTCTCAGAATCACAAACTATGCATGTAATGTACACAAGTAAGAGCATCCCAAAGAAATAAACAAATGAATATAATTAGGAGAGAGTGGAAAGAACAATGAATCCATAATAAACAAGATATACAAAGCATCCGAGTGATCAAGATTCAAGTGAGAGTCATCAGTTCCCACAGTTCCATTTTTTGGTAGGTACACAGCTAAGGTAATGGCACCAGCTGCAGTGTTGATTTCCGTTCTCTCCTCTAAATAGCATCACCAATCCTACTGTGAACCTGCAATGGTTGAAAGGAATAATGTGTGTTAGCTTTTCTTAATGACTGGTTTGTATATGTTCATCAATACCAACATTAAACCAACACCACATTACAAAAAGCAAACATAATTTGAACACTAATCTATAAAAACTAGGCTCCATGAAGGTCAGTTAAATGCATTCAGAGGATGCCAATGATTAAATATACTGTAAAATTAATTTACCATCTGCAAGGGTGCTTTAATATGCCCGACTTTGACATCTCCTTATTTCTTAATGCCATGATTCCAACCAACCTTAAGGGTATAAAGATGACGAATTTTAAATATACTGTATTATCCAGTGTAGGATCCTTTAATTTACTATCAAGTAATAGACTCGTGTCTTTGATTGAATTTTCCTAACATTAAAGTAATTTATAATTTTAAGAATCATTAAAAGACAAACTCTGTACTCCAGAGCAGCAATAATGCAATATATAAAGATGATAGATGGCAGATGCTTTGCAAATAGAATTTCCATTCCCACGTGATGCACAAATAAACTGAAATTAATGTGGTGAACTTACCCAACAATAAGTAAAACCATGGCAGCCAGCAATAACACATATTGGTAAGCCTTGTACTTAGATTTCACACGTGCATGGGAAGGAAGATGCTGGCGCTCTGACCACCCAAATTGGGGCCGAAGTAGCAAGATAAATCCAAGTAGAAAACCGGTTGAGAAACCTCCGATATGTGCGAAGTTATCAACGTGAGGAAGGATTCCTACAGCTAAGTTGATGACAATAATGACCACAAGAGTCAATAGAGCTGCAGCCTACAAGAGAAGGAAAGCAAGAAAAGTTAGTCACACAAATTTCATAACTTTTAATTCCATTCTTCACTCAGAGATCTGTAACCCTAGGTTTCAACACCCGATGCATCAAATCTATGACAAATTGCCAAAGTAATGTTTCTCCAATTTAGTAATTGCTTCGATTATCTTTTCCTCAAAAATACACATCAACTATCAAATGCCTAAATTCCGATGCCTCACATTTGTCATAAAGGAGCTCTGAACTCCAGAAAAACATAAGAGGCAATGTTCAGTTCAGTCTGGTCCAAACAGATGTGGATTTTTTGGATTTCGAACTGGTTCGAAACACATCGGACTCAGAGTCACATCTAAAGGGCCCAATCCGGCTTGGCTGTGTCCACCTACAATCAGATTGAATTACAGGAACCGGTCCAAACTTATGTTCATAGTGGTCTGCAATTTCTTTTAATCTTTTTTCTTTTCGATTACTGTTTTGACCAAATCAACCAGATCCAAACAGTAAATTGTAAAGGCTCAGTCAGAATTCAGGTCTGACAATCAAGGGATTGGACTAGACCAGACCTCTATAGTACTGCACTGGATTGGGTTTGACAAGTGTTCATGAGGAAGAAGAAAAATGCTTTGTGCTTGCCAACATTTCTTTTTCACCACTTAGTAGGGGCATTTGGTTTAATGGTTCTCAATTTAGGTGTGAGAGGTCCACAGTCTGATTCTCAAAATTTCTTTCCTCGCTTGCAGATGGAAACAAACAAAACTTATTTTCCACTAAATATAATCAAGGGTTTAGAAGCATACCTTATTAGTATAAATTGTCCAGTTAGTAAGAAGCTCAGATAACATTGCCCCAAGAAGCCCAAACAAAGCACCAGAAGCACCGACAGAGATATTGTGCTGTATAAAAAGAGAAGATAGTATGCTTCCACCAAATCCTGACAATAAGTATAAGAAACCAACACGCACTGACACAATAATCCCAAAGTTAGAATTTAATACACAGCAGCCATTCTCCTTATCACATTTATCACTTATGCTGGTAACACAGCTAAACTTAGAATCTAATTTATAAAAAAGAATGTCATACCAAATCCAAACTGTTGTTCAAGACGAATCCCGATAAAGACCAGGCTCAACATGTTTGCAAGCAAATGAATAACACCAGCATGCAACCATATACAGGTGATAAGTCTCCATCCTTGATGTCCATGCACTACTTTTGTCCACTCCAGGGCTCCCAACTTTTCCAATCTGCACAAGGAGTAAAATCAAATTATAAAGTAATTAGATATATGGCACCTGTTAACTGTTAAGGATTTGGCTGAAAATAAATAACTTGGTTCCAAAGCAGCACCACACAGAGAGGAGGGAGTGGAAATGATGAAAAGTGTGATTAAACTTCCACAATCAAGCCACTCCATTCAATGAAAAATCAAACTATTTCAAAAGATATAGCAATTAGATGACCAAAACCAAGTTTCCATAGGCTTCAATTGACTTTGTTTCTTATCAAATACATCCACATTTGAGTTAAATACCTGGATAAAATTAGAATTTGAAAGAACCCTTGTTCAGGATATAGCAATGGGCTCTAAAAGTGCCCTTGTTCATGATAACTCTTACTTTGTCAGTAATACAATTTTGAAAGAGTCAAGTTATGGTCATGAGGTCCTCTCAACACTTTCCTCCAGTACAAATTGCATCACTGTTCCCACTACTAATAAGCGTTAAGGAATTCTTCAGTTGTACAATATCACGACTCACATAAAACAAATCAGTTGTACAATATCATGATTCACATAAAAAAACAGGAAAAGAAAACAAAATAATCACAGATTAAAGAAGCTAGGTAGATATTAAAGCCAAACCATGAAGAGCAACAGCATAAAACCATAAATCTTTAGCACATGTTATTCCCACATAACTAAAAGCATTTAGTGATCTATCCCCAATCTCATGAGGCAACCATAAACGGAGAAATAACCCTAAACCTCTAACTAACAAAGCTCTGAAGAATATATAATTTCAAGATAACTAACAAAAAGTTGTCGCAGCATTTATGCTCTCGTTACATTTAGGAAACAGCTATCTACAACTAAAATCAATACAATTGCACCACATTCAGACTTCACCGTCCAGCAACAGGCAAGACTTACCTCGAGATCTTTATCTTATCCCTATAAACCAAACAATAGTGGAAGCTAACTACTTCAGCTGTTAAGGATAAGTAAAAGGTATTGAGTTCAAAGAATTCAAATCTCACTCATATAAGGTTTGAGCAGTTTGGTTTATATATAATATAATAAAAAATAACACGGTTTTATATTCTGTGAACCAAAAGTTTCGAATTCGCGACCGACGTTGATTAGGTTTCATCTCTGATCAAATCACTTAACTTTAACACACACACACACCTACCATAGTAATAAACACAATAACGGAAGATCCTTCAGAGCCTACAAAATTTCTGATGAAAAACAATAATTACCAAAACAGTGAGCTTAATCAAAACATCACAACTTTATTACAAGGCACAAGAATTAAAAGATAAACCAAGACTTTGCTTGCTCAATTTTTCTAATCCAAAAACAAATCAAAGAATGAAGCCAACAAGTCATATTGATGTAACATATTAATAAGATACAATCAACCTACACATAAAAACCTAAACTTACGTATCAGAAGAAGGGCCAAAGAGAGGATTTTCATTGAGAGGCTCAAAAGAGAGCCTGCCAAGAAACTTAGCAACACAAGCACGACTGTTGCGGGGGCAGTTGTTGATATACATGGCCACAATGAAAACAGCAACATTAGCCACCACGAACATCGGGATCAACCAAGATGTCCATTGCTTGTCACCCGTTTCAACGTAGTATGAACCACTGTTGTATGTGTTATTATTGCTTCTGTTGTTGCTCTTCCCTCCTCTTTCAATATCACTACTCGCCATCCTTTCCTTTCTCTCAACAACAAACTAACTCTTCTGTCGTCTTCGTGTATTTGTACGTCTGGAGATTGGAGAAGTGCCTTGTAAGGCAGTTTGGTTTTGGTATGGTGGCAGCCTGCACTGGCCTGCTGATGTTCTCTCTTCTTCTTCCTTTTCCCTTTTATTTTATTTTATTTATTTATTTTATTGTTTGCTGTGCTTCGGTGCTAGAATTAACCGTTGAAACTAAAACTTACCCGGAATTTAATAATTAGAAAGTGGTACCAACTTTTGATATTAAAAGACACAAACACCCTTTAGTTGACCAAAGTCAAATTTAACAACTTGCCTAACCATTGGATAGCATAATGGTCCCTTTACCTATAAACTAAAATAGAAAATTAATTATTAACCCCAACACTTTTTTTTGAAAAAAAAAATAATTCTAACACCTCTTCTAACCATATTTTTACCAAATTCTCAAATAATAAATATTTATATACATACATATTTAATTATACATTTACCCTTAATTGAAATTTTAAAAAATATTTAAAACACCATTGTCGGAGGAGTGATAATACCACCTTTGGAGTATATCAAGTCTTCTATCAACTAGATGTCTATTTTACTGAAAAAAAAAAAAAAGTGTCTCTTTTATTAAAAAAATATGAAGACAATATCCTCTGTGAAAGAGATTGAGTCTTTCTATAGAGGAGATGAAATTTTTTTTATAAGGAAACAGTCTCTTCTATTTGAAGAGATTGTTTGATGATATCTTTTAAGAGATTGAACATTTATAGTTAATAGAACAATTATTTTTTAAAGCTAACCTGTAACTATTTTATTTCATAATTAATGTTGTAGGGATAGTTTAGTCTTTCTATATTTATGGAACTATTCTCGATAAACGATGGGGGGTGTTTGTGTCCTTAACATAAAAAATTAAATAATATTCTTTAATTGCTAAACTTGGGTAAGTTTATGTAATTTTACCATGCCTTTATTTAATGGATTTTGTAACTCAACTCTTATAAAGTCGGTGTGTTAGGCGGTGCAGGTGGAAGAGGCAGTTAATAAGGCTAACCACAATTTGGTACAGGCATAAAAAGTACAACTTCACTTGAAATTACTTATCTACCCTTATTCCATTATCGGATTGTTTGTTTATGGTGTCAAATTTATAATACTCTTTTTTTTTTTGAGAGATATAATATTCATTCAATTGATGATTAGGTTGCTTTACCATCTGAAAAAAGAAAAATTGACAGTCACGAAATATGTACTTGTAAATTGGGAGGACGGCATCACCGCTCAATTATTAATATGCATAATGGTTTTAGATCCCCTTAGTTTGAATTGATCAAAATTGAAGGATTAATTCTATATTAATTCCTTTAAAAAAAATTAGTTATTAATTAAATGACTTTGAGTTCTTATTAACTTGAAATTTGGTTGGATTGATTCCATAGGACTGAAAGAATTACAAATTAATAAATACTCTTTAAAATTAAGGTGGGTTTTAGTAACTCATCAAGAAAAAAATAATGAGAGGAGGAGAGTTTAAAGTGAGTTTAAAGTGGAGGTGAGGTTGTGATAATGAAACCAGTCATGCATTTCATGTGTTTATTAAGGTTACAACATCAATGATTACTTAAAATTGGCGTATGAAAATGATTTATTAATCGAAATAAGATAAAACAACAAACAAGCAAGAACTTGGTCCACATGCACACAATTGGATTTGTCCGTTCACATGTTTTGATTGAATTAAAGTTGGTGTCATTACACAAAGGTACAATAGGCAAAATGATGAGTGCATGCATCAACACTGGGTTTACTTTTCCACCTTTTAAAACAGAAAAAAAAAAAGGGGGTTGGCAAGTTTTGTTGAAGGTGAAAATGGATAGGTTAAAAATAGGAAATGATACAAAAGAAGAATAGAAAAAAAGGGACATTGACAGGCGGGTATGGAAAGAGAGAAGCGTGCGGTGGAGGAAATGTGAGAGAGAGACAGAATACGCGTAGTGATGTTAGGTCCATGGTTGTGACCTGTGACTTGTGAGTTGTCGTTTGCTTGTTTTACAACCAACTCTTTTTCTTCCTGCCACCTGTCTTTGAATCATTTTTGGCCACTCACCAACAGGAATTTAATAGAATATGAGATCAGACAGTCAAGAAAGTTCTGCGAAAATGGGAGATGAAAATGACCGTATTTAATTAAATTTAAGACACCATCTTCTTCGATTTATTAAAAGTCCTTCCAGCTCCCAACTTCACTGTACAAATGATGCCATGGTAGACGTCAAATATCATATTTAAACAAATAATTCAATAATCCGAAAATTTTACTTTATTTTTTATTCCTAATTGATATAATAAGATCTAAAACATGATTAACATGTTTATGAACCAAAAATGAAGTCAAAGAAAATCAAGTTCCATTATAAAAGGAGATCAGGGAAGTTGGGAAATGAAACTTGATTCCTTAGATGATAAGAGAAAATTAAAGATACGTTTGCAAATTGAAATCATTTAGAAATAAAAGGAATTCAATTCCTATTTTGTAATTCAAATTTTCACAAAAAATTATGGGAATCAAATTATATGTACCCATCAAAATTAGAAATTAATTTCCTCCCATCCAAGTAGAGATGGCAGTGGGTCAGGTTCAGATGAGTTTGACCAAATTCGCACTCACAAAAAAATTTTGCACCGACACCCGTAGCCACAAAACTTCATGAGTTTAGGTTTGGGTGAAACCAGAACTCCATCTATGGACTCATAAAATTTTTAATATCAATTTTCATATATTTTTTTCTCAAATATCACCCAACAACCACGAATGATATCACTTGCAAATCCTATCAATAATATTGACTGCAAAATAGAATTAAACTTAATGTTCCAATCTAATTATTAAGCTATATAATCTAACATAAGCTTTTTTCCTTTAGGCTATATAATCTAACATAAGCTTTTTTCCTTTAGGACGGGGGAGGAGGATAAAATTAAGATAAAATTACTCACATTTTATGTTTTAGGATAAGAATAAGAATTGATTTTTTTATCATTTAGGATTAAGAGAAGTGATCATCTACGCATATTAAGGAACGGTGTACTATATCATATAACATAATAAAATTAAATAAAAAATATAAATTTTTTAAATTCAAATAAAACACAAAATATGTCTAAGCAAATGATCTAAATGCAATAGAAATTATCTCCAAACAACATGACATAATATATTTAAAAATAGTAATAACAATAGATTTTTTTTTTTTTTAATATCGTGGGTTCGCAGATAAGGATGTGAACTCACTTCGGGTGTGTAATTTTATATCCACACTTGCTCGCAAACCAATTTAATACGGTTTACACCCGCCCGTCTAGGATGAAAATCAATGGATTTGTGGGTTTGCGGATGGAATTGCCTCTCTACAACCAATAAATTATTATTTTTTTCCTGCTTTCTTTTTTAATGAAACTTTTTTCCATTTATTTTCATTCTTGATCGGTAAATATGCCTTATAAAAACTTTATTCCTAATTTTATATAAGATCCACATAATGTGATTCTCAAAGATTTTTAGAATGCTTTGAAATCACAAAATATGAATTAAGTTTCATTTTCCTCGTAATGATTTCCAATTAATAAACATTCCAACATAAATCTACTTGAAATAATTTATTTGACTTAGAACTAGAAAAATATTGATAAAAATAATAAAATATAGCCTCACTAGAACCGATATATGCTTGTTTGGAATTGGAACAGCAATAATGCATCGAATCCGATTAAAAAAAATAGCTACTTTAGTTAGTAATCCTCCATTGTCTCCTATAAATCAAACTTCGAGACTATAATTATATTTTTTATTCAACTTGAGAAAAGAATCACTACATGTCAACACATAGAAGATAGAACTTCGAGAGGCCGAAAGTGAAGATTTTATACGAAAAATTATTCCTTTAAATCCAAAAATGTATGTATCAGGTTTTATTTTGGTTGCATTTGATGATCCCATATCCATTTGCTTTTTCCATCTTCTTCTTTTTCTTCTTATTTTTTGTCGAAAACTAGATATCGGCATGGAGGACACCCTTTTCTTCTTCCACTTTCAGGAGTGGTATCTAGTCAGAGAGCAGGGTCTTCGACGAAGGACACTCAACAATCTCCATCACTTGGAAAACCAGAACTAGTCTTCATTGCCAAGAGACCAGTTCTAATCTCTATCACATGGAGGCCAATTCTGATCTCCATGAAATAGAGACCGTTGGGTCTTCTTTGCTCGAGAACCATTACTCTTCGACGAAGGAGACCTAATGTTTGCATTTTTTTTTTTTCATATTTTTTTCTCAATTTTTTAAAGATAAGGTGATGAATTTGGTCTTTGTTTTTTTTTCAAATGCAATATGATTGTTTGTTGTTGATTATTTGGTGTTCATTGATGAAAAATGAAGAAGAAGATTTTTCACTTTTTTTTTTTTTTTTTTTTTTTTTTTTTTTTTTTTTAAAAAAATTTGAAACCCAATTATTTATTTTTCAACTTTTTTAAATTTGTTTTAAAAATTTATGTTGATATCGAGGATGTTGATGATCTGTTGATGGTGGTTCATAGTGAAAGAAAGAGGAGACATTGTTGGTGAGGGTTGATGATGGTTTAGATATTGATGATGGTTGAAGATGATACACTGGATGAAGAAAATGAATTGGGTTTAGTTTGAGTTAGGTTTAGGCATTGATGATGGTTCAAGATAACGAACTGGGTGAAAAAGATGAACTGGGGTTTATTTGGGTTTGGTGTGGGCGTTGATGAAAACGAATTTTCTGGCTTTCTAGCCAAAAAATGTGTGTTACAATTTTTTTTTTTTTAAAGCTATTTTAAAATGAATCTCCGTCATCAATAATAAATATGAACAATAGAGATTAAATTTTTTTAATAAAATTTTTTATTATTTTTTATTTCCTCAACTTTTTATATAATTCAAGGGTAATTTGGTCTTTTCACACACTCCTATTGTCAAAGTCCATTTTTCATTAACAGAGTTAACAGAAGGGGAAAAGTGAAATTTCTTAAGACTATAATGGAGTAATTAATGATTATATCAAAAAATATAGGGGAAATTGGGATTATCCCTTAAGTTTGTTACATGACAACTTAGATGTCCGTATAATTTTGTTACAAGCTACAATCTAGGACTATGCATGTCATTGTGCATGGCTTGTTGTTACGAACAGCCAATCAATTAGATCTCAAATTTGAGTTTATTCCCATGTGGAAGTGCTAAAAAAGACCAACCTGGATTATTATTATTGTTATTTAAATTTAAAATAAAATAAAATAAACATAGATTACAGGTATCCTGGGTTAGTTACAGAGCCATCCTGGACCAAGTGAACTATCATGTCTACTCTACCGCCACCTCCTCTAGCTGTTCCCGCCAAACCCTTTAAAAGCTTAAAGAGACTCCGCTCACTCACTCTACATCTCCACCACCACATCTCTCTCTTACAACTCTGCAAATACACCACCGAGTTCACTCAACTTCACTCCAAACTCATCAAACTTGGTCTTATTCACAACCCAATAGCTTTCACTAAACTTCTATGCTATGCTTCCATCTCTCCTCAGGCAGACATCAACTATGCCCTCTCAATCTTCCACCATGATAACAACCCAAACACGTTTGCTTACAATGTCATTATCAGAGGCTGTGCACAAAAGAATCAACCCCAGTTTGCTCTTGTATTGTTCTGCACTATGCTTACAAGTAGTTCTTCTGTGCCTAATAAGTTAACTTTTCCTTTTGTTTTTAAGGCTTGTTCCAAGTTAAAAGCCATTCAAGAGGGTCTACAGCTTCATGGGCAGGTTATAAAACGTGGATTGAGTGACGATGTTTATGTACAAAACAGTTTGATTGGTTTCTACTCGTCTTCTGGTCTGGCTGGTTTCGGGCTCCAGTTGTTTGATAAAATGCCTGAGCGAGATGTTGTTTCGTGGAATTCAATGATTTCAGGGTTGGTTAGTGATGGCTTTTTGGAGGAGGGAAGGTGGTTGTTTGATGCAATGTTGGAGAAGAGTATTGTTACGTGGAATTGTTTGATTGATGGGTATGTTAAGGGTGGATTGTTAGAGGAGGCAAGAGGATTGTTCGATCGAATGGAAGAGAGAGATTCCATATCTTGGAATACTATGATTGGTGGGTTTGTTGATTCGGGTTTAATGGAGGACGCTCAAGTGTTGTTTGGTCTAATGCCAAAGGAAATGAAGGACCTGATCACTTTTAACTTGATGATTGATGGGTATGCAAGAGAGGGTAGGTACGAAAACATAGTTGAGACGTTCGAAGAGATGCGATTATTGAATATTGAACCGAACAGATTTACTATTGTAAGCATGCTCGCTGCTTGTTCTCATTTGGTTGCATTGGAGCAAGCTGAATGGCTTCAAGCTTACATAGAGAGAAATGGGATTGAGGTGGATGCTGTCATGGGAACCGCCCTGGTTGATATGCTTGCCAAATGTGGAAAAATTGACAGTGCTGTTTCCGTGTTTGAAAGTATGGCAGAGAAGGATGTTTTGGCATGGAACACAATGATTTATAATCTTGGAGTCCATGGTTATGGCCAGCAAGCATTGTTGGTTTTTGCGGAGATGTTATTGAAGTCGACTATGCCCCCAGATGAAGCAACGTTTCTTGGTGTATTGGGTGCATGCCGCCATTCTGGACTTGTTGAGGAAGGGAAAAGATATTTTCACCTCATGAGTGAAGTATACGGCTTGGTTCCGAAGGCTGAACATTATGGTTCTGTGGTTGATCTTCTTTGCCGCGCTGATCTTTTGGAAGCTGCAAAAGAGTTGGTAGAAACTTCAGAGATGAAATCCGGTATTCCCATGTGGGGGGCTCTTCTTGGAGCTTCAAGTCGGCTTGGAAACATACAAATGGGTGAATATGCTGCAAAGCATCTCATGACACTGGACCCATCTGATAGTAGTTGTTATGTTGTTTTATCAAACATGTATTCAGCAGCAGGCATGAATGAGAAAGCTATTGCGATTAGGAAAAGCATGAAAGATCAAGGGATTGAAAAAGGCCCCGGTTATAGTTCAATTGAAATCAATGGAGTTGTTCAGGAATTCACAGTGGGATCTAGTTCTCTTGAATAAAACCATGCATTTTTTGTTCAGTTTCTTACATTACCACCATTTCTTGTTCTGTGAAAGCTCAATCAATCTGTTCAAATACCTCTATTTTGTTCGAATCAACATACTCACATAAAAGTAGAGGGCTTTCTGACTTAATTCAGAACTACAAAATTGTTTTCCAATTAAAATCAAACCTCAGATGAATTTTGTTACTCTTCCAAACACTATCACTCTCACAAATTCGTATTTACTTTGTTTGCAAATGCAATATCACTACTAAAATTCCAGCTTCGTGCAAAGCAAGCAAAAAGCTCATATTTTTAAAGCTGGGAAAGTAATTTGGGGAAAAAAGTGGTGGTAATTAAGTGGTCCCATCAAAGATCACTAACAAAGGCAGTATTAACTAAAAACAGGTTAAATGTCAATAAGTTTCTTTAAGCACTTCAAATTTCTCCTAATAAAGCATGCATTTGTATTTAAGCCAATGGTGATACTCACTCTCTACAATAAAAAGCCCTAATACTATTCGATTCTTGGGGCACCTACAACTTATGCAGCTTTAGCAGTTTCGCGAACTAATGAAAGCTTAGCCAGGAGGCCACAAAGCTGAAGATATGAACCAACTCCATCACAGATTCTCATATGGGCAAACCCAGTTTCCTGCAAATCAGAGACAAAAATAAAAATCTGATTAAACAATCAGAAAGTGGTCGGAACAAAATAATTGGGCCTAGCATGATATTTGTACCTTCATGAATTCTAATTTCAGATACTCAGCCATGTCATAATTCTTTATGATTCGGAAAAGGGTGGTGATTATGTCAGTAGGGGAATAACCCAAATCATAGAGCTGCTTCAGACCAGAACAAGCATCATCAAATTTCCCCTCGAGAACATTACGGACCATATTCTTTACATGCAACGGATGAGGCTGGTCACAAACCTGTAAACCAGTTACCTTATCATTTAGTTCACAAGTAGCATACTTAATGTAACAAAATATCAGCGGTAATTCTAACTTCTGACCTTGAAAACATTTTCCTGGTTAACAAACCGAAATCCACTGTATGTGGCTTGCAAGTTGTTTAATGCCTGCCTCATGTCACCATCAGCAGTGAAAATAATCGCTTCAAGACCTTCTGGCACATATGGAACCTTCAATTTGCAAGTAAAGATCAACTAGACAATTAATATAAACACTTGAATAGTAAGTAAACCAAATACGAAAAGTCCCCGCCAGAGAGGACCTTCACAAGTTTAAACTTCACTTCCTCTTAGTTATATAAACAAGTTTACCAAAGAAGCTCATTTACAGAGTTGTTATGCTTTGTCAGTAAACACAAATGTATCACCGAATGACATGAACACTTATATAGCTTGCACTGTTTCATTCAACATGAAGATGACTTAATATCCCATATTTTCAACTAGTATTTTCTTCTTCTTCTCTCTCTCTTTTTTTTTTTTTTTTTCAAAAAAAAAGAGTAAATTTGCTTACTCTGCCGACGGTTTGCTTACAACATCATGAAAACTTGACAACTGTATCATATTATAACCTGAATGGTCAATAGTGACCATATTACAGATTAAATTGGTAAAAAAAAATCATATAATGACTCCCACACCATCAATGGGTTAATTTCTTAAAATATAACGAGACCGTCTCATGTTTAAGTCTTTTTTCTCTCAATAAATCGACTGCATGTCTAACATCTCGTAAAAGCTCGAGAGCCCTATCATCTAACCAGTAATACTCTATTAATAATTTTTCTTTAACACACTAAACTGGCAGGAGATCATTTAATGCCTCGTTATTGTTTGTTTCTTTTGCTCGTAAACTAAAGAGATCCCATAGTCTTGTTCTTGTCTGTATAAACATGAGTTACCAAATAAAAAGAGAGAAGGAAATCAAAGAGATTGATCAACTGCATAATGCTTGGCAGGATATTTAGCAGATGTCTACAGATAATTACTAGCAAAAATTTAAAAGCTGATGCTCGTAAAGCAAGTGCCAAGTGGAAATAGCAATTCAAAATAACATCAGCAAATTGCTTGCAGGAGCAACTGCAGGAGTGCAACATTGGCAATAGAATTATAAGACGTCAATTTACAGCTAAAGGTACGCAGAGGTCAATTTAGCCACCCATTAATCTATGAGCAAAATGGAAGAAATAGAGTGTATATCTAAAATAAGAATAAATAAAAATAAGCTGTACTGTTTACTGCAAGTGCAAGGGCTTAACAACCACAGTAGCATGGGACTAACAGGAATCCAGGGGTGCATGCTCATAAGTACATTTAAGTGTCACAAAGGCAAGCAAGCTACTGCATTTTGGTTGATAGGTACTAAAAAAAAAAAGAAAAAAAAGAAAGAAATGGTTGAGTTATACTTCACTTTCTATCCCTTCCACTTTGCTACAACACCAAAATAAAAATTAAAATAAATAAATAAATAAAATTTGGATGCATTGTCACAAAGCTAAGTGCTAGCATGTGCTCTATTTTGGACTCATTTTCAGAAAAAATAACATGTTGAGTTATGCTTCTCTCTTTCTCCCTTCAGTTGTTGCTGCAACACCAAATTAATTTTAGACCTACCAAAGTCCAATATATTGGAAACCTAACAAACTTGTCACAAAGCTAAGTGCTGGAATTGAAAAAGTTTAGCACAGTAAAGCAACTGCCACAATGAGATCTAAACGCCCAGTATTCTGTGTCAAACAAACATTCTTTTATATAAAAGAAAATTAAGAAAACAATGATTCAGTCTTGACCCTGACCAGCAAGGAGACAAAAGAGATGACATAATCTAATGAAACTATGAAATTTCAAGGCTTGAGAAGGAAAATCTTCCCAAAAGATATTTATACATGCTATATGGAAGTAAAATCATAAGATGAACAATTCATCCTAAAAGTAATATATTAAGTTTGTAATGAATTGAATAATTGAAAGAGAACGGGGTGATGCTCATAGTCTCAACAGTTAGATCAAAAGCATAACTACTAATCAATACCAATGAAGGTAAAAAGTTAAAAATTTAAAAAAAAAAAAAAAAAAAAAAAAACCCTCAAGCACAACATTTTTCGTAAAGGTTCCCAGCTGAGCTACCGTATGAAGCATGATACAATCTCACAAATGTATGAAATAAGTACCTTTTCTGCTTCAACTACCACCATGAGACGGCCCAGTATCTCTTGGTCAGATAATCTTGAAAATCGAACAAGAGCACATCTACTCTGTATAGGCTCAATAATTTTAGAAGATGTATTGCAAGCAAGAGCAAAACGAGTCGAGTTTGAATAAATTTCCATTGTTCGTCTCAATGCTTGTTGGGCTCCAGATGTCATGCTAATTTCAGTCCAATTTGCAGTTACCAACAGAAAAAGAAAAAGGGAACCAACAGCATATCAGATACAATAATTGCAAATAAGAACAAAGAAGAATCAACTGAATATTTGATAAATAAAGCGTAAACAGAAACAATATTAACAAGCTGAAAATCCAAAAAAATGTCCCTGTCTCAAAACAAACTAGTACAATTAACATTTTTCTCAACATCTAAGTTCCACCTTCTGAACCACATAATAGTCATCAACATAATCATGAGACTGAATTGTAATTGCTTACCTATCAGCTTCATCAAGAATTACTATTTTATGCTTGCTCGGAGGCAGTGTGACTTTCTTTTGGGCAAACATCTTAATTTTGTTTCTCACAACATCTATACCCCTGTACAAGAAAACAATATTGATTATAAGTATGTGAGAAGGCAATAAGGAATAAAAGAGAACTTTAATCCATAAACGATGAAAACTGTAGTTTCTCATCAACCTATCATCAGATGCATTAAGCTCCAAAACAGCATCCTTATAATTTGGCCCCAATAGCTCATGTGCAAGAGCCAAAATACTCGTAGTTTTACCAGTCCCAGGAGGTCCCTACAAAACAATTGGAGTGGAAATACTAAGCTTTTAAAATGAACAAACAAATGATATTGATTCAGAACTAGAATTAAAGAAAACAATTGTTTAAAAGACAAAAACTTGTGATGAAAGCAAAAGGAAGAAAAAATTAAAAAAAAACACGCACCGATAGGATTATATTAGGCATGTTGCCATCACGAGCTATGACTTGGAGTCTGGACACGGCGTCCTCATTGCCAACAATATCGGTGACCCTATTTGGGCGATACTTCTCAACCCACGGGATATCATAGCCATTGCTGCTCAAAGAAGTTGACGATGATGCCATTACCAGTGGAGACGAGGAACGCGCTAACTTGTCTCCCTCTCCCTCTCTTCTCGGGCTGTGGGGATGGAGAAATTGAGCGGGAAGAATGGCGGGTGTTTTTGGCGGTGGTGTTGTTAGGGTTTAATTGTAAATGGCAGTGTACGTACGTCCAAAAATAGTATTTTAGAGCTAAAAATTTATTTCTTTTAAATCGTTTAGTTAACGCACCAATGGAACTTTTAAGGAATTATAAAAACTGAAAAATGTTTTCAAATTTTAAACATTTTTAAGTAGATATTTTTTAGTTTTATTTTTAAAAAAAAATTAAAATAGCTAATATCTTTCTATCTTATTTTATTAATAATTTTTATAACCTTAATATACTTTTTTTATAAATATAAATACACAGCCTTTATTTTTATTTACGATTTATTTCATAAAAATATTTAAGAACTCTTATTTCATCGGTAAGTTTTTTATATTTTGATTTTTTTAACTGTTTTTGGTTGATATATAAATTGCAATTTTTTATTTTTTTTTATCTTATGCTCAATTTATATATATACACTATCATGTATATCTTTAGAATTTTTTGTTTTGTTTGTCATTAATATTATATATCATATTTGTTTAGAGCACTACTTGTATTGGTCTATTCTAGCTTCGCATAATCAGGAAAGTGACAATCAAATATAAAAACTTGATTGGAAAAAATGCTGCTACCAGAATTTAAAGACATGGGTAAGAGTCCATAAAAGAGTTTGCCAAGAGAACTCTCTCAGCGCATCCATCACTATAACTACACTTCTATTTTCATTCAGGGAACTTGGCGCCTGGCGGAACCAAAACCTCTGCCAAGGAAGTCTTTGCTTTGGTTGTAATATTGTTATTGGTTCATTGATCCTACTATTGTCAACTTCTGTTATGATGTACGTAGTAAGCATAGAAATAAATTTATTTAGTTTAACCAACTAAACTCATATTTTGACAAATAAATAATGAGAAATATTATTTCTCCGTCTCATGTTTTTTTTAGTAGATTAATAATTTAAAAGTATTTTAAAAATAATATAATTAGATAGTCTACCATTTAAAATAACTTTTTAAATGGACAACCAAACATCCAATAATTTTATTCCAAAATATTTATTTCTAAAAGATCTACTTGCAAAAGATTTACTTTGAGAAACTATATCAAACGAAACCTTAATATTGAATTGTATACAAATTTATTACTCTATCGGATTATACTATAGTTTAAATCTCATGCTATATTATATTTGATATTAAACAATACACAAAATGTCAGGATTGGAATTAGTTAATTAATCTTTTATATAAATTATAATTATAAATATTAAATTAAAATATATTATTAAAAAAGTTAATTAAATCAATAATTAACAATATCAAAACTCGTATTTATTAGAAGTACGTTAAACGTTATCGATTAAGATTGGAGATTGATAAGAGGAGAACTAGTGCCTCCCAGAAGGAGGCGCTAGCCTCTGCCACGATAGATGAGGCTACAAATTATTGTTTCTAGCTTCCACGATTAGAAAGGTGTGGTCTCTTTGTTTGTATCGGCCTTCTTTAGAATGGATTGCCAACAACTTCCTCAACGAATGCCACTAGCTAGCAATCAAGGGGGAAGCTTGCTTCCCGAGGCTGCACCTCCTCTTCCTTCAAAAGGGGTACTTTTTGAGGCAATTGACCTTCAATCTTAAAGGATGTCGACTGACGTCAACTAAAACGAAAATGCTGATCAATCTCCTTCATGCTCAGAGGCCGATGGCCATTTTAGATTAGGAGATTGGCTAGTCTCCACGATGGAGGCTCCAGTTGTCTGACCCTACAATTACTGAAGCAGGTTGTGAGGGGTTATTATCAGTTTTTTGGGTACTAGTGATACGCAAAAATACTAAACAAATGAGGTAAAAACTTTGACACTGGGTGGTGCCGCCTAGAAGTACTCCGATGTTCAAGTCAACAAGTTAAATAAAGAAAATAGGGTGCAGATATAAACAAAAGCAAAAGAATACTCTCTGGTCAATAATGAATCAAATGGGTTAAAAATAAGATGGTTGCTAGATGAAGGTTTCTGATTAATCAAAACGAGTTGTGATTTTGGCAGCGTTTAGACAGGGTCTCAAGTCCCCCTCAGCAGATACTGAGTTCTCCTTTCGTAGGAACAAGTAAGGGTTTCCCATCGTAAATAGGTAGAGAGCCCTCGAATTTGAGGAGCGCGGTCCCTTAACTGCTTTCCCCACGAAGCGTGACTTGATTGTGTTTGATCATGTCAAGAGGTTACCTGGAGGCGGTGGCTGGTGGTTCTCCTTTATTATTAATTTATTATTATTAGAGAGATCATAGGAAAAACAAAACTAGGGGAGATTTTGGGAATAACACAAACTCGAAAGGGATTTTTTATCATAATCCATAAAAATTAAATGAAAGTTAAAAGCATCAAAAATAACATAGAATGACGTGTTTTGAAAAACCGGTTGCTAATCCAAATAAATATATAATTTGATTTTACTAAGTAAAAATGTATTTTACAAAAAATTAAAAGAGTATAAAAATTATATTTATGTATCAAATTTAAAAACATTGTCTTGCAATTAGTCTTGGGTTGGATTCAAAGTCACTCATGACTCGACAACTTTTTTGTTCCAATTTTACATTTCATGTCCACCTTGTGCCTTTTACTTTCCAAATTCACGGGTGTGCCATCTTCCCACACAAGTTTTACATTTAATTTTATAGTAGATTACGCTACATCCACAATAATACGTATAATTACATTAAGGAAGGCGAATTTATGATTAATTGTATATAATTACCCTATTTTTAGTTGATTCCATAAAAATAAATAGTTTCATCTAGGAATTGACGTTTTCGAGTTCGAGTTGAGTTGGGTTGAAAATTCTCCAATCTAACATGAGTTGAATTGAACATTTTTTAACATAACCCGACCCAATCAATTATTCATTTCAATCCAACCCAACCCAATAAACATCGAGTTGGGTTGGATTAAGTTAATCGGATTAACAATTCGCTGAAGTACAAAACGTTCCTGTTGATAACGATTAACGTGTCAAATACAAACAAAAATTTAAGTCATTCCATATTAAAAACAAAAGTTTAATTCATCATAAAGACACAAAATAAATAAATGACACGATAGTTCTAATAGAATCTATTAACACAACTTAGTTTTATATCATCATAGCCTTCACAAGCATCAAAACTCACAAGTTCAAGTGTCCAATTGATAGCACATGAAAACATGAAATAATCAATAAAACTGAAAAAAAAATAAAATATATCAGTAACACAACAATAGCAACAATGAAAATCAAACTAGTTAAAGATATAATATTAAATATGTTCATAATTTGGCACCCATAGAACACACGCAAATCACAAAATATTGAATATGTTCATAATTTGGCACCCACGGAACACACACAAGTCACAATAGTCCACATAGACATCAAATACAAACAAAGTCACATTAAAATATATAATATTAAATATCTTCAAAGCTTTTCTAAATTATAAATATGATAAACAGTGAGTCATATCTTTTTTATAGATACAGGAAACACATGTAAGTTCTATTTTTCCTCTATTCACTATCCATTTCTACATTACAAAAATGTTGAACAATGACAACCCACTCACTTGAGATTGAAGAATAACAAACCTAAATCAAACTACAAACAACACTACAAACAAACCTAAATACTACCACAAACAATACATTCCAAATAATTAACAGAGATTGGTGTTAAAAACATACAAAATCAGTAGAGTTCTTTGTTTGAGAAGCAACAAGCCAGCAACCAAAATCAATCAAGGAGAAACACGACATCGTAAGCAACCAACCATTAGCGAGGAGAACCATGGTGAGGGGAGAGCGAAGGAAGAGTGCATATGAGTGAGGAACTGGCTACTTGAGGCTACAGAAGCTGGAGACTTAAGGACCACTGTGAAGCAGCAAGAATGAGATGGGTTGATTGACTGATCGACGAAAATGGAAAAGATGGAGCAGCAAGATGTGGCCCATGATGTATAAAGAAAATGAGATGGAAGGCTGACTGATCGACGACAGAATAGAGGAAATCAGTGAAGATATAAGAGAAATGGATGACGAGTGTGGCTAGGGCTCATCCTTTTCTTTATATACTCTCGAGTTCGAGGTTGGGTTCTCAGTTTTTCCATCTAACTCGAAAATAAATTAGGTTGTTTGAATTCAACCAGGGTAGGGTTTTTTATAACTCGACCCAATCTGACAAAAAATGATAGGGTTAGGTTGGGTTACTTGGTTGGGTTCAAAATGCCTACCCCTACTTTCACCTTTCATTATTGGTAAAATGACATAAATACGCCTAACTTAAATATTTAACATAAAAATAAAATTTGTACTTATTTTTAAAAATTGAAAATAAAATCTCAATTGTCAATGGAAGTTTTTTACCACCAATGGAGGTCAATATCTTCCCACACACAAAATAGACATGTGGGGGAGACCTAGGTGATCTCTATTTCGCCTTTGAGATGTTTAATGAAGAGACTTGTCAAGACCTCATTGCTTTGTTTGATTGTTCTTCTATGTTTTTATTGTTTCTTTGATTTATTTAAATATTATTGTTATTCTCAAATTTAATTATGATATGACATAATAGGATTTGGCATAATGACTTTTTTAATTCATTTTTTAGATGTAAAACACTTTGCTATTAAGATGTAAAGATTGGCATTAATGTGGTTAACATGGTTAAGTGGTACTTGTTCACGCGTTGATCTTTGCTCGAAGGACTCTCTATCATTTTTCCCTTTGATTTGCATTACAAAACAATAAAATCTTCGTTAGGGTGGCCAGTATTTAGTACCGAAGACACACTCTGTTGCTTTAGTTGATCTCTTTATCTCTCTAAGGTTTACTTATCTCCCTAACTATGCTTGATTCTCTCTAAAAGTGTCTCTAATGAAATATTAAACCATGTTTATATGAGGATAATATATTTGACATTTGTAATGGCATTCGCCATACATTTGACACCTGTCAAACACCTATCAAATTCCTTGCCTGATATTGCCAGCTGAAAAAGCTTCGTAGGTTATTGAAACCATCATTCAATTGAAGGATGTTGTTACCATGTAGTTAATGATACATGAATGTTGAAATGTATCTTTCTTGTTGGGTTTACACAACACTTACACAGTAGTTTTGTATTGTTAAGGGTAAATTTATATTTTTCATGCATTTAAGCTTAATTCAGGATCCCTTATAGCATTTCAAATGCATATATGAATTATCTTTAAAAAAAAAAAAATTGACATATCATCAATGTTAAGGAAATATACATTCTACATGGTATAAACATGGATTAATCGACACTCAAGTTTAAAGGGGATTTCTAATGTTATTCTATTAATTTGAATGATTAATAGTTAAACAAAATATATCATTAAAGAAAATTACCATAAAATATTATTTGATAGAAGTCTCAATCATTTAGGGTGTGTTTACTTCATGGATTGAGAAATGAAAATGAAAAATGAGATTGATTGATAGTGTTTACTTGCTTAAAATTCATTCCGTAATAGGAATGAAAATATAGGTCCCCCATCAATTTAGGGTTGTGGAATGGGAATCCCATTCCCCTCAACCTACTTGGGAATCTCATTCTCATTCATTTTGCCAAGACAAAAAGTTCTTTATACCATTTTTTTTTAAAAAAACTAATTTTATTTTATATTAAAAAAAACTGCATATTATAATAAAAAATTGTACGTCATTTGTTTTTCATCACCAATTTCTTAATTATCATAGTACACCATTAAAATAATATGTAGTTTTTTTTTTTTAATTGTAATGTACAGTTTTTTATTTGATATAAAAAAAAAAACTGCATATTATAATTAAAAAATATACACAATTTATTTTTTATCACCAATTGTTTAATTATCATAGTGGATCATTAAAATAATATGCAGTTTTTTTTTTTAATTGTAATGTACAATTTTTTATTTGATTTTAAAAAAATTGTATATTATAATAAAAAATTACACACTATTATAATGAATCCATTTAATTAAGGTTATTTTTGTAATTTATAATTAATCTATTATGATTCTAAAGTAAAGTAAATATCTCAATGGGAATATTATTGATTCCGATTTCGATTCTTACAGTTCAAGTAAACAACTTGATTCTGATTTCAGATCATTCTGATTTCTCTAAGTGAAGTAAACGCACCATTATTGTTGATATGATTATCCAGTAAACTCTTTGAAAATAGACGTTGAGGTTGATAGTCTCTATTTTCTTTTTTGTTATGTCAGTTTGATAGTGGTTAGGAAAATTTGTATTAAATGACTAATTTTTACCTTCTATCAATTTATCCTATGTGACACTATATTTTTTTACAATTCATACTTACATTGGAGAGGCTCTTAATGTAATTAATCCTTAATTTTACATTTTCAAAATTTAATTTAGGATAAAAAAGTTCTCCATATTTTTTATATTCAAATTCATAAGTTTCCTATTATATATACTTTGCAAGTAATGCATTTGAGTTTAAAAGTCTAATTTTGGTTGTGGACTTAACAAATTTTGTGACCAAGATCATGCTTTTGTACTTAAATTCATAAGTTTTATGTTTAAATACTCGCAAGGTTTGCCTTTCATTTTAAATGATGTAAAGTGGAACTCACAAATTTTAATTGTGGTTGTAAAACATTTCATGTTGAATTCAACAATATTTGTGTTCAAAATTCCAACTTTTATGTTCAATTCAAAAGCTTCATGTTCACTCTGCATGATTGCATTTAAAGTCACCAACTTACATCCTACTCCATTTTACATTCAAATTCACGATATCAAATTGAAGTTGGATAAACTTTTTTTTTTTTTTTATCAAGTTTGAGGACGAGAAATTTAAACGTAAATTAAGTCATGCATTCAACTTCGAGAATTTTGTGTTCAAGTTACCAATTTTATGCACTTTATAAATTTTGTATTTAATTTACATTTTTGTATCTAACTTATAAGTTTAACGTTATATTTTAAGTTTTTGTATTTATATAACAAGTTCTACATTCTAGGTCACAAGTTTTCTATTACAATTTAATGATTTACGGTAATTTTCAAAAAATTAATGATTTACAGATTTCACATTTTATTTAATAAGTTCAAAATTGAACCTAAAATCTTATATAAAATTTCTTTCAAAATAATAAAAAAAAAAACTTATATCAAATTAAACAATTTTAGTATATCCAGGAGCCCTATATCATAACCACAATAACAGAGTATAGTTTCGGATTCTCCCCACTGGGACGGTCTTTCCTCACGACCTGAATGGGTATCATCGTAACTATGCTCACTATTCACTTATGGATGAGGACTGTAGTCATGGATAGTAGCATCTGTTCTGATGTGCAAGATCCTCACTTAAGGCAAGCACAGAGCATACTTAGATCATAACAGACTGTATGTCATTATTCATATAGTAAAGTATGACCCCAAAGATTTGGGAGAGACTTAGAAAGCCATTTGAGAGTAAACACTAAAGTTTATTGATGGAGAACTGACTCTGCTGAGGAGTCTAATCATGTACATATATATAGAGAAAGAAAAGTAAGACATGATTACAAACGATAAGCATCACATGAATGTTAGACATGTGGGACCAAGACAGACATAAAATTGAAAGTAAAACAAACAAAGTCCAAAGTGAAAACAACAGTAACTACATTATTATAAACTGACAAAGAAACTTTCGGTGCTCAGTGGAAAAAGAGTTCTGGTGGGACTGGTACTGTCATCAAGGAGAGAAAGTGAGGTTGCAGTTGATATGATCTTTGTCATCTGAATTGAGGGCCCCACAAATGTGACAAGGGAAATCAGCATCATGGTCCATGGGGTCCTGAGATTCTTGAAAAGGCTCAGCATCTTGGAATGGGTGTCAGCTGAGGGAAGGATCACGATGGACATCTAGCAGAATGAATAATTTAGAAGCAAGTGCTCGGTTGGTGTCACAGAGAAAGTTGAGGAGAGCAGGCCTTCTAGAAGAATAGAGAGTATCAAAATTAAACAAGGTGTCTCATTCATAACTTTGATTGTGGGACCACGTTAGATGTCTGTGGGAGTTGTGAAAGTAAGGACGGTGAAGAATCCATATGCATGTAACATCACGGGCCATATCTGGAGACAGTTTCCAGAGATTGTAATAGCTCATAATTCGAGTGAGCTCACGATATCAAGAAGGAAGTGGATTAATCCACTGGAGAAAAGTCCAAAGATGGGAGTCCTGTTGATTTGGATCATGGAGATTAGCATATAGGGCTTGGACTGGAAAATAGATGGCAAAATGATGGTGAATAACAAAACACCAAAGGAACCAAAGGACTTTAGGAGAAATTTGGGAGAAAGGCCACAAAGGGAAAAGATCTAAAAAAGGCATAAGAGGGTTAGTAAGACGAAAAGGATGGTGATGGAGACGAATCCTGGAGTAGTAAAACAACAAATGAGTTTTTACAAAATCATTGATCTGTTGGATGGTAGGAACAGTGTTTGGTGGAATGGACTGTAAAAGTTCTGGAGGATATGTTTCGACAGTAGTAGCTCTAAGATCAGGGAGATCTAGTGGTGAAGAAGAGGAAGCCATAAGGACAGAAGGAATAGATCTATGTTTTATGAGAAGCTTAATGTGAGAAGGTCGGGATAACATATCAGCCAATATATTGGTAAAACCTTTGACATATTTAACAGTAAAATCATATCTGGCAAACCAATCTTTTAGGCATAATAATAAGGGAGTAGGGGGAATCTTATTATTAAAGTCTAAGATCTTAGGGAAGGAAGAATTGTCCATGTGTACTGCAAATGTGGAGGTGCGAAGATAAAAGTCAAATTTCTGAATATCATATTTGACTGTAAGGATTTCTTTGTAAATAGTATGATAATGTTTTTGGGATTCAGAAAATTGTCCACTGACATGACCACAATAAAATTGTTGTGGATTGCTGTCTTCAATGAGAATAACACCCCAATAATGGTCACTTGCATCAGTTTGGAGAATCAATTGACCAGTGGAAGGGATAGTCAGAGGTGGAGGGTTTTGACTAATTTGTTTCAGCTGTTGAATTGCAATAGTGTGAACAGAGGACCACAAAGGTGGATTTTTCTTGAGTAAAGCAGAAAGAAGGGCTGTATATTGAGTCACATGAGGAAGGAAATGACGAACATAGTTTACTATTCCTAAGAACTGTTAAAGTTGCTTTACAGAGAGGTGAGTGTCTGGAAAGGTCAATAATTGAGTGGTAAGGTGGGGTCCAGGACTGAGAGAACCTTTGGTAATTGTCATTCCTAAAAACATGATGTCTGGTTGGCCAATCATGCTTTTCTTTTCAGAAAGCATTATGCCATGTGAGTGGGCCAGGTCATAAAACTGGGAAAGTAAAGCCACATGAGAGGATGTGTCAGTAGAAAATAACAAAACATCATCAATGTAAATTAAAGCAGATGAAAGGATAGGATAAAGGATGTGGGTTATGGCCTTTTGGAAAAGAGATGGTGTAGTTTTGAGACTGAAGGGTAAAACAGTCCATTGGTATTGGGCATCAAGGATACAGAATGCAGTTTTGTAGCGATCAGCAGGGTCAATATTAATTTGCTAGAAGACACCTTTAAGGTCAAATTTGGAAAAGACTTTAGCTGTGGCTAATTGAGCAAACAATGTGGTGGATCTGAGGATTGGAAATTTATCATGTAAAAACTTATTTAAAGGCTTATAATCAATCAAAAGACGTTTTTTTCCATGGAGTTGTTCAGCTATTTTTTCAACATAAAAGGCTTGACAAGCCCAAGGGGATGAAGTGGGCTCAATTAGGCCTTGAGACAGTAATTGTTGACATTCAAGACGAGCCAAATGAAGGTCCGAAGGAGTCATCCCAGAATGGGTGGCTTTGGTTGGGTTGATATCCTCATTGAGTTTGAATGAGAGTTTAATGAAGAACTCAGGATTGGTCCAAAGAGGATGAGGATGAGGGAATTGATCATGTCTTTCTGCACAAAGTGTTTGAAGTTTGGTTATGATGGCTTGATACTCAGAAGAAACATGACTGAGAGGATAAATTTTTTGGATGGTCACAAAGGGCGTGAAAGATCGTTTGTATTTAAGACCTCTGTGGATAATCTGAAGATGTTCAGCTTTGGTTAACACATCCCATCCAAGCATGACGTTTTTATCTGGAAGATTGGACCCTAAAATCTTCATCCAGATAGTACATTCAGGAAACAACTGGATACCAATCTTATGGGTGGTGATAAGATTAGTGGTGAACAGTTTGCCATCAGCAGCAAGGAAGTGCTGGTTATGAGAGGTTCATGCATGTGAAGGTAAAATGAAGGGATTCATCATAGTATAGTGACAACCTGTGTCAATTAGGGCAATGACTGGAATTGGTTTAGAGTATTTGGTCAACAGTATGGATGCTGAAAAATGACGTTCAGGATGCAGTGTAATGGGTGAAAGGACAGCGTGTACTTTGGAAAGTGAAGAGACTGGTGAATCAGGAGGAGACTGAAAATCATCAATATCCGATGAGTCAGCAGAAGAGGATTGTTTGATCATCAAAACAGCATCTTGATCATCATCATCATCAGAATATTTTAAGAACAAAGACTCAATATCAGCATCAGAGGGAATCTGTTCTCCAGTAATTTGTTTAAGGTGTTGAACCATTTTAGCAGACTTGGTAGGCTGGTTAAGACATTTTTTTGTAAAATGACATTTATTTCCACAAATGTAACACCGAGAGGATTTTCGCCAAGAACGAGAAGCTTTTTTTTCAGTAATATTTGAATTTTTTGTTCTTGCAATGTCAGAAAGAATGCTGAAAATGTTTCTTTTTCTTGGGGTTACAGCTGCAATACTCAGAAGCTTTGCATTTGATGTGGAGATTTGGTTGCCTGCATTGCTTATCATATTTTTGTCCTTCTTTTAACATTCTGGAGAAAAACCATTGGGTAGTACATAATTTTTCAAGGCATTGCAAAGAGAGCATGTGGATTTCACCAATGGTGATATCTTGGAGAGGACGGTTAAGGGCTTCAAGGCGCCTTTGTAGATCATCTTGGAGTTCTGATGGTAAGGAGTTGATGTAGACTTGTCTCAAGCTTTCATCATTAAGACCACCAAGAGCATGATATCGGCAAGTCATGCGATGATAGTGTTTGTCAAGATCTTTTCTCTTGAGAGAGCAACAACACATGTCAAAATACTCTTGTTTGCCTGTAATATTGATTTGCATCACCAAGGAATTCTTTGAAGATAATTCCCATGGCAGTATTAACAGAGACAGAACGGACAAATTATAATTGTCGATATTCTCTAAGGGTTTGATACCAATCACGAAGAGTGCCAGTAAATCTAAAAATAAATTCACGAAGGATACCTTCAAGATTTGAATCAGATTTAGTAACTTGGAGATCAAACCAAACACTCATTTCAGAGATCTTTTTTCTCCATTCAGTTGAGGGACCATCTAAGGAAAACCAGGGATCATTTGTTGGTTTGGGAGGTGAATGTTGGGAAGCATCATCAGAAGGATCTTTGATAATAGGAGATTCTGGAGAGTGTTCAGGATCAGGAGGATACTGTGGAGGAGTAGGAGAAGCAAGAAAGGCTTCAGGGGGATCACTAGATGTAACCGAAGTGTTTAGATGATTAAAAGATAGTGTGGAAGTAGAATAACCAGAGGAAGGTGAATACTCAGATGAAGAAGTATCCGTATGAGCTTTTTTAGGGAGATGAGAAGTCATCATAGCAGCAGGAGGATGCCTAGAGGAGGAAGGGTGTAAGTTGGTAGGTTTTGGCTGTGTCTGGATAGGATGGCGGTGAAATAATTCACCGGTGGACTTGAAGTAACTGTCATGTCTATCTGGAGGAGGAGATACAAACGGAGGTGAGTCAGGAAAAACCAACGAGGAAGAATATGGGTATGCGGGTATGCCCGAGGAACATATGAAGACTGTCGTACATCATTTTTCATATATCTTAATTGATCTTTGAGGTGACGAATCTCATATTCTTTTTTAGCAAACTTCGGACCATTATACCCTTATTGGATATAATAATGGAGATCCGTATCAAGTTTAGCAATTTGAGATTGGAGATCCATATACATGTCTCGGAATTGTGAACCCATGGAGAGTAATTGTTGGTCAAAGTGAGAAACATGACTAGAGACAGTCATAAGTTTCTGATCTATTTGCTGCAGGACTCTGTTCTGAGATCTGACATTATAGGTGTGCTAGTTAAGCACTTGTTCAGCTTGAGTAGGGACCTTGCAGCCTTCAAGAAGGACTTCAGTAGGTTGAATAAAAGGTCTGGAATATAAGTGAGAAGAACGATCTTCAATTGGTTCTAGAGGTGGGAAGTCTTTGTCATAAGAAGAAGCCATAAAACATGGCAGTGGTTTGGGTCGAATCTTGGGAGAGATGACGGGCTCAAGTTTATCGCTTAATAGACCTTCAGAGCGTAAAAGCTGGAGAGCTTCATCATAAATGGACAAAGACTTTTTATGAGGTGCATGAAGACCAATCCAAAGACTATCAGGGTCATTTGGTTTGCGTCTGCGTGGTTGAAACTTACAGGAAGAAGCAACAGATGATTTGGTATGTCGGCAAGGATAAGATTTATCATACATGGTGGGATCAACATCCCAAATGAAGTGTCCATGGATTTTGTTGACATAGGTGGCAGAACGAGAAGGGGCAAAACTATGTATGGGTATGGATGGTTCAGTAAGAACAGGATGAACCATGAGAGCTTGGAAAATAGGTGCTAAAGAGGGTTCCTTTTGAGGTGGTTGGTAGATGGTTTTGACAATACCATCAGGTTGTGGAAGATTGACAACATCAGAAGTCAAGATTAGTTAATCATCTTCAAATAATTTTTCATAGCTGGTGATCCATTCCAAAGGCATGATCTGGATGAGTTGATCTCGGGATAATTGCTTAGGGATCTGGAGAATGGTAGGAAGATCTCATTCTCTTTCAGCAATAATCATAATCGTACCTGCAACAGTTATTATTATTTTTATTATATTTAAATATCTAAATTTAAATACTAATTTTGATGTTGCCGTGGCGATAGGGAATGATATAAAAACCCAAACAAATGAAATCAGCCTACATTTAAAACTTGACTGAGGAATTACGTAAGTTGCTTTTGCTAGACAAACGGGTAATAGTATAAATATACAGACGCTTATATGGAATTCGCCCCCATCCTTGTAAATGACGCCTAAAGTGAAAAGATTAACGGACTCGCTAACTGTAATCACCGTACAATGATCACCTTAGAAAAACAAAAGAAACAAAACAATAAACAGAGAACAGCGCACGCACCCCCTAATCAGTCCATCTACAACCTTCGACACGCACGATCTAAAATCCCAATCTCCAAGCCCTAATCATCTACTCCTCTCCAACAACATTTGATGGCCTAAAAATCCTATCACATCGAAATCCCAATTTCACCATCCAAAACAATTCCAAATCCCCAACATGTCCGCCACAACCGCCGCCACCACCACCATTCCAACCCGATCCTCCGACGACATCGTCGACACCACGCCCTTGCTCTCCTCCAACGCCTCTCATGACGACAACTCCAACAATCAAGGCCGTCGATCCGTCCGGAGGCAGAGTCTACGCGAGGCCGCCAGGTTCCTGCGGCGTGCCAGCAGCCGCCGAATGATGCGAGAGCCGTCCATGGTGGTCCGGGAGGCGGCGGCCGAGCAGCTGGAGGAGCGCCAGAGCGACTGGGCCTATTCGAAGCCTGTGGTGGTTCTGGACATAGTCTGGAACCTAGCTTTCGTCGGAGTTGCATTGGCTGTTTTAGTCTTGAGCAGAAATGAGAGCCCTAACATGCCGTTGAGGACGTGGATTATCGGTTACGCGATACAGTGCATTCTGCATATGGTTTGTGTGTGCGTCGAGTATAAAAGGAGGAGGAGAAGGAGAGTTTCGTCAGTTGGTTCTGTTGAGGAAGGCAATTTGAGTTCAGGCTCTGCTAGAGGGGACTCGGCAGGGTATGTTTCGTTGGCGCAATTTGAGGAGGAAGGGACCAGGTATATTAAGTTTCGAAATTGAAGCTTTTTCGAATTTTTCTTGATTAAGCTTGTATTTGAGATTTTTATGTTAGGTAGGTTTTGATAGAGTTTTTTTGTGCAAGTGAAATGATTATTAAACTTTATGTGTTAGTGAGTGGATTTTGGAATTGATTATTGGTTAATAAGTTGTTTTGAATTGGGGCGTTTTGTTGTTGTGTTGATTGAAAAACAGACTACTTTTTTGGTCAATAACACGGAAAGGATAAATTTCATGTGATATGTGGATATATTGCTGTTAAATACTTAATGGTTTTACTTTTATTCTCTCAGTAGTGCTGCTAAGCATCTGGAATCTGCAAATACAATGTTTTCATTCATCTGGTGGATCATTGGATTCTACTGGGTATCTGCAGGTGGCCAAGCTTTGGCACATGGCTCCCCACAGCTTTATTGGTTTGTACTTTTTTGTTCTGTTTGTCTCTCTGATGTGGTTCTAAATTAAAATGTTTTCTAATTGAACCTAACTCTTGTAATGTAATTGTGTTTGCAGGCTTTGTATAATTTTCCTTGGTTTTGATGTGTTCTTCGTAGTTTTCTGTGTTGCACTGGCATGTATTATTGGCATTGCTGTTTGTTGTTGTCTTCCGTGTATTATCGCTATCTTATATGCCGTGGCAGACCAGGTAACATTTGTTTACCCACTGTTTGTGTTTTTTCTGCGGAATTTCTACTCTTTTCCATTTTATTTATTAAATTAAAATTCCTCATGCTCCTGCTTTTCTGTCCTTTAATAGATTTTTTAGAAATAAACATGGCCATGTTGAAGTCCCCCCCACTATACTTCAATAGGTATGGCATGGCTCAAAATAGGTCAGCCAGCTCCTTCCAGTTTCTTTTCCTCTCTCTCTCTATATCTCTCCCTGCCTTGCATGGTTTGTAAGCTCCAGTGATACCAGTTTCCTCTTGTACTACTCCTAACTTGGATGGACACTGTAGAATCTCCCACCATGCCTCTGAACCTGAAGTTCTTTTCACATCTGAAGCCACTAACATACCCCCAGCCTTTTCCAAGTAACCCCTCTCTGTTGATTTAGAACCTTAAATGCCGGAAATATCTCTCTTATCTGTCTCTGATGGATTAGTTTCTTGGTTTTTACATTAATTAGTACTGTAATGGAAATGTCTATAATGATTATTTATTCTCTATGTTTATTGTTAAGCTTTTGCTTTCTTGGAATTTTGTCATCTTGCTTTCTTTGTAATTGTAATTTGCTTCCTGTTTATTCTATTTCATTCAGGTTTCCAGTATCCCATTATGTCAACTTTACTAGCATTAGATATGTGGTTAGAGTTAATGCCGGTGTTCTTGACAGTCAAAAAGATATATCCAATGAAAAATTAAATGTGATTCAAAAGCCCTAAGAGTCCTAATGTGTCTTTAGGAATACTCTTCTCTGTGTGTGTTGAATTATCGTAGAGGTTTCATATTTGATGTTTTTGGAAATCAGAGGTTTCTATTTGATGCTATAGGAAATCAGTTATCACGTGCGTGTGTATTGAACTGTCGTGGAGATTTCATATTTGATGTTATAAGAAATTGTAGGTTTCATAATTGATGCTTTAGGTTATCAGTTATAGGTGTGTATGTGTGTGTTTTGAATTCTGTTGTTTATAAGAACTGTCATAGAGGTTTCATATTTGATGTTTTAGGAAATCAGAGGTTTCATATCGGTTATTGGGGGTGGGTAAATTTGGCAAAGATGGAATGAGAAACATATGCATCAAGAGCTTATACTTAATGCAGAACTAAATCTCTGGTAGTTCTTTTGGCATATGCTTGTATGGTTGAGACAGTAATGATTATTGTTAAAGAATATCCATTTTGATGCTAGAGAATCTACTTTGGGACAAAGTGGATAAAAATCTGTCTTGAAAGTTCTTTTGTCCAGTGAACTGTCATCCGTATTCACTAGTTTTTCATGGCATGCAGTGGCATAACTGCATAAGCATGATGATTTTGTAAATCTGGATGAAACTTCATCTTCTTTGTTTGAATTAATTGAAATTGACATTCAATTGTGTCCTGGCTGGTTTAATGTTTGTTCCATGGCTTTGGTTGTCATTACCGGCATTTTTGTGAGGTTTCTTCAGCAGTGTTTAATTGCAGGGAGTTCAATCTCAGTATTTAGTTGTATGAGTTACTTTCTGAACTGTAGTCCTACTAGGGAAATTCCACATGCCTTCTATAGAGGGTGGGATTAGATATGGATTCCTTTGGAACAATAGTTGAGGGCGACTGCTTGCTCCAAATAAACTGTAAAACCTACCTTGTTCTGTACTGTTTATTCTAACTAGTTCGATACTTAAGTTGTACCTAGTGTTATTCTCACGTTCGGAGGTGTGAGCTGATGGTTTTGCCTCAGGTATTTATTTGAGCTCTAATGAGATCATAATGGAGCTGAGATTGAATTATGTTCTTCGTTTTTATAGCTGTGGACCCCTCATTTTGATGACTGAAAACCCTTCCCTTTTAGACTAAAAGACACAAATTTCAAATTGAAATTGTTTGTCTTTTAGCCTAAAAGGGAAAGGTACTCAACTAATGTAAAGGGTCCTCAAGTGATGAGTACTATATATATATATATATATAAAAGAACCGATGAATGATGATTCCCCGCTATCATTTAAAGTTGATTACGCCAGATGTGAGATCTTGATATGGCGCTTGAAAAGTGAGCAATTGAGAACTTAGGTTGGATGCTCTGATACCAATGTAGATGTTTCAAAATCACTATTAAACATAAAAGAATAATCAAAAACAGTGATAACATACCTTCGAATTCACAATAGGATCACTACAACAATACCAGGGGTCTGCAAAGTAATCACTAGATGGAAAACCTCCTCTGTTCACAGTGTAAGAACCAAAAACAATGGAAAACCTCCTCTGTTCACAGTGTAAGAACCAATTTTTGGTTCTTACACTGTGAACAGAGGAGGTTTTCCATCTAGTGATTACTTTTCAGACATGTGGTATTGTTGTAGTGATCCTATTGTGAATTCAAAGGTATGTTGTTGCTGTTTCTTATTATTCTTATATGTTTACTAGTGATTTTAAAACATCTACATTGTGTATATGTATATATTATATTTCCTTTGTTAAAGTGATCAAGACTTCCAACACATTAACTTATATCAACGATGCTGCCCTAGAGAACTCCTATATGTATGTATATATATATAAACTCTAGAGTTATGGTAAAAACAGTTGCTTAGGTGACTGTTCCAGCACAGTTGCTGCTATAGTTGAGTGACACCTATATCTCTTTACTTTTATTTACATTTTGACTTGTTTTTTAATTTATAGAATTATTACAACTGATATTCCATAGATCTGGGTTTACAAACCACATCGTTTTTTTTTTTTTTATTTATTTATTTATTTATTTTTATTGACAAAACTTGAGATTTATTTGGATTTTTCAAATTCCACTTTAATCTCCATTGAGCCCCCCCCTCTCTCTCAACTCACATATGTTCTCACTTTTCATCTCTCCTGTACATCATATCTTCATCATTATCTCTTCGGTCACACAAAAGATTGTGATGACTAGTGCTTGGATGAAATAACAAATAAGTAGAGTGGTTGAGAGAGAAAGAGAAATATAATAAGCACAAGTTTATTCTTCAAACAGCCGCCAAAAAGTGGATGAAGATGACTGGCAACGATTTGGTAATGATTGTTGATTACTGATGACAGACAATTGAACCAGCAAGATCAATGAGAGACGTGATCAACAATTGGGTTATATGAGCAGAGCACATTTTACTAGCTGGATAAATTGAAGACAATAAAAAGAGATAGGGGTAACTTCATAACTTCGCCTCACTCATGTAATGGCATTTGGTAACTCAAATTAATGAAAGATCATGACAATTTTGGAAAGTATAAAATTGACAAAACAAGTGTCACGTATTTAAGGTAGCAACTTTGCTAGAATAGTCTCACAGCTCTAAATTTTATTATAAGGTGGTACGGCACTTAATAGCAAGATGCTCGTCTTATTTGGATTTTTAATTACTGAAAGACAAAACTGTAGTCTTGTTTTTAGTCTTTACAATTGTGTCTTTAATGTGATAAAGGAAGCACTTCACTTGTTAAAGTAAGATGGTATGGGTCCTGTATGTGATAAGGCCGCTCTATGAGTGTGTGTAGGTGTAAGACTGTAAGTTCATGTCTTTTAAAATCAAATCTGCCTTCTTTATATCATTAAGCTATGTAACTGCTCCTAGCTCTTCTTTGTGAGGTAAGTTTGCCAGTTTACATATCTTAGCTACCTTTTGTCTTTATGACTATGGGGAGTACAAAAGTTTTATGAGTATGCTTGTTTCATAATCATGGTACCTTTTCATTCTATCTATCTAACCTCATGTTATGCATTTTTTTTAGCTTCATATGGCATGTGCTAATATTTTGTTTTTATTGAATTTATTTTGGTTCTTTGGTTTTTTCAACATTGGGTTTATACCAACATTATCATTATTCTCTCATCTAAATTCTAATAGCACTTGGGAGTAAATAAATGATCGAGTGGACTTCAATTTGAGATTTTCCATTGCTTTTTGAATGTCGTGTTTGATATTTTACTCTTTATAGTTGATTCATAGCTTAGGCTGAATGTGTTTTTTGACTAAAGTCCAAATAGTGTTGAATTTGATTGGATATTGAATAATGCCTGAAAACTTAGAACTGACCAACGCATTTGTTTTATTTTTTATTTTATTTTTTTTACTGAAAATTGAATATAAGTATTATTATTATTATTATTATTATTTTAACGACAAAAGCATTTGAAATGAAATGCTCTTACATTTATACCCTAATGACTCTATTAATATATATTTACATATAAAATACAAATAAAATCAGCAATTTAGTATTTTTTTAAAAAAATATCAACTGAAATGATGTTACATATATTTTAGAAAAATATGTTTCGTATAATATATGTACTTAATTTGCTATTACATTTTTTTTTTTTAAAATAAAGTTATGCTATTGACACAGCCATGAATTATCCTATTAACATGTCATTGTAATTTTTTTTTATTGACAATATTAGTGGTCAACTAGAATATTAAACAGGACAACAAATAGTAAAAAATAGCCAACAAAAATCTTTGGAATAAAGTCTAGATAATTTTTTTTCCAGAACTATTTCTCTAGACACAGTCAATATTTCTTTTGCTTCACTGTTTTATATTTTAAACGCAACTGTCAATCTGTTGAAGCAGGAAGGCGCTTCCAAAGAAGATATTGATCGGCTGTCAAAATTCAAATTTCGAAGTATTGGGGACAATGAGAAATTTAATGGTGATGCACAAACTTCTCATGGAGGAATAATGACTGAATGTGGCTCTGATATACCCAATGAACATGTTCTTTCACAGGAAGATGCAGTAAGTTTCTACAGTTACATTAATATCTTTCTACCTATCTTCGCATAGTAGATTAATACATAAAATTAAAACTCATTTGATACTCACTTGACTGTCACCATTAACTTACAGAAATTCTTATTTTGAATGTTCATGTTTACACAAACATAAGCTTCTAGAAACTTATTAGAAATTTCGGAAAAGATGTTAAAATGATAAAACTGTTTAATTCATCTAATGGTTAAGAATTTAGGTAGCAATGAGTGTTATAAATATGGCATCCTCATTAGAGGACCGCTTAAATTTGAGATCTATGTCTACTTAACTAATAATCATTCTTGTTAATTAACAAAAGGTTGTGTTTTAGTCATTTTATCATCACCCTAAAATATTATTGTTAGAGATCGCTGATGTTCATGGTAATTTGTAGGAGTGTTGCATCTGCCTCTCGGCCTACGATGATGGAGTTGAGCTACGGGAACTTCCTTGTGGTCACCATTTTCACTGTGCTTGTGTGGATAAGTGGTTACATATAAATGCTATCTGTCCTCTCTGCAAGTACAACATTTTGAAGAGTACTACCCATGATAGAGAGGAAATATAGAAGAATTTTTGAGTAATTGTGCATGGTCAAGCATACACGGGTCCTGTATTTATTCCATGTTGGGAGAATCTCAATTCACATCGTGTCATTAGCCTTGATACTCTCTTTCTTTGATGATGATTGTTGTTGCAGTGATGCTTATAGTATCTAATGTTGTGGTGGTGACAAATGTGCTGTGTTTGTTTTTGCCCTGGCTTTCATGAGTTGTATATCGGTCTAGCCCAGGGCTTCTCAGCACTATGTAAAATCATTGCTTTGCTTTTTATTATATTTCCAACTCGTATGTGTGTTTTTGTTCTTAATTAGCGCATGTTACATACCTTCTTGTTGTTTTAGGCTTGTGTAACAGGTTTCGCCAGTAAAAAATGTTTTGGGTGAGATTCATTAAACAAGCTGCTGTAAGTGTTGTTGTAAAACTACGTACATATTGTCAATAAATTTATCTTCCTGAATATGATTAAATTGTGTTATATTTTTTTAAGCTCTTGATTTTCTACTGTTAGGTATAAAATATGCTGTTGGTGTCATTTGTGAGTTTCAGTGCTATTTAGAAATTAGAATAACGTTGAAATAGATGTAACAAGAATATGAGGGAAAGCAGTGAAGCGATGGTCAGAGGGACGGCAATTTTTGCCTGCAAACTCGCTGATTTTCGGCCACAACAAATAATTTGTATTAAAAAAGAGTTATTATTATTTTCTTTTCTAACTATTAATAAATCGTCGTTTTCTCTCAAATTGGATCAAGAAACATCACTTTTCCTCCTCTTTTGATTTGAATTAATATTATTTTAGGATTTTTTTTTTTGATATTTTTGAAATCATTAAGGAGAAAAATGATGATTCATAAATTATTAGAAGGGGAAAAAATAATAACTTTTTAAAATATATGTTTAGAACAATGTATTTTATATATTGAAAAGAAATTTGTACTCGCATCTACAGACCGTCATATTTTGTGCTCTATTATATCAGATTAGTCAAATTTACATTACTCCAGATTTGAATTGATGATGTTTATAATGTTGAAACATTATTTAATTATAATTTTTTATAGTTCATGTTGTAAGAATTTGAAAATTATATAATATATATATATATTTTTATATTATGCCTATCTTTGAATCGTGGGTCTTCCACCCCTAAAACTTCGTTTGTATGGTTGGTTTTGTCAATGGAAGTAATTCAAAAAGCTAGAATTTTTTTTTTTTTTTTTTTTTAACATGCTAATGGGTTTTTTAACTGTTTATATCTCAAACAGGTTTATGCATTTCTCAAATTATATTTTTTAAAAACTACAAAATTGTAATTAGTGTCTATCATTTGGTATTATTATTATTATTTTTTTCAAATTCTTAAACCTGTTTGGTGGCATTTCTCTATTCTGATTCTTGCTATAAAAGGTTTAATATCAAATCACTTCAATCCTGGCTACATATGATATGAGATGATGGAGGCCATAGACTTTGCTTGGGATCTCAGTCAACGAAGAAGATTCAATTGTGACTATTTGTCCAAATTTGAATGTTTTTGCCTCCAAATTTTTTGTCTTAACCTTTAAAAAATATATATTTTTTATTTAAACGATCTATTTTTTTTCTTAAATTATATTTTATTAATTTACGATAAACGGCAGATATCCAAGTTTTTTTTTTTCTTATTTTGTAATTTTCATTTTTATATTATATTAAACAAAAAGATGAAAACGCCTCTAAGCAAATAAATTTGACCTATACATTAGCTAATACCAAGAGAGTGGCAGTTGTCTTTAGATCAAAAAAGTCTTTCTCTCCTATATAGGACTTTTTTTTTTTTTTTTAATAATAAGTCTTATTGTCACTTAAACATTAATTTAAATAAGTTTAGTTAATTCGTTTTTTACTTATACGTTAATTTAAGATTACAAAAAAAAAAAAATAGAACAACACCTAGGTTAATATTAGGCAGGCTATCCATAATTTCATCAATATTTAATATTATAATTATAAATTTTACCTTAATTTTGATTTAAAAAAGCTAACATTTGTTTTTATTTAATTATCAACTCAATGAAATTAATTAAATTATTTGTCAAAAAATGAAATTAATTAAATTGGAGATACTGAATTTATTATATAGAAAAGATATATATATATATATATATAAAAAGGAAAAATATGCATAATTAATTAATTAAAAAGGGATAAAGTTGTAATTATTTAAATTCCATGTAAACAGCGTTTTCGGGGTGGAAAAACGCGTGTTCGGCTGGAAAAACGCGTGCTTGCACTGGAAAAACCCGTTTCGTTTTTCTTAAGCAGTTTCCATCTGCGTTTTTGTGAAGCAAATTCTCACCATTTATGTCATAAATAGTGACTTATTTCACCTGTTATTTTTTGATATCGCGATGCGATTGCCGAGTTCATCAACTACATGTCTCCTAATGTACTAATGAAGCAACACAGACTCATGGATTGATCTCAACCTATAATAGAAGCTATTGAAGTGTGTTAGGAAAAGACTGCCTAGACTTTGGAGGGAGATTATATGCAATGGTTTGTTTGGTGAGTTCTTAAGTGGGTTGTTGCATATTTGGCTCATCTGGTGTGTTCCTGCTGCCTAGTAATTTCTGTGTGTGTGTGTGTTTGTTGGTGGTTAGGGTGTTAATTACTCTTAAGATTTTTTGACAGTCATAGTGGATGAAGATTTGGTTGGTATAGTTGGAAAGATGAAAGTTTATTGTTGATAATGCATAAATTTGAAGAAAAAGGAATATATTTTAGATATGTTTCTAGAAGTTGACAGAATGATACTGAAATGCAGTTCAGGTGAATGTGCTACCACTCCCATGTGTGTTACATACTTTGGTACTTGTGAGGATGTCTTGTCTTTGTGTTATATTTTTGAACTGCGAAGGCTAAGGGTGTCAATAACCCAGGAGCTGCAATGATTGGCTGTTGTTTTTGATAAGTTATTTTTCTTTTTCGAAAACAAAGGTGTCTTCTTTATGAAGTGCTAATCCATGAAGATGACCCTTTCTGTGTTTGATTCTTAGAATTGGGGAGATACTTTAGTTCTTTTCTGTTATCTTACTTGAACAGTAAGCAGAAAGAAAATAACCATAAAAAGAGTTATTTTTCATTACAATTAGATGATACTCTGTTCTTGAGCAACGCAACTGATTCCTTGTTTAAGTTGCGTTTTCTTGGGATACAGAGCTTGAGCTTTTGAAGGATGCAATTGATCTTGACATGTATATCCAAACTGATCCCGATATAACATCACAGTTATAACATAAGCTTCATGAGTTTTATATACTGTTTAGTGATAAATTGTATCTAATTTTGTGTGGATTTTTACTGTTATGTGCTGAATGGATGGTTGAGAAAGATTGTTACTTCCGTTCTTTTCCTATGGTGGTTGATTGAGACCTAAGTCAATTGAGCAATAATGGTAATTATCATAACTATTACTCAAGAGGTTTCATTTCAAAAAAAGCTGAAAGGCTGGTGCAGTGCTTTAAAGTTGGTGTGGTGTACTCTCACGAAGGTTAGACTCATTGGCATTCATGTGCCATTATATTCATACATTTTTTAGTAGTTGACGTTGTGTTGTCTTGATACTTTGATAATCATCTTATTCTAAATCTGTTGGTGGGGGGATAAATGACTTGTGTAATTTTTGTGGTCTGTTACGATCTTCTTGTGCCCATGAAATTGAAGGAAATGTGAACTTTCATCACAGATTGATAATTATCTTATTTTAAATCTATTGGTGGGGTGATAAAGGACTCATGTAATTTTTGTGGTCTGTTATGATCTACTTTTGCATAGATGGGACTCCATCAGACATGCTCATGTTGTTGAAATTATCCTTATTCCAGTCCAAACTTTTAGTTTCTGTAGTTGCACATATCATTTGACATATCTATAAATGTGTCGAGATTTATAGTCACTTTCAGTCATTGCACTTAACCTATGAAGGTTGGTTATCCGGTTGGTGTCGGGACTCTGGTGATACGGTTTTCCCAGTCAGTGATTTTCATTGTTGTGGACTAATTTCAATTCGTATCTGTTTGATGATTGTTGCTTTTATTGACATAGATTTCACAGGTATGACAGAATATTACAATGGATGGGAATCTCAATTGGCAAAATCAACTGAAGGGGGGCAAAAAAAACTTTCTTTGTTAAATTTATGGACTCTAATTCCTCATCTTTAATCTTCCATGTGAAATTTGAGCATTGTTCTGGCATACAGAGGTTCTATGGTGTCAAGCAGGAAAAATATGTCTAGCTTTCAGCGGCTGTTGATGGTGATAGAAAGTATGACATCTACATGAGAATAGATGTTTGGAAGGGGTACTTCTGGTTTTGGACTATGGCGGGTATATATAGGTTACCTTAAAGAGACGATTGAATTGTTATTGTATATTACAATGAATATGTGGCAATTTAAGCTGTTATTTGATTTTCTAATTGGTTCTTTGATTCCAATTTGAGTACTTACAGGCGGAATTTGGCGGATTTTGAGTATGGAGGGTTTTCATTTTTGTGGTAACAATAATTGTTAGATATATATATATATATATATATATATATATATAAACGTCGATTTTTCTAGTGAGTATTGATATAATAAATTTAATGTTTCAATTATCAGCAGTTAGATTTATTTACTTTTATTTTCTTTGATTTAGTTAACGATCATTTACATTTAATCTATTGTTTATATATGCAATGAAAATTTATTTATATATATAACCTCGAAAATTTTGTAAAGTTCTGTTCGGTTTAGCATTTGATTTAATTTTAAAATATTAAGATATTTTTGTCTTTATCTCAATAAATGTACTAGTAATGTTTTAATAAGATAATTCAGACAAAATAAAAATTGATATGAAATATCTTAATTTAGGATGTTTGTTACATATAGATTCCTTTCTCTTTTTTTTTTTTTTTTCTAAAAGGTTTGATTCCATTTTTCAAAGCTTTACTTTGAAAAGATTAATAGATTGGGTTCCAGTTATTTACAAACTATTACAGCAACAACAACAAAATCAAGTAAATAATAAATAATTCTTGGCGATAAAAAGTGACCGAGCCTGTGAAAAAACAAAGTGCTTCCAATCAGCTTTTGTCTTTAAAGGGTCGGCTTTTGGCGCTCCCTCCCTGGAAATGGACCTTTATTTCTTGTATTATTGACAACAGATAGAGAGACAGACGAAAATGGAGCCTCATCTCTCTCTCTTGCTACGCTATCGTCATGATCGCCGTCGGCTGATCGAGTTTCTTGTTTCGTCAGGCTTGATCACCGAGTTCCGAACTCCCTCTGGTTCCACCACCTCACTCTCCTACATCGATTTCGATACTCTCTCCGCCGATTACCTCCTCCGCTGCGTCAAATCAGGCAACTCTCTCTCTCTCTCTCTCGCGCGCGCGCGCAAAATCCTAAACACATATTACAATTATTATTCGCTTGTGCTCTGCTTTATTCAGCTACCTTTTTCTTTGCTGAAACGTGTTATTTTCATGAGAGTTGTTATCAGGTGGAGTTGTCGACGTCTCTGAAGCCGCGAATAACTACTTGGATCAATCTGCTTATCCTCTATCGGTAATTCAGCAATAATTCAGCAATCTCATGCTTATTTTGAGTATTAAGTTGCTTTATCGTGCTCGATGTAATATAATTTTGTATTTATATTTATGTTTTAAAAGGTGTTCTTTTCATCGCAGTGGAAGAATATTTAATTTTTTCTTTTTATTGGAGGGACCACTTCAACTAAATGATAATGACGCTAAAAAACTGAATTATGGTAAACATGAACTTGGACATCAAGAAGGAATGTTTGCTTAATAAAACAAATAACTTACCTAGTTAGATTTTTCTATTTATAATTGCTGAGTTGTTAAATTGATTTCAAATACAGTAAGTAAATGTAAAAAGAGAAAAAAATGTCGAATTATGATTAGAGATTGAGAATGTTGATGTAACTAATTTAAATGTAGGGTTTTAAGGTCTACTAGTTTGATTCTTAAGTCAAAAGTGTAAATATTATAATAAAGAAATTAAGATAATGCTGGTAACTTAATAGATTAAAGTGACTCATTTGTTTTATGAGTGGCATATAATTAGATAAAAAAATTATGAACAAAGATGAATGAAATAGAAGGAACTATGGCTGTGATATAGTAAATTAAGTAAGAGAAACATTAGTAATTAAGTCTTACATAAAGTAAAAGAATTTTAATTTATTTATATTCTGTGGAAGCTTTTTTAAAAAAATACATAAGAGGGGCACCTGCCCCCGTTGGTCACACATCAGGTCCCCCAATGTGTATAGTTAGTTATAAATCATCCTTCTCAAGGTTTCAGTTGTTTTAGGTTTTGGTATGAAGGTCAGTACGCTTCAGTAGTATGTTCCAGAGATGCAATTTACCTTGGATACATCATAAGAAGTTTTAAAAATATTTGGAGCATACAACTAGCTTAGTTTTAAGATCTCTTTTGGTTATGTAAAATGGCTTGTGATTGATTACCAATTGCACTAGGGTCTGGGAGGTTCAGTTAGAAGTATATGCATCTGACTAAACTTGTATAAGATTCTTTGTGATTAATTTCTAGAATACAATTTAAAGTGCAATTGAAGATTGAAAAGTGACATGCATCAATCTTTTATGAGGTTCTATGCTATGTACTTGAAAAGATTTCTTGAATACAATAATAAAGATTATGTAATGACATGCATCACGTTTTGTGAAATCATTGTAGAGTAAGACTGTGATGTCTAGACACTGTCCAGTTTCTGAATATCTGTCTCTTTGTCAAAAGTAAATCTTCTCACTCTTATTAATTCCAGTATTTTCGCTGCAGCTTCCTTCTCAATTGGGGGATTCCTATTTTCTTATTACTGATCCAGCTTCAGCTGGATCTCCTCCTCGACGTTTGCCTCCTCCAATTAAAGTGAAACGAGAAACAAACAATGCATTGTACTCACCTAGGAAGCGGGGTCCTGCAAATTCTGAGAGTGCTGGAACATCTAAGAATGATTATCACGTAAATTATAAAGCAGCTCCAACTACACCTACGAGGCCAGCAGGAAATTCTGGAATTCCTCCATTTGGATTACCTAGCCTCAGAACAGGTATTAACTGGGTTGTTATGTTCCTTCATAACTCAGCCAATCTTATGCAATGAAGGTTTAATTATATGTTATGGAAGATTTTGGAAAGTGTTCTTTTTTCCCTGTTTTCTTCTTCATTTCTCTTAATTTTTTTTCCCTTTTTTATCAATTTTATGTATGCAGATATATTCTGAATAGTTGTTTTTCATCTTTTGAGTAAACTGATACATAACTTCAGAATTTTTGAAGGAATGTCTGATGATGATTTGCGGGAATCAGCCTATGAATTGTTACTTGCATCTATGTTATTTTCTGGGTAATTGCTCTATCTCTCTGTCTCCTCCTATTTATGCACTTGTGTTTTTAAATTTGGTCTCATGAATGGAGCCAGCCTGGGTTTAAATATATTAGCGTGTTCCTTTTATTGTCGGTACCATAATTCTACACCTCTTGATCTGATATGCTTCTTTGGTGACGTTCTCTTACACTGTTTTTATTGCAATGATCAGGATTGAAGTTTACTCAGTTGAGGATAAAAAGAAAGAAAAGAGTTCTAAATTTTTATCAGGGTTGAAGAGCAAAAGAGATAAATTACAATTACGATCTCAATCTTCAGAAAGACATTTAAAGCTTGTTGACACCATCCGTGTTCAGATGCAGGCAAGCCACAAATGATGTTTGTTTTTAACGTTAGTTGTGATCATAGATGCTTGATATAGAACATGAGAACTTCAATAAAAATACAAGAAAGCTTTCTAAATCAACATAACCATTCACAATTTCATGTCTGAAAGGCATTTGCTGTGGTGGTGTATCTACAGACTTCATTCACTGATAAATTATCTGATCCATGATTTCAATCTCTCCACTACCACATATAGAGTATGACATGGTAAATAAATTTCTTTATCTGTAAATTTTATACTGAGGCCTTATAGCCTAGATGTTAAAAAGAATTGCTAAATAAAATACAATGCTCGAAAGGATGAATGCACCTGTCTGGTTCAAGTGATTTGCACTACTTTCTTGTAAATTGCTTTTTATGACAGTATTGCCTCCGCAGCAAACCTGCAATTCGTATGAGAAGCATGGCCTCCTTTCATATAGCTTTAACTGCTTAGTTACTGCCTTGGTATATTCGTAAATGTTGCTTCCTTACTAGATTTCAGAAGCAATGGATGCATGCATCAGGAGAAATTTGATTCAGTGGGCTGCAAGGAGAACATCTGGACAATTTGATCTTCCTCAAATGTCATTGGCACTTTTGATTGGAATTTTCAAGTCTGATTTTTATAATGAAAAGTCTTATATGCAATGGAAAAGTAGACAGGTAGAGATTATTTTAAGGTTTTAACTTATTAAGAGTTTTTTCTCTGATAGCATAGATTAGAATAATATATAATGCTTATTTGGGAGTCTTTCTCTACCAATGAACTTACCATGTTGCTTTTCAACGACAATTGTAGACAAATATACTAGAAGAACTTCTCTATTTTTCTGCTAATGTTTCAACAACTGAACATTTAACCGTTGGAACTTGTCTTGAAAAGATAAGAACCACAAAGGTATGGTCTCTTTCCGGGTTCTTTGTATTTTAATAATACTGAAGTGACTGATTTGAAGTTCATCTGAAACTTTACTACTTGCCTTATGCAATGTTGTAGGAATGGGACTTTAAAATGTCTGCCTCTGAACGTGTGGAGGTTCTATCATCTATTAGACAGGTGGCATTAAAAATTTCATCTCTGCCAGGACAATTTGGTATCCAAAGTGAAACCTATTATTGGACCGCTAGCTATCACCTGAACATTAGACTTTATGAGAAATTACTTTTTGGCATGTTTGACATTCTTGATGAATGCCAGCTAATAGAGGTAGAAGCTTTCCCAAGTCTTCAATTTCACATTTTCTTTGATGGATTCAACTACAATACAGGATTTGTATAGTTATAGGATGGTAACGAGGGTGATAATTTATCTTTTAATTTTTACTATTTTTAATTCTTAAACTTCGAAATTTTGTGGAATCTTGGATTAGAATCCAGTGATTGATAACTTATCCTATAACCACACAGAATCTGTATAGTAGCATGACTTATATTTGTTATTTTTCTTGTTGTTTTACTTTGGATGATTATGAGAGTTGATACTTTGGACTTTATTAGGAAGCAGATGCTATCCAATCACTTCTCAAATTGACTTGGTCAACTTTAGGGATCACTCAGAAAATGCATTATGCAATATATGGGTGGGTCCTTTTTCAGCAGGTATAGTTTATATCTTAATGATGGTTACTCGCTAAAGCATTTATTTATGTATCATTTAACTAGCTATAATAATAATAATAAAAATCTAGAGTTACATTAGCTTATGATCATCATGGTTTTGGGTGGAACTTCAGTTGCTAAACGTGGATAAAAGGTGTCTAGTATCTAGGGTGGCCACTTGTATTATTGTTAGGCACTCCACGTAGTAACTTAAGGTTTTTTAGGTTAAGTTTGTTTATTGTGGTAATTGCTTCTGTTTTTGTTTTGGTTGTTCCAGATTTGATCTACAAGTCAGGTTCATTTGGTTAAATTGTTTTTTTGACATGTGTATGGATATGTTATGTCTAAAATAATCTCTAAATTGAATCCCTTAAGCTTTTTATTAGATATCTCATAGAAAAATGAAATGAAGGGAATTGATTGCGGTGATGTTGCATTAAATGCTGCTTAGCTTGAGATATGACGTATAGGGGCAGAAGACATAAAATTATTTTGTGTCATATGTTTTTAGTGCTTTAAACTAAGAGGCATCTTAAGTTGTGAATGACTTCGTTGTCTAGCTTGTAATCTTAGATCTATATCATTGCATTTCTACTGTCTGGAAACATTATGATGTTTTGTTTAGTGCATTTTGAATTGAGGACTATTGTCAAATCCTACCACCTTGATAGGCAAGAAACTTGTGAGATAACATATATCATAGGTAGGTGGCTCTAAGAGATTTTGAGCCATGCCCTCTTGGAAGAAAAAGTTTTTATCACTCAAGTCATTCCTTTTTCTTAAAAAAAAATTATTCATTAATAGGAAACAAAAATTTTTATGAAGAGAAAGAGAAGTGAACCGGTACTCTACTGATAAATTTTTACAAAAATTTTGGTCTGTAAAGTGACTTAACAGACCAAAAGAAGATCTTTTACAGAACTATCTTTCCATGTAGAGTAACTCCTCATAAATATAGTCATGCAGACAAAACCAACCTAGAACGTATAAACTTAGGATATATAAAGCGAAGGAAGTATCCTTAAACTCCACATCTCTGAAGCCAGTAAAAGGGGCATCCTTCATGATAATACAATCTCTTTTCTTTCTTGGAAAATGTGGCCATTTCTTTCTTGCCAAATGACCCTTACAAGAGCGAAGGCTGCATACAATTAAAAAAGTTCTGCATTTCTCCGTTTACAAAATGCTTGCGTTCTCCATGAGAAGACTATACCGTTGGGGATGTCCTAACAATTTTAGCCTCCTTGCAAGCCCATAACGGAGATAGTCTCTTCATTTCTTTTGAACATCACATGATAAGATGGTGGAAGGGACATTGAAGGATATCTTTATTGTATGACATCTCCAGTATAAATCTTTCTTAATGCAATGTACAAGTATTCGAGGGACTATCTTGTATGACCATCCTTTTCTTATGTAGTTTCAGTAGGACAAAGCTTCTGTATCATAACTGTGAGGTAAGGTAAACCTATAGAAACACAAGAAACACTTCAGCTTCTACAATTTTTCCCTGTAATTTCAGATAGAAGATAGGGTTTGTTTTTGTTGTTAGGACAAGCTTTTGTTTCATCAACTGAGAGATAAGGTAACCCTATAGAAACATGAGAAACACTTCAGCTTCTACAATTTTTTTTCTAGTAACCACAGAGAAGATAGGGTCTCTGTATGTGCAGTTCCTCATAGGATGAACTTTTGCTTCATTAACATGAGATAGGATATAGAAACACAAGAAACACTTGACTAAACAATTTGCTCCAACTTCATGCCAGTAATTACTAATAGATTACGAAAATACCAAATCTAGAAAATGAAAAGGACAAACTCTTACAGCCTCCTTTGCACTCCAGTGCTTAGTCATTGTTAATGAACCTAATGACAACAACGTATCATCATGAAGAGTAGTGAACCATAAATTGCTTCATTTTTGTTCGGCTGCAAGAATGAATTGAGAAAGGGGATCTTTTCTTGTTGGTTCTTTCAAGGAATTAATGAATGGGTAATACTTTAAATTTTTACATGGATAGCTAGACAACTGGTTTCCAGAATCATCTCCGCCCAAACTGTGCTGTAACAGAATTCACTATCTGAAAATAGTATTCCTGGAAATTCTCTAAGGCTTGACAGGTCTCACGTCAATGGGAAAACTTTACCAGCTCTAGTTTATAATTATATACTGTCTCTTTTTTTATTTGTAAATGTTATTTGGGGTGAATCCTTCTGGTAACAAGGGTGTTTACCATGCTATTTCCTTAAACACAGTAATAGTGATACACACATATATAGGTTTGAATTCCTTAGCCAAGAAAGGAAACACAACACAAGTTCTCTCTCTCTCTCTCTCTCTCTCTCTCTTCTTTTTATCTTTATTTTATTTTTTTTTAAATTTTCGACCAAAAATACTAAATAGAATATTTACTGTTTCAACACTTCCCTTTAAGCTGGAGAATACATATTTTCTTTGTCAGCTTGGAAGTTGGAACATAGATGATGAAACAACCTTTTATGAACAGTTTTAGTTAATAGGTCTCTAATCTGACCTTCCGATAAACTTCTCCAATGAAGTGACAATCGACCTTTATGTGCTTCATTCTTTCATGAAATATTGGGTTACTAGCAATAAACACATATATATGGCAGTTTGGTTGTTACGCTTCATCACCAGGGAAGTTTAGTGTCAATTCCAATCTCTTCCATCACCAGTAGAATTTTAACGTCAATCCCGATGTCTTTCATAAGTTCTTCAATCACAAAAGTCCAAAAGGCAGTATGAGTGATTGCACAATATTACACCTTTGTAGTAGAATCGAGACTAGATTTTGCGTCTTACTTAAACTAAGTAATGAAGTTCCCACCAATAAATATGCAACTGGTAGATCTTCTATCAGATTTATAACTTGCCAAATCAGCATCAGAGTGGTTAATAACATCCAAAGTCTTATTTTTCCTTGTAAAGAACTCCCTCACCAACTGTTTGTTTGAGATATTTGATGATTCTACTTGCTGCCTCCCAATGAACTTGCCTAGGATTGGATATATTGGCTAATTGCATTTACAGCAAGAGTCATATCTGGTCTAGTCACTATATAAAAAAACATAATTTTCCTTAAAGACTTCTATACCTCTGTTTATCGTCAAACTGGAGGCTATTTTTGTTGTCAAGTTGTAAGTTAAGATCTGTAGGAGTTTTTGCATGCTTAGATCCTGACATACTTGTTTTAGATATGAGACTGTGAGTATATTTCCTTTGGGGCAGAACAATGCCTGTTTGCTACAAGCTGATTCAAATTATAACTTGTAATTATGCTTTTGTATGACTTTAATCTTTATTTCTAAGAAAGACTTCCCGATTGAAGTTTGTTGAGACAGCTGAGGGCATGCTACTTGAATATGCCGTTCGTGAGTTGCAGAAAGTTCAATCTTCTGAAGAAGATGATGGGAAGGAAGTGCAGTATATGGACAGTCTTATATGTCCAAGGCAATATGGTGGCAGAGAAATTAATTTAAATTTGGTGCAAGCTATTTTTCTCTCTATTAACATTTGGTGTGACTGTAAACTTCAAGATTACCACCAACATTTTAATCAGGTTTGTTGTTATAATGTGTTAACTCTGTTTTAAAGTTTTCTATTGTTCCAATATTAATGATAAGTAAACTCGTTTACATATTTCTAGGACATTTTGTCAAAATGCCTACACTCCTTTCTAAGTTGTACTCTTATATTTGTTATTGTATCAACATAAATCATTATTGCCCTTGAATCATTATTCTATTTGACAAATATACAAACCTAGGTCATTATATTCAATATTTTCACTTAGATTTCCACTTAATATGTTAAGCCCTTTTTCCAAGGATTTTTTGTTTGATTACTGTTCGTAATAGCTAACCCAAAAGTTTAAATTATTAAGAAAGAACATAATAATAGTATTTAAGTACTCCAATCCTCTCATGTTTAAGACCACAGTGCTTGCACTGTGGCTCAAGCTCAAACACAAACGTATAATAAATTTAAATAACAGATAACAAATTCTAAAGTAGTCATGTGGGAGGACTCAAATCCAAACATATCGAGCAAAATTAACTCCAATACCATGTTAGTAATGGCCAGATTCATAAATTTTAATTGCTAAGAAAGAGTCTAATAATAGTATTTAAGCACTTAATAATTACCATCATAACTTTTCAGGAAAACTTCGAAAGGGTGATGGCCTTGGCATCAACAGTTGGAGTACTTGCTTCTAGTGATAGTACAGAAATAAAGGTTAGATCTCCTATAGTTATTAACTTGCTTTTGTGGTGGTTGAAATGAATTATGCTATTCCATGGCCATGTTTAGTATTCTTTTCCTTACTGTTGCTTAAAATTTTAATCCGTTGTGATTATTTTTTTTCCTTTATTCTTACCATTAGTATTACTATTGTCTTAATATTGTACTTCAGAAGAATCCCAAAATCTTCAATAAGGTTTGGCCAAAATTGAAAAATAATTATGCTATTCCGGAATTAGGTAGAAATTGCTTTGCAAGGGAGTTTTTTGCTGATGGGGGTGAGGGTAGTGTGGTTGGCTAAACACATTGGGTTGTTTATTGTTTGTATATCTTCATATTTTGCTTTTTTCTTTCTCCTGGTCTTCTAGAGTTCAAGTCTTTCAGTTGGTCCTGAATTTACAAGATGCAGTTGATTTTTATGAGAAGTGATTATTCTTGGATCTTAGACAATGAAGGTTGTGTGCTGAATTTTAACTCTTCATGAGGGACACTATTTATTGTGTTGATTGTCAAATTTAGCCTTATAACTTTGTCAAAATTTATTCTTAGCCAGATACAATAGTTTGATTGTATGAAATCAAGTGAGAAAATTTCTTTTTATCTCATTGCTAAAAAATTACCAAAATACCTTCAACTTTTCTTCTGTCACTCTTTTATCACATTTCTCCTACAAGTTTCTCACTTTTTTCAACGGATTTGAGTGAAACTCAAACGTAACGTGATTTAGACACAAAAAAAAAATCATCTGAAGTAAATTTGTAGTGTGGCAATGCTCAAGTGGTAGGAACTTTAGTTTGACAAAAAAATCAACAAATCATGCCAGATTTGTTCAATGTGCGTAAAACTATTAGTTTAGTTGTATCATTGTCTTTGTAACATCATTCATTTGATGGGTTGTGGTTGTACGTTACAAAAATTCAAAAAACACTAACTATTAGTCGATTTGCAGTATTTTGCTGCTTGAAATAGCAAGTTAAAACATGAAATGTGACGTGAATATTCTATTTTTCCTTGTTAAAGCCACATGAAAATAGTTTGCTCTCTCTCTCTCTCTCTCTCTCTCTCTCCTGCCCCGCATGCTGCCCCCCTCCACGCAACACACACACCCCTGAAATTGCAATTAGGGCCTCCAAATGCAATTTCGTCTTATTTGGTTGCATCTCCTCTTTTTCTTTGGTCTTCAGCAATCACCATTTGGAAATGAAATCAAAAGGAATTTTAGATGTTTTATTTTCCTAATGCTTATAACATTGAATGTGGTTAAAATAACCTTTTCAGTACTTGAAGTTGAGGGGCTATTTTTGAAAATTCCCCTTATTTATTTTTTGTCTTTCGGCGAACCCTGTGTAGTTGTTAGCAAGGAACTATTCTCATGGCACCATGATGATAGGCCTTCTTTTTGGTAGTACTTCTAACATACTGACCATTGGAACTAGTACTGATTGTTATGTATATTCATTTTTGTGCATGCAGTTAACCAAATTGAATACTTTGAATGATAATGCTGCTAGGAAAATTAAAAGATACGTCCGGAGGTCCACTGAAGCTGCTTATAGGCAGGTGAGTAGCTTTTAATCTTTCGTCTTCAAGTTTCGCTTTTACTTTTCTTGTTGAAGGTAGATACGATGATAATAACATTGTGAAGTAGCAACTACTATTTTGTCAAATAAGGTTGATTTCTTCTTCATATTTTCTTTTTCCTTATTGAAATTGGATGAGGTTGATTTATGTTTTTTTAGGTTGAAAATACCATAGATCTTGAATGTGAAGTAGATAGGACACATCCTTTGGCTCTGCTTGGAAACAAACTAAGATTGATTGCAGAGAAAGAGTTCAGTGTTTTTTGGCCAGTATTACGGCATTGGTGCTCTGAAGCATTGATGATCTCAGCCATGCTATTGCATCAGTTTTATGGGGAAAGACTGGTTTGTTTCCATAACCTTGAGATCAAATTTATCTTGAATTTTTTAATTGTCGATAGGTTCTTATAAATATTTTGTATTTTTACTTATTTATCTATTGTTTTGCTGCCACATGTAGAAACCATTCCTCAAGGAAATCTCATGTCTGTCTGAAGATGTTAGAATGGTGCTTCCAGTTGCTGATATGTTGGATCGTTACTTGACTCAGCTGTATACTTCGGATTTTCAGGAGAATGGGTCCCATCATCCTTTCAACCAAAATTTGGATCATTATCAGGTCAGGAGCTGTTTAATGTTCAAATCCTATGTTAATTGTTTGAAATTCTTTCAAATTCATAACGATCTGTCCAACATGTGTTTTTGGGTCAAGAAGTTTTCATTTAAAGTTCAATTGCTATCTTTGGTGTGTTGTATCTCCCTTTTTTTTTTTGTGCTTCAGCAGGATAACAAGTCTGAGAAACATTTCTTATTCTTCTTCTTCTTTTTTTTTTTTTCTTTTTCTTTTTCTTTTTTGGTGCAGATTGGAGAAGTTTGCAGGCCAATTATTCTTGATTGGGTGATTGCTCAGCATTCTCATATATTGGAATGGACAGGACGTGCATTTGATCTTGAGGTTGGTTCCACATTGATTAGGGTGATGTTATTTGGATTAGGGATCTTTTACCAAACTGTCAAATACTGGAAATTAATAGTAAAGACAGTAGTGTAGTGGAGAAGACAACCATAAAACTGTCGTTGAGTTCTGGTTTCACATATTTTTACAGATTTTTCGACTACATTAAATTATTTTGCACTCACTAGGGAAAATAGTGAGTGCAAAACCTTATTGCTTGATGTGTTATATTGCATGATCTGATGGGATTTAATTAATCTAAGGCATCACCCGACACACTAAAATTTATGTACGTGTCCACAAGGTGGGATATAGTTGTTTACTTTCTCCATTATGTCTTTTGTGTTAACATTTTCCATTTAATTCCAGCAATCTTAATAAGCCAAAAATAATTATTAGTGGAAACAAATGATAGCATAAATTCCAATTGTGTGCCAGGAGCAATAAGTATTCAATGAGCTTATTAATTATTTTCTGTTTTCCAGTCATTAGTAAGCCTGATTAAGTGTTATATATCATTTTAAACCACCTTGTCAATTGTCAAGCTTGAGTGAGCCTTTAAATATTGAGAAAGCTACCTACTCGAATAAATTCCAGGCATCTAATCTTATTTGGACTTATGGTAAAACTGAGGTACTCAGTGGTGCTAAGCATGCTCATGGGCCAATATTGATAACCATCTCAATCCTTATATTAGTATTTCTTTGTTCTTCTTCCTTTTTTTTTTTTTTTCCCTTTCCTAAAAGAAAATTGTTTTAGCACATTTGCATGTGTAAATATTTCAAACCTCTGTCTTTGTTTTGTTCTGTTGGTACTAAATTAATTGGTTGATTATTAATCTAGATCAACTAACTCTGTCTAGAACCAGCAATTTAACTCAAGTCACTTCAGCTTGTGGCATGCTCTTTGATGGCCTCAAGCAACATCTACCTGAGTTAAACATTACAGAATAATATATTGCATTAGAGCCAGAACATTCGAGTAATATGGATGTATAAAAGGCAACCTAGACACTATCAGGTTTTAAAGCAGAATAAGGGAGAAATAAGAAAATATTGTTTTCGTCTTCTATAGAATTTTGTTGACTAGTTGAAATTCTGTGAAAATTTTAATGAACGGATCAGATTTGGTCGTATTAGCTCAATAGTCTCTTTGATAGACATTGTGAATTGATTAAAGTGCATTATTGGCACATGTAGGATTGGGAGCCTTTATCATCTCAGCAAAGGCAGGCAGCATCAATTGTTGAAGTTTTCAGGATTATAGAGGAGGTACGTATTGTATTTAAGACAGTTATTTAGCTATTTGTTATTTTCAAATTAGTTATGCAAGATAATAAATTAATAATTCCTTCCATCCAGAGTAAAAAGATAATTCAGATAAAAGCTACCTTGTAAAGAAGTTCTCCTGGCAGGTGTTTTTCCCATTGCAAGGAATTTTCTCTCTTCATTCTTAAAAGATTTCTGTTCTTTTTAGTTATTTAAACTGCAAACAACATGCTGAATATAAGAATATTACTTGCACCACAATCATAGTCCCAGATATTGATTTATTCTTGCCTTTACAGTTGTATATGCGACCCTTACATATAATTTACCCTGCAGACTGTGGACCAATGCTTTGGCTTAAAACTCCCTTTGGATATAACACATTTACAAGCTCTACTGTCTGTAATTTTCCACAGCTTGGATTTCTATTTGCAGAGAGTGCTCAACCAGTTAGGTATCTTTCATGTTATCTATTATAGCATACTTAGTGTAGGATATGTTTTTAATGGTGCTTGCAAATCTAAGTTTTGCCTCATCACCAAGTTTACTGTATAATTGATTGGAGCTCTGAAGAGGTTGCATTGTTTAGCTTTATAGTTTGGCTAATGGTGCACAGATGGTGCTCAACCTGTTAGATATCTTTCATGTTATCTACTATAGCGTACTTTGTGTAGGACATGTTTTTAATGGTGTTTGCAAATCTAAGTTTTGCTTCATCACCAATCTAATTGATTGACGCTCCGAAGAGGCTTTGCATCATTTAGCTTTAAAATTTGGGTAATGGGGTAGGATGGCTGGCTTACAGTCTCATATTGTCTGCGGAAAATTGTTTCTGCAGCTTTACCATCTTCCTCAGAATTTCAAATAGATTCTTCGGTATAATGATGATGTTGGAAATATATCATTGCTAATTTTTTTTTTTTTTTTTTGAAATATATCATTGCTATTTTAAGAAAGATATACTTATTCCATATTCTGATATGATTATGCTGATGTACTTAGCATGAGACAGTTTCCACAATAGGTTTATGGCCGGATAACTGGATTACATCCATAAACTAAGTGTTGGTTATGTATAACTGGATTAGCTCTGTAGGTCGATATGAAGTTAAGTTATATTGTTTACCTTCATTGCTAGGTTCATTTGAGCACTAAATTGAAACTAAGAAGTAATGTGTCAAAGTTGACAGATTGCGGGATAGTACATGACCAACAAAGAATAAGGGATTGTAATTTTGGCCTATCAAATTTAGGGATTAAAGAACATTATATTTTATGGTCTACATAACAAGAGCTCCTTTAGAGATCTCCATTGAGGAATTTCCTATTCATCATCTATTGACTGATTGGAAGCAGATTGTTTGCCATAAGTCTTCACCTCAGCAGCATTCTTGGAACTATCAACTATGATGTGTCTTTGTCAGCTCACGTGTTTTAACTTGAATTACTATGATCTTCTTCTTCTTTGCCTTTTTTTCAAAAGCAATAATAATAATAATAATTTCTTAAGCATTTAATGAAGACTTGTGACAAGTCTTTCAGATACTGTCGTAGTTGATTACAAACTATCACAATGCGTCTAATGTTGCAGTTGAGAAAAGTCATCTCTATCCATCAACTCCTCCTTTAACTCGTTATGAGGAGACAGTTATTCCAGTAGTTAAGAAAAAGCTGCTTGAGTTTTCACTTTTGGACGACAGTATTTGTACAAAATTGGATGAATTGACAACACCCAAACTCTGTATCAGGTTAAACACTCTTCAGGTAAGTTTGTCTGTTTATTGATGCCAGTAAAATGTTAAATTCTTCTTTGCATGTGTATAGAAAAGGTCAATGATTGTGAGTAACCCATGAGGACTTAACTAAAACCAAAAAATAAAATGAAAAGGAATAAATGGAATGTGAGAATGTTTCAAGTTCAATAAGCTACTGTCATCCAAATCAACTTGTTCATTTTCTCTTTCAAAGATGGAATTGAATGCTCTTGCATGTGGTTGTATTATAACTTGTGGATTTTGTCATGGACTCATGGTCAGAGTGACTTGTTGCCTCCAGAGTAACAAACTTAATAGCTCACAAATCAAAATACAAGCATTTGCTATGAAAAAGTGGTTTGAAGGGTCCACTGCTGTTGAGATCACCTGCCAATGATTAAATTGCTCTGGAAGGAACATTCGTTCCCCTGTCAATGAGATCATTGAATTCGTTTTTAACTTATAACAAAGTTTCATGTCAGTTTTGTTTTTAAGTTCAATATTAATATTCATGATTTAACAGATGATAAGATTCCCTTGTGAATGATTATAACCTTTGGTACATAGTTCTTCTAATGCTTAGAAACTGTAGCTGTAGTTTCCCTTGCTTTCTGCTAAATTAAAATATCAGTTCAAATAGAGTGTGGGAAATTGACCAGGCTAGGCTAATTTAGGTTCGAGGTCAAACCTGGGTCAGCCTAAGATGTTGAATTTTCTAGTTACGCTCAGTTGAAAATTCAGATCAAATATGGGGGATATGACTCTGGCCGGCTAGTTTAGTTAGAGGTCATCCCATGCTCCACTCAAGTTGTTAACTCCTCAAGGTAAGGCTAATTTTAGGATAGGTTGGAGTTCTGATATAGAACAGGAAGAGTAAAATAGAGAAAAATTAAGATTGGTAGGAATAGAAATTAGATGGAAAGAGGAGGAATTCAAAGGAGGCGGAGAAGAGGGGAAGGGGATTTCTGAGAAATAGGAAATAAAAGAGAAAGAAAGTGGAAAAAATTGAACAAGGGCACTCAAATAACGCCTTTTTGTTTGATCACCAAAACTTAAAAGCCTATGACAATAAGAGGCCTATTTAAATGCATATTAATAAGTAACACCTAATCCGGCCAGAATAATTTGCGCCCTAAATATCAGAAAATAAAAGCAAATTTCTTAATAAATCTAATATTTATAAAATTAAATTAATATCTAACTGATACAATTTCGTAATTGGTTCTCCATCAAGTTCAGTACTGACCTGCCCTGCCAATGCCCAAATAGCGTATCTATAAAAGAAATATTTGTGTTTGTTTTTTCACTTGTTTTCAGTTATATTTGTTTTGATAAGTAGTAGGTTCTTAGTGTACTATTTCTGAATGAGCATAGTATTTCTAATTCTGACTAAATATGGTATGCCTTGATAATTCCATCTTTGGAAATTTTTGTGCACTCATGTAATTTTTTTATTTGAAAACACAGAGTAGATTTTTTTGTTCATCTCTACAATTTATTTTATTATACTGTCTTTTGTTTCTTGTGCAGTATATTAAGAAACAAATCAGTCTTCTAGAAGATGGCATTAAAAAATTTTGGGCCTGTGTTCCACCATCCAATGCTCAAGCACATGGTATGTCTATTAGTATTTTGTAATGCTAAGTGAAAATGAAACCCATTATCAATTATTTCTTGATTTCAGATTGTGGCACTTTTCATTTCAGTTTTTTAGCTCCCTGAGATAGTCTGGTTGTTGTTGAGAAGTGGTAGATCAAACTGAGTTCCAGTGAATGACATTTCCTGTAAAGGAGCAAAGTAGCTAATTGGGTGAGGTGCTAGATGGCCAAACAATAATCTTGAATTTTTATCTCCTGACGGGGCAAGACTTATATATTTGCTAGTTGCTACTTCCTTTGAAAGTGATTTTTTGTCAATTACTTTGATCAACACTTTTTCAGACCATGATATTGTTAAATGGACTAAACAATATGCACACTCTGGCGGGCATTGCAATGGGCACTTGTACATGCACACTGATCACAATTCTGCATAATTTGACATAGACCATCATAATAAAGGAGACGTGAGTTTTATGATAACTTTAGTGAGAATAATGACAAGTACAAACACTCATTTGTTTTGAAAGGAACAAGGAACCATAAATTTAATTGGAATGGTTTTTAGGACAATCTAAGTAAAAACTTTTCAGAATAACATTCATACTAGTGGTAATCTAGACCCAGAATGAGGTGGTTGAAAAAATTTAGGGCTTCTTTTTTCCATTGCTTCGAGATGAAAATCCTTATTTCTCTCTCACGTCACCTTTTTTGCGTAGTGAATCTGTTGAAAATGGAAATACTTCATATGATAGTCTAAGAGGTTTTTTTTTTTTATTTCCATCCAGCCAAAGAAGAGCCGCAAGAAACTTCACAGAGCGATTTTTTAACATTTAGTGAAGCATTGGATGAACTATTTGTGACCACTTTACACTGCATCAGGGATATTGCATCTGATTCTATCAGCAAAATTTGTGATTTTATTGGTGAGCTAACGAATTTTGTATTTACAGTATATTTCTGTGGATTATTACTTTGCCCTCACCATTGGCAGGACTGTCAAAGCAGTTTTAGTGTATATATATTTATATATTAATCTCTAAGGTTCTTTATGTTTTTAAGTCTTTTGATAGGAAACAAATTAAAGAATTTTAAAGAATTTTAGGTCTGAAGTCTGATACGTACTCTTTACTATTATTATTGTTATTATTATTTTATATGTATAGGAAACAGATTCATGAAAGAAGAAACAAGTACAAAAAGTGGATAAGCAATCCACCAATGAACAAAACTATATTACATAAGCACAAACAAGAGGGGGAAAAAAAGAAAAAAATTAAGAAACAGCAGCCTTGCCTGATACACTAAGTTAATAATTTGTTAACTTACTGATATTGTGCCTGTGCTGGAAAAGCAGCAGTATATGAGTTCATCCATGGGTCACTGTTTAATTAAATTTTCCTGTGTCTATGAAAATGTATGACAGGCTGTCTATTATCTGTCCTGCAAGGACAAAAGAAAGTTTATAGCTAAGTTCATGAAGGTTCTTAGTAAGTCTTAATATCGAATGGCATTTATCAATGCAGATAACATAAGCAAGGATTTAAAAAATGAGTTAAAAAATCTCCGTTGCTTCTGCCTCTTTGTATGACAACTTTTATTATTGCTGACTTGTTTCCTTGTAAGAAAACTCTAGAATACCCAATGGAGCCTTATCATGCAATGTATTATGTTTTATATCTTATCTCTTGATTGCTGACTACTAGAGTGTAATATCCTAAGGTGGACCTTGTAATTGATTGGTTCAGTACCACAACCTCAGAATTGAAGTTTTCGAAACTGCCAAAAATGAACGGTCAGTTCCATTGGCAATGAAAGTAGCTGAAACATTTAAGTATTTTAACATGGATTTATGCTTCAATGGATCTTCAGTCACTGAAAAGACTAAAGACAGCATATATGCATGATGATGAAGTAAAATTGTTGGAGAAAGAAGAACCACAAAAAAACAACTAAAACTTTTGACCTATATCTGTTCTTTATTATATTTTGTAAAAACCTACTGGACATATATTCAACTGGTATGAAACAACTCTAGGAGAATTGAACTGATAAACCAACTAACGTAAACAAAGTACACAGAAGGGCTATGGAGTATCATCTGACATTAGTGTAAGGTTGATCAAAGATGTGCATATTGTCTCAATTCTGATGATCACCTACAAAAGATTATTTGGGACTCGGTATGAACTTAAGCAAAGTAAAGCTTTGGAGCTTTCTTTGATGAAGACAGATGATGTGAGACAATAGGATTGTAGTTAATTTTTCCTTGTTATATCAGCAGTCCAGTGCCCCAAAAGAAATTTTGATGCTAGAAAAACTAGCATTGCGTATGTTATAATAATTCCTGCAAGTTTGTCTGGATGGTTTAAGGAGAAAAATATGCCTCTTTTTGAGAGAGGAGAGCTGGAGCAGTGGTGAACCCCAACTGGTAGGATAAGATTATATTGGAAGTCTATAAAATTTACATTGATATGATTTTGGATCTCTTACGTGTATAAGGTACTTAGATGGTAACTGGTAAATGTATTTTTTTGAATAAAGGGATCAAATTAGATGACCCAGCAACAGTTCCATATTTTCATTCTTTACTTCGCCTTCTAGCCTTTACCTGAAACAATTTTATCTGTTCAGCTATGGACTTCAACATTTTTGTTTCTCCTACTATCTGACTTGAGCGTTTACATGCTTCTGATCATTATACTTTCCTTTAGCTGTCTGGTGGTGCTAATTTGTTATCCTATGAAATTCCTTGCTTGATTATTATTCTAGTGTTATCTTAGTTTTTCAACTTATTACTCTTCACTATGGTATTAATATTTTGACCTTTTTTACTAGATTGAATACAAACATAAGAATGTTATCAGCTGTGTAGTAGCTTTGTGAGTGTGTATACCCCATTCCTACTACTTGGTACGTTTACCTTGCATTTGACTCTGACAGAGTGACATGAGTTCACTTAAATTTTGTTCTATCTATTATAATATCTAGGAGCAAGAGTTGTATTTTGGGACCTTAGAGATTCGTTCCTGTCTCATTTATATCGTGGTAGTGTGGAAAGGGCTCGCTTGGACATTTTTCTTCCACAAATTGATACTGTAAGATACTCAAGTACTCTCTTGCTCTCTCTGTGTGTGTGAGTGCACATGCATGTTAGCATGCTCATTCCACTCTTCCGCTACCCTTTCATAAGGAAGGTTAGAGTACTTTTTACGGTTAAGATATACTCTCTTAACTTGAAAAGGAATTTATGTAGGTCCTTGACCATATTTGCGGATTGATCGATGACTCGCTAAGAGACCTTGTTGTTTTGAGCGTTTGTCGAGCGTCATTGGTATGTTCTTGTTCTCAATATCTAATATGTCGAAGTACCCCTTTCTATGTGGGCTAATATTGTGTATGTCTGCATTGTTTAGGAGGGCTATATTTGGGTTTTGTTGGATGGAGGTCCTTCTCGTGCATTTTCTAATTCAGATATTGTGATGATGGAAGAAGACCTCAATACATTGAAGGTATCATTCTAGAAATTTAACTTGAAAGGAATTAGTTTGAACATTATTTTCCATAATGTCTTCGAGGACTAGAAGCTGGCTAGCCTGTTCTTTTCATATCATGTGATTATGTGCATGATCATTGCATAGTGAAAATTATTTAGATGCATGTTTGCATATTATCTGCATTAGGACACTGATATTAAATTTTTATTCAAATTGAAGAGAAACAATTGGGCAGAATGAAGGAGCCTCTAAGAATGCTCTGGGCTTTGAGTTAATTAATTAGAATTAACTTATTCTAACTTCTCATCAATGCTTCTAACTATTGGAACGTTTTTCTGTATCCCTACTAGAATTTTTTAATTCTTAAGCATCTATCTAATTTTGCAACTTAAAGTCTTAATTCTCAAATCTTATCTGAAATTATGTTGTGTTAGCTTCTTTTTAAGAGCAACTGTGCATAATGTTCATTTATACTCAGGTTGAGCATGCAGTACTCATGGCTTTAGTTCAGTTTCTAAGAAGTTGATTGTTTTGTTGTGTAAGTACTTGAAGCAAAATTTATAGTGGACTTGTATGCAAATTTTAATTTATTGAAATGATCCATATTATGCGTAATGCAACAATTTATTAGGGATGTGGCATGCTGAGACACATTTATATTTAAGTGAGATTTTATAGTAGCATGCTACTGTATTTAGTAGTCAGTTCGTAAGGTGGGAATGTTTAGAAGCAATTCATGAAACTAGAAGAGTTGTTTGTAGACATTGCATGATGCATTGAAAGGTCATCCTTGATGTACATGTGTTTGCTATGTGATATCAATTGAAACAAAATGTTCTGCTTGCTGATAGATCTATGCTGCTCTACATTTTTAGGAACTATTTATAGCTAATGGAGAAGGCCTACCTCGTTCGTTGGTTGAGCGAGAAGCAAAACTTACTGAAGAAATACTTGGTTTATTTCACCTTCAGGTTTGGTTACTTGTAGTCTAACATTATATTACTATAAAAGGATTGATGGAACTGCAGTCTAATGATTTCTTTCTTGGCAGAGTGAAACTGTTATTCAAATGCTGATGAGTGCCAGTGAACTCATTTCGATGAAACTGGATCCTAAAAAACATGGCCACATGCATTTGGAAGACGCCAACACTTTAGTGCGAGTCTTATGCCACAAGAAAGATAGAGAAGCCTCTAAGTTCTTGAAAAGGCAATATCAACTTCCTATATCTTCAGGTATTAACTTTGTTTCTAGTGCAATTGCTTGAGTTAGCATATACATGTTTCTAGTGTATAAACTGTGGAAATCAGTTCTTTTTTTGTTATATTTACAAAGTACACCATTGCTGCTATACTAGTGACTAAAGACTGCATTCTCAAGTATGCATACAAAAGCATCATTATATTTCTTATAAGCAGCTTTCTGCTTTCATCTCAAGCTTCATCTATTAGTTCATCTCAAGCTTCTTGCTAGTATATGCCTCCTTCCACATCTTGGATGGAATAGTTATTTAACGTCTTATCCCTCCTCTGTTGGAGGTCACAAAGGTTCAACAACCTTCATGCTAAGGTTGGCAGTTTGAGCCATATAGTGAGCCTTTTCCATGTTGGATTCCTCTCAGAATGTCCCACCCATTTTCGGTCTTTGGAGATCAAGCTAAAATAAATCAGCTTGCTTAAAGTTTGCTTCATCATCTCAGGCCCAGTTATGCTAGTTTGAGATTTAATGAATTTGATGTGCTTATTTGCAGAATATGACGACGCTCCAAGTGATCCAACTTTGAGATCCCCCCTTAAATTTGATCTTTTCAAGCGAAGTGCCTCAATGCATTGGAGTAAGAACGGCCATAGTAGTTTCAAATCTATGAGGAGGAAACTTCAAAAGGCAACATCAGAATTCAGCAATGCTACCTGGTTGTAGTACCGCAAGCATGACTTGCAGCGGTTGAAACGTTGAGACACATTGAAAGTAAGTTATGTTTACTTTCTAGTTCAACCTAAGAGGCTAGCATCCAACACCTCGCTAAATTTTTGTGTGAATCAACTGTAATGCAGGTAGTACAAAATTTGTGTGGACAATATTAATAGTGTGTCATCTTCTTGTTGAAATTTACCATGCCCAGTACATCATCTTTTTGTTGAAATTTACCATGCCCAGCTTAGGCCTGCTTGGGTGCAATATCCTCTTCCATTACTGTCTTGAATTTCTTGAAACCCTAGAATAATAGTATATGGACTAGGTAACATGTTGCACCAGGGACTTGAAAAATGTTATAATGCAGTTAACACAGAAAAAGTGGAACATATTTCTATTGTCATGCTAGAGAAACTTTATATGATCGGTTATGCAAAGCTTAAAGTACATACTAAAACTTACTCATTAAATGAGGGAGAGGACCATGAGGTGTGCAATTGACGTTATAATAATGTTTATCAATTCATAGCTTAGTTTATATGACCACGATGTTTCTAAATCATTGGTCACCTTATTAAGGACCTGTAAGGAATGATTTGAAATCTTATTATGGATCTCATCTCAAATTATGCTAACCCATCATTGGCAAAACTTACCAGCAATCTCCAGAACTTCCTCAACCAACTTGATCCACTGCTTTAGACCGTCCGTTACATACAGCACGGGAAATGCCTATTAAGAGAATAATTAGTACGTCATTATTGTACTAGGGCAGCAATGCATTTGATATTAAATTTCTTATAGCCAAATTGATTCCAATCGACAGACAAGTGAATTAAGAAGTTGACAGTCGGATATGTCATCTACGAGTGTCAAGGTTTTGTAAGGCAAATTTGGCAAGGCTGCCTACGGGAACAAGACTAGACAAAAATCATATTAACTGCACTAGGTTTAAAGGAACATACAACGAGTTATTCACTGCCAAATTGGTTGACACAACGATGTGAAAATGCCTTGGACTTAAAGACTGAGTGCAACCACCTCGACATTCTGAATGGCTGAGCCTATTTTCTTAAGCAAATAATTCACCTTCTTGCCAACATCTCTCTGATCTGATGTGTTAAGTCACACTTGCTGCCTACGAGCATGGTCATGATGTTGTATTTGCTGCTGCCAGGCTACTAAAAGATTTTCTCTTCGACAATCAAAACAACTTTGGGTTCCAGATAAGAAAAGAAAAAAAAAATGGGCAGAAAAGAAAGAGGCAGAAGAACACATACAGATACGGTTAAGATAGAAGCAGCCAAAACACTCCAGGTGAGTGGGAGAAGCCTAAAGACCAAGACGCGGACGTACAGTGTAGTCAACAAAGCTTTACCGCATCAAGATCCTTCCTTGAAAAATAATCATACATGATATACTTTGCTTATTCTAATTGCACATGTCCAACGTATATATGTATAACAAGCGTGCGTGTGCATATATATATATAGAGAGAGAGAGAGAGAGGACTTAGTGGGTGCGGGATTCAATTTTATCTTTGCAGAATTCAACTTTTCAGCTGATATTGGGGTGGTGGCTGCTAAAGCTAAAAGCTTTATGCAAGATTTTCAGTTGATATTGCCGAGACTGTAGCCTCCTTCGGGAGTTCAATTTGCAAATGCTGCGGGCGGTATGCATTGAGTCAGATTTAGTCCAAGTAATTTTAATGGATTCTAATCACAATTCTCCACAAAACTGACATTGGTTTAGTTATTCAAGCCGCTTGGATTTATTTCTCATTCTCCTGTTCTCTCTATATCTCTTGTTATAAGACCATCTAAATAGAGTGGTTTACTCCTTCGTACTTATGCTCAGAATATTGTATCTGAATTTGTCTCAATTACAGGATGTTCCTCCTTGGATCTTTAAATATGTATTAGAGGACCTTAATCCTTTCTTGTAATGTTATATTCCCAATGACACGACCATTAATATCATTCCATGCATGACACATGGTCTTGCTATTAGTAACATTAAGATAGTGACACTAATGATCTTGAAGCCTAGAACAATTAACACAAATATATTATGAACTAACTAGGTTTGATTACTTGACTGGGTGAGATAAGCTTGTCCGTTAGGAATCTTCAATACCCACCTCTAGATTTGTTGTAAAATTCATAACAATTTTTATAACCAATTTAAGAGTTATTATTGAAGAAACTAGTTTGGATAACCTCACTCAAACCAGTAAAATAACAAAACTTGATCTATTATAAATATTAAATTGAGCCATTTATTACAATAAAGTACAATTAATTAACTATGAATTACACAAAAGTAATGCTAATATCTCGTATGCTTCCTAAAACTACTATCAGTCAATTCACTACTCAATTGGTGATTTTCGAAAATTTTTACTTTTTTTTTAATTAAAAATAAGTATTAAATAAATTGTCCTTAATTTCTTAAATGGCAAACGACCTTAATTGTTTTTTATTCATCCTAATTTGTTTAGGCTTTCAGAAGCAATTTTCTTCTTGTTTTTTTTTTCCCCGGATGGACAAAGACATCGGCTTCTTGGTAGTTCCCTGGATTTTTTTGAAGTAGTCTTCCTAAGGAGTCGGGATCTTGAAGTAAGCAATTGCTAATTCCTTATATACACATGAACAAAGGAATGTATAGTATTGAGAAATATTAAAGAGTATCGTATTATAAAAGAGTTAGTAATACGACAACATTAATACATAATTCTGCCTCCCTGTAGACCGTAATCTACTCTTACAGTAGGGCCACCCCTAACTATAAAGCACCATTGGCGTGATCCAATTTTTATTCCAAAATGGTTTAGTCCAGTTCGCCGTCCCTGCCATGCCCATATCCACATTTTAATATGGAGGTTTGTTTTTTTTTTTTATAAAAAAAAAAAATAGTATCTCACGTAAATTTTGTTCCTATTGTTATAAAATATGGTCTAAAAGTAATGAATATAGAATAATAATTAAATAAGAGAGAATAGATGAAAATAAGAGAGAAAATAATTCAATTGATGTATTTTTTCAATGATTACAATATAGGTCTATTTATAAGTAAATTGGAGAATCATTTCCCTAATAAAATAACAATAAATAAGATAAAGAATATTATCAAAAAGAAAGTGGTGTTAAGATCATATATCCATAATGCTCCCCTTAGACGTACATCACTTGATAATATTCTTCGAGATTTTTAGACGTACCTAAATACTATCTCATTAAAAACCTTACCAGTGAAACTTAATGAGATAAAAACTGGTCAAAAGGGAAAAAGAATGTAGGATACAAAACTTCAAAAAGAGATGACATGGTCATTTGATGAAATCAAAAGATATTTCATGATTTGCTAAATAAAAAATGCAATAATCTTATAAATTCAATAGTATTTGGACGTACTTAAAATGACTGCCTCATTAAAAACCTTGTCAGAAAACTCAGTTGAACAAAACCTGATTGAAGAAAAAAATAATGTGGTACACATATGTCCATATTGACTTAATATACTCCCCTTGAAAGATGTACAACTGTTACTCTTGCAGTTCTTCGAAGATATTGAAAAATATATTTGATTCCATTTCAGTGTTTTCGGGTTGATTGATTAGTATTCACTCTGATTTGTGCTTGATCTTTAGACTAAAACAATATTTTGTTTTCTCAAATTCTTTTTTCAAATATTTAACAGTTCTTATCAGCTCTTCAGGAATTCCAATTTAATTCATGTTATCGACATATATTGTTACAATTGCAAATCCTAATTTTGATTTCTTTATGAATACACAAGGACATATAAATCATTAATATATCATTTTTTTGCGAGGTATTCATTAAGACGATTATATGACATTCATCCGAATTGTTTTCAGCCATATAAAACCATTGTAACTTCATTGAATATAAGTTACGAGACTTTGAATTATATGTTTCAGACATTTTATATCCTTCAGGGATTTTCATGTATATATTAGTATCTAATGACCCATATAAATATGTCGTTACCACATCTATAAGGTACATTTAAAATCTTTTGGAAACTGTCAAACTAGTTAAAAATCGAAACGTAATCGAATCTATCATAAGTGTAAAAATTTCATCTCATTACGTTTTCAAATAATTACCCATTTATTTTTAACAAATTTGACATCTTCAGGTGTCTAGACTATTGGTTCAAATACATTATATTTGGCTAATGAAGTTAATTCTGCTTGAATTGCTTCATTCCATTTAGGTCAATCATGCATTTTTTCAACACTTATTGATACTATACAGTTTATAATTATCATTTATAATCTCAATAGCTACTGCATATGCAAATAAATTGTCAACGATTAGTTTATCATGACTCCACATTTCTCCTAAAGAAATTTTTTGTATTTTCAAGATTTTATATCTTTTCAGAAGATTGTACTGTTTCTGAGGCACTAACCTCTACAAGAGCTGTTAATTCTTATCATATGAAATCAACTATAAGACAATCAATATTTAGTTTCTGCAGTAAACCTTTGAGATATAATTATATCTCACCGTCTCAATTTTCATATGAGTAATTATTTTGATCAAAACATATGATTTTTTTAAATGTCCACTTGATAAGTTTAATACAACTATATAAGTATAACTCTACTTTTGTTTTGATCAATAATTTTTATGTTGACATTTATTCACAATATGTTATTCAATACCTTCATCATTTTTTTGTAATATACAGAGTAATAAAATATAAGATCTTAATTTTCTTTAAATTTTCAATATACATACCTCTTCAGGGGCTACCGTAAACTTTCACACATTCTCAAGACAAACTATAATATTTATAGTTTGAGTACATATATTTTTCTATATATAATTAAGATCCTTTTAAGTTTCATAGGGGAAGATTCAAAGAGTTCTATATCTTCAAAAATATTTAACTTTTCAGAAGTCGTATTTATATGATGAAGATTATATATGTTATGGATAATTTAAGTCACTTTGAAATAAGACTAGTAAAAGCCCAATACTATTAATAAGAGACCAAAAGCAGTTTAAAGTCCAAGACCACCCGAGAAGAAGAAACAACATATTTGGTTAAGGTAAAGCTCGCTAGAATGACCAGTTCGTTCAGACCACCAACCCATCAAGCAGATGGCTCATTATCCATGCAACTTGAGTTGGCCACTCAGCAGACCTCTAATTTATCATCCAAATAGCTTGTTGAGAAGTCAGTCTTAGAGTCCAGTTCACCAGAAGTATAATCCTAACCCAGAAGAGCAACGCATGTCAGTCATTCATGATACAGTTCACCCACCATGCAGATCCTTCAAATATAGAGGTTGTCAAGTAGCCAGATCGCAGAATCAAAATACATGGCCAGTTTACAGAAACAAACTTTGAGTATCCCAACTTGTCACGACAGGCTCCCGAACTACTTTAGCTCGCTGACGACGTTCAACCACAGTCAGAACCGTCAAACCAATCACAGACCAATGCATGTCATACATGTCAACTCCGTCAAAGATTACGGCGACTACAGCCAATATTACAGATAAGATTATAGTCTATCACCCTCTGCAATTTGGGCTTACACGAACCTCGTTGGCTAAATCCATACATCGACAATATATAGTTCAAGCGTGATCTTTAAAATGATCATGTGACGGGATCCTTCCCGAATCCCTCCTCTGGACTCGAGAAAGATCCCGTAGCACCTCGAAAGAATTTTCACGAACTCTATACTCAACCCGAAGGAACCCCGTCAAGGCACCGAAAATCATTTAACTAGATATTTTAATTTCTTTTACAAGGTGACGGTGATAAAATTTTTTTCGCTATTTAATAAAAATTTCGGCAGCATACCGTCTGTTTTCTAAACTATGCCACCCTACAAGTTTCAAATACAGTTTATAAAAACACTTTTATGAAATCCATTTCTCAACTTCTGGAGCCTCCGGCTCCTTTCTCACAAACAACCACAAACAATCATAAAATTTGAAAACTGGATTTCATAAAACGTATTAAAACATTTTAACTAATGCATCCACTATTTCTTCAAAATATTTACCACTATGTACATCAACATATATACATGATCAAAATAACAAAATATATACATGTAGTAGGTGTCGTCCTTTACGTCCGCTTGTACGCCTGATTGAACCTCGTCGGCTGGTAACTTTTTACTGTACTTGTGGGAGAATTTTTAAGAAAAATATTTAAGAAATATGTGAGTTTATACTCAGTGAGTGGTGATAACTTTTTAAATTATAACTTATTTCTATACTTAAACTTCTCCCAAAAACAGTTTAATAAAACTAAAGTATTTTAGAAAAATACTTTCTAAAACTTATTTAAAACTGCTTTTGAATCTCGTTCTAAATTTCTTTCTAAAACTTTCTGAAATCTTTTCTTAAAATCTTTTCTGATGCTCGTCTAAATGGTAACCCAGGGAATATCTACTCCTGGCGTGGTAGCATATAAAATCTAACCACTAGGAGTGGGGATCTACCATGTGTAGTCGCCGAAAACAGGCCCACGCTGCGGACCGACTACACTACCCTATACGTGTATACGGATCACTCATACCTCGCTCACACATGAGTCGACTAGACTCAAATCTCACTGACTGACTTCCTCTCATCTACCGTATCACGCATAGGGTATTCGACCAGGTACTAAACTGGGGCTAGGGTAAACCATAAGTTATTAAAATTTCTTTTTCTTAATACACTAAAATATTCTAAATTTTAAGGCAATAAGCCTAAAATATTTAATTCTAGCACATTCTTATATACAAAAATAATAAACTAAAATCTTTATGTTAGAATTAAAATATAAATTCAATTAATAAATAAATTCTTTTAATTTAAAATAAACTTTAAAAAGATATAAATGTTAAAAACTTATAATTCCACTCACAACACGTCCTCGGATAAAATCCGAGCCTCCTCCGTATGCCTCCGGAAGTTTCCGCTTTTACCCTAAAACATCAAATATCCATTTAGGGTCACTTAACTCATTCAAATAATATTCAAAATCAATAAAAATCTAATTATCTCTATGTATATCCTTTAATGCCTAAACTTTCGGATATGAATTTCTATTCAACCGGAGTTTTTGAAATTCGTTTTCTTTACATGAATTCTACTTATTCTTTCCTAGGAATACCTCAGTATACTTGATTTCATCGTCGAAAACTCGGAATAAAAATCAACTGGATTCGCTTACTAACGAAAATCACTTTTCACTCCGAATGTTCGACCACTTAAAAAATCAATCCTCTAGTGTTCTAACACCCAACTATGATTAAATAAACCGTTTTAAATGTTAAACGAACGCGTTTCGAAGGGTTTCAGAATCCGCCCTTTAACTCGTCCGTTTAGCTCTGAAATAGATCCTAAACTTTTCGTTTTCGAAATCTAACTTCAAAAGATTATTTCCTAACCTCTAAAACATCAATCTAATGTCTTAGAATCGAAAACGGGATCAAATTCCATAAAAACCCATTTTTTCTCTACGACTTCACTCTCTCGTTTTATCTATTTTTCTTCCATCAAATCACTCCAAAATCATACCAAAATCATCCTCACATAACCCTCTTATCATCCCTAATCTCTGATTCGAAAATAAACGAAAGAAAAAAAATGGATTTCATACGAAGCATCAAGCTTAAAATTGAGATAACTCACCAAATAGACAACCGTTTTGCTTCAAATTTGTTGGGTTAACTAGAGGAGATGACGAGGAGCAACTTTCATGAAGAAACCGAGATGAAATTCGGACTGGATCTTTTTCCTTTTCTCCCCCTCTCTTTTTTTTTTTTTCTTTTCTTTTTCTTTTTCTCTCTCGGCTCACCCGCTCACTCTCTGTTTTCTCTCTTCTCTCTCTTTCTTTCTTTCTTTCTTATTCACGGCAATTATTGTCTCAAATGAGACAAAACTCAATTATATATATTTTAATACTTAATTACTAAAAGATCCCTCAAGAAAATCTCACTTTATAACCTCAAATTTTCACTAATTATACTAGTAACTCAAAATCAATTCTATTGGTCCACTTGGCGCATTCTAATCCACTTATTTTTCCAACCAATCCATGAATGACACGTGGCACATCCATAATCATTACTTTTTAAAGCACTTATCTCATTTCTTATTGGTTGAATTCCGTGAGCTCACCTCGCTTGATTAACACGTAATTCACGCCTAATAACTTTGTAACCATACCGGGGTCAGTCAAACGATATCCGACTTACGATACGAAATTATAATAAACTTAAAATAACACTACTGGAGGCCTACGATTCGACCGTAATTCAATTTGAATATTTCTAGTACCATAAAATAATAAATCTGAGTGAAAATTTAATCTAAACATAATTTAATATACTATTCCATCCGAAAAATATTCTGAAAATATTCCACGGTTATCTAAACTTCAAATTGACCATGAAATACTCTAATTGGGTCCCTTACCTCTTAATTCTATACTTCGTGAAATTTTTGAACAGATTTTAGGTCACAAAAACTCAATATTCGAAAAATAGTACAATTTAACTGGAATCTTTCGGATCTCCTGAAACTAAATCAAACGGATTTCGTTTCATTTCGTTTCAGCTCCCTCAATGTCCATGACCTATTTCAGACATTTTCGGTTCTTAGGGCTCTTTTCCCAAAAATCACTATTCATCCGAAAATGTTTTCGTCCGAAAACAATATTCACCGAAAGTTTTCGTTTTTCGCCAAAACAAACTCTAAAATTTTATATATCCTAATCAGGTCTTAAATCATTCTTTGACCTTATTTTTGGATCAATATTCCCTATACTACTCAGGTACATAGAATATAATAAAAAATCAGGTTCGGGGTCTATCATCATGATCTTTCATTATTTACTTCAAAGAATAATAATTTTAAAATCAAATTTACTTTTCACACTATATATGTAACGAATGATTTATTTGTTACCATTTACGTAAATTGTTCTTCAAGAACAATCATCCGGGTTAATATATTAGCAATGAATATAAAATCATTCGGGTATACAATTTTCAAGTAAATAATCCTTTGAACTTCAGGTTCATATGACTTATTTTGTTGACATTATTTTGTTATCTTTTATGAATTTATTTACATCATCATAATATCCTTTTGAGACTTATTTATATCATTATAATATTCTTCTGAGATTTAATTATATCGTCTTACTATCCTTCAGGGATATATTAGACTATCACATTATTCTTCAATGACTAAAATGTCACGTAATATCCTTCAGAGACCAAATTGTAATATCAGTTATTGTCCTTCAAGAATATTTATTAGATAAGAATCTTTAAATTCTATAATGGATATCCATATTATTTTCATTAATTTGATGCATCATTTTCTTTGTATTATTAAATGAAAAACAACATTTTGATTCATCATAATTTTTTATCATATTATACTTATAATTATATGATAGTCATAATAAAAAATGCTTCTGGCATATGACATTATGAATAATATAAATGTTATATGCTTTTATTAATGTATATCTAAATAGATTCTTTTAAGATCTATTAAAGTAATAAAGTTTCACATACATACTATTGTTGTTTTTCACTTTGTAATATGCAAATTTACTCTTATGAAGCCTTTACATATCAGTAAAAGATTAATATAATATTTATGTACACTTTAGGTATACAATTATTATAATTTCATATTACACCAATAGTAAATATTTTGTTTACTTTGCTTTGATGTGAATTCCACTTCAGGTGGTTAAAATTTATTATGATCACTAATGTTTTACTAACCATAATCATCGTCATGACTATTAGATGATTTAACATTCACTTCAATAATAATATTAATTAATTTAGTCATATGAAATAAATGATTTTTCATCCTTATAATCATTAACATTATTAATGCAGGAGCAAATTTTAAGTACAAATTATTACAATCATCTGACTTTATTTATTTAGTGATCAAATATACATACATATATTTCTTTAAAAATGTAAATTAATCATTTTACCAAGATATATAAATTGTAAACATAATGAATTAATGAATAATTTATCAAAATACTATTACAATAGTAACAAATATTTAATAATCAAATAAGATATAAGAAAATATATGTTATATACCTTATGTTGTATCTTGTTCCGAAGAAAGAAGAAAAACGAAAATAATATTATCCTTTGCTAACAAAAAATTTCATGAGAAATAATGATAATTATATAATTTAATATAAGAAGAATAAAAATATTATACATTTTCTTCTTAAAAACTCAAATCTTTAAGTTATGATATTATTGTATATCATAATTACATGTTCAATATGATAATAACTTAAAACTTTAGGTTTTTTATAGAACTGAGAATGAAATTCTTTTTCAAATCACATTTAGTTTTAAAATTTCAGATTCTAGATAAATTACAGTTATACCTTAATTTTATGATATATTATAAAAAATTCTAAATAAAATATCTATCAGGAAACTTTAACCGTCGCTATCACCTAGTTTTCATATCTAATAGCTCATGCCACTATCAAACTCATGTCGTCACTAGAGAGGTAACGACTTAGTCATAACACCAATAGATATTAATAGTATATCATGAGGTATGAGATCATTATATATATACTCGATCAAGTAATTCGTATTAAATACATAAGTATAAAAATACATACATTGATCCGTTAAAATTCATAAATAGAAAATATAATACTTTAACGTATTTATGAGCTTAAATTTCAAAATCTCTATATCTAGAAATCATGAACAAAAATTAGTATAAAATATTTTCAAATCTTTACTCACCCTCAACTAGAAAACATGTTTTCAAACATACTTAGTTCGAGATGAGTTTTTTTAAGATAAAACTCGAATTGATTTAATTTTTCTCAATCTTTTTCATTAGTAATTTTGAAACTTCTGGTTCAAAAATCTAAATAAATTATAATCTAAAAATAAAGTAATAATCTAAAACTTCAGGTTTTAAGATCCAAGTAAAACTGAGAATAAATTTATTGAGAATCTGAAACTTCTGGTTCAGATTTAAAATACAAAAATTCGGATTCAAATATTTTATCGGGAATCTAATCAATTAAAATGAATTTGATGGAACCATTATGTCATATGCAAAAAGTAAAAACATAACATCATAAGATCAAATCTGTTCGATCTTTATTTAATTTTTCATAACTCAAAAGAGTCACATTGCTTTTCTGTGTATGTGTATATGTATATGCATAACATTGGCTTTATACATAAAACATAAACTTGTACATTTTGTTGCCTTTTGTGTTTAGATCTATGATCTAAGACACACTCTTTCTTTACAGTAGGCAAGTGATGATTATATTGCTTCAGATAACTATAATTTATTTAATATATACAATTATCCACATTGAGTGTGAAAGCCAACAAAATTTAATTAGAATTTAACTAGAAATTCTAGTTTCAAATAAATTAGCACTATAGGACTTCTGGTTCTAATAAATAAATATATCAGAATTTATAATTCTAATTAAATTGAAAGTGTAGAACTTCTAGTTCTAAACAAATTTACTATATAAAACTTCAGATTTTAATAAAATTAAAAATTTAGAACTTCTAGTTCTAATTAAATTGAGATTATAGAACTTCTAGTTTCTATTTGAAAACTAAAACCTTTAGTTTTAATTTTTACTTGCAAACTTCAGGTTGCAGATAAGAAAGTTAGAATGAGTATCATATTAAAAAAATATCAAAACATAAGTTTAATAGAATTGAACTTACTTTTAAAGCAGAAGATCCAAAAATAGCAATGTTCATATAATTTTTAAAACAAACATCAAGAACATTGATATTTTATAGAGAGCTAAAATAAATAAATATTATATATTTCCTGCATAGTATATGAATAAGAAAAAGAAATTTTTTTTTTTTTCCATACACATAATAAAGACAAACTTCATATAATTTTTTTCTTTTTTTTCCTTTTGCATCAATCAAACCAATAAAACAAATTTTTTATATTCAATATTTTCTCTTTATACAATTAATCAAATCGTGCAAATAGTATATGGATCTAAAGCTTTTAGCATATGCTTTTAAAACAAAATCTATATTACATATGCTTAAATGAACATATAAACCAGAATAGCAAAAAGACAAAAATCAATTAAACTTGAAGAAAAATTTATTTTGGATCTAACATAACATCCATTAGCATAACATGATCTCTGTATGAAACATATATACTAGCAAAATTATTTGAATCAAATAGTAGAGAGTAAATCACATAAATAAAATCTCTCATACAATATTCGTGCTGATAACGTGTTATAAAACATGACCTAAAAATAATTAATATAAAATAATAATTAAATAAGAGAAAACAGCCAAAAGTAAGAGATAAAGAAAGAAAATAATTCAATTGATTTATTTTTTTTTAATTGTTACAATATAGACATATTTATAATCAAATTGGAGAATCATTTTCATAATGAAATAACAATAAATAAGATAAAAAATATTATAAAAAAGAAAGTGAGGTTAAAACCACATATTCATAACACCTATAATTTTTTAGATATTTTTTTGAAATTGGATTCATTAAAAACAAAGCAGATACAACCAGTACAAGACCATCACAGTTCCAGGGCTGATCTCCACTAGAAACATGAGCAAGTGTTGGGCCAAACCATCCCTTTCATGTGGAATGGTTGGATATTCAGAACCCCAACTTCGTTCTTGCAACTCTATCTCACAAACTGCAGCTGCTGCGTTCCTAGCATCAACGCATCAACTTCGACCCCAAAATTAGTCACGCCTGTAGACTTTGCCAATATCAATGATTCGCTCACACCTATCGTAAGGAGAGAACAATCCCTGCATTGGCTTGGATAAAGCAGTTATATTCATTGCATTATCACTTTTAACAACACATTAGTGGCTTTGAACAAGTACACCTCTGAACAGGTTTTGAATTAAAAAGAAAAATGAATTTCAACTCAGAAGGACAAATGAAACAAGAAAATACAAAATAAAAGTTAAAAAAATGCTTGAATTTGAAAATATGGTAAGATAAAATTTTAATTTCCTCATCGTGATAATTTTTTTTATTACTAGCACCAGACCAGAACACTATCGGGGATCAATATTTAAAATACGATTCGGATTTTTATTTTTAAAAATATAAATCTTCTACATCAATCCCAAAATATAGATTCTAAACAAAGATATACATCCTATAAAGAAAATAGATCTCAAGCTAATAATCAAATTTCAAATAATGAAGATCTTGAACAAAAAATAGATCCATATAAATAAAATAAATCTCAAATAAAATATAGATGCCAAACAAAAAATAAATTTCAAATAGAGGAAGTAAATATCGAACAACTATAAAAAGATAAAACTATCAATTTCAACAAAATAGAGAAATTCCTCTTGAATGGTTTCCTTTCCTTCCATGTGTTTACAAATTCCACACCTAAACACAAAGTCATGCCATTTACAATTTCAAAAAGCACAAAAAGAAAAATTCGAACTGCTCCAATTTTTTTTTCTAAATCATTACCGCTGAGAAAAATATTTGTGGACCCTCAAGTATAAAATAAAAATAAGACCGTAAGCATGATACAACTTTAATTTATCAAAACATAAAAAAGCGTTTGTGCTAGTAGACAAAGAATAGTGAAGTTTTTCATTAAAGGTAAATTTAAAAGTAGTCAATTTTACATAATACCAAAATTCGCATTTCTACTTCAATGATAGGTAATAAAACCAATAAATATGAATTTCTGAATCTGTAGCATAGATCAATCTTATTACAAAACAAAATTTACTAAATAATTTAACTCATATTGAGTGTTGAAACTGTGACTTTTAGTTCCAAAATCCATAAAACTAATTAGTCAAAAGGGATTTTTAAATATTTGCTTTCAAAAAATAAAAATAAAAAAAAAAAACTCAAAGGGGCAATATTTTGAAAAAAATAAAAACAGAAAGACTAAAAATAATAGTAGTACAAGGTTGTTGCGCCGGAGCCAAACACTAAATTAATTTAGTAATAATGGAGCTACTTGTAGATAAATCACAGCTATGCGGTAAGACTTGGGTGAATTTGCACCCAAAATAAGAGCAAAAGCTTAAAACTTGTGAGATACAAAGATGCTACACTATTAATCTCCTTTACACACAGAAAAGCTTTCAACCCCAAATACCGATTTGAGCACCATTTGGCCCCTCTCACCTTCTTCTCATGTTCCAACCCAACTCAAAGAAATCACTTCGCAATTTCCTCTTTTGTTATTGAGGTTTCTTCACCCTTTTTTTTATTCATTTCTTTGTGCCATCCAACCCACCTTCCCGGGATAAATACTTGATTTTACAAGGAGCCCCACATGGACCTTGGACCTTCTTCCTCCATACACAACTATCACGTGCAGAGACACGTTAAGTCAATATGATCCTCCCACCTATCTGATCATCATCATGATTTACCAAGTTCGAGCCAAGGAGGATCCTCATGATGATCAGCATTGCCATTTAATGGCTCTGGTTTAATATCAGACTCAGGATCATGCTCTTCTTGTTGCTGCTGGAGCTGATGATGATGATTTTGCTCTTCATCATCATCTCTCCTCAATCGTTTGACCCCAATCGAAACACCAAACAATTTTGGCGTCACATCTAAGTCCTCTGCTTCCTCCGACTTTGTACCACCATCATTAGCCTTTCTCTCCGGCATCAACTCCAGAGCCTTCCCGTCCTGTAAATTAACCGAATCTAACTGACCAGAAGCATAATTAGTCATCAAAGCAAGTATACTATTACACAATCCTCTCAACTGACCCAACTCATGATGCAATTGCCCATTCTCCTTTCTAAGCCTCTCATTTTCTTCCAAAAGCTCCGGCATGGTTGTACAACTCGTGGTACGAACTATAGTCGTACCTGCAGCAGCAGCAGCGGCAGCAGCTACAGCCACGGCCACCGGTGATGAATTAGTCGATATAACCTGTTCTTCACCAGAATTTGCTGGTGAATTAGACCGTGGCACTGCTGCCACTGTTACAGTCGCAGCAGCAGACACAGAGGCAGCAGCAACAGAAGGTGAGATTTTACGTCGTTGTATATCACGCAAAAGCCCTTTCTCGCCTCTCCGAAAACAATCATTCGCAAATTCCCATCGATCTGGAACCACTTTTCTGAATCCCTACAATATTGAAACACATTAATTAAACCTTAAATTAAATGGTGTAAACACACATAAAATCATAATCATCACATAAATATCCAATTACAAGAGAAAAACTTACGTAAGTGTTGAGTTGACGAACAAAACTAGAGAAATTATTGTGCTTAAAATATTTAGGCAACAAATCTCTAGCAAATTCAGCTGGCCGCCACACTATAAAAGTTGATCCATCTTCGTTCCAGGAAATCAAGTCATCAACAGATGGATCGTCAACAAGTTGATAGGTTTTAGTCAAAAACGGCGTCGGAAGAGATCTCTGCGAATCTCCTCCTGTCGCAGGAGATTCGCTCGGTTGCTCAACCGGAGCCATTGGGTTAGGTACAGATCCCCAACCCTTACAATTCAATTCCTCTGCAACTCTGCACTTATATACTCTGCCTTAATCTAATTTCATTTTTCAATAAAAAAAAACTATCAGATTCCATACTACTAACCAAATACATAAATATTTCTAACTAACCAAAAACCTATATAAATCTATCCAAATCTTTTCAAGCGAATCAAATTTGACCTGTATTTCCAATGAAGTAACCGGTTTTTTTTTTTTTTTTTTTTTGTAACTGTTAATATTGTCATGTTTATTTATTCATATTTTATTTAGGACCATAGTGATATTTTGTGATTCTATCTTGCAAAGTGTTGACAGTAAAAAATTGTAAAAGATGGATATTCGTACCTGATAGAAGAGCAGCTTTGTGAGAAACCGAACAAGGAAAAGGAAGAAACAGTTTCATGAGAGAAGGGAGCGAAAGAGAAGAAAAAGTGCACCTGAGAGCTGCATGTACGTACTAGTTTGGAAGGCGGTTGCTGATTGATCTGGTTGAGAAGGAAAGAGAGGAGAGTTTGTGATTGTGCAGTGCGTTAGGTTTTGTTGTTTCTAGAAGGTTCTGGTTGGAGTAAATGATAAGGCGGAGGACAAGGGGAGAGAGAAACGGCGAGTTCGAGAAGGAAAGAGATATGAAAAGGGGATTAGCAAAAGGAGAAAAGGGCAAACTAGGTGGGTTCCACTTCAGAATAGGAAGGCGCCAGAAGTGCTACGTCTTTTCCAGAACCTTCTCTTTTTCTATTTTTTTTTTAACTGGTTAACATCCATTTTTTTTACAGTTACTGTTTCCTCATACACGTGTCGTTTGCTACGTTAGATGAGGGATTTTTTTTTATTTTTATTTTTTTTTAAAAAAAAAAGCAAAGTGGAGTTTGTTTAACGTAAGGCTGTGATTGCATCATCCAAATGGAAATTATCGGGGATGTTGTTGAGTCGTCTTTGGTGTTTCGTGCTGCCAAGTGGCTTTGATTTAGACTCCTAAGTTGTATTGTGGAGAAAATTTTGAGTGTAATGGAGCTTATCATTAAAATTAAATTATGCTGTGTGACGATAAAAACATCCTTGTTCGGTTATTTATATTATAAAAGCCTCCAGTGGGGATGTTGGTGCTAAGAGTTGCCCGACCATTTTCAGATCAAGAGTACCACTTGGCACACCAAGTGGCATCATTGGCTTTGTCCTCAATAGAGGAGCTTGGATGGCAATATGTAAATGTTACTTATATCATTCCTGATTTTTAGGTTGTTAATGTTAATTTCTTTTGTTGTTTCAAAAAAAAGAAAAAGAAACGATAGGAAAGTGTGTATTTCACTATATCCATAGAAGATTTTCCTCCTAGAAAATTACTCTATCTTCCTGAAAAATTACATTAACCTACTCTAATAATGTATAATTGCATGAAATATGAAGAAATATCACAAGGCAAACTACCTCTAGCTTCATTATAATGGTTAACGTTTGTTAGTCAATTAGAAGATTTTCTTTCCAACAAATTGCACCAATTTACTCTTATAAATGATGTATTATTGCACTAAACTAGAAAAAAACAATCATAATAACACAAACTAACTCTTGATACATTGTATCGATTGACCTCTATTAGTTGGTTTCTTTTCATCCATATAAATTGCATTAAGGTGTATTCAATTTAAAATTTATTGAGATTTAAAATATTTTAAAAGTTTAAATGTATTCAATCTAAATTTAAATGGATTCTATTTAAATCTAGATACATTCAATCCAGACCTCTATATCCAGATTTCTATATAATCGATTAAAATTTAATTGCATTCAATTAAAATTTCTATAAAATCCAATGAAATCTAAATGCTTTAAAAAAATAATTGACTTTACAGATTTTACTTAAGTGATCAATTTGAATAAATTTTAAATTGATTTTTATGAAAAAAAAATTATAACAAATCTTGTCATTTCCTCAAAGATTTCATTGGATTCTTAAATAATTATAATAAAATCAATATGAAATCTATAAAACCCTAAATCTCATCAAAATATATCATTAAAATGAATTTTGTCGAACTTCAATAAATTCTATATTGAATATATCCCTAATCTCTTTACTCTAACAAAGCCCAATTGCACTCAAAGGAAAAAAAAAAAACATAATAATAAAAACCAGCTCTTGGCTCGTTGTAACGATTGACCACTGTTATTCAATTTGAAATCTTCTTCAACACAGATCGCACTAACTTACTTTAATAATTGCACTAACATTCGAGAAAGTATTTAGTAAGACAAACCATCCCTTGGCTGACTTTTGTTAGTCATTTATTGACAAAGGGCAATCACTAATGTCAGTTTTCCCATTGCACTTTTATTATAGTAAATATATGAATGAAAACTAATAGTAAAATCACACCGATCTCCTTTGGAGCATATATCCAATTTTTCCCCAATTTTTGTGGAGAAACAAATCTCTTCCATGGGGGTTGCCAATCTTCAATAATGGAGATGTGCGAATTCTTTTAATGAAGATATGCTATCTCTTTAAATGGAGATTTGGTTTTAGAACTTCTCAAAAAATGGAAGAAATCTTAAACCATAAATGTCTCTTCTAATCCTCAGTGTATCGCAATCATAAATGATATGTATGGTACGGTATACTATTAGATATTAAACCACATAAAGTATTTCTCCTATCGCAAAGCCACTCTTTATTCTAAAATAAAACATGTCCTCTAAGTTTATCTTATAATTTTTTTTTTTTTTATACAAGTTTATCTTATAATTAATACACCATCAACATGAAAAATAAATTAATAATTTATTTATGACTTTATAATCGTTCTATTTATACAACCGTCAAATGTAGTTTAAAGTTAAAAAAATACTCTTTTACCTTAGTAATGTATCAATTTCGAATTGTCTCATTACATGTGATATCTTAAAATAAAATAAAATAAAATAAGTACCATTTATTTGCATCATTACATTATAACCAAACACTTTAGGTCACCGAACCAAAATTTTGGAAAAAACTTTCTATACGCACTGCCTAAACATTTTGAATATGTACAGTGATTTCTAGTGAAGGATCCTTCGTGTTAAAATTCGTGCATACATTAATTTAATAAATTTTGATGTACTTTTTTATGGATAATAAGAATAATAATTTTGTGAAAAAATAAATTGAAAATATTTTGAACACTAAAAATATATATATATATACATATAGTGTTTTTAAAATGAGAATTTCATTTACTTTAAAAAGTAAAAATCAACTAATCAAATTCATCCATTGCATTTAAATTAAATAGAAAAAAGTATTTATTTTAGAAGAGAGAATACAATCGATGAATTTGATTGGTTGATCCTTACTTTTTAAAGTAAGAGAGTCATCGTTTTAAAAACATATATATATATATATTTATATTTCCAATGTTTCATTCTTTTTTAATGATTTATATAAAACAATAAAGCAAAATGCTAAAAACTTTTTTTTTTTTTTATAATCATATGTGGAACCAATTCAGGGTTTAACCGGGATTAGCAATGATAGATATTGGGATGCAGTCTGAAAATCAGCTCTTAAGAATGGAAAGAAGCAATCCACACTTGAGTTGGGGGGTGGTGATGAATGGGGGAGAGGTGGGGGAGGTGGGCAACCCACATACATGAGGAGAAAACCCATATAACATGAGAAAGTGTTAAACCCACCATCTCCAAAAGAGAGAGTGGAGGGGCTAACTATTTAATACTATAATGCAGATCATTGAATCTTTTTTTTTTTTCCAAAAAAAGCCAAAAACATGTTTTTAAATTTTAATACTAAGAAAATTTCAAACTTCGTTCACAAATTTATTTCATTGTCCTGATAGATATAGGGATTAACAATGATAGATATTGGGATGCAGTCTGAAAATCAACTCTTAAGAATGGAAAGAAGCAATCCACACTTGAGGTGGGGGGGGTGTGATGAATGGGGGAGAGGTGGGGGAGGTGGGCAACCCACATACATGAGGAGAAAACCCATATAACATGAGAAAGTGTCAAACCCACCATCTCCAAAAGAAAGAGTGGAGGGGGCTAACTACTTACTAATATAATGCAGATCATTGAATCTTTTTTTTTTTTTTTTCCAAAAAAAAGCCAAAAACATGTTTTTAAATTTTAATACTAAGAAAATTTCAAACTTCGTTCACAAATTTATTTCATTGTCCTGATTATCCATGAAACTAATACATCAAGACTCATTGAAATCATTGGATTTCATATAGATTTCCACGAATTAACCTATAGAATAGCCCTTACTAAAAACTCACTGTATATGCTTATATACATTGTTTTATTTTAAATTTTCCCTAAAACAATAAAACATCATATAAACTAGGATCATTTTGACAACAAAACTCATATGATTGTAGTATATAGTCAGTTAGATAGAAACTAACTTTTAGAATAAATCTAATAATATGGAGTTTAACTCGATTGAATTCTAAATTGGTTCGAAAAGAGCCTGTTAAAATTGGAAAGTTGACAGATTTGTGTGATCATTTTTGAGTAACTAAAGTTAAAAGGAGGTGATGTTTGCATTCATGAATTGAGAGATTTATTTAGTTTGTAAACCTATTCTAGCATTGAAATCAATGTACTACATAGGACTTAGGGGTAGAAAATGTTCCTTTTTTTTTAAATTTACTAGATAAAGTTATTTGATATATGAACAGTATCAATATTGTTTAAGCTTTATCTCATCTATGGCCAACTCTAGGGAATAAAAGTGGCTGTGGAACCAATAGTTATAGGAGCTTTTGCTGTCGTTAATTTTGGCATTGTTTCAGCCGATGACTTGCACGGGGTAATTTTACTTTTGCTGTTTTGCATGTCTAGAAATTGGAGGATATCATCTTACTCGTTTAATGCATTTGAAATTGTAGCCCAAAAAACGTTGGGCCCTTTATCATGTTTAGGTGATTAGAAGCTAAGGCCTTTGGGGACATGACCCACTCCCTATTCAAGCCTGCAAGTTATCAGGCCCCCTGCAATCTCATTGTCGCTGAACCTGTAAATTTGTATGGGCTAGGCCAACTTCCAGGTTGACCTCAAGCTCAAATGAGCGGTGGTATTTGGAGCCCTCAAAAATTGCACATACACCCCAAATTATTATTTTTTTAAGAATACGATATTACATTTTTTATACAATTACTAAAAAGATAAATACTTTATAAGTACACCCAGAAATTCTTAATTAAAATTTATATATATATGATAAAATGTCTTTAACTTTCTTAAATCCTAATTTGTTAGCAGTAAGATTCGAATGTGATTGAGTTTGAATTTGTAATTAATTTAAACTTAGTTATGAACTCAGTCTGTTGTCAATAATACCAAATAACTAAAATGTTTACATCTCACTATAACAAATGTTTTATAATGATCACATTATTCTATGATCTATATAATAGTTACAGATAACTTGTCATCTGATATAAAGTTTTGAGCATACAAATTGGGTTAGATAGCATCACTCTGTTCATTAAATCAGTATGCCCATAGAGAAGCTAGGAACCCTAACGTTAAACTTATACTAGGAAGCGTAATAATTCAATTTGTTATAAAATTCGAGATTGCATAAGGGCATAGCAATTTTGAAGCCGTAGCTTAAATGTGTCTTGCTTTTTTCATGGTTAGCATCTAACTCTAATCTTTTGCCAAGTGCTGTTTGATATTGTTACCACTTTTATTGAATAAATGAACAAAAGTAAAACAAAAACTGCACGACAAGTAGTTTGAATTCTTAAGTTCAATTTCATCATAGTAGATAAATATGAACATTAAACTAAAAGCAAACATCACCAGATGATTCTCTTGCAAAGTCTGTAGCCTGACAGAAGAGTACAAATAGCAATAAAAAGAAATGTTAAAAAGGACATGCTAGTGGAGATGATGGCTGCCCTCCAGAGTGATTCTGTTAGTTCCATATGTCGAATGACTGGTATTGTCACTGAAGAAGATGAAATCAGAAGATAACACACCAACTGTTGCATGCAAGCAACAAATATGAATTAGCTTATTAGCATTTCCAAATGACAAAAACATTTTTCAAATATGAACAATAAGTACAAAAGTGATCATGGAAAGCTCATCCACCTGATCCAGAATGAAGCTACTGTAGTCAGAGATCATATCTGATATTAGAATACCTCTGTGTGCAATGTCACAAATGCCTTTGAAGAGTTGAAAAGATGAGTATATGAAAGTCAAAAGGCTTACTATGAAGGAGTACCTACACCAAACAATCCTAATATCACACACTCAAATATCAAGAGACTAACAGATACAGCTTTTTATTTCTTCTGGGTAGTGACTGGTGGGTGGTGCTTGATCAAAATTAATTTTATCAAACCATTTCATTTTGACCAGACAACAATTAGCCTCAAATCTAGTCCAAGATATCATTCGGGAATTTTAGTTTGAACTGCAAGACTCCAGTTTTAATGAATTCATTATTTTCTTGTTTTCTATTAATATATATGAGCTCAAAGCTATGTTATATAGCTTTTTTAAGAAGGTCTTTTAAAAACAAATCTTTTATAAGTATGAGTAGAGTTTTTAAAAAGAAGTTGTTGATAATTTGATTCTCAATTGAAAAGGTTTTTTTAAACCATAGATCGTTTGTCAAATGAAAAAATAAAAGGACCGGTGTAGGTTAGGCTTACATGAATTCTGGATAATCAGTGAACCTGGCATGAGCTTTCTTCTTTGGTGATAGAGCAGCCAGTGAAAGAGCAGAGACAAAGGAAAAAATAAAAGCCAAGAACCGAAGAAAAATATTGGAACGATGAATAGAAGGTCTGGAGCTCCCCCTTGTAGAGGCAACCGAGAAAGTGAAAGGTGATGGCGTTTGCTGAGCCAGAGAACCAGCTGCCACAGGCGAAACACCGGCCATTAAGCTACGACTAGAGGCAACCTGTCACAAACAACTCTTTCTTCTATCCATTTGCACTTAACAACTAAGAAGATTCCTCAAACCTACTCCCAATGGGCCTTATTATATTTGCAAAAATCCTGTTCAGAAATGTTAAACAGCTCCAGAAAAGTCCAACCTTTCGGTGACACACTAGCCTCAGAAAAACTTCAATGTTTTTCCATGCTATTTCCCGTGCGTTGACTCTCTTAACGTAATCCAAAAATTAGATCAGAAATTCTTGTTTATTTATCGTAATTGTATTAAATAAGAGAAAGGGAAAGATACATTTCAATATTCTCAGCCAACAATTTCAGTCTTTCTTTAAACAATAATTTAAAGCCAAATTCACGTTCATTATGTCAGTGGATAATAAACACATACAAAATATTTATCACATTATTTGCTACTGTATTGACTAGGTGCTCAGTTTCTTTCAAAACTTTCGTGAATACGGCAATGAGATAGATGCTTTCTGACTATAATAGCATTTTAACAATTTAAACAAACAATCAAGTATTGTGATGCGGCAATGAAACACTTAAGAATAGTTTTATTTATAATTGAGTCAGCATAACAAGTATCCAAATTTCCCGTAGCCAAGGGGAACAGAAAGACGAAGATGACACGATTAGTTGATTCATAAATCGTAGGTTGTTCTGTATATATTCTGGATCCTTATGTGATCTCAACTGTAATTCATCTTGTATTATATCATGTCATTCAAGGCTTCGGCTTGTACCCCAGTGGATTGTTGCTTGCCCATTTCCATTGATCCCTGCACATCTCTGCTACCCCATACTTTGCCCTGGAAAATGCATCAAATAATAAATTGGAACCTACATTAACAAATAAAGATACGCCAAAATATTTGCAGCCATGTAAGAACAATGACAAAGGCTATAACGGTTCCAAGAGATAATTCCAGTGCAACTCCTATTCTAAAACTTCTAGAATTAATTGAAACTTCAGCTTCATGTCAGTGATCTTTATATTTAATAATAATTTTTTTACTTATGTAGTTATAATTGTTAGATTGATATTATGAACTAAGATGCAGCAAGGTAAAAGTATAAAACATAAGGGTTTGTCTCACAGCAGAAACATCTTAGATTACAAAGAAATATCCACGTAAGGCAACTAATTATGATAAAATGTGATCAGACTGATACGTACTTCCAACCAAGTTCTTTCTCAGCTTTCTCTGTAGAAGCATAGACAGCCGTTGCATCTCCCGGCCTTCTTGGACACAATTTAATAGGAATTCTCTGCAATATTTTATAGAGAAAAACGTTAGCATGTAATAAAAGTTTGTGTGTTCTTGTGTGCGTGAGAGAGAAAGACAATAGACAAAGAGAATCATGGGAAGAGAGTCACCTTGCCAGAAGCCTTTTCAAATGCAGCAACCATTTCCAGGACCGACGTCCCCTGTCCAGTCCCCAAGTTATAGGCAGAACAACCTATCACAATAGGCATGATTAAAACACAAAAATTTAATATGAGATTATTAGAAGTACATCATATGACATAGGCATGGTAAACTTCAAGATTTGCATGATCAACTCTCGGAAAATGCTGGAGGCAGTAAGTTAATTAACATTTTAAGGATAAAATATATGGTCACCTATATTTTCTGCCTCAAAGATCTTCCTGAGAGCAGCAATGTGACCATCTGCTAAATCCATAACATGAATGTAGTCTCGGATCTGTCCAATATATGATCATTTAACCAATCCATCAGGCAGAACCTAATAAATGAATCTCAAGTCAAGTAGAACAAATTTCTAATCTGACTCAGATGTTTGTTTTTGCAAGCAATACATAAAACTTTACATACCGCAGAACCATCCTTTGTTGGGTAATCATGACCATATACATTAAGCTCCGGCAATCTGCCAACAGCTACTTGTTGTATGTAAGGCATGAGATTATTTGGGATTCCCTTAGGATCTTCACCAAGTTCACCGCTCTCATGAGCCCCAACAGGATTGAAGTATCTCAGTAAAATGATTTTCCATTCTGGATCTGCCTTATGAATATCTCGAGCAATTTCTTCTAGGAAAAGCTATTAAAAATAACATAAACTACTTAAAATCCAAAGAAAGCAATTCTAACAGCAGAGGTTCAATTTAACTTTAAAAATTTACAAACCAAAACAAAAAGAACTTTTCCGGCCAAAAACAAATACCTTAGTCCGTCCATAAGGATTCATAGCTTTCAACTCGAAGTCCTCAACACATGGTATTTTTTCAGGTTGTCCATAAACAGTGGCTGATGATGAGAACACCAACTATTGTACAAGTAATATCATATTCATTGTGTCAGCAATTAGAAAAGATTAAAAATTGTCAGCTAAGGATTCAACAAGACATGAAAGCTTTAGCTGTTATACAAACTCATTATAGTTACTAATCAATACTTTGAAAAAATACGAATAGAGAAGAAAGGTCAAAACTCAAAATTCCGAGATAAAACTCAGACTAAGGAAAGCACAAAATGGTGAGCAAAACTCAAGAGTAAATTCCACAAAGTTGGTTCATTAATTTAAATTATAGCATGATAAATTTGAAACAAAATCAGTTAAAATTAAATTAGTAATCAATTAGCCATACAAATCATAGGCATGTCACTTCTCCAGAAAAAGCAATTTATAGAAACGATGCGCAACCCAGTCACATAACCGAAAAAAAAAAAGGGCATTAACTTATAGATCAGCAGTTCAATACACTTTAAATACACATATTTATGTTGATCGAGAAAACAGAATCTAATTTTCTTGTTGACATGATCATCAAGTGCAATAAATAGAAACCAAATCAAGAAAAAAATAAAGTTCAAACATTACAAACTTGACACACCTTCTTACAGTTGTACTTTGCCATAGTCTGGTATAGATTTATAGAGCCAATCAAATTGTTGTCGAAATAGCGGAAAGGATATGCAACACTCTCCCCCACAGCCTTAAGGCCAGCAAAATGGATCACAGCATCAAATCTAAAAACAACATTACACCATCATTGGTAAACACAATCCCCCAGGTTGTTGGAACGGAAAATTATTCCTAAGAAAAGTTTTCAAGAACAGATTTTACGGTTTTTCAGTGGATTCATTTATCACCAGCTGTCTTAATCTAAATTTTTCCCTGTCTTTGTAGTATAACTATAAGTTGTATATACAAACGCTATAAAACCCAGAAAGCAAAACCACTATAAGTCAAACTAAAGATGCATTTTCAACGTATAATCCATAAAAAAATTGCAAGAAAGAAAAGACCCATATCAAAACTTGCATACTTTTTCTGAGAAAAAAGCTTTTCCAAATCGCCCTTGTTCCTAAGATCACCCTGCAAGAAAAAGAAACCATCATATATATATATATACAAACACTCAAGAAAACAAAAACCTGAAAAAGAAGATAGATTTTTTCCATACCAAATGAAAGTCAAGCTTCTGAGAAAGCTTAGGACCCGCCAATTCCCTGACTCTATCAACAGCTTCAATGACAGCATTATCAAGATTGTCGATGATGGAAACAGTGAAACCCTCGTTCAGTAGCTGAAGCACTGTGTGGGTTCCAATGAAGCCGGCCCCACCAGTAACCAGAATTGTTTGGTTAGAGGCCATTGCAAGAAAAAAAGTCCGATCACGAGGGAAAAAAGAGGGAGAAATGAATACCAGCGTTTGAAGACGAGATAAAAGCAAGGAAAGCAAGAAAGTGGATTTTTAAAGCAAAGTACAGAGACAAGTGGCGTGGCGTGTTGAGAAAATCAAGGAGTCAGTTTGTCGATGGAGAATGGATAAGGACAATGACCAGCTGAGACCGATTTTGAAAGATGGGAGAGATATTCCTTTTCTTTCGTTCGATCAAGTTGTCTTCAACTTTTTATTTTTCCGTTACGGTAAACGCGGTTTATTGGCGCGCTTTTTTTTTCATTTATTTTTAGATTTTGTTTACTCGTGTTTTTCGTATTGGGCCGACGTTGACGTGTTTTTCCATCAGGATTTATGTGGATCTGATGCGGCACAACTGTGAATTTCTTGGTTTGATCTTCTTTTTCAGTAAGGTTAGATTTTCCTTTTTTCATGAAAAATGGGTTAGTTTTCCAAATTAATTTCATGTCCTACGTGGATTATATCTACCGTATTGATTATAAAAAATGATGAATGATGTGTCAGGTCTCGTGTGTGTTAATTTTTACTTGTTATTAAATTATTTTGTCCTCTCTTAGATCTTACGTTTAGGAAAGTTGGTATTTTATCAAAGGGCAACATCAAATGACATAAATGCAGTCCTTGGATCCATGTGTATCTGATGTGGCACATCCTCGGATTATCTAATTTGCCTTTTGAATTAGGCAAGACTTTCCAAGTTGTTGCTTTAATTTTATGTCAAATGAGTGTGATATCGATTATAGCTGCTATATTAATTATAAGATCATGATGAATGATGTGTTAATAACATGTGTAGGCGCACCACGCATATGTTAATCTTTCTATTTTTCAGAGTTAGTTTCCTTTTTTATGCCTTACATTCAATCAAAGTTGGTATTTTATTAGATTTTCCTATGTCAATAAAAAAGGGAATAGAATTTTACAAATTATTTCTTTAATTTATATTTAAATGATTGTGATATGAGTTATACCAATCATATTAGTCATAAAAAAATAATAAATGATAATATATGTTAATTTTTACTTTACACAAATTATTTTTTCTCTTTTTAGATCTTAAATTCAAAAAAAGTCTATTTTAGTAAGAAAGAAAACCAAACAACACAAATACGGAGTGAAACCCCGATTCTATGAGCATCTTAAGTGTTAAGTTAGAGTTTCCAAATTGTTAATTTACTGTTATGTATAAATAAGTGTGATATCAATTAAAGTAATGCTAAGTTTCTTAAATTTTTTTACTAAGTTTATGTCCAAATAATATGATATATGACTTGTTAAATTCAAATTAATTATTATATCATCTTATAATTTATAAGATGTTGACAACTTACATATCACATTATTTAGGTATGGATTTAGATAAAAAATTGGAAAGTCTAATATTAATCTATCAATTATACCTACGATATTAATTATAGGACACAGTGAACCATGTATTAATCACCCAGATCATATGTTATTCTTTGAATTTTTTTAGGAAAGTTATAACAAAAGTGTTGTTTTTCCATTAATGTCGTGATATCTAACTCTCAATTTACAAAAAGGATGAGAATAGAGAGTCTTATCAAGACAACCTTATCAAGACAATCAGCTGTCCCTTAGGGTTTGGTTTTGTTTTTTATTTATTTTTTATTTTTTATAATTGGCTGATTTATTATAATAAGTTGGTTTTTTAAAAATTGAAGAAAATTAAATAATGAATTTCATTTGTCATAATTTGTATTTTGAAAAGTATTTGTCATAAGTTTAACAATCACTTAAGTATATTTATTTACCAAGACTTCATTTTAAAACACTTATGTTACTCGAAATAACTATCTCTCTATGTTGTTATCTTACTCAAAATAATTTTAAATATCTCTATTTTATTTAGAAATGATTAAAATAATTTGGTTTCACAAACTGTATATAAAATAAAATAAAGGTTTAGTTTAACAATTATATGTTATAGAAATTAGACAATTTACAAAATTAATAAATTTTAATAAAAAAAAAAACCATCGATTTTATTTTTTTGAAAGGGAAATAATTCATCTATTTTAATTTTTTTAACAATTATAAAAGAAGTCACCTATTGATATATTATTTTCAATCCATTGATATATTGACTTGAAAATGACAATACTAATTTAAGGGTAAGTAGTACACACGTTATGATATTTTACTTTTCTATTTTATAATTAAATTAATTTTAAAAAGACCTAAAATTAGGAATTTTTCAATGGGTAATATTACTCCAATACCCAAGAACAAGGTCATTGCGGTACTAATAAAAAAGACGGTTGTTACTATTGGACGGCGAAATGGATTTTGGGATATTATATAAGAGGAAGGAAAGGAACTTTGACTCTTTGGGAATAAGGTCACCATGACAGTCGTGGATTTTGTTTTTTCTAAATGCTGGTTTTGATCCAATCATTTTTTTTTTTTTTTGTGAAAATGATATAATATAACACTTTTTAAATCAAATTTTGTGACCATGTTCACTATATTTATAGTTTGAGTTTCAATATCACTAAAATATATATACCAACAAAAATAATCTTAACGAGTATTCTCTTTTATCTCACTTTCATTTTATCTATTTTTTATTTATTTCCTTTTTTCTCTCTCATTTTTCTCTCATCATTTTTATATATCAAACTATAGATATAGTGACATAGTCACTACATTTTATCCGAAGAACCCTCGTATTTTTATCTATGTCTTAATTGTAACCAAGTGTGGATACGTCACCGCCCTCTATCATATACATGCAACTCTGCCAGCGATGGCGAGATTTATTCAACCTTTATCAGGTATGAGTATAATTTTCGCGCGATTTATTTCACGATAAAGCAAGAATTTTGATCTCACATTCACGTAAAAGTGAAAATTTATGTGTGAACCTCAGCAAATCTTTTTTCTAACATTTTCAACCTGCTTTAGCATAAATTTTAGGTGAAATTTGTACGAAAATACCATTTGTAAATAAATCTAGTATAAATTTTAAGAGTTTTAGAAAAGTGAAAAATAATAATAATAATAATAATAATACAACATCTATAAAATGATTGGAATAACATTAGTTCTGTTATATGCAATAGAGTTATTAACATTCATTTTAAACTAACAATATGATATTAGTCAAGTGACATGCCCATCATATGGAGGTCACTCATGAGAGTCTAGGTTCAAACCATGTCCTTTCCCCCAGTTGCGGATTAATTATAATATTTCAAAATTATGTCCTATATTAGATTATATTTGACTATTGGAATTGGCCCCTCCCACCTGTCCTGTTTTAGAAGGGTAGGGCTATGATCAAACTCCTCCAGAGTGTCCACAGAATTAGTTCAACCTGGCGATTAAATTCGAACTGTTTTTTAACTGGTAGCTAACAATCAAAAAGCACCTTGTCGTAGGAATAAATTGATGCCTAACTGGCCACAACTTGCAAGACGCCCCTAAAATATAATCGATAATAAAGTAGATGAAGTGACCCTACAAAATGGTCGATGATGAAGTTAGCTGTGAACCGTTAGATATGATACAAATGTTTCATACCATCAAATCGTTCTATACTTTGACCTAACCACCCAGAGTCATCTCAAAACCTAACTTTACCCCAGTGAGAAATTTGAATTGGAAGACTAATATGTTGGTTCAGATATTCTCTTGCACATAGAAACCACACTACGACATTTTCCACTGTCCTGTACATCATTTGAGAAAAGCAAATAAACATACAAGGGGTGAAATCCCTCAAATTTCTACCTCCTACATCTTTAGAAGAAACCCTTCGAAAGATGTAAGGTTCATTGCTGCAGATAAGAACAGGCAATATCATTACTGGGAAAAAAAAAAGGCCAAAAAAATACAAATAGTGGTTTTAAGAGTATATTAATTATGACTAAATGTATCATGCTTGATAACTACATGCTTCCAGTAATAAATAAAGCCAATAACATTTAACTAGGACTTAACCTTTCCATGAAATTCCTTATTCGCTTCAAAGCATGGCTGTTGAGGTCCAATATTGCTAAAACTTGGTGAGCTCACACTTCCTGATGGCAAGAATGACTGGTTTACAGAAAACTGCTGCTGGGAAGCAGGCTGTTTTTCTGGTGCATCAAACTGCAACAGAATATCAGTTTCAAAAGAGCTGGGCAAGCCAAGATCTGGCAGACCCGAACCACCATCTATCTGGGTGTGAGAAGGTGTAAGTTGATTCTGGATGTAATCCTGAATTGGAAAATTATCTTCCACTGGGATTGCACCAGTAAGAGTCTTGTATGCAAATTCCAGGCATGGATCAGACCAAGAATCACCAAATGAAAAAAACTGTGATCCGGCATTTTCATTAGTCATTTTCTTAGCTTCCAGTTGGTGTGGTTCATCATTGGGCTTGCTAGTATTCATTTCCGTATTTTCTAGTTTCTGAGGTTGCCCTTCAAAATCAGTTTGGGTTTCAAGATCCCTTTTTCTCTTGTCTGACGACTCTGCAGGTGATTGAGATTTTTTGCCAGTAGAATCATGATTTGCCAGCTCAGTTTCATGCCCAGCCCCCAGCTGCTGAGAAACACCTTCTTCTAAACTAGTTGAGGCTTCACATCTATTGGAATTTCTGGTCACATTTCCACAAGATTGTTCATCGAATATCAAATTGGGTACAAGCTCAGGTTCAAGTCCAGCAAGTCGCTTTGAAGACCGACGAGGCAAGTTGAGTTTTTGCTTCTTCTTGGATTTGATAGAGTCAATCCGAGTTTTTCTGTTCCTGATGTTCCCAATTTCAGTTTCCTGCACGACCTTGTCTCGCAGGACATCAACTACAGGAGTTGAAACAGGCCTGTAAGATGAAATACCATCCACAGGTATTTCACCTGTTAAAGTCTTGAATGCAAATTCCAGGCACGGGTCTAAATAAGAACTCCCGAAGGAAAAGAACGGACAAGGTTCTGACTTGCCTTCATCTGTTTTAATAGATTCAAGTGTCTGCAGTTGCTCTCCTGGAATAGCCAGGTTTTCGCAAGCTTTTATATTATTTGATGGCTCTCCATCAGATAGAAGGTTTGTCTCAGAAGACATACAATTTGCAGGCTCCTTTACAGGCCTAACCTCGAGCTGCTCAGATGCTTTATCTGCCAAACCATCTAACATCATAGCTTCAGCTGGAATGGCCTCGCTTTTGCAAGACTTAGTTGTTGCACTTTTTAGAGAACATTTTGTGGTCACACAATCGACCACCGGCTCAGGTTCATGCCCAGCAAGTCGTTTTGAGGATCGACAGGGCAAGTTAACCTTTTTCTTGATCTCGAATTTACTTGAATTATTCAGAGATTTTCTGAGGCTGCACTCCGTCCCGCTCCCAAGCAGGTTCTGACCTTGCAGACGGTTAGCAGGAGTTGAAACCAGTAAATTATCAGCTAAAATCCTTTTGTCTTGATATCTCTTGGAACCTGTAGATTTTGGCAAAGATGCACAACTCAAATTAGTGATTTCCTTTGTTCCAGTGCCCTTTTGAATCATCGTTTTTTCTGGGAAAACCTCAGCTTTGGGAGCTCCATCTAGATCATTTTCAGCAGACAACCTCTTCCTTTGCCTTTTCTTAAAGGCCTCAGCTTCTGCAAGTTCCGAGCTGCTAACATTTAAACTAGCCTCACCTATTGTAGCAAGTTTTGGCTTGTCATTTTCAATATAATTAGCCACTCATTCCTCAAAAACTGTTTTTATAAATCATCTCACCTTCAAAAAGTCGTCTCCTGGTTGCAGTTTTTTTCAATATTTGTCTTTTAGCTGCAGTAGAGGCCTATGGTAGAGCAATAATAAAAGCACAAACCTTAATTAGATTAAATTCATTTTCTGCATCACAACGCAAACAGCACATATAAACTGGAAAGCTGAAACAAAATAAAAACCAGTTGCATAAAAGGTTTTGCACATAGTTGCCACGTATCCCTTGCTTTGAGAGTGCCAATATTATCATCTTAATCACCACTGAAACATATGTAAATGCATATGAAACCAACATAGCATAAAATGATAATAGTTTTTATATCACCAACAAAGAAGTTTGATTTATTAAAATGTAGTTTAAACATATAATTTATCCTCTAACATATGGATGATGTTCATAATAGGACCATAATGTCATGCACCCGTTCTACGGAGATATACCCATACTTTGCTTAGCTTATTGAAGTTGCAAGCATTTTCAAAAGGTAATTCAACTAACTTTATGATGATATTTAAATGTAGTTTGATATAATATTTACATAAACATAGAGCAAGCAAATCATTGTGGTGGCATCACTAGCATTGTGCAGTTTCCTGTTAACAAGATAAAAAATTATGACAACGATAATTTCCACAATTAACCAATCTACATAGATGTATACTTACCAAGGCTTCATCATCACTGCCACTTTTTGCACGTTTATATGCATGTATACTAATCTCTCCAGTTTCCAGATAGTGCAATACAGCCCTTTTAGAACGAAATATATATCCACTAACTGGATCCGTGTAATACTGCAGCAAAAGAATATCAATGAAAATTGACACATAATAAGATCCAGATACAAAAGAACAAGCTTAAACAATGCAGTCAAAGCGAGACATTGAGTGCATGAGTTCACACACAGAATTAGGAGTGGAAAATTTTGACATGACTTGAAAGCAAGACACAAACATGAAATGATTTTAGCAGGTTAGTGTTAAAGTTACTGACATAATTATTAAATAGACTCTGTATGAGTTGATACGCACAAGAGTACTGAGGGCAACTTTTGACATGAATCATTAACACAGCACAAAAGCTAAGCAATTTAGCAGGTTAGATTGAGGATTTCGAGACAATTAATTACATAGATAGGGTGTTTAATTTACACAAACACAATATGATAACACAGATTGTCACCCCTACACAAAATGAAGGAATGAAAAAGTTAGAATTTCACTGCAAATTAAGCAAGAGTTGGAACAGCAAAATCCATACCGGATCCTTTCTAGTCCCCGATGCAGTCTTTCTAATTCTGGTTTCCTTAATCCAGCCAGGCGGTAAATCATTTGCTGTAGATCTGACCACAACCTAGATTTAAGAATGTAATCAGCACCGAATATCTTATTAAGCAAATATAAACCATAATCCATAATCAAAGGAGATAAACAACTTCAATATTCCACAAAGTATAAATATCATGCAGCAAAATATATAGCCGCCTTCCAGTTTTTAGTTAAAGGGACAATATTGTGAATCAAAGTCTTGGATATTAGAGCACCTTTGCTAGGAATCGCCGAATCGGCATTGCACCTATTTAACTAATTTATACAACACAGCAAAACGAATGTCATGACTGTCTTGTAAACATTAGGTCTTCAAGTATATAATTTTGATCAACTGGCTTCTTCCATCATTTTGATAGAGTTCAATGTTTTCTATTAACCTTTTTTTTTCTTTTTTGCAGCATTAGATGCAAAATAAAGGTTTTGGTTGTGTGCCTGGTCATCAACAAGTTTTCCACACTGCATACAGGTATCACTGCAAGAACTACGTTTACAATTCAACTTTAAATTATAAAACCAAAAATCAAAGAAGTTTGTGTGAAGGATGCATAGCTGAAGGTACTACAGTTAGAGAAGACAAACTCATTTGGAATTTTGAAATGATCATATATTATAACTGAAATATTTTCTCGACAGACCATCTATAGATCCAGATGTATGGATAACAAATTTAATTATTCATATCTTTTAATCTTATAAGTTGAAGTATCCCACCCTTTCTTTGCTCATTGGACACGAAACTAAGAATAACTGTTGGACCTTTAAACCTTGGCAGTAGGAAACTCAAGAGACTTTTTATTCTAGGGTTATTCAAGGTAGATAAATAAGGGGGTGTAAACCAACTCTGGCTATAACCAAAGGTCTTACCATCGACCCACTTCTTGGCATTAAACTTTTAACTTTTCACATCCCCAACAGACAAACACCAGGTCCACGGCATGGCCTTGTCTAAACAATATGTGGACTAAAATATTGCCATCCCTTCCAAGATCATCAGTCAGAATTCTTTCTTACATTTAGAAGTGGCTTAAACACGACTAATATTGAAGAAACTCTCAAAATAGTAGAATAATATTCCTAGCAATGATCATAAATAATAAATTATGAGCTCATAATAAAGCCAGGCTTTTCTGTTTTAGTGAAAACAGCCACCTACTGAATTTAAGGCAGTAGCTGTATGTCACATTCAATATGCAGCCTCTCACTTATCTGCTTTATCTCTTTTTTTAGGTTGTCACTTTTCCTTTTCATCCTCATATTGTAGTCTCCTAACAATAGAAAACTAGTTACCCTACTAATTACATTTAAATATAAAGTGAAAATAACTTCACATGGTACACAAATAAACTAAAACCTAGTGAGTAGAATAAGAGATCAACTGACAAACAAGAGATGAGGCTGAAAGCAAATAAAATATCAAAACTTCTCCATATAAGCAAACAAAAAAATTTAAGCATCAGAATAAGGAAGAACAAACTTTGTCTGAAGAACATGGGCCAGTGTGTGCTTGCTCCTCCTGCCTGGATTTACTCTTTTTCTTCTTTACAGATGCAAGATAACGAAGCACCTCTGGCTTTGAAAAGAATTTATATCCAGTCAACGGATCAATAAAAATCTGCAACAAGAAAATGGAGTAAAATAAGAATAAAAGGCGTTGCCAAAAATTAAGTACAATTACAACAACAGAATCAATGTTCCAGAACGGATTGATTACTAAAAAAATTATACATCCTGCAGTCCTTCCAGAGTTAACAACCATTCATTTCACACACACACATTGATTACCAGTAAATTTATTTATATAAGTAAACTAAAATACACCGCAAAATCATTACCAATATACAACTAACAATCTTCAATATGCCTACGATATGCGAATTGTGCATCAAGAAATATACAAACAACAAGAATATATAACATAACAGACTACACACATAGATGCATGCAATACACACATAAATGTATGCAATACCTTGTACTGTCTTCCAGCAGCTGAACCACTCTTTCGGGTTCTGACCTCCGTGAGCCAGCCATCAGGTAACCATTTGGAGCATTCAGTTTCTTTTGCTACACTCTGTACACATTAAACATCAATTAAACAAACAAAAACGAGAACAAGAAGTCAACCATCACAAACTCTCACTTTTATTCCACTGTACTCCAACTGCCTTTTGCTACCACCACTACTAGGTCGAGTCTTGTTGCATTTAGAGCTCTCCCTCCTAACATATTCAAGGAGATCATCTTTGTCGAAGAATCTCTTACCAGTAGTCAAATTCACGTAATACTACAAAAAACCAGGTAAAACTAAGAGCAAGTTAGTGACGGCAGGTAACAAATTAGAAACAAGTGATGTCTGGATGTTAGTTACCCTAATTTTGCGCCCGGTTTTCTGGACTTGGCGGTGCAGGGTCCAGCCGGCGGGAAGAGTTTCGGGATCATTTGCCGCCATAATCGTACCGAATTGGAGGGATCGTGAGGTGTTAATTGAGCGATTGAAATTGGAGAAGAGGGAGTGTTTGGGTGTGTGCGTGCGTGCGGTAGAGGTAAACGGAGAGAGTGTGGAAATGACAAACAAGTGAAAAGAAAAGAAAGAATGATTAATGGAGATGGGTTGTATAGTCCTCTTATGTACCCACCAAGTAGATGGAGGGCATCATACTCATGCCAACCCTCTGAGTGCTCTCGTCGCCCGACATCTGTCACCAAAGTCAATTTTGCAAACTGCACTTCCAACCAGTTTCTTACTACATTGGTTTATAAAAAGGATAAAAAGAGAGAGAGAGAAAGGTACGTTGCAAGCGTGAAAGATTATCAAGTACTATTAAAATGTAAGGATAAGAATAACAGAAATTATATAAGTTAAAATAAGGAAAATAATAATATTTTAAAAAAATATAGCTACTCCAATACGAAATATTGATAGATTGATCAACTCTCTTAAATCACATTAGGTGTTTATAAAATTAAAAATATATATATTATATAATAATATTGATAATATGAAAAGAAATGTGAAATAATAAAAATGATATTGAGGTTCCTAATACAAGCCTCACAGTTACCAACTTTCCATTCTTTTCATTAAAAAAAAAAAAAAAATTATAATTAACACACACATATATATACATATTCTTTTAGGTTTAATGGATGATGACAATCATTTGCCAACCTTATCAATTTATCAGCTTTTCCCTAAGTTGAGGCTACTTTATTGGGCTCCTATGATCACAACGTAGGGATTCCACTTTTGATCCCAAAATCATCTAGTATTCTCAGAATAAAATTTACATATATTCCATCAAAATATGTATGATTGTACGTTAACGTCTTGGGAATATAAATATTATCCTTTTATTACCAATTTTTTTCTTTAATTGACTATAGAACGCTATGGTATAATAAATGCTCCGAAATTATAATCACTTATGCAATCTCATCACCAATATTCAAGTACAACGCTATGGTATAATAAATGCTCCGAAATTATAATCACTTATGCAATCTCATCACCAATATTCAAGTACAACTTCTTTAAAAATATGTATATATATTCAAGTACAGGTTCTTGGCAAATTTTCTTTCTTATTTCCATGCATCAGGAGGAGGGACAGCATGTTAGATCACACAAATTACAAATTCAATGGAAGTTCCTGTCGGTTTTGTGCTCTAGAACATTTTTCCAATACCATCTGTCCGCGGAACAGATTCATGTACATCCATTCGATGACAATTTGTCATCAGTGAAGCCATTTGATCAACCTTATCGTACAATCCCAGGAGCCCACCTGTGTGTATAAATAGGATTTTTCTGCCCTCCCACTTCTTTGGATTCTCAGCCATGTCTTTTAACATTCCATATGCAGCTTTCCCACTAAAAGGAATTAGAAGATTAAGTCACCCGAGAATGAACTAAGAATTTGAATGTAAAGCAATTAAATTCATGGCTTGAGCGCAGATGATTTTCAGTTGACATGGTTCTAAAAGTAATGTCTGGTGTCTGGACTGGCTCTAAGTTAAAATTTCTAACTATAAATGAATTCAATTATACCATTTGACTCCTATTACTGCTAGCATTCAGTGGTCATTACCCATTGGCCATTACCAATTCCACCCCAATCCCATCCACACCCCACCCCACCACCCCCCACCCATTTTTATCTCATAAGTAATTATCAGAAAGACAATTCAGTCACGAATTTCAGGCTTTGCAGCCAAAAACTGCTTATGCTGGAAACAACAGATTACGAGTACTCATATTTAAAGAGGAGAACCGAAATCACCAAATGAGCTCATATTAACATTTTTGAAAGAGTCATTCGTGTCAGTTCTTATTCATACAGTATGTCAATTTTATTTTTTTATTATTATTATTATTATTTTGAAAATAAAGGAAATATTTCAACAGACTGAAGCCAAGAATATTGCAAAATGGTGATTAAATGATGCCTAGGGTGGAGTAACAAGAAGGATGCAAGTTCACTGTGCAAGAATGATTTGCAAGCTATGAGCAAAACAAGGCTTCTCTTCTCAATATATAGATTTATGTTTGTCTTAACTGATTTGCAATAAAAACACAAATGGAAAGAGTGATTAAAGACTGGATCTTAGTGTATATATATGAAGGATGAGACTCTGTACCTGTAAACTGGGTCAAGAACAACTCCAGTTGCTGCAGCAATTTCCTTAACAAATTTAAGTTCCTCAGATGTGTTAATCGAATAGCCTAAGCCTTTGGCCTGTGAGAAGACAAAATCAGAAACAAGAATCTTGTTATTTCAAATAATTTATCAAACTTAACATTGGACAACTGATTAAGAGAAAATGGTGTCACCCTCTCAATACAAGCTTATCATTAAATGGGCAAAATTTGCATGCTATTCAAAGGCCAGTACCCACATTAAAGACTGCACCTCATGAAATGATTCACATAACACAGTTAAAAGTTAACTTCCAGTTTCTCTTTTCTAATATAGGAATATGCATTGGGTTCAGTTACGAACCAATATGCTTGTCACGACAATTTAGTGTGGCACTCCAATCAATATAAGTAGTTTATCGCACCAGCATAATTGCCCATCATCCACAATTTTAAAGCTTTTAAGGTTCAAAAATCAAGGCTAAAAAGAAGAAAAATCAAGACACTGCAAACATTTTTGTCAATACACATGATCATTTTTCTCTCCCTAATAGAATCTACAATAACAGGATTTAAAATTGTTATCAAAAGAAAAAGATCAGATCAAATTACACTACAAAAATAAAATCTTCAAAAAGTGCCAAGAGATTGCAAGGGACTGCAATGGAGTTGTTGGTAACTAATAGATCCAAAAACTTAAGTAGGTATGTAAGTGCCCAATAATAGTATCTAAACACTCTTTAACCAATCCACTCACCAATGGGCTAGCCACATGGCTTGAGCTTAACACCGACACACACAAATTCAAATTCAAAATAACAAATACATAAAATCACGTGGGAAAACTCGAACCTAGAATTCCTAGGATAAACCAAGCTTTAATACCATGTTAACCAACAAATTCAAAAGCTTGAGCTGATAAAAAAAGATTCAACAATAGTATTTAAGCACTTTTAACAGATATTGTAGCGTTAAATCATTCAACAGATCACATTCTATTTTGGGAAACAGTATGGGACCAACGGCTGCATGCCTACCAAAATTTTTCCTTCATCATATATATGCCTACACAAAGGATTTTGGCTAATCCAACTGTAACACTCACATTTTGAACGTCAACAATATCACGTGAGTTCACGCCTGCATTGAGCCCATCAAGGAGACCTTGGGTAAAATTGTAGAAGTAATCAGGGTCATCACAAACCGAGAATGCATGAACCTACATAAAAGATGGAACAAATAAACAAATTAACATATCAACAGCAGCAAATACAAATGTAGGGTTATGTACATCTTAAACTCTTGTGTTTTGGCCTGTTTTGACTTAATTATTTGTAATTTTGTTTTTGCAATTGTCACAAACAAAACCACATGGTAGAGATTGAAAAAAGCCAAGCCAAAGTGGGACAATGTATTTGATCAATAAATATATATGAAAACATACTTTTGCCTTCAATGTGCCCAGCCACGATCCCAATGACAAACCAGCAATTGTACCTCCACTGGTTATCACAAAAAAAAAAAAAAAAATGGCAGCACAGCAATCAACAGAGTTTAAACATTTAAGCTGTAAATGTAAAAGTACATGCAAAGCCCAAAATCAATTTTTCTTTTTTAGTGAATAGCCAAGTTCCAAGCCTTTACTAATTACGTCCACATGCCAGGCCTTTAAAAACTAATAATTTCTGAGGGGCTCTAGAGGCTTTCCTTTTAAGTTCACCATCAGATTAAATGATCTCATGCTATTCTCGCATTGTTCAACAAATTTAAAGGCTTTACATAGTCTTATTTATATATTTTATCAGATATAACAGAAGTCCACTGGATGAGAGGATGACAATAATCACAACATATGCTCCTTTCACATGATATTTAAGTTAGAAGTCATGGGTAAACATAGCGAGATCCATTCAAAGAGAAGAGAGGAAGAAAAGCCTTTTAGTAAGGTAATTAACAGATGAGGAAAAAAGTACCTGCCACATGCTACAACAATGTCATCAAATTTTACTTTGCTTTCCCCAGTCTGAAGCTGCTGCTCAATCTCCCTACTTGCTTCAATATAGCCCCTGAGCAGAACTAAAAGTGTCATGCCCTAGATAGGAGAAAACAATCTATATAGAAGCAACCGTTTAAAGGGACAAGTGGGACAACTTGAACCTTAAAATAAATGAGATAAAAAAAAAAAAAAGAATAAAATACCAATCCACAGTATCTTAAAAGTTGTAGAATAACCTTAACTCGAGGCATGAAGTAACTTACAAGAAAAAATGGCTGGCAAAAGAAAAGATAGAATGATAATGACCCATATTACCAGGTGCCTAGGGAATTTGATCCACCAACAGGAATGACATATGGCTTTCTCCCTTCCTTTAGCAACTTTTCTTTTAATATATTGGTGAGAGTCTAGTTTTAAAAAAAAATAATAATAATAGTCAATATTATATAATTATACTTTGAAATGTAAAATTTGTCGTACAGAAATATTGGAAAAAGGTTCCTGGATCATAAAAGTAACATAGTTAGCAACACACAGTTTAGATACATCTCTGTTCAATCAATCAATAATACCTTCTCCTAACAATTTTAGAAAGACAGCAAGAGATGATTTCATTCATCACCTATCTTTCATTTGCATACTTGAATAGGAGGAATCTCTATTAGAATAAGAGTAAACATTTAAGAGTTTGGAACACTCCCTGTGCTTATCAATGTCATTCTTTAGAGTAGAAAAATAAACTTCCTGCAATCTGCTATCATTACCTCCTTAACACATAGATTTGTTCAGTATCAGCCAAAACTTCCTTTTGTATTATAATTCAACCTCCAATTTCAAGTTATAATGCTCCCAAAAACATGAACTTGGCAGAGTGAAATTAGCGAATAAATCATAAATTTCCCCGGAGACATATTGAATACAAATATATAATTACAAATGCACTAAAGAGTATAACATTGCCAAAGAAAGAGCAATACAACATACCACACTCCCAATTTTTCCATATTCTTCTTTCGAAATGAGCTCAATATGAGCTCCAACCAAACGTTCAACCAGTAAATTCCCAGTCAATCCAGGATCTCCGTCCACAAGAACCTGCAGCATTCATCTTCAAACACATTGTAGCTGCCTAGTAGCAATTCTTTTTCTTCTTTCTTTCTTTCTCTTTTTTTTGGGAAAAAAAAAATGCAAAAGGATTCTTAGAGATAACCTTTGATGTTCTAAGTATACAATAACAGTCAAGATTGAGATACTTAGCCGCAACAGCAGTAGCACGACAATGATTGCTTTGAATGCCTCCAATGGTGATTATACAATCTGCACCTTGAGCCACAGCATCCGCCATCAAAAACTCCAATTTCCTCACCTTGTTACCACTCATTTGCATACCAGAAAGATCATCTCTCTGTAAAACAACAAAAATTTACAAGAAGGAAAAAAAAAAAAAAAACTTCAAATACAAATTCAAATAAAAAATAATAATAATAATACAGTCAAGTACTAATAATTGATAATTATAAAGATAACGATTGCCCAAACACAAACTCAATAATCATACAATACGGACAGCTGTTTCCGACGAAATTATGGTTTTCGAGTTTAAGTGGTTTTATAAAGGTACAAATCTAATTTGTAGCTCCGCAAATGCAGAACCAAAGAATTTTGTAACAATACAAAGTTGATTATGTAGCACAACAAAAGCAGTGCTGCATTTTAGTGAAGAAGCTGTCCTCATTTTCCAAAAATAAAATCACTCTCTAACTTACACAAGCTATAAACTTTAGTCATTATGCCAATTATCAGTACCTATAAATGATATTAGCACGTGCATTAATTAGCAATAATACTAGTGGTGGTAGATAAATTGAATAAAAATAAATTAAAAGAAAACAGTATACCTTTAACCAGACTTCTGTGTTGTTGGGCAAATTCGGGAGGTTCCATTTGTGGATTGGAGTAGGAAGCTGAGAGAGAGACAAATTTAAAATTTCAATGTCATTAAAATAAATAATTATTATTTTATTTTAATCTATAATTGAATCAACGTAAAAATTGATGAGATTGATAGATGGTTACGTGGGCAAGAGAGAAGATGTGAGAGGGGAGTGGGTTGAGATGCGAAGCCCAGGAAGGAGGAGAGTAAGGTTTTCTGGTGAGAAACGTGAAGGGTGGTGATGCGGCGTCGTTTTGGTCCATTTTGGCTGAGGCTGTCAGCTTGATTATTCTCTGAGACCGGAAGATTAGGCTTTTGTTGATTGAGGAAGAAACGATCGGATTCAGATTGTAGAAGCTACTGACGCAGCACGAGCACAACATATCAGCTCATCTTTTTCTGGTGTTTGAACACTCCGCCCACTCAACTTCGCTTCCGTTTCCTTTCGTCAAGGAAAAAACAAAATATGGTATATTTTAAGATTGTAATGTTTTATGCTGCCACAAATTCATGCTCGATACGTGACTACTAATTATTATAATTAGAACAAATTGCACGAAATCTCCATGAGTTGTGTCTACTCCGTTAGTCAAATTTCGATTGGACGGTGTGGATTAATTCTAATATAAAAATTTAAAAAATATATTGAAAAAAAGGGAAAATAAAAACTTCTCCATTTTTCATTCTTCATCAACGGTGATGACATCAATTTATCCTAATATAAACCTAATTTGAAATCTTACTCTAGTAAATGCCCATTATTATCACATTTTTTCCAAAAAAAGTTAAACAACAAAAACAGTTTCGAGACTGAAGTTTAAGAACTTGTTTTCTTGATGTTCAATTGGTTCCAAAAACATTAATAATTACAGTGAAAAAATAAATAAATTGTTAAATATTCTAGTTTTAAAAAATATGTAATTTTTCGTTTGCTGTATAATTTAGATTTGATATTTTCAATAATATTAGAAAACTATTTATTACACTTGCACTTGCATTGACTTATCAATTTTGGCTAATGAGTATACTATATACAATCATGCAAAGTGAAATAATTGTAAAATTTGTGATTCAAAATTTACAAATTGATCTTGAGAAATATAATTAGTTATGATTAAGGTTTTCTATAAAACAAAGAAAAAAATGGGAAAAGTTTTTGTTTTTGTTTTTCCTTTTTTTTCAAAGTGCAAATAGTTGTTTAAAATTAATTTTGTATGTACTAATAGTTTAATTGAGTGTTTTTAGTAAATAAATGAATTTACTTTCATAAGATTAGTTTGGTATTAAATTGAATGCTTATAATAAAGAGTTTTGGTGTTAGATTTGATGCTTATAGGAAAGTTGAATTTGTAATTTGGATATATAAATCATATTTTTTGGTAACAATATCTGCACCCTAATTATAATTAATATATAAATTATCATGTTTGCGGCAATAGCTGCATCCAAATTATAATTAATATATTAATTATTATGTTATTTTATATTTTATATAATATAAGTTGATAATTCATAATATATTCATGGTTCTAAAATTCACCACTCATTATTTGATTGGTGACCTAACGAGTAGCAAATAATCAGTTACTCGGTGGGTACTTGGAGAGCACTATTTAGAAAGAAAATTATAATTTTTGAAATTTGAAAATATAAACCGACATTTCTTTATACGTTAAGGGTCATAACCAAATTATTTTCACCATACAATCAACAAGTCTTTCAAACCCTTATCTTATCTCTTTTTTCTTTCTCCTCTTTCATTCCTCTTCTCTCTCTAACATTGTCATCATCGTCGCCGTTCAAGTGAGTTGTCATCGTAACCGTTTTGAGATCATTAACTACTGGCGTCATAAAAGCCAATCCCTTTTTATCATTGTCACCAGTCATTTCAACTCTCTTTTTCTCTCCTCTGCGTAGTTAACCGTTCAAGTCCCCTTCTTTTCCAGTTCAAGTCTCTCACTCTCCTTTCATGTCGTCGATGTTATCCCTGTTGTCTCTTTTCTTCAAGTCATTGCCAAACTGTATGTGAGAGTAAAGTTTCGCTCATTGCTTCTCTAATCTTTTTTTTGTGTTTGTGATTTATTTCTTTATGGTTATTGGATATTTGTTGGGAGTATTGAATTTTGATCTTCTTTTTTTTTTTTTTGGTGGTGTTTGGGATGATTTCCGGCCAACCTTATAATGGTTGGACTTGCCAAGTTACTTGAGTTGGGCTGAGCTGTTACCTCTGATGAGCCGGACCTCTAATTTGGAGATTCTCGAATCGGTGGAGTACCGATCAGCGAAAATCTGACGAAACTCACCGAGTTTTTATACATTGAATATATTAATAAGAGTAATGTTAGGTTTTTCAAATGTTTTATCCAAATTTATGTCTAAATTATGTGACATGTAAGTTATTAAGACCCTATTAATTATCACATTATCTCATGATTTATAAGATATTGACAACTCACATATTACATCATTTGACTATAGATTTGAGCAAAATATTTGGGAAGTTTAGTTTTATTCTATTAATAAATGCATATAAGAAGTGATGACATAAATGTGAGAGATATATCAGTGCACCAATCTCAAACTTATACATTGGATATTCTATTGTTATGGAAATTTATTAATGTGAAATTTTGTTTCACAAAAATGAAAGAATAATAAAAAATTTAAATGATGAAAAAGAATTTATATCAATGAGTAATTGCATAGTTTTTATTTTATATTTGCGATATGAATTTAAATTACATATTGTTCCTTAAAGAATAATGCACACTTTCTTTTTTGTATTTATAATATGCTTTTGAATCTCATATTATTCAATTAAAAAAAAAAGGAGCATCACATTACGGTTGAAAACAAAAATGAGTATCCTACTGAGGAAATTATTATTATTATTATTTTATCATTTAGAAGGGTGATTGGGGGAAATTACATTTGACCGTTACAGTTTGACCTAATTGCATTTAGAAAAAGAAACGATGATCTCAAGTCATTACATGGCTCAAACAAATGATATTTACTTGCATTTAAAATTAAACATTTTTGTTCCCGAAGTACATATAAATTCCTCATAAATGCTTTACAACCTTATTTGTTCATGATCCCAAATCCGGGACATGAAAAAAATTATACATGGATATTTTTATGTATATATGTGATTATAGATACAAAGACTTAGACACCTCCTATTTTATTTTCGTATGTCACTTAAAAGGCAGAGTTACCCCTCTGTTTCCCAGTCAAAACATTTTTGGCTTCAGTGATCTTTTGTGCCAAATAATGGCTACCACCTGCATCGGGGTGATTTGCCTTTATCACTCTTAGATAGGCTTCATGAATCTTCTTCGTCACATCCCGTTCCCTATAAAATATAACCGAAAAATAAAATAGGAATATATTAAATCAATATGAACTGCAAACTATATTCCACATTAACTTAACCATAGGAAGATAAACTAACTATATAACAAGCCCCTTGTTAGGTTGATTTCTAATTTAAGCACAAAGTACCTTGGTATACTGCAATTTACATGTACTATAATAAGAGTCTTCTTTATAAATTTTAAGATGTGGTCCGGAATAAAGCTACCAAAAACGGGAGAAGGGATCTACACACAAATGAAAATTTGATGCAAATACTGACCCACACATAAATATAAAACGAAACCTAACCCACCCACACATAAGTGGGAAATGAAACTCGAAACTGACTCACTATTACTTGGTCCTTAAACTGTAAGAAAGAAAACAATGCAGTTGAAAGAAATCTTCTTCTAATCCGAAAAAGTGCACTATTATACAGATCACCAAAGGTTAATATCCAGGATTTAGAAATTACCTTACTCCAAGAATTAAAGCAGCTTCCCGTTTTGACATGACCTGTTCAAAGCCACCGTAATAAAATCTCCGTGCACGGGGAATCAGCGGACGAGCTTTGAATGCTTGCCATGCGGTGATTAAAAATCTTCCACCCATTGCAGCAGCCGCCACTGCAGTCCCTATCACAAGAGGAGACTCCTGAGAAGCAAAATGTACCAGCTAGTGGTCAATCATTTAAGCATGTGAATTCATCAATATACTGTAGAAAATACCTTAGCAGTCCACTATATATTGATATGCATTTAATATCCGAAACAGAAAGCAACCATCAATCCATGAAGAATCAGATTTTGGTAGGCAAGATATATCAAATCTCGACAAGATACACACAAACATAAAAACACAAGAGGCTTCATCTTTCATGCAATCCAAGAGATGTGAATAACATGATTGAATCATCATAAATAAAAAAAAAACTTATCTATTAAATTTGTTGTACGCTGAGGGATTTAATGCTTAAATACAAAACACAAAATTTCATTAAAAAAACAAAGCAAATAATAAAAATGGGAATAAATAAACAAATTATTTTTATTTTAACTGTCTGTGTAAATCAATAGTAACTAAATCCTTACGGAATTGTATAAATGAGATTCTGAATTGTATCTTCTCTTTCAGTTTTTCAAATATTTGTAAATTGATAGAAATAGGATAATAATTAAGTCATAAAGACATTAAAAAAGGAAAAGAGAGAGAGAGAGAGAGAGAGAGAGAGAAGAAAAGCTTACCATTTAAATGATTTAGAGAACTTAATTGATAGTGCTCTTTTTCGCTTTTCTTTCTATTCCTGTGACTTGCAAAGTAGATTTAGTGTGAATGATGTAAATACAAGCTTTATGTGGGTTTTGAGCTCCAAGTTTGGCTTGGGCATCAAGAAAAACCCGACAAACCGACTCTACCTGAGGAAGATCCGAGAATAAAACCCGGCAGGTATCTAAGAATAAAGTCGGTTTTTTCTTCTAGAAGATTCGTTTCCCGCAAGTGATAGCGTTTTACTCCTTTACAAACTGTCCGAACCGACTATTTATAGGAGAATTAAAATTATAAAGTTAGCGAAATTATTATAAGCAAAAGAGTTACCAAAAAAATTGGCTAAGAAAATTGTAAAAAAAAAAAAATTCCTTTTTCCCTCCATGATTGATAAAAGTACCAGAATTCTAGTACTAACGATAAGTCATCGTCTCTTTTACAAGTTATCATCTACTTTTTTTCTTTTTCTTTTTTTTTTTTCGATAATTTCTCTCACATCCGGCGATATATTGGCCGTCTGTAGTCGCACTTCTCATGGCCATTTATTTGATTCTTTTTCCTTCCTTAAAAGTGTCTTATTCGTCATCATCCCATGCAATGACCATATATTATTAATATAAAAGAGAATTATATCAACGGTTTAAATTATAAGTGAATGTATAGTAGTTATGAAATTTATTAATGTAAACCTATGACTGTATATTATTTGAAATCTAAGTAATAATAAAGGAATCAATTGTTGGAAGATTCTAATCATATTCATACGTATAGGTGATCTATAAATAATTGAATAATTTTAAATTATTTTCTTTTAAATAAGATATTAATAATAAAAAGCTAAAGCAATTTTCAACATTGAATTATTTTAGTCTATGTGAATAAGTCATATAGAATACATTCAAAAATAACTGGGGTAGTCGATAATTGGATCCAAACGTTGTTTCGTAGAATAATTGGACAATATGATGTTATAATATGTAAGCACATACAATAAAATATGATAAGAATTTGTAATAATAAAAAGAGCAAATTGCAATTTGACTACCCAATTGAAATATATTTACGGACGAAATTACTGTTTTACTTTTATTACAATTGACCCCCCTGCCGTTAATAATTTTCCGTTAAATCTAACATCAAACAGTAAAAAATAACGAAAAGACCATAATAGCCTTAAATTAATTAATTAAATAAAAATTAATTAAAACAAAATTTTAAAGATATATATTAAAAAATAATAAAATAAATAAAAATTAAACATTTATTCATCCATCAATCTTCTTCCTCTTCAAAGTCATCGATCATCAATCTTCTTTCCAGTTCAAAATCATTAGTCTTCTTCCTATCCCTTGTCTCTCTCCCTTTTTATTTTCAAGTTCTGGAAACTAAGTCTGAAAACCAGTCCAGTCTGGAAACCCAAGGAAACCCAGAATTTGGGTTTCCAGTCGCACATAATCAACTGGAAACCTAAAAAATGGCGTCAAACATTCAAAAAATGGTTCCAAACATCATCAACCAACCACCCAACATCATCAATCCACTCTTGGAAACCCAAAAAATGATCCCAATTATCATCAACCATCATTTAATCTCCCACAAAATCATCAAACCCAAATCTCCTACAAAACTGTCAATCGAACTGGAAAAAACCAACATAATCAACAACATAATCAATCACTCAGAACTGGATTCTGACAAACCAAGAAATCTGGGTTCGTCATGAACCCAGAAATCTGGGTTCGTGACGAACCCAAAGTCACGACCCCAAATTTCTGAGTTCGAGACGAACCCAGATTTCTGGGTTCCTGAGAACCCAAATGAACCTTCATCTGGGTTCGAATCGATGAACCCAGATGGAGGTTCATCTGGGTTCGACAATGAACCCAGATGATGAAGGAGAAGAGAACGGCGACGAGAAGAAAGGAGAGGAGAGACGAAAAAAAAAGGGAAGAGAGCAGCGGCAGAAAGGAGAGCGGCAGCAGAGAGGGCAGAGGAGAGCAGATGAGCACGGCGGACGGAGGAGGGGCGAGGAGATGAGAGCGACGGAGAGAGGCAATGAACTGAGAAGAAGAAGAAAAAAAAAGAGACAGGGACGGCGAGTCAAGGACGGCGACGGTGAAGGCAAAGAAAGAGAGAAGCCAGAGGGATGAAAGAGAGAAAGAGAGAGAGAGAACCTGATTTATTTTAAATTTTTTAAAATTTAATTTAAAAAAAATAAAATATAACATCAAATGACACTTTTACCCCTAAGCAAGTTAAAACTAACGGATATCCATTAAGACAGGTGGGTTAATTGTAATAAAAGTGAAATTGTTATTCCATCAGTAAATATGTTTCAATTGGGTAGCCAAATTGCAATTTGCTCTAATAAAAAATAGACAAAATTACGATTTAGCCTATCGGTTGGAAAATAATTGCAAATGGAGTCATATTTTGCTGTTAATTATAATTTAGTCTACTACCATTAGAGAATCTCGATTAAAATTAATTGAGATAGGGGTAAAATTATCTTTTGATTTTATTTTTAATTTTTTAAAAATTTCTATTTGATATGTGAAGATTAAATTTACAAAAAAATAAATAAATAAATTGAAATTAAAATATTAATCTTCAAAGATCGATCATCTTCAATTATCATCTGTCTCCATCCTCAATCAGCTTCAACATCTTCCAATTTAGAATCATCAATCATCTTCCACATAATCTTCTCTCCATTTTCTCCATCTTTCTTTCTCTTCTCTCCCCTTCTATTTCTCTCCCTCATTTATTCTCAATTATAGGTTTCCAGCACATGAAAATCCAAAATTCTGGGTTTCAAAGCATCCTAACTGAAAACCCAAAAAGTAGCCCTAGACAAAAAATGAACAAAATATCGATCATCTTCAACAACATATATATATACATTTTAAAAAAAAAAAAAAAAAAAAGTCAACAGTCTTCAACAATAGAAATTGAAAAAAAAAAAATTCAACAAATAAAGTGGATCAAAGCCCTAAAATCAATCCAAAACCCCTAAAATCATCGAACCCAAAGATCCAAAACCCCCAAAATCATCAAACCCCCAAATTTATCAAAATCATTTTCGAATTTAGATGAACCATCGTATGGGTTCGTTGAACCTAGATGAAACTTCATTTGGGTTCATGAAATCTAAATAAAGCTTCGACCTAGATAATGAAAATAGAGAAGAGGAAAGGAGATAGAGAAAAAGTGAGAAGAGTGAGAATGTCGGTCTCTCGTTGGTCGAGAGAGAGAGAGGAAAATGAGGAGTGGTAGCAAGAAATAATGGGAGAAGGAGGAGGGGCAGCGAGATGATAATAATTTTAGGAGAATGGGATATGGGTTCATTTTTAGGGTTTTTAATTTGATCTCCACATAGACAGTGAAGATCCGATAAAGAACTGTTATTTGACTTTTATTTAATTTTTCAATTTTTAAAATGAACAATGAAAATTTGAAGAAAAATTTGTTATTTAGTTTTTTATTTTTTTTTAATTTCTTTTTGTAAAATAATTAAAAATATGATAACATTTTGATCCTTTTATCAGTTTTCAGTTAATTCTAATAGAATTTTATAACTGTAGTAAACTAAATTATAATTAATAGTAAAATATGACTCCCTCTATAATTATTTTTAAATCGATAAGTTAAATTGTAATTTAGTCTATAAAACATAATACAATACAACATAATACATAGGTAGGCATTCCTAATAATAATACATAGATAGGCTGTATGCATGGTTAGGTTCTACATCTATATCAATTCATTAAAAAAATTTTAAAAAGAAAGGAGACAAACTAAAAAGTAATGCATTTTTTTTTTACATATACAAAAACATGTTCTTTTATATCTTAAAAAATAAATATGTATGGTGGTTGACAATTGTCATCGTTGGGCTATATGCCAATCGCCTCACATCAATCTTTGGCACGGTTCTACGCTAAGGAGAACCAAAAAAAAAAAAAAAATGTTCTCCTACCTTATGTGCGGGTTGTCCTCTCATCCTTATATGAGTCACTCTCCCACTTGTATAAGCGGATCTCTTTCATATGAGAGCTGCGCTCAGGACTGCGTCATTCGTATTCTTATTTCGATTGATTCCGATAGTCCTCTGAACTAGTCTCAATCTTTAAAAAAAAAAAAAAATTATAATGACTCATTTTAATTATTTCAATATATAAATACATGACGAAATTAATGTTATGAAATCAAAACATATTTTTCAATAAATATGAGGTTAATTAATACAATCAAATAATGATTAAAATGATGAATCGCATGACTACCCTAATATTTGTCCTCAGTGCATGAAGGGGAAATTTTTACTCATAATTACACTAATATATCTACCTTTAGTGGGTTAACTATTAAATCTAGTCATTGACTATGTTATCCCCATGAAATGACTAACTTGCCCCTAGGTATTTATTTCATTATTAATTATGTCATTTTTAAGCATTTTATTTATTTTATAAGAATTCAACTAAAAAAGAAAAAAAATCATTTATCAATCAGTATTAATATAGAAATATAGTATAAAACTCCTATTCTCCAATCAAAATCAAAATCAAAACCTCAACTTCCTCTTCTTCAATCAAAATTAAAATACAAACTTACTTAACTTCAATCAATTCCAAATTTAAAGTAACAATTACTTAATCAATTGACTCCAAGGACAATAAAAGAAAAGAAACCAAAAACTAAATCAATTCCAAGCAAGAGAATAAAACAAAACAAAAATAGAGAGATACTTCATCACTAATGGAGATCTACTCTATCAAAGATGAGTTTTGTTCCATCTCCAATAGAGATGATCTATTAGAAGACAGAATATCATTCCATGTCTCCATCAAACATGGAGTAACTTGCTCCATTTTAATAAAGTTTATCCATCAAAGATGAAGACATTTTGTCAAATATGGAGATACTCGGCTTTGGTGGAACATATCTCTATTAGTGATAGACATGAAAAAATAGTTCCAACATCTTTGACTTAGATTTTTTAGTTAAAAATATAATTTTTTAATATTTTTAAAAATATTGTATTTTTTAAAATGCCATTTATGAATGGTGAGAAATGGTTGACATCAAATAATTTTCACACATTAAGGGGTAAATAGATTTTCACCCTTCTTCCAAAATTTATAAAGGCAACTCACGAATGACCGGGGATATTTTCCTCCGTGTGTAATTAGTGAAAATATTGGGGTTTCTATGAAAATCTCTAAATAAAAACTAAATAGACAAACTCTTACGTGTCGTGTAGTTTTTTTTTAATTATTTTTTGTAGTGTCCGCCTGTCAGTACATAGCAAATCACAATCCACGACACAAGGAAGGCGAGGCAGGCCAATCTCTTGTTCCACGGCTGACTTTTCAAGGACTTGTTAAAGTCAGCTGTACTCCAAATTCACTCTTCCTCACACCTCTCTCTCCCTCTCTCTCTCCCTCTCTCTCTTCAATCTCATCAGTTTCCCTGCATTTTTCATTACGTTTACCTCGTCTTCTTCTTCCTCTCTCTCTCTTTGTATGCAATCCACTACTTAGTTCCTCAAAAAGCTGACACGTTTTGGAATTCTGGGTGTTTGCTATTTTGGTTGCACAGTTGGCATCTGACACTTGGTTTCAGGTTCACCCAGTTTTGTCTTGTTTTGTCTCTACTTAATAAAGTTTATTTTGATGATTCTTCTTTTACTTATGTTTGTGATTGGGTGTGAAGTATGTTTGGTTTTTCTTCAAAATGCAGTTACTTTAGATACATGAATAACGTTTCATAGTTACTTCAGATACATGAATTAAGTTTCATAGTGTTATAAAATCAGTAGTTGCAAAGATGATATGGGTTGTGTTAGAATTTGGGCGATCAATGGTAGCTTAACAAGGAAAAACAAACCAATCAGTGTGTCCAATACTGCAGATTCTGTCACATTTGTCTGAACTACATATTGATATGTGCTAGATAACTGCTAGACCAGAAGCTTATAGGTAACAGCTCAAACAATAACGTATGTAAGCACTCCAAAACACTTTCGCACGTGCAAGGCAAACTAGTTGTCGTGTAGATGGAATCTAAATTATCCATCTTTCTGCTCCCTGTAGTGTAGTATTGAGCTTTAGGTTGGGGTCTAAACTAAAATTCTCGCTTATACTAGATGAAATATGTTTTATGTTAGACTTGCTCTTCTTGGCATCATGACATATAGAAGTCAAGTTTTCTATATTGGTTACTGAAACTGGAACTTTGCGTTATTTTCATGCATTGTTCTCTATTTCTTTATTTAATATATAGTAAGATTATGTTTATTTCTCTCTGTCGAATATTGTTTGTGAACCTTGAATGCTTAGTCTATTTTATATTTTATTGCAGGTCCATTATTTGTATAATGGCTGATTATGAGAAAGATGAGGCACCAATGCTATCGGATTCCCATCCGCAATTGTCGGATGAACATGTGGATTCTCGATTGCAGATGTTTGCTTCCAGGGCTAGGAGTGCATCAATGTCCATTCCAGAGAACTCCACAGAATACTATGGAACTGAGGCTAACCTTGTTGGCCATACTGGTCCACTACGGACTGAAAGAAGAACACCATTTATACAGATGAGTGGTCCTTTATATGTTAACCGTCGACCTGACAACATTTTCCACCCAACTCAAGGAGTTCTAGGTCTTCCGACAACAGAATCTAAGGTAGAGAGGTTTCCTTCCATTAATGGAAGGGACCAGAATGATTGGCATGATGACATCTATGCCAGAAAAAATGAACATTTATTGAGATCTGGACAACTGGGAATGTGCAATGATCCTTACTGTACAACCTGCCCGACATATTACAATTTCAAAGGAACACAACCAAAGATCTCAAAAGGTTCCGGTTTATTTGATCCTAAGGTACTTTTCTTTCAGGCTAGCAGAAGATTCTCTCTGATGCTTTCTTCGTGTCATCTTCTATGATGTACTTCCAATTCAATTTCTTGAATGCATCATCAAGGTGAAAAGCTTTTGGCTTGATAAATGTTTTGATATAAGTTCCAGTCATGTTAGTTAATGCTGTTAAATGTCATAGGCAAGGGTGTTAATGGTGGCTATCTTTCAGAATTACACAAGCACAAAAACATACATGTATACTCACATACTTTCACTAAAAAGAAAAAACAATTATCCATGCATTATGTTTTGCCGAATGAATTTATTCTATAGAAGATTAAAAACTTGAGATCTTTTAGCAAATTCCTGAAATGTTGAAAGCTTACGGTGCTGTATTGGAATTAGAATTTCCCTCTGTAGCTCTTTTGAATGGGCAGCAAGCAGCCTGTAAATAACTTACCTCTGTTAAACAGCTTTGGCAATTACTGGCAGTATTTGCAGTAGATAGTTATCAATTACTAAAATGGTTTTCATTATGCTCTATAACTATATGGTCTCTAGTTCATTTTATTCATTCAACTATTTTTTAAGTGTAATTCTCTGTTTTTTTTGTTATCTGGAATGATCTTATGCCAAAACTTATAATTTATTCATGCTATTTTCCATATCTGTGCTTGTTTGCAGTTTCACAATGCTCTCTATGGAGATGCCAAAGGTCGGGCTAGGAGATTTATTTCTTTTCTGAGTTCATATGTGCCTGGAATCATGAATCCCCATGCTAGAGTTGTTCAGCTATGGAACAAATTTTTTGCCATCTCTTGCTTGGTGGCAATTTTTGTAGACCCTTTGTTTTTCTTCTTGTTGTCTACACAAGGGGTATAGTTCTATCTATTTTTGGCTATCAAAGTGTCAAGTTAATTTGTTTTTATTCATTTTATGTCTTTGAGTGTTTCCATGAAAAGGCCTTAAGATTTCAAAGTCAAGACATCTTCCACAGCCATTTAGACCTGTCCCTAACTTGTTCTGCATGTACATGCCATACGACATCGTAAATTTAGTCAAGCAACAAAAGTCTTATTCTGTGATGCACAAATGTACATATTTGGGGTCCAGAGCTTAAGTCAAATGTGTCACACATCAATTCTGTGTCTAATTACTGCCTATGTGACCTGGTTGGGTGTATGACCTCAAAAAGTAAAACAGGAAGTAAATGTAGTTGTAGAATAAAAGCTGCAGAGAATTATGCATCATGGTACCCATTTGTAGACATGTTTTTCCCTTTGATTTGCCTACAATAAGTAGAAATGCATGGAAATAATTCTAGTAAGATTGATATTCATCAAACTAATTAGCATTTTTCTCTATGATTATTTCAGTATCTCCTGTGATTTTGAAAGCACATTCCCCGTCAAATTTATGGAGTCCTTTATTTCTGGTCTTCTATGAACATTGAAGAATAGCTAGTTGATCACCTTTGATAGTATTGTTAGTTGTTACTTTATCTAGCAGACTGATTGAGTGTTGTTGTTGTTGACTTGTGTGCTATTTTTTGTGCTTGTTAAGCTTTGAGTGCCCCAACTTTCACGTACAATTCTTGATTTGCTTGTTTTTTGGTGTGTGCTATTCCTCTTATTTTATTACTTGTACATTATTCTTACATAACTCCTTTTTGTGCAGGATAATAAGTGCATAGTCCTTAACTTTCCAATGACAATGACAATTGTGGCTTTTAGAAGCGTGCTCGATTTCATATACCTTCTGAACATGCTTCTTCAGGTGATTATTCGTCTCCTTTAGAACGTCTTTTTTTTTTTTTAAAAAAAAAAAAAATTGTTTATCATCAGATTTGTTAGTTCTGCAGTCTTCTTACTGCTAATGAATTTTCTGGTCATCAGCAGCACCGTTAGATTTCCTTTAGTATTGCTTAGACATCATTGATGAGTTGTACGTTCTCTCTCTAACAATCTTTGCAAGTACTATAGTAGGGCTCAGGCAGTCAGGTTGATGTTCCTTGGGATATTAAGTTATATCTGTGGGCTCAGAATGTAAAGGAAAAGATTAGAAACACAGTGACCTGAGTTGCCAACTTACGTTGGGTTTCTTGGCTCCTAAGATGGGAGAGTTTGGATTGAGCTCAAGTTTTCTAGGATTGAGCTAAGGCTGATTTAAACTGGGTGATCTTTAAACAGATTTTTTGGTTTAACTGAGGTATTGCTACAGCACCAATGATATTGTTCTATATGGAGAAGACATTTCTTTGATAATTTGATAAACACAAACAATTTACCAATTTATGATTTTTTTACTGGCAGAAAAATACACTGAAACTAGTTTTCTTATTTCTTGACCTAATATAATCCAAAGTCAAGTTTGCAGGTATTTACTATTTTATTTCAGTCTTAGATGTACATGCAAAGGCTTCATATTGTCTTTTATTATTGTCTTTCTAGATTATTTAGTTCCAAAAACATAAAGCTTGGCGTTATCCTGGGGTGCTGAGCAAGCTGTTTTGTTTTATGATTTCTTATATATGTACACACACACACACATACTTACATACAGACACACACACACACACACACATACGTATGTAAAACAGTGCCAGTCATTAACAAGGCAACACCAATGGAAGAATAAGAATTCTTTGATTTGTGATCGGATTTGGAAAGCCAAGCGCTATTGTTATTGAAAGATTTCATTTTAGTTATCCATTGCTGTTGTATTTGTTACCAAATGTTTTCTATGGTATGTTCTTTAATTGTTATTAAGTAGGTTTGGCCGGGGCTGTTATGTAGTCCAGCTTTGATTAATGACCAACGTATCTGATCTTCATTTGCGTTTGTGCTTATTTGAGTAATTGTATGTTTTATTATGCAGTTTAGGCTGGCATATGTGGCTCCCGAGTCTAGGGTGGTTGGTGCTGGGGAGTTAGTTGACCATCCAAAGAAAATTGCTCTCAATTACATATATAGATACTTTTTTATCGATTTATTTGTTGTATTACCACTTCCTCAAGTGAGTTTATGTTATCCAACCTTTCTGTAGTGACTTCTTATTTTCTTGCTTTACTTATAATTAATACGTTACATCTACATGCATAGCATAGAAGAATCTACATGCATAAGGCCCTTAATCATTGGCCAACAACTCACTACCATGTAAAGATGTTGGTAAATAGAAGTGTGGTGAAGGCTGAGTATTATAAAAGCAACTGTTTAATAAAATGTGTGTATGTGTGTGCACATGTGCACACCTATGAGTGTGTGTTTGGTGGGCCGGTTAAAAGGTAACCTTTTCGTCGTGTTAAGTTATGCTCAGAGAGAGATTGTTTTTTGCAGATATGTCTTTAGGCCCAGTATCTAGAAAAAAAAATATGAGGAATGAGAATTTTAAAGCTAACATTTTTTTAAAAAAAAAAAATCAATTGGATATGATAACCACGGGCAGCTATGATATTGAATTTACGTATAACCTTCTTTAGCTGATTCTTTTTGTGTGGTTTTCCTGATTAAACATGAGATTACCACAGAACCTTGCATGGCATTGAATATGGAACCATCAATTAGACCAGTACACTAATACTTGAGATGGGTGATTCGTTAGATAATTTAAAGCTGATCCTTTATCTCTATATTCTTTGGCACTAGATTCAAGGACTAACTACTGAATCACTATGAAGAAATAGAGATTTATTGGCATGCTAACAGTTGATAAATACGTGTGATAGCCATATTAAATTGCACAAGTCAACAAATAAGGATGGATTCATTAACATATGAATGATAATAAATATATGAAAAGAATATACATGTGAGGTTACAAACAGTTAACTGTGTCCATTTATTGATTGGCGTCCACAAATTACAGTTTATGCTTCATTTTGATGTTGTTATATTGACTATTCCCATCTTGTTATATGGTGTTTCCTTCACTTGTTTGCAGATCATGATGCTGTTGGTCTTACCACAGTTTGAGTCAGCAAATGATGCCAAGAATCTTTTACGTGGCGCAGTACTTGTTCAGTATGTTCCCAGGTTATATAGGTTTCTACCACTGCTTGCCGGTCAGTCACCAAATAGCTTGATATTTGAGTCGGCATGGGCGAATTTTTTTATAAATCTTCTCACTTTCGTGTTGTCCGGTCATGTTGTTGGATCTTGCTGGTACCTCTTCGGGTTACAGGTACATAAAGGTGGTCATAACGTCAAAAAATGCATTTCTTATAAACAATTTTTTTCTGTACTTATTGTATTTGTAAGTTTTTATAAACTCTCATATGCTCTACTTTTGCATGCACTTCAATTGCTGAACCGTTCACAGGACACTTGTGATTTTGTTTTGGCCATCACTAACTTGAGAAGTGCAGGCATTTTGTCATTAATTCTGACGATCTTTTGTTTATATAAATTTGTATTATTTTATCTAAATTTATCATGCATTTAAATTTGTGTATAATGGGCTTGGTCTGTGTTATAAGCTCGTTGTGCACCTAAAGGGTGTGTTAAAGATTAATGCTGTTGTTTATGTTATTAACTGCATACTTAAGCTTTTGGGTTTTGCAAGTAGTTAGTGCTGTTTACATGGGACGAACTACTAATTTCTTTTAGTCACTTGGTATTTCTCCAGTACTTTAAATGAAATTTTTGTTTCATGTGAAATCAAAATGCTAATGTAGTGTGTATGCAAAAAAAAAAAAAAAAAATCTAATGTAATATGTTTTATTACTTTAAGCAAGAAAATTGAATCCTTCTTTTATATAGTTAAATTGCTTAATATTTTAACCTTAAATGATTATATGCTGGTGTACTTGTTTTCTTTGTATAGATTTCAGATACTTCAATATGATGTGAATGTATATGCAATTATAAATGCATGCAAATATGTGATGGAAAAGAGTTGTTTATTTACTCTTCTTTTTCCCTTCTCTTTCTTATACCAGAGGGTTAATCAATGTCTTCGAAATGCCTGCCATTACACGGGCAGTCCTTCCCAATGCATGGGATTTATAGATTGTGGCCATGGGAATGCTATTGAAAAGTTTAAGAACAGTTCAGATTGGAACCACTGGAGAGAAAATGAGAATGCTACCTCTTGTTTTAATGATACAGAAAATGGTTTTTCTTATGGAATTTACACTCAAGCCGTCAACCTTACCACAATCGATTCCATCGTCACCAAATACATATATTCATTGTTTTGGGGATTCCAGGTACTCTCTTATCACCTCTACATTTTGGCTATTGCTTTGTGTCAACTAAATTGACTTAAGGTTGAGCACTTAGTTATACACCAGTCAGAAATAGGTGATCAGCCTTAATTTAAAATTTGTCTTCTAGCTATGATTAAAACATGCAGAACTGCCTCTTTAGAGGCTTAATATTGCTGTCTTGCCTCAAGGTTTGAACAGAAGCTGAGCAGGCCTAACAACGTTGTCCCACATTTTATACTTTGATGTGTATCAGAGTGTCAGTAGCAACCATTGTGATTTTTCTGTTATCACATGAAGTTGAAAGACTCTTTCCTATTTGAGATAGAAGAAAGAAAAAGAATGATCTTATTAAAGAAAAATTGAGAAAACATTTTGATAACCAACTCACATCAAAATGGCATCTAATTTGCCTATGTAAGGCTGAGATTTAAGCTCAGATTTGATTGCATCATTTTAATTTCCAGTTAAATTCATTTCTTGTTACTGATTCATTTCTACTGCCATTTTACATTAAGCATTTTTCTGGTGTGCAAAACTCATTTGTTGTTACTACAGGAAAACTTATCTTGATTTGTCATATATGATTGCAAAAATATGAACTTGAATACTTCTTGTTGACATTGACATTTTGTTTTCGGTTTTAATTATTAAAGCAAATCAGTACGCTTGCGGGAAATCAAACACCCAGCTATTTTGTTTGGGAAGTCCTTTTTACTATGGGCATCATAGGACTGGGGCTCTTGCTCTTCGCTTTTCTCATTGGAAATATGCAGAATTTCCTCCAGGCTCTTGTAAAGAGGTGAAAATTTCTACTAAATCCTCTTTTTTTAAAATCGTCGTAACAAATTCAATTTGAGATGAGGTATATTGCATGACAGTTGAATGTTGGCATGGTTGATTGGTTGACAAAAAAAAATCTCTGATACGTTTTTAAGAAAGAAATTGTTCCTATAATGGATGGCTTTAAGGGACATGGTCTTCTAATTTTGTATGACAAAGAAAATATAGTATAGGTGAGGTTTATATCTTCATAAAATTTTGTTCAATGATTTGAAGGGCAGTAATTTTGCATGTTTATGATGTTTTGTGCAACTGAAATGTTTGACTAATTTTTTTTTTGTTTAATTGATCTCTAATATTTCGAAAAAAAATTGTTGCTTAATAATTAATCCTTCTTTTGGCAGGAGGTTAGAAATGTCACTGAGACGTCGTGATGTGGAGCAATGGATGAGCCATCGGCGCTTGCCTGAAGAACTTAGAAGGTATTATGTTTCCTTGTTCCTATATACATTGTTACTTGTCCCCAAATAATAACTTCAAACCTGATAGTCTTATCGTGAATCACCTAAATGTTGTCTATAGAGCACTACAGTTTTGTGAATATATTCTGCCATGTTTAGTATAACATGAGACATTAATATGAATGAGAAGAAGAAGAATATTTTTTTGAATATACCCTGCCATGTTTAGTAGAACATAATACGTTAATACGACTGAATCCCAAAAAAAGACAGTACTTCTTGAATGACTGCAAAATGCAAAGCCTGTATGAGATTTGTATGATACTGTACTTACATTTCTTTTATACAATCTTTTGCTCTTACTAGGCTTGATTATGAATTGAATCTGAGCAAATATGTAACATATTTGATGAAGAATTTTATACTCTAAAATAAAGTCCGTGTTATATTTGTATTCATCAAAACCAAATAATCTCATCATATGCAGCATTTTTCAATAATGACCCATAAAATTGTTCTACTGAGTAGGCAAGTACGAGAAGCTGAAAGATACAACTGGGCTGCCACCAGAGGGGTGAATGAAGAAACGTTCTTTGAGAATTTGCCTGAAGACCTTCAGAGAAATATAAGACGCCATCTTTTCAAATTTGTTAAGAAAGTGAGTATGAGAATGTCCAAGTTCACTAAGTTTTTTTGTATGTCTGGTTCATTGGTCACCGTCAAAACATATCAATTATTTCAGCTCTCTAGTAGAACTGATGAATTCCAACATCATCAGCCATGACAGTAGACCCTTAAAGCAATATGACATTCTCTTTTTGGGAAATGAAAGATATTGGATAAGTGTTTCATGCATACTCCAAGAGTCTGAAAATGTGTTATTTGCAGGTTCGGATTTTTGCGCTCATGGATGAGCCTATATTAGATGCTATTTGTGAGAGATTGAGACAGAAGACATACATTAAAGGAAGCAAAATCTTGGATCGTGGTTGTCTGATAGAGAAGATGGTGTTTATTGTGCGTGGGAAAATGGAGAGCATTGGAGACGATGGGATTCCATTTCCCTTATCCGAGGGAGATGTTTCTGGCGAGGAACTTCTTACATGGTGTCTCGAACATTCTTCAGTAAACAGAGGTATAATTATGATTATGACCACCTTTAATTAATTTCTCCTCTAGACTCACAGGCACATTTGAAGATCTCAAAATGTTGGCTAGTCAACCAAATTTTCCATACACTAGAATGTCTTGGCATGAAAATTCAAAGCATAATTTTGTGTGGTCTATGTTGCAGATGTGAAGAAAATTAGGATCCCCGGGCAGCGGTTGCTCAGCAACAGGATGGTGAGATGCTTAACAAACGTGGAAGCTTTTTCACTCCGAGCAGCAGATCTTGAACAAGTTACCAGTCTTTTTGCAAGATTTTTGCGGAACCCTCGGGTTCAAGGAGCCATAAGGTTTTTATCTATGTCAACTCATATCCCGATTCATCTAAAAGCAAAGATTTTCCATGTGTACAACAGCTCGGTAGTTTTGTGTTTGCATCATCATTATGCATCTAAAAGCAATGATATTCCAAGTAAACTCCATTACTTGGAAAGCCTCTAATCTCATTCCCAAGTAAAAATGTGGAAGCAAGGGTGCTTTCTTGGGATGTTTTTATCAATAAATGCAATTTTTGTTTTTTGTTTGTTTGTTTTTTTTTTTTTCCATGCATAACATAATTATGTCATATTGGTTTCGTGATAGGTACGAGTCACCCTACTGGCGAGGCCTTGCTGCTGCCCGGATTCAGGTAGCATGGAGGTACAGAAAGAGACGTCTAAATCGTGCAGATACCTCTCAATCGGATTCGAATCATTCTTCCAGTCGTGCAGATACCTCTCAACCGAGTTCAAATCCTTTTTGCCGATAGTATGCTGGTATTGTCTGATAATTATCTTGTATGCTAGTATATATGCAGTACAGATCACTCTCAAATGGTATGATCGCCTTCATAGTGCAAACTTCATGTAATGTATTACCGCAAATGAACTTAGAGAAAAGATCATTTTCATATCTGCATTGCAAAAAAAAAAAAAAATCCATCCTATATTCAATGTATCATATATGTACCAGTAATGTAATTTTTGGTATTATTTATATTGGAAATTAATGCTATTTCTCTTTTCTTACTTTTAGATTAAACGTTTAGATCAACTTGCAACTTGATATATTATTATAGCAAATTTTATGAACAAATTTTGGATTTAAATCATCTTACATGGACGTATTTTGCATCCAGGCTGCATTTCTTCCACATTATTGAATTCTTTGCGTAGCATATATCTTGGTTCATGTGAAAGCCTGCTTGTCTTTAGGCTGGGTGATAACTGATAACGTAAAATGTAGAACCTCATGCTGTCATACTTGACTTACTCTAATTAGTGTAAGATGCTACTGCGGATGTTACTCTTCAACAATTCCTTCATTTTTATATGATGATCAGTTTGAAAATTTTACAGTTAAATTTGGATTAATAACTTATATGTACTCTTTACCTTGTAAATTTCGTAGTTGAATTGAGATAGGAAACTAAATCATTAAAATTTTATTCAAAATTCAAGTTTGTTTATAGCAAGAAACTATGAATAAATTTAAGTAATTAAATATTTTAATATTAGAGTAATATATACGTATACTGCTAGGTTCCCAAATATATCATATATTAAAGTTGAATTACTTCACAATTATATATATATATGTATATATAATAATTTTATCATTAGTGTTTTCTAACTTTAAAAAGTGAGGACGAATTAATCAAATTTATTTGTTATATTCTCTCTCTTAAAAAAATTATTTTTTCTATTTAATTCACATATAATAAATGAATTTGATTGAGAAGACACTAATGATAAAATTACTATATATATGTGGTTTTTATAATAAGGTATATGTAATTTTAAAAAATAAGGATCAACGAATCAAATTCATTAATTAGATTTTCTCTCCTAAAACAAAATATCTTTTTTATTTAATTCAAATGCAATGGATAAATTTGATTGGTTGGTTCTTAATTTTTAAAATGAGGTATATCTAATTGTAAAAACATTACATATATATAAGAATGATCGGAGGATATAAATTTTGAAGCAAGTTTTAACATAATTTTATGGTCTAATGGTTTAAATCTACCAACATGTCTCAATTTTAATTTTTAGATTTTCAATATTCTCTTTCCATTTTAATTTAATATTTCTTTAACATTTATTTCTCCCAATCTTTTCTTCTCCTCCTTCTCACATCTTTATTTTTATTAATGGTGTGTTTATTTCATGAATTAGAGAATGAGAATGGAGAATGAGATTGATTAATAATGTTTACTTTTTAAATTCATTTCGAAATAGGAATAAAAGTGTGGGTTTCATATCAATTTAGGGTTTATGGAATAAAAATCTAATTCCCTTACCCCACTTAGATATCTCATTCTCATTCTCAAATTCAATGTAAAAAATCTTTTATAATATTCTTTTTTTAAAAAAAAAACATAAATATTATTTTGCATATTGTAATTAATCTATAATTTTAATCAATGATATTTTTATAATTTGTAATTAATTAATTCCAATTCTAAAGTAAAGTAAACAGATCAATATTCTCATTCCAAACCCTACTTGGGAATCTCATTTTCATTTTCAAATTCAATATAAAAAAGCCTCTTATATTTTTCTTAAAAAAAAAAAAAACATAAATACTTTTTGGAATATTGTAATTAATCTAAAATTTTAATAAAAGATATTTTTATAATTTGTAATTAATTTATGCCGATTCCAAAGCAAAATCACACTACTCAATAGAAATATTGTTGATTCCGATTTTGATTCTAATTTCTGTAATTAAAATAAACAATTTATTTTGATTCCGATATAACATTCAGATTCTAAGTTATTCCGATTTTAGATCATTATGATTCTCAATTCGATTCCTCTAATTAAAGTAAATACATATTTTACAAAATGTGGGTTCAGGCCAAATGGAATGAAATTTGAGAAAGCAAGACTTAGTTAAAGTTAAAATGAGGTCATGTTAAAACAAGATAGATAACTATTATGCATGAAACGAACTTACGAAAGTTTTTGTGTGCTTCTAGTTCTAGAGAGGAGAAAGATGAGCCAAAAAGGGAGGTGTAAGCACCATATAAACTAAAAGGGATGAACTTGGTGCACTTAGTTATGTTGACACCAGATTGATACCGGACAGAAAAACTCTAACATTTAAGTTAAAGTTATAATCAAAGATAGATAAAAATACCAAAAGAAAACATACAACAAATGACTAAGAGTAAGGCGTACAATGAGCGATGGTGATTTGATTGCTAAGATAAGATGATGTCATATAACATAAAGATAGAGACGTTTACTGAGTATTAATGGAGAATTTGGTAGAGTGGCAGTTAAGTAGCAAAATGTCTCCTCTCCTCACTGGTGGCTTCTGTTTTATAAGAGGAAAGTGATCGTTATCGAGCTATAATAGCTCTTGAGATCAAAAGATCGGTTTCCTTGATCCTTGCCCCTACAATTAATTAGTCAAACCCATATTTAATTAATCAACTTTCACATTAAATTGGTTAGATTTGACAAAGTATTTCAATTGGTCATGGGCTTTTAGGCTTCAGTTTAATTGGATTGGATATAGGCCTAAACACTTAGGCCGCGATTGTGGACTCTATTTACAGCATATCTTGGGCCCGTACTTACCCATTTTGGCTATTATAATAGTCAATATTTGGAGTTATAATTAATAACAAAGTAAGTTTTCATTTTCTTTATGTTAGATGTTCTGGCATATACAATAAATATTCTTGCGTATGAAGACATTCTTTAGTGTTCAACAACATTTGCCAAGTCAAGAAATATGTGATATAGCTCAACAAACTATAACGTCTACATCCATTTATTAGCAGTTGTCAAATACTCAAATTAAACGTAAATTGTTGAAAGGATAGAGCCAGACTAATTACAATCGACGGAATTACCACACAAGATTTCAGGAAGGTAGTAATAAGAATTTATGATCTCTATACAAACATCATTGTATTTGATTGTGATTTGTGAGAATATACGTTTAAGTATTTTGAGGAAATTGTTAAGAAGAACCTTTTGACTATGGCACTTTCTATTTTTACCTACTCTCAATGATGTTTATGTTCTTACCCAAACTTTGCCATTATGAATATCAAAATACATCTCTCTTACTTCTCCACTTTTTTGCTTACATTTTCAATTAACAATGACAACAATTTTTTTCTAAAATTTAATAAAATTAAAGAGAAAAAATTCATCGGTGATGGATCATATTCACTCCATTGTTTGTGCAGATTACAATCTCCTCCACGGAAGGAGGTTGTCAGAGATCATGTCCTCTATGATTAAACAAAGGAGATGATGATCTCCTCCGGCTAATCAATGATGATGATTGATTTCTTCCTTTTATTTTTAATTATAAATTTTAATTTTAGAGTTCCATGCCAAAAAATACAAAAAAAAAAAAAAAAAAGGATTTCTTTCTCTATAATTTCTTAAGGTCTATTGCAGTTCTCTCTCGGAATTCTTTTTTCATTAACATGATTTATTTTTTGTTTTATTTTTCTCTCTCTATTTTCTTTTTCTTATATTCTCTCTCTTTCTTTTTCTTCTTATTCTCTCCTTATTTTATATGAACCCAAAGGTTGAGTGGGTAAAAAGGAAAAAAGTTACTAGGTATAACTAAATTTAATAAGTGCAATAATTAAAAGACTACTTGGTAATTTTGGGAAAAGTATAAAACTAACCACATGCTTGAAGAAAAATTTGTTTTTAGCCCTAAACAAAAACTTTAGATTTTTTATGTCAAAAAGAAAAAAGAGTAAATTATAATTTAACTACTCAATTTCAAATATGTTCAAGCGGAGCAAACATTTTAGTTTTATTACAAGTTTCCCACTTGTTGTTAGCTTGGGTTCGTTAATTTTGATAGATAACAGTATAAATCTAAGTAAAAGACCAAAATGCTTTTGATGGTTGAAATGGAAATTATGTTGACCTAATTGACCATTTTGATCGAGTAAAAAATTAAAAAATAATAATAATAATATTCTTGAATTAAAGAAAAATAGAGTTAATAAATAAATTTATATAATATGAAAAACAAAAATAATAGGAAAACTTCAAAAATAATAATTGATGGATCTCCATGATTAAAGAGTGATGGGCGGTGGAAATTAAATGTTTAAACAAAAATGGAGTTTAGCAAAATAGGAAAAAAAATTTGGATCTCCATAACATTAAAAAAAAAAAAAAAAAAAAAAAAAATCATCTTCTACCTCAAAATCATCAATCATCAACTCAATCATCTTCAAGAACTTAAAATAAAAAAATCATCTTCAACCTCAAAATCATCAATCATCAACTCAATCATCTTCAAGAACTTAAAATAAAAAAATCATCTTCAACCTCAAAATCATCAATCATCAACTCAATCATCTTCAACAACAGAAATTGAAAAAAATCAACAACAAAAATTGAAAAAACAAAAAAATCAATATTTTCATTTGAAACCCAAATGAACTTTCATTTGGGTTTGTCAAACCTTGATGAAGATGAAGTGTTCATTTGGGTTTGATGAACCTAGATGATGAAAAGGACGACGACTGGATGTTGAAGTGAGATAGAAGGAAAAGAAGAACGATGACGACGACGACTAGATGTGAATGTTGCGATCTCTCAGTCCCCGTAAACACTTCTCACTGGTCTCTCAATTCTCGTCGATGCTCCATTTTCTTCTTGTTGGTCTCTCAGTCTCTTAGTCCCCATTTTCTTCTCACCAATCTCTTGTCGGTCTCAACGGAGAGAGGAGAGTGAGGAGAGAGGCGGCGGGGAGGAGAGATTGAGAAGATTTTATGAATTTGAATTTAGTTAAGGGATGATGATTAATTTTTTAATTTTTTAATTTATATTTTTAATTCTTTTTCAGATTAATCTCTAAGATGGATGATATAGATATGATGAATTAAATTTTTTATTTGAAACTCAAAAGGAATTCTCACTGTTAACCAGAGTTCCCAGTAATTTTCACATGACTTTTCGCCTTTTATTCTTACATAACTGTTATAAAAGTTTCTAGAGCTCTTGAACTTTTTTACTTTTCTCACACTCTCTCGCACTCTCGCTCCAAACAAAAATCGACCAAACTTTCAGGTGAGCTAGTGTGAATTCTGTTATATCACACCAGTAATTCAGCTAAAAACAATAATGGAAGCTAGCTACTGGGAAATTAAATTGGAGAAGACCAAACAAATAATGGATACTGAAATTTGTTAGCTCGTGTATATAAATGCCATGGCTATACTACGTTATAAGCCATGCATGCACATTGTTAATTATTAATTATTTTCTCACTATGGATGACAAGATGTATATATTTATTTATTTATATACCATAAAGTTGATAGAATATTCATGACACATGCATGGAATACTAATAAATTTGATTAAAAAAATTGCAGGATAATTAATTATAGCAGCACACATATAGCCAAACTTCAAAGTCATGAATAACTCAATATACAGTTGAAAGATGGTGACAAATTAATATGTGAATTAATTAAAATCCAATATGGTTGAACCATATATATGATTTTTATTGATATTTAATTGATCTAAAATTAAGGCACACGGTGATATCGACCTGCCCTTTATTAATATTCGTTAGGTTGCAATGATTTGTAATGCTATCACTGCAGTACTAGTATTAATATTATATCCAACCAATTTGGATTTTATTATAAATGTAATTTACATAAATTAGATATCCCATGAAGTAGCTTTTTTCGGACGAGCAAGTTTCAGACTTAGATCTCTTATTTGAAGTTAAAGAATCCATATATATAGTTAAGAAAGGTAGAAATAAATTTTACATATATAGATTACATAAAAAGCAATAGAATTAATGGCAATATTTATCCATGAATATCATAATTCAGTATAATTTAATTTATTATATCATTTTTTGAAGCAAAATGATTGAATTATGTACAGTACAGAGTAAGGGATTACTTGGTAAACAACTTCAACTTCTTCAGCCATGACAAGCTATTTAAATTGGAGCAGTAATTAAGATTATTTTGATGAACTAATGTTATAAAGTAACACGTACACTTGTAGAAAAAAATATGGAGGAGATTAATTAATTCACGATTACAAATGCTATTATTTTCTTTAAGGAAAAAAAAAAGGAAAATGTTTGATTTCTTCAATTCTATTAAAAAACCATTTTAAATCTCAAAATTTGGTTTAAAACAGAAAATATATAAACCAAAATCATTTAAGCTCTTTTTCCCATAAAAAAAAAAAAAAAAAAAAAAAACCATTTAAGCTTTGTTATATTCGATTCTAAGACTTCTTGCAATTTTATCTACTTTAATGTTAGTAATTTTTACTTTCTAAACTTCAAGTATAAATCACATTATACATTTTTAAAACTATGTATAAATCACACATTAAAACTATTAATAAATACAAAAAATAATGGTCATCATTGAATTAATTAATCATGAAGTATAGCTGTAATTAGCTCCAAAAAAGATATTTCAACTAGTTAATAAACTTTGAAATAGGCATATATATAATAATAATAATTCTATGGTCAGTACGTCCTAATTTTATTAAATTTTTAGGATTATCAATAAAAACTATGCATCACGGCTAAACTAAATAGAAAAGAAATATTTTTTGAGAAGAAAAAATGTAATGAATGATTTTGATTGATTGTCCTAATAATTTAAAAATTATGACAGACTATTGTAAAAGTTCTCTCTCTATGTTTTATATATACATACATGCATACATATATATATATATATTATATGTATCTTTGGTGGCTTGAGTCGCATTCAAGTTATTAAGATCTTTAAATGACTGTTGAAATTGCCATACAAATTAAGATGCCAACAACCCCATTTTTTTATTTATTATCTATGACTTGTAACTTATAAGCAAACTCATTAATTTCTAATAAATATAGGGAAAAACAATAAATTTTTTTTGAAATAAGAAAAACAATATTAGAAATTAATTATGTTTACTATAGATGCAAAGATATACATAGGTCTCTTTTTTTCAAAAAAAAATAAAATATACGTAACTTTTAAAATCGAAATCTGCCGGATATATACGTATATACACACGCCAAATCTCGAGTGTCGACAACCTTCTTTATTTTGCTTGTTTTGCTAGCTTAAAACATTTTGATGAGTTTAGGTGTGCGCCAACAAAGCAGAACGAGAGTTTTCGAATCTTGGGTTGATCAGGCAACACAACACCCAAATTTTAAAGAAGTAAAAAAGACTTGCAATCTTTAATTTCACCTTAAAATTTGTTTATGACATTGTAAAATGATACCAAATAGATAAATTTTTTTTTTAAAAATAAATAAAGAATAAAAAACGAATGGGTCGAGTTTAATTGATTGACATTAATTAGTAAACTTCAAATAAGAAATTTGTTATATCTCTAAAAAAGAATATATGTACATTAACATCTATATTCGTTATGAAAATAGATAAAAGAGAATTAAAATGCTTATTTGATTTTTTTAACAGTTATATTAGTTATAGGCTATAAATAAATAATCGATTATTGCAACTCCTCTTGAGGTCAATAAGTACGTGTGTGAAAACATGTAACTTTACCTTAAATATCTTTATGATATATATATATATAAATAATTAAATCATTAAGTCCAATAAAAATTTAATGTATAGTCAAGTTCAGGCGAAAAATGAGGCAAGCAACTATTTATTAACTTAAGCATCGATGTATCTTTCATTCTAGTACCAATATATTAAATTAAACTTTATCATATTTTGTAATAAGAGTACGTGGATAAATTATCATCGTAAAAAAAAAAAAAAATAAATCTATCATGTTGAAGTTTCCTCATTATTCAATTCTTTTATGTAACCATAAATATTTTGAATCATTAAATCATCAAACCTAATTATATTTAATGTTGAAACATATGCTTTAACTAGCTCATTTACTATTGTAGGTTTGTGCACCACAACGTTCAACCTTCTTTAAACGTAAGCAATGACAACAAATGAGGGGAAGAAATACAATATTTGAAGAAAAGATTCGATAAGACGAGTGTATCATATTATTTGTGTATTTGTTCGGTTAAACTCTATATGATTTTTGCATATGAATAAGTTGAGAGTCAAAATATATCAAATTGGTGTTTTTTTTAAAATAGTGTATACTTGTCAAAATTTTAATTCAATCATTTTCTTGAATTTAATTTTTAGAATATCAATTATGGTATAGTTACTCAAACATAACTCATTACTAGGTTGAATGAGAATTTTATACTATCAAACTATATTGGATCGTGGTTTTTGAATTTTATTAATAGGGGAAGATTTTTCGTTTAAATTTTTTTTGGAATTTTGGAATTATTTTATGTTAGTTTGTCGGTGACATCAATATTTAGTTAGTTTGTCATTGTTTTAAGAGATTTAACTCATGGTTTTTCAAAATAATAATAATATTAATAATGAAACGAAGGAAAAATCATTGACTCTAAGCATACTGAGATTTTGAAAGGGAAAACCCAACACAATATTCTAAGAATTTTTTTTTTCTACATTCATTTAATTAGATTATTCAGACTATTTTGCTTCAATAAATTAAATTATTGTAATTATTTTTAAAACAGATAAAATTTTGCGTGAGTAATAAAGAAATTATTATTTTTTAAAATAAAGGTGATTAGTTTTCTTTTAAAAATAACAAAAACAACTCTCGCATGAGATAAGAGTTAAGACTTGATCGATGTTGATTTTCTTCATTAAATGTACCTTATGAATGTCAATCCCTTTCATTTAGATTGACCACCGAAAAAGAAAATAATAATAATAATAATAATAACTGTAATCAGTGGCGGGCCTGTGGGGTGCCCACAGATGCCCAATCCCTAGCCAATTATTATTGTTATCATTTTTAAATTTAATTTGTGTTTTTCTTTATTAATGTAAACTATATGTGATTAAATTTTAATTAATTATTATGTTTATAATTAAAGACAGATATATCGAATTAGATTTTACATAAAAACATAAAATACTTCTCTTTTATTATCCGATGATATTTTAAATATTTCATCGTTCTTATACATCATCATTTAATTATAAAACATAAAGTATGAGTAATTTTTTCTAAATTTAATCTCATTTCTTCGTCTTAAAAGGATAAAAAAAAATCATCATTCTTATTTTAAATATAAAGATTTAGTTCCTTATTATTAATATATTATACAATATTCTTTATATGATTGCAACAATTTTTACTCTCCATTTTCAATATTCGTCTTGATTATTACATCTAAACTTGTTAAATTTGAGATTGTAAATTAATAAATATTTTATATTTTTTAAAAATTTATATTATGCATACTTATTATTTTGTTAGTTTATTAAAGATTAAACTCGCAATAGCATGAAATCAGATACGAATCTATCTGAAGTTCAGATGGGTCACGTGCCCTCTAAAATAAAAAAATTAAAAAAAAAAAAAAATTAAGTTTTCTTTGTATTGGTTTCACTGTCTCACAATTACATAAAATGTTGTGGTCTGACTTTGACATTGTTTTGGTTTTTGTAACAGATATATCTTTCTTTCCTCTCTTTTTTTTTTTTACTTGTTACGTTTCCTTTTTTTGTAATTCTTTATAGTTACCCTTTTCTTTAATACTATTGTTTATTACTTCCACTTTTGATATAATTAACTTTTTTTTTTATTTACTTTTCTTTTACCTATTTTTTATACTCTTAGCATTGTCCTACCCCTAATTAATTCATGTTTTCCTTTTTATAATTTTTTCTTTTATTTAGGTACATATTCTCTCATATATATAAGTACTATTTAATTTTACCGGCCACACAAACTCCATTGGCAAACAAAAACTTATTTACCTTGCTCATTTTATCTAAAAGATCAATTTTATGTATTTAACAAACAAAAACTTATTCAATTTGCATAGTTTTGTCCAAGGGTTTTCTTCTATTAAAATCTTAATACTTGAAGATCATCTTGAAAATTATATTGTAGTTGTGCACTCTAATATTGAAATTTCAAAATTAAATGACCTTATAGATCAATCATAAAAAATGTTGAGAAAAATAAGTTTTTTTATTAGTGTACTTTCTCTTGGTATTATTACTGTATATTACAATTGCTACCGTTGATAGAGTATTTTCAACTATGAATATTGTGAAGACTGAACTACATAATCGAATAGAAGATCAATGATTAAATGACAATTACAACTTGCGTATGTGGAGAATAATATTTTCAACAAAATTTGTAGATAAATTATCATGAAATGATTTCAATGTATGAAACTTCATTGAGGAAAAAATATAACTTTAAGTGGTTTATGTTACTTTTTTTTTCATTTTTATTTATTTTAATAATATCGTTAGGATTTTTAAGCATAAAACTATTTTTTTGCTTAAGTATGATGTATGTTTCATTTTATTTAAAATATATTATGTTATCAAACTTTATTTTACATTAAAAATATATATTTATTGTGATCTTAATTTTAGATGTTCTTTTTTTTTTTTTTTTTCGTTCATATGCCTCCCTTTAAATTTTCTAGGTCAGCTACTATGTGAAATATCATTTTTCTATGAACTTTTGATCATTTAAAAGGGAAATTGTAGAAAACTTTAGTATAATTTCCAATTTTATAAATGATGTGTCGAGATTCAAGAGAGAGTTCCATTTTTTGTAATGAAACTAAACAATATTATAATTAGTTCTTTTAAACTTTAATTTTGTTTAACATCAATCAATTTAAATATTTATTTTTGTTTTGGCCCCTCTAAATCCTTGCTCCGCCCTTGGGTGTAATTCAATATCATTAAATATAAGTGGAAAAATGAACGACCACTAACATAGTAAATGATCGTATAAATTAATAGGAAGTTGGATCAAGTTCTGTCTATCTTTCATCTTCTAGTTTTTTTTTTTTTCTTAAAATAAATAAATAAATAAATAGAAGTTTATGAGTTTGGTGAATAAAGGATAGCTTAACTCACAACCTTATTTATATGATTATATATATATATATATATAAGAAACATGATTATATATATATAAGAAATATGATTATATATATATATATATAAGAAGTTTCTCATTAAATCATTTATACTTCATTGGTCCTTAGAAAATTTATACCAATACAAATTTGGTGCTATAAAATATCTCATGTTAGTATTTCATTCGCAAATTTCTCTAATATTGTTTTAAATAAATTATTATAATTAATTTAAATTAAAATATAATCAAAAGATTTGAACCAACACCTTAGGGTATGTTTGGAACATGAAATTTGACTGGATTTAAACAATTTTCAGTTCAATTCCATTTTTAACATGAGATATGAGATTGGAAAGTCAGTTGCATGTTCATTAATTTAACTTGACATGGTGGATTAAAATAAACCCACCACAACACCTATAAAAAGCAAGAAGCATATCTTTTTTTATTTTTTTTATTTCTTTTAGATATATATTTAAATATTATTACACTTCCAAAAAGTTTATTAAAAATTTTTATCAAAATGATATTGTTAGTTAATTTGTAGTTACCGTATTAATTTTTGAGATAATATATTGATGATGTGGTAGTTACATATAAGCTTATTATATCATTTGAGCAATGAATTTAGATAAATATTTTTTTAGTAATATAGCATTATTCATATATTAAATACTTTGAAATATTTTGAAGATTAAATTAATATATTTATTAATCTTTTAAAAAAAATAATATAGTAATATTAATTATAAAATAAATATTGTCACTAATAATATATTAATATATTTGTTTAGAAAATAAATTAATATATTATTTTAAAATTAATTTAAGTGATCTAAGTATAAAATATATTTATGTTATTCATAATTTTGTAGTTCAATCCGAAACTCTGTATTATTTTTATCATACTCTATATGACACCGATATATCATCGTATTAATTAATTTAATTTTATTAAAATAATCTAATATAATTCTACGAGACGATTGTGTCAGAATGTATCTCATGTAGATGGAAATAAATATTGTTTAGAGAAAATTATTGAAATAATCTTTTTTAGATTGAAGTTGAAAAGTAATAATATCTTAAAATTTTTATTTTTATTAAGTATACTTTTTTCAAAAAATATATATATATATTTTTTAAGATTTTAGCGTTGAATTTGAATTAAAAAAATCATTCATGAAAAAAAAAAATATATACAACCTATTATTTAACCGGTTGCATGGTATCCGACTTGCTTGTCTCGTGAACTCTTTAGGATTGATGCCTAACTCGAATGAATAATGACATCCCACTTGCCCAAAAATCCAGTGAAACATGTGTCAAACGAAAGCGCGGGCCCAGTGGTTTCACTGACGTAATATTACATACATTATCCATCGTCACTGATGATCATCACATTATATAATATAATATCATACATCCTTCTCTTTCCATCACTCTCACCATCACTATATGTGCTATCGACAAGACATGTATGCTCCTCTACTAGATACGATCTTTTTTATTTTTTTCTCTCTTTTGGACCTCGAAACATGTAAAATATAATTTATTTTCTGATTTTTCTCATGCTCCTTTTGGACACATAAATTTTATTTAACTAGAATTAGTTTTATTATACACACATATATATATATATATGTATGTACGTGGAATATAATTATCCGCCAGCAATAGGTAGATTCCATGTAGCTAGGCAGATGCCAAGGTGGCTTAAAGGATTGCGCGCTCCGACCCCTCCCTCCCGTCGCGGATTCTACACCGTGCAAACCCCCTCCCACCATAAATAGTGTGGATCCCTCCCCCTCAACATTTCATATGGTTTATTCTTTTCAGCTACATATGGGATGATCCTTTTTATATAAAAACTGGTTTTTAAATTATACTTTAGAGTCAAATCTTATTTGATCTCTATTATTCACTAGACTTGTACCAATTTTAAAAAAAATAATAATAAACAGATTACATATTGTTTGAGCTGTGGTCTGATGGTTAGATCATCAGCCACAATTTTTAAAGGATAGTGGAAGGTTCTACATCTAAAAGTTTTATATTATTATAAATAATTTTTTTATTACATGTCGTTTGAGCTGTGATCTGATGATTACAGACTAATCCCCTTAGTTTCTGAGAGTTGATTATCGGACCGTGGCACAATGCCTTCTCTACTTATACCAATTTACATTCTACTTTTGCAGTTTCTAAAATTTCTGCGCCTTCTCCACCTCTACCTTCTGACCAGTGACTTCCTCATTCTCCTAGTAAACTCAAATTAAACACCGAAGCAGCTATCAAATCAAGTGTTAATTATATTGGTATTGGGGCAGTTACTAGGGATGCTTCAGGAGGTATCACAACAGCCATTGCTAAGGTTTTGCTTAGTTATTTTTCAACAAAAGTGGATGAATGACTGGCTCTTCGAAGGATTTACTTCTGGCTCATAATCTAGGCCTCTTGCTTTCTTCAGTTGAATCTGATGCTAGACAAGTGGCCATTGATTTCCATTATAGTAATCCTTTTAATGGTGTTTTTAGTTTTCTTAGAGATTATGTTGTAGCCTTGTGTAAGGAGGAGAGCATTTGTGAATGTCTTGCTATTTCCCGTAATGGAAATACAGTGGTACATCGCCTGACTTCTTTGGCTTTCTCCTTTAAAGGGGATTTGTTCTGAGAGACTATTAGTATCGATTATATTTTTTCCTATTTGGTTTAATGCATTATCAGTTTCTTTCAAAAAAAATAATAAAAGAAAACAAATTAATGCCCAAAAAAAAGTACTCACAAACTATGAATAGATAAATTGAATGTAATCTTATTTTTACTTTTTATTGTTAAAATTTTTATCTTCTATATCATTAATTTTAGATTTAATAGTTACTAACATTCCTATTTGTTATCATTTAATTCAAAGTCATCTTATCAAAGTTTTTATATTATTATTTTGACCAGTTGGTCAAACTAAAAAGTCATATTTACGGGTAACAAATTTAGTTGTAAACGTTTGTAATCGGTCACCCTTGATGGTTTAAGAATGCATATAAATGATATTGAATGTTATCAAGTGATCAAGTATGTTGATATTGATTAATCATGAGATATACGAAATCACTCTAGGTGAATTAATCTATTCATATGGTTTGGTGAACTTATGTCTTGCTTAAATTCGCATTAGATTTCAAAAGCTAATAAAACTGTTCAATTACATAATATACGTTTAGCCAATAAAGAAATATAAATGCATCAGACTGATAATGATTGGTAAATTTTAAAATCTACGAGAAAACATTCACTGATATTCATTGCATTAAAATGAAGCTAAAATTTATTTTAGATAAAAAAAAAAAAAAAGAATCTAATGCATTGTTCATATTAAAAAACAAATAATACAAAAAATTTTAATGACTCGTACTAAATTAATATATCTATATCTCTTCCTCTTCCTTTTTTTAAATTTTTTTTTTTTTAATCAGGTAACCCAATTACAGTATATATATATATATGTATGTATATATTCTAAGTTGAGTGTTGTTTTTATTAAATATAAACTTTTAATTTGCATTTAAGAAATAAATGAACTTCAACCATGTATTAATAGTAATTATCACATCTCACTAGCTAGAGTTCTCAAAGCTCATTAATGATATTGGATCAAGAGAGTTCCTTATCCATGTATATAAACACACTTATTAACATTTAAGGGTTGTTATCATATGTCCTGCATTTTATTCCAGTATAAATCAATGTTTATGAAGTCTAAAATGCCAAAGGATGTAAAATAATAATTTCTCTTGTCAAATGAATCAAATTAATATCAATTTTATCCCTCTTATATTATATTTAATAGTATTGAATGCCATAGACAAGTCCCAGGTAACAATTTCAGCCCCATTAGTTTCAACTGTCAATAATGCCAAACCCAGGAGCTCTATCTGAAATCAAATTAACTAATGCATTGTCTTTCATATTTGTCCATATGCTAGACTGTACTCATTGTCAATTGATCAGTACTTTCTAAACCATTTAAGTGACTTAAATGTTAATATTTTATTGATAATTATTTTTTTTTTTCTAAAGAACATCGCATAAGAGTTTGACAAAAAATTCATGTTTATTATTTTAAAGCGCCAAATGTAATCGGACAAGACTTGGATTTTTGCTGTCTTCAGCTCAATCGTCATTTAAAAGATCCTATCACACAATTATACAATGATAGCGTGCAGTTAAGATTTTTTTTTTTGTTTTCATTTTCAACTTTTGTATTAATTATTAAACACGAGTTCCATTTGTGCTTAGATGAGCACATAATCAATCTAAATTTTTAGATTTGGAATGGTTTGCAACTCTTAAAATGCAAAGATTTTTTTTTTTTTTTTTAATGAGTAGATTGGGAAGATATTGCCCTATATACCCTTTTATTCAATGAAAATCACCGACACAATAATGTAAGGGTATCTTTATTATCCGACAATAAAAATAAAAATGAATCAAAGTATAATTAAAGAAAGAATAAGCAAAGAGAATAAGAAAAGAAAACGCAATTTCTTATAGATGGGAAAGGGAAATCAGGTTTCCCTTCTAATGGGAACTTAATTATTAAGTTGTATATGAGGTCTATATAATTTGCACATCATAACGTTTATACTAAAGCTTGTAGGCCATATATTAGGAATTAATTTTTATTTCCCTCGTAAAAATTCTCTATTGGCATCCAAAATTATTTTGTATTGTGCCATTTAAGTGAGGTTGATGACAAAAAATCCATTCCATTACAAAACTTCTCTCCTGCTTTTCTCATTCACTGTTCTCATTCTATCTTACTCTTGACTCCATTTTCTTGCCTTCAAATACATGTATATATATAGCTACAAAAATTTCAGTTCTTATATGAAAATCATGATTTCCATGTTTCCAACGCCATATTTAACTAGGTATAACAAAGATCTAACCAATTTTACTATAATATAGACGAACCTAACAAGGTCTAATGTTAGAAAATTGATCATGTCTCACATTTTTGCAAGATTCGTTTTTTATATTTTAAATGATGTACCTAGCTTTTTTCAATCTTATATTCGTGAATGTTAGAACTGAAAATTTTATAATTTGATGTTTTGGTAACAAACATTATGAATAAATATAATTTATGTTGTGGGTAAATTTGAAACTGCATAAATGGGCTGGTAAAAGTCAAAGAAACTGATTCACTGGATTGACCCATCAGATAAAAGCTCAAGTTTGTCAACGTCCAGCTCGCGCAGAGACGAGCTCTTAATTTGTCATTATATCTTTCAGGTCGTTAGTCAACTATTGTCAAGACTGTCTTGTGCTCAACTCTAGATCACTCAGAGCGAGATCTAATTCGCAGAACGAGGTCGAGCTCGCAGCTCGAAGTGCTCATTAAATGATTTCTTCCAGAAATGAAATAGTCTATTTTGAGAGAAAATCTACTACTAGAATTGGAAGCAAACTTAAATTCCTATTTCAACAGATTCGATTCATAAATTGACGAACACGATTTTGGAAACATAATTAATGTTGAATTCTTTCATGTTTATATTGTATTCAAATTGTAACACACTTTACACTATAAATAAAGGTAGAGAATTCATTGTAAAAATACATACATAGAAGCAATCAATAATATACCGCAACTCTGTCAAAATAACCAGAGAAGCAGTCGTGGACGTAGACATCTTTTTGGACCGAACCACCTAAAAATCCCCTTCGCATCATTGTTATTCCTTTTCTTCCCTATTGTCTTTGTTTGCAAGTATTGGATCAATAACTTGGATCAACTGAATTCAGACGTCGATAGTTTACAATAAAATTTATTTTTTTATACGTTTGAGATTTATTTTGTGATTTAAAATTTATTACTGTAGTTGAGAGAGGTTTATTTGTGTTTTCAAAACTTATTTTGCATCATCAAGATGCTTTTGAAACTTATATGATTATTTGATTATTGGCAGTAAAACTCATTAATTTTATGTTCTTGCGACCTGTTCAAGTGTAGGATTTGCTAGTCAGATAGAGACCAGTGATATAAAATATGATTTTTTTTATCTAAAATGGAAAAAAAAAAGTGAAATAATTAGCATTACTAATTTGGAAAACTTTTAAGAATTAAGAAAAAAGAAAGAAATTTTCTTTATTATTATCACTTTAATAATGTATACTCATAAAGTACGAGTCAATCTCATATTAATAATAGCTTTTGTACCGGTAAATTAATGATTATTTACTAATAAAAATACATTCACAAAGAAAATAAATTAAAATTATATGAATAATATTAAGTTATTCAAATGATATGATTAATAAATTATAATTATAATATTGAGCATGATACGAAAAATAATATGTACGTTAAAAATTATAATTAAATTATTTAGATATAATATTTGAATAATTTAGTATTATTCTAAGAATATTATATGGGATGGAACAATGCGGAAGCCGTGAACCTTGGCACCCCAGAAATTTTTTGAAAAAAAAAACTCTGTTTATATATTGTTAATTAATTAAAACATGTGAAAATAGTTTAAACTTCCTAAAATTAAAACTTTTAAATGTAATTCCATTTCCTATGAAAATTTATCAGTTTGTTAGTTTGTAATACATATGGCAAACATATTATTAAGTATACTTTACCCCCCAATTTTAAGATTCATTAGCACATGAAAAAAATTTAATATTTTAAAATGAAAGTTTATCCTAAAAGATCCAATTCATATAATTACGCGTTAAAATGAGTCCCGTTTAACTAAGGGCATGTGGGTATGGTAGAAGGAGTAGCTCCGCCATGCAACAGCCACAGATGAATCCCCACCTGTTCATGCAGCGTTGTATTCAACTAACCCCCATATCCCCTTTTTTTTTTTTTTCAAAATAATAATAATAATGGTACACAATCCATTTCACTAGGACATAGACAGACAGGGGCTGTGCCTGTGAGAGAGAAAGAGAGTTGGATTTTGAGAGTAGATTTTAAGCGTGGGGGTCCACGATTGTAAATTTTCAATGATGACGTGTACTTAAAAAAATATGAGTAAAATGGAAGTGCCACATCAGCACTTTGCAGATGTGCCTCGTAATTCCTAACTCTGACCTTACATTACATTATTGCTCTCTCCCCTTTTTACATTAGCCAGTAACATTAAAAATATATGTCATAGTTTTCAAAATATATATATATATCATGACATGTGCGTTTTAAAAATTATGAATAAAGATAATATACATACATACACGTAAATATATATAAATAGTGGGTAAAGAATATCAAAATATTTAATTTTTTAAAAAAATATCTATAATTTTGTAATAATTTTTAAACATTTTATTATACTTTCTTGTATTCATCCAATTAAACATATCATATGATAAAAATATTGGAAATAATTTGATGAAAAAGGGATAAATTTTAAAAATTTATAATAGCACAATTCATAATTTATAATTAGGTGGTCCTCTCAAGAGCGAATACATGTAGTGAAAAATATATGATTAAAAAAGCACTTAGTTATATCTCAAAAAAAAAAAAAAAAAAGGCACTTAGTTATGGCATAGCTACTGCCCTATTGTTGTTCATTTCTGTTGGTTTGTTAGGTTGGCTGGCTTGTTAGTTTGGCCTGTATGTTTAAATTTAGAAAAAAAAAAAAAGTACTTGGTTAAATTTTGGATAAACGTTTTGGGATACGTAAAATTGTTGATGTTAAATGTAAAAATTGTCTGCTCTCCTATAAATTAAATTGTTAAATTTCACAATTTCTTTGCTTGTAAAATAAAATACAAGCCCCGCTAGAAGAACATTTTGGATAAAAAAGGAAACCAAAAAATATATATATAAATAATATGCTTTGACCAAATGGAAAATGAGAGGTATTCAAGGTTGACATTGGATATAAAAGGACGAAACGGAGGAGAGGTAACCGGAGAGAAGTGCGCTGTCCAAAAAGGTATCAGCATTGACTTTTGTACGCAAAACCCCAAAGATAGCAAAAAGGTTAGTTTTGTCATTACACGTTGTCCTTTATCTTTTATTTATCAGTTGTGCCCCTACAGTTTATTTTAAATACACTAAGAGCTTTTATGTTTTCTATAGAACTTTAGGGCAAGTTTCGGACATTTTCATATTGGAATTTGATCCTAATTTTTATAATTTCATAAAATAAGATAAATATATATTTTTAAAAAATGTTCACGTCCTCTTTAAATACACTTAGTTTTTACAAGTTGACATTTACTTCAAGAAAAGTTTTGGATGATTTTCTTGAAATTTCATAAATATTATATTATAATTTTGATATGCCTATTTAATATTTAAAATTCATTACAAAAGAGATGACAATCTTTTATATTTTCAATAAATAAATGAATATGAGAATTTGTTGGACCTTCAAATAAAATTTGTTTTCAAAAAAATTTAGTAAAATTTGTCACAGGCAATTATGATGAAGCTTTTGTAAAATTTTAAGAAAGCTTTCTAATATTGTATGATACTAAGTGATAAAAAAGAATACAAGATATCATAATTTTTAATATAAAATATAATTATTGTGATTAAGTTATTATTAATATATAATTATTTTTTAACTTAGGTTAGATATAATAGTTAATATATATATGTATATGCATATAAAAGTTGACATTTCTTGTAAAGATGGACAGAAAAATCAATTGGGCATTAGTGTATTTAAGGTCAAGACTGAAGGGCGGGGGGAGGCAAGTGAAATTAAGCGAAAAAATACAAAGTGACCGGCAACAAGCCGGTCCTAATAAAGGCACTTCTTATTTTCTCTAGCTCAAGTTTTAGTTGTGTACACACCTGGATGTGTGTGTGTGTGAGCGTGTGTAGTGTACCACTTTCGACTCTAGCTCTAGCGAGAGAGAAAAAAAGAAACAACATTAAATTCCAGAGAGAGAACCCAAAGGCCTATCTCTCTATCTCTCTCGAATTTGGTGAATGAAGATTTTAAAGCCTCCACTATTCTCTCTCTCTCTCTGCTTTAAAGCCTTCTTCAGTTACGCGTTTCTTCAGAGCGAGAGAGAGAGAGAGAGTTGGTGTTTTGTTTTAGTATTTTGGTAGTGGCTTATTAGTTATAGTCAGTGTTGTAGCGAAGTTATATATGTATAAATAAATAAATAAATATATATATAGAGAGAGAGGGAGGTGTTTGTGGGCTGATCCTCATTCTCTCTTTCTGTATCTTAATCACAGCCTAAATTTTTCTGAATTTCTCTCATTTTAGGCCATAACTTTCTTTCTCATAAGTCTCAAATCACAAATCATGCTACTTCTTGCTTTCATTTCTCTCATATATTCTCCAGCCCGTCTCTCTCTTTCTCAAATGCGGCTAATATAATCTTCTCTACCTATTCCTTTCACTAGAGAGAACTCAAACCGAATGTTTTTGTCTTAAAAAGCCTCTCCTTTTCTCGTTTGTTTTGCACTACAAATGGGAATAGTCCTTGTTCAATCACAGACACTTTGAATATACTGGGTACCGAGAGCAGGAAGAAGGCGATATATTTTATATATACATACACACGCAGATACTTATTATTTATATATGGAGTTTGGAAGTGGAGGAGGAAGCGGGTCTGGTGGGGACCATGATGGTTCCGATTCTCAGAGAAGAAAGAAGCGTTACCATCGCCACACTGCCCACCAGATTCAGAGGCTTGAATCGTAAGGCCATTTGCATTACACCAACCAGTTTGTTTTTTGTGTTTTTTTTTTTTTTTTTTTTGGTGTTGTCTTGTCCCTTTTTTTTGTATTGGTTGTTTTTCTTTTGATTCAAAAGACTGAATTTTGACGTTCTTCTTTTTTGGGTTTTTTGTTTGTACAATGAAGAATGTTCAAGGAGTGTCCACACCCAGATGAGAAGCAGAGGTTGCAGCTGAGTAGAGAATTGGGGTTGGCTCCTCGTCAGATCAAGTTTTGGTTCCAAAACAGGAGGACCCAAATGAAGGTATATGTTAAGTATATATGATTTGTTGTTGGTCACTTCATGGAGACTTTTTTTTTTTTTTTTTCACACATGTTGAAGGAAAAAATGTTCACTTCATATAGGCACAACATGAGAGGTCTGACAACTGTGCTCTTCGAGCGGAGAACGACAAGATCCGATGTGAAAACATAGCAATTAGAGAAGCACTCAAGAATGTCATTTGCCCTTCTTGTGGTGGTCCTCCTGTCACTGAAGATTCTTACTTCGATGAACAGAAGTTGAGAATGGAAAATGCCCAGTTGAAAGAGGAGGTTGTTTATTGGGTTTTTTGGACTAGTAATTGCTGTGATTGCACCTATGTCATGTCTTTCTTTGTGTTTTGTTTGATTGTTGGTTTGTTTGTTTTTCAGCTTGATAGAGTTTCAAGTATTGCTGCTAAGTACATAGGGAGGCCAATTTCACAGCTCCCACCAGTGCAACCTATTCATGTTTCTTCATTGGATTTAACTATGGGGAGCTTTGGGGGCCCATCTGGGTTTAGCGGTGGTCCTTCGCTTGATCTTGATCTTCTTCCTGGAAGTTCCTCAACTATGCCAAATTTGCCATATCAACAGATAGTTTTATCAGATATGGACAAGTCTCTGATGACAGATATAGCAGGAAATGCAATGGGGGAATTGCTTAGGCTTTTGCAGACCAATGAGCCCTTGTGGTTGAAGTCATCAACAGACGGTAGAGATGTCCTCAATCTGGATAGCTATGAGAGGATGTTTTCTAGGGGTAGCAGTCACTTGAAAAATCCCAATATCAGAATAGAGTCATCCAGAGAATCTGGGGTTGTGATCATGAATGGCTTGGCTTTGGTTGACATGTTTATGGACTCAGTGAGTTTTCTTCTTACTCATGCTTCGACTGCTTATGGTTAAAGGGCTCTGATTGTGTTGACTGATAAGTTGATTTTGAATTTGTTTATAGAACAAATGGGTGGAGCTATTTCCCACTGTAGTTTCAATGGCAAAAACAATTGAAGTGATATCAGCTGGCATGTTGGGTGGTCATAGTGGTTCTCTGCAATTGGTACCTCCCCTAACTCACTAGTACAAGAACTTGGTCACTTTTGTTAATTTAAATGTTCTGTTAGCATTAGTGATGTCTTACATGAATGGTCGGTCTTTGCAGATGTATGAGGAGTTGCAGGTGCTTTCACCGCTGGTACCAACTCGGGAATTTTACATTCTCCGTTATTGTCAGCAGATTGAGCAAGGCGTGTGGGCAATAGTCAATGTTTCTTATGACTTTCCCCAGTTTGCTTCTCAATGTCGGTGTCATAGGTTTCCTTCCGGATGCTTGATTCAGGACATGCCTAATGGGTACTCTAAGGTTGTCAATTGAATCAAATCATTTTCATTCTTTGTTACATTTCCATTTGTTATATGGTTTTGTGCACCAAAAGAACGTAAGATTATCGACTTCGACTTTCATTTGATCATATTCCAATATAGGTTACTTGGATGGAACATGTGGAGATTGAAGACAGCTCTCCCATTCATCGGCTTTATCAAGATCTTATTCGCAGTGGTATGGCATTTGGAGCTGATCGCTGGCTCGCCACTCTTCAAAGAATGTGCGAGAGGATTGCTTGTCTAATGGTGTCAGGGAGTTCAACTCGGGATCTTGGAGGAGGTAAATCTTTTCGATATTTCTAGTTGGATGTCAGTTTTCGAATTAAAGGTCTAAAAATGTTCATGTTCATACTTTTTTCAGTAATTCCATCGCCTGATGGCAAACGGAGCATGATGAAACTTGCTCAAAGAATGGTTAGTAGTTTCTGTGCAAGCATTAGCACATCAAACAGCCACCGATGGACCTCTCTCTCTGGTTTGAATGAAGTAGGTGTCCGTGTCACGCTTCACAAGAGCACAGATCCTGGACAACCCAACGGTGTGGTTCTTAATGCAGCAACAACATTTTGGCTACCTGTTCCGCCCCAAAATGTCTTCAATTTCTTCAAGGATGAAAGAACTCGTTCTCAGGTGTATATTGATGTATCTCAATTTGAATAATAATCTATGTTATGGTGTGAGCGATCCATCGTTTCCAACTTTTCTTACTGTTGTTTTATTCCTCTTTGCTTACTTCTAGTGGGATGTACTCTCCAATGGCAATGCAGTTCAAGAAGTTGCCCATATCGCGAATGGGTCACATCCTGGGAACTGCATCTCAGTTCTTCGAGTAAGATATTATCGTATTCATTTTCGTTCATATCCTGAATATGTTGTGATCATCTGACTAGTACTTATAGCTATGCTTTTTGTTCTCATGAAATAGGCCTTAAACACTAGTCAAAACAACATGTTAATACTCCAGGAGAGTTGCGTAGACGATTCAGGGTCACTTGTGGTATACTGTCCGGTTGACTTACCTGCCATCAACATAGCAATGAGCGGCGACGATCCCTCCTACATTCCACTGCTGCCATCAGGTTTCACCATCTCCCCTGATGGACGTCCTGACCAAGGAGGGGGAGATGGGGCATCGACCAGTTCGAACACACATGGGAATGTGGGCACTAGGTCTAGTGGTTCGCTGATCACAGTAGCATTTCAGATACTGGTGAGTAGCTTGCCATCTGCAAAGCTAAATTTGGAGTCAGTGACGACTGTTAATAACCTTATCGGCACCACTGTCCAGCAAATTAAGGCTGCTTTGAATTGTCCTAGTTCCTGATGATCAATCAGCTTCTGTTATTGCCAATATTGCTACACAACTGTTATTGCTCTCTCTCTCTCTCACTCTCTCTCTCTTTCTCTGCCATCCTTAAATAGCATCCATCAGAGAAAAGTTCAGAGTCTCTCTTGTGTGCTGCTGGTGGTATTCAATGTTGGAAGAACAAGTATTTGTGTGGTTAGTTGGGGTGCGTTGAATGCCATTCCATCAAGACCCCTGAAGCTGCTTATTTACTGCTTCCTGTTTTTGGCTGCCAAACTTCATTACAATCCACACCAACTTATTGAATTCTTTTTTCTTTTTCTTTTTTTCTCTCCCCTACAGAACTCCCTTTTGGTTTCTTGCAATTTTACCTTGGAAGAGTGGTAGAGCCTTAGAAGGAGTCAAGAACGCACCATACTGTCTTTTCTTGCTGAGTTTTTTTGCCATTTTCAGCCATCTTTTTCTTCTCGTTTCAACCATCATTGCACAACTCACAAACATAGCTTAGAAAAAAAAAAATTGTATGGTTCGGGTATTGACTCCTGTTCACGAACTTTTTGAGTTTATTTATCTATGAATTTATGAAAATTATATTTACTCGTTGTTGTAATCAATCTTACCTCTTTAGCTAGCTTCATAATTAAACTAGGAGTCCTGATACTCAGTGATTCAATCTTACGGTAACTTGCGTTATTACAAAATATCTTATCAACTAAAGTAATTGGTACCACTTTTAGGCTGTTTACGATGGGTGCATGTGTCATACTGAAGAGGACCATGACTTTTGAAAGTCAGGAGGGGGAGGTGGGGGCCAGAAATTGACAGTTTAATTTGGATAGTTATGGAGGTTTCATGTCAATGTGGGCTCCACCGCCTCTGCACATACTATAAGTGATGGAACTTGAAAATTTAAATTTAGCTTCGTTTGCCCTTGACATTTTCTGGGGGAAAATCTTTTCATTTGACTGATATGACTTTAACCCATCTTTTTTAAGGGAATATTTCCTGGAAGAAGAAGATATATTATGTTAGATTTTAATGGTCATCTACACTACACGATCACCATTTGTAAACCACTTATCCCCTGCCTAGGCATAGGTTCAATGTTGATGTAATTTTTTGTCCAATTATCTTATATTGTTAATAACGGTTACCATATTATCAAATCTTTTTGAAGTTCAACAAAAGATCAGATTAGTTGACTCTCAAGGAAAATTTTTAAATAAAGCTGCAAAATTGTATTATTCATCTTTTTTACTAGCCTGTTTTCACAGCATAAGACAAAAAAAAAAAATAAAAGTCTATGAATGTCATGTAATCATATCATATATTCACGATTCATCATCGGTGATTTTAGATTTAAGTTCATTGAAATCCGTGCCAAAGCGGGGAAGACCCATGGGTCCATGGACCCTCTTCCCTCGAAAAAAAATTAAAATTTTATTTTTAAAATATAAAAAATTTCTCTCATTTTGTACCTCTTTAAATGACTTATTTTCGTGTAATGGGTTCTTTGAACAGAACTTTGTAGTTCTATCCCAAATTGAAATATAGTGTGAATTTATTAGTCGTGTCTGTATTTAATTTTTAATTCTTTTTTTTCTTTCCATGACTAATATTAGAAGCATTTATCAATTTGTCTCAATTATTTTGACTCAACTCTTGAAAGTTGGACGAATTAGCATAGTCTGTGTCAGCCTTAATAATGACTATGCAACTTTATTATCAGGATTTGCACTTTTTTGAAGCAACTTGAACCTAAAACAGAGATTGTAACTTGTCTTTAACTCGACCATATATATGTAAGGTAATTTAAAACTTCTTAAACGGTGTGGTTAATGAACTCTTGACATGAATATTTTCACATACCTCCTAGCAGGTGGTTTACTGGTTTTGTACCTACCGATAAAATATTGGAAGATTCAACTCCCACCAAATTAGGGTTCGATATTATATACAATATTATCTTCTTATTGTGTGAATAGTAATGTTTGATATATATAAGTAGTATTTATAGAAGTAGATAAGGAGTCATGACCATATAAGTAATGTTTGATATATGAAAGTAGTATTTATAGGACTGCGCCAACAGCTTTGTCAAGTAATATTTTATATATGTAAGCAGTGTTTATGGGAGTAGATAACGGAGATATTTGTTTGATATATGAAAGTAGTATTTATAGGAGTAGATAACAAAGTCGTGCAAACAGTGACAGGTCTCAATAGGCCTTTGATCAATATCAAAATCGTCCAAGTAATATTTGATATATGTAAATAATGCGTTTATGGGAGTAGATAACAGAGTCGTGCAAGTAGTGTCTGATATCGACATATTCTGATAGACCTTCGATATTGCGTTTGATATCGGCAAGTTTCAACAGACCTTTGACCCATTCGATGTCAACTTTAAAACAAAATGATTATCTTTTAGTGATCTTATTAGTTCTCTTAAATTTTAAGACTTTTGCGACTTTGTATTGGTAAATTCATTCACCTTCCTTCAAGTGGTTTAATTAAATACCAAATTCGTTAGTTTGTAATCCAGACAAAATTTTGATTTACCAAAATGTTTTTGAATTTTTTGGACACGTTTCTTAATTTTCAAATGTTAAAAAGGGGTTTATGATACGTTCCAAAATCAATGCAATAGGAATAGGATCAGTTTATATTCTAATGAAAACTTAAAAGAGGTTAACGTAAATTGTATTAATTAATTAATTATGAATCGATTCACCTATATCCAAATATTTATTCATATTTAAGGAAAATAAATTCTCATGCTAATCAATATCATTGGCTTTTTCTTAGTAAGAAATCATCAAGGGAAATTGAATTATGGTATCTTCTTTCTTAATTATCTAACCAACGTTATTGTATTTGTAACACATGAGATCATTTTATCAGTTCAGTGGAAGATTTTTTGTTCTCCTTGATCATTACGGAAGAACAAAATTAAGGTTAGAAAAATATATGAGAATAATTTATTCTATACAAGGCTTCAATTAAATTGTTTGGAGTACATTAAATGGGAAGAGCATAAAAGCTTCTAGGAAGGTACAGCTATGGTGTCCATAATGATAGTCTCCCTTGTATGGCTTCCAAGTTGGGGTTTCATTAAAATGGAGGATATATTATGAACATTATGGTTGCCATTGTCCAATTAATGATGCTCACGTGGTGAACTTGTAGCAACATTGGAAATTCAGCCCCAATTTGGTGGATCAAACTCGTATAATTCTTTTGACTCGAAAGAAGTTGCTTTGTATAAAATGTGAAAAATGGCAAAACTTTTTTGTATCCCTTTTTTCGAAATATTTAATTTTTGCCTTGGTGGGGGGACAGAAAAACATTATTAGTATTACTGTCGAACAAATAATTTTATGGTAAACAAGGAGTTGTTGTGGGGAATCCTAAAAAAATTTCTATCATTTTCATTCAAAAAAGGAGGGAAAGTGAATATGGGCCTTGGTCCTGTAGAATCACATGAACCCTAGATTTTTTATTTGGAAGTATAAAACCGTAGAAATTTAGAAAGTCATTATCAAATCTTGATTAAGTGAATTTTTTAAATTAATCTTGATCAATGTGGAGTGAGTGGCACTATATTATCAAATCTGAGAAAAGAGTTTAGGATGGATCAAATGCATAGGACACAGTATCTAATATAGTGCACATCATTTAATCAAATTTCGACACATAATATAATATAGTCTGTCGACGTGCAAATATCGTCAACCTAAGTTCTTCAATCTAATATTGCAATCAACATAAAACAAAGCAAAAAGAGGAGAGACAGAGAGGAAGAACAGGGAATGCAAGGAGATTTTCTCTGGATATTTTGACAGAGAGATAATATGTTGTGTATTTGTGTGTGTTGTTTTACAATAAGGTTTTAGCCTTTATTTATAGAGGGAGAGACTATAATTTTTTTACAATTAAAATAAAAAAGAAATCATGATGAATTATCCTCAAGATCGATGCCTGTCAGAGTATGATCAACTCCTACAAACGTATGGTCCTGACTTTATTTCAATACTGGGTAGTTGAGATTTTTCTCAAATCAATATGCTACCTTTCTGGAAAGAGACGTGCACGTCACGCCACGAGCTAGATCTCGCTCTGGGAGACCTGAAGGTAGGTGTTAGGCAGCTTTGATTATGACCTAAGATATAAGAGCTTGTCTATACGAGCTGAAGTCATGTATGTGTGAGCTGAACATTTGATACACTGAAGGCTCGTATCTGTGAGATGGATATCTTATGATCTGAGGGCTTGCTTCTGCAAACTGGATGTCGACAAACTGGGCCTTTGTCCATTGAGTCAGCCTATTTAACTATTTCATTGGGCTTTTACCAGCTTATTCATATAGCCTTGAAAATACCCATAACATTAGCCCCCCATCTCTCAGTGCGTTATGCGGACTAGGAACTTGAGCTCGCTGGTAAAAAATAATGTGTTTAGACCTGTCGCGCTGCGCCTTTTCAAACTCTGTCTATATCATTTTGACTTGTGAATAGAGAATTTATGCAGTTGCAAGGTCAGACTTTAAGCTTCTTAAGAGTGAGGAGAAATTGAATAGAGCGAAAAACATTCTGGAGAAGGTCGTGTAGTGAGCTTCGACTGCTGAAAAAAATGTCGCTTTTGTCAAAGACGAAGCTAAAGTATAAGTCACTAAGGCTAAAAAGAAAGCCGAGATGAAGAAGCGTTGGGAGTAGGTCACCTGATTCTCCTTGTTGTAAGACTCTCTTGTTATCTACTTGCTTTATTTCAGTGTTGTTTTGCGTTGATGTGAGCTTGTGAGCTCGGGAGGCAAAACTTTCACTTCACTAATGTAGTATGGGCTTGGTCGAGCTATCCAATAGGTCGGAACCTCAGCTAATAGCGAGAAAAACCTTTCGAGCTATGCCGAGAGGGTGTTGAAACCCAGATTACATAACGAAAGTTATGGAGGTCGGCACCTCGGCTATGCTCACAGAGTTGGAATCTATATTACATAGCATAATAAACTTTTCGAGTTATGCTCAGAGGGTTGAAACCTGGATTATATAGCGAAAGTTATGGATGTTGGAACCTCGGTTATGCCCAGAGAGTTGAAATCTTGATTACATAGCATAATAAACTTTTCGAGCTATGTCCAGAAGGTCGAAACCCGAATTTCATAGCGAAAGTCATAGAGGTCGAAACCTTGACTATGCTTAGAGGGTTGGAACCCAAATTACATAACATAATTTTCTTTATGTGGGGAGGTTGCTTTCACTTTTATGCTTGTCATTCAATAGAGAAATCAAAAGGCATTGTTTACAACACAACAATATTACAATTTTGCAGCTTTTATTGATATTTGATATTTGAGTCTAACATTTGAAAAAATGAGCTCAAAAAGTAGTTGACAAGATGAGAGTGTACTCGCAAGGTGAAAGCTAATGTGTATAGTGAAGATGGTTCTTACTACAAGTTCATATTTATGTTAGGAAGCTTGCTAGGGCTGCTGTTGTGATTATTGAGGCCGCGAGTTCGCTAGTCAGACCACATAGTCTTTTAAGCGACCTTACTTTATTAGTTCTTCAATAACATCCCTTAACTCCCTACAACCTGAGGTGTTGTGCTCAATCTTTTTGTGATAAACACAAAACTTTTTCTGGTTCCTGTGATTAGCTGAAGACCTCATAGGAGTGGGCTTTTCGAAGTCTTCTATGTTCTGTATGTCTAACAGGATGCTGTAGCTGTCGTAACGACCTTGATAATGAGGTTGCTCATTTCTGGGCTATTTCCTGGCCTTCTTAACAACTTGACCGTTTGAGTCATTGCTTCGACCTCCGCCTTCATTCTTACCATTATTTCTTTTCTTTGATTGGTGCGAACTGCCTGTTTCACCTTTCTGGCTAGACTTCGTGGGGCCGAAGGCTTTCTCTCATATGATTTTCTTGGTAGTTCGTTCATAGAATTCGCCCAAGTCCTTAACTGGAGACTTATAGATGCTCCCATATAGCTTCACATCCTTACGAAGCCCAGCTGAGATTGCAGTCAAGACACCTTCGTTCGAGGGATTCTCCATATTATTGACTTTACGCTTGAACCTGGTAATGTAGTATTTTAGCGATTCGTTTTTGTCGTTAGAAGACTATAGCGAGATGGCAAGACGATGCGAGCAAGCGCCTTAGAACTCTGTATTGGCTTGTGAATTTTCGTTGATATTCTTCCCAGCTATTTATGTTATGAGCTGGGAGACTCTTGAACCAGGTTCACTAGACATCCCCTAGGGTAGCTGAAAAAACATGGCACTTGATAAAAAGATCGACCGTCTGAAGGTCTATTTGAACATTGAATGCATCTAGGTGATCGTAAGAGTCTCTATCCCCATTGTATTGAAGGATATTGGGGACCTTAAATCTGCGGGGAGGAGATTGTGTTTCAATCTCCCTGATGAAGACGGTTCTTTCCCCATACTGATCTCGCTGGTTTGAAGTACCAAGGCTCGCATTGAGCTGCCGAACCTTTTGAAGGAGCTCTTCTAACCCTGGGTTGTGTGACCCGTGTTCTCTCCTGTGCTCGTGACCTAAACAGCTACAACTTGGAACATATTCTTGACTTCCTGAATCGCCAGTTCGGAGTGACTCTACATACTGCTGATAGTCTGTTTCCTCTTCTCGAGCTCTACGGTCTTCAGCTCTTGAATGCGAATTAATGGAATGAGTTGAACTAGCAGATCGTGACATCTCTCTGGTGGGTCTTTCACAAGCTGATACTTGTTCTCGTCACTACTGGTAGATTTCTCTAGTAGCAGCAGTCTCAAGTCTGGGCACGTTCTGAGTTTGGACTTGCGCTAGTGCCTTGACTGTATATGTAGGCTGCTGCACTGTGTTTTGCAACGCTTGGAGCCGTTGGTGCCACTCTTGTAGCCCCCTGGCTACAAAGACCATCGGTGCTGACTGGCGAAGGGCTGGTAGGGGCTTTCCTTCAACAACTCCGTTTGTGGGGACAATAATATCTCCTGTCAGCTGAGTGTCATGCTGCTGCTGGTCTGTGTGCCCTTCTAGTTGATTAGCCGCCGTTGCATTTGAACTTCTGGTGGTTTTTCCTCTTGCCATGAAAATTACAAAACTGAGAAAACTTGCAGTTTAAGCCCTTCCTCTAGCACCAAATTATTGACATGCAAATATCGTCGACCTAAGTTCTTCAACCCAATACTGCAATCAACATAAAACAAAACAAAAAGAGGAGAGGCAGAGAGGAAGAATAGAGAATGCAAGGAGATTTTTACGTGGTTTGACTTACGGAATTACCTACATCCACAGCTGTTCGTTGGATATTTTGACAGAGAAACAGTATATTATATATTTGTGTGTGTTGTTTTACAATGAGGTTTCAGCCTCTATTTATAGAGAGAGAGACTGTAGTTCTTTTATAATTAAAATAAGAAAGAAATCATGATGAATTATATTCCAAAGACTGATGCTTGTCAGAGTATGACCAACTCCTGTAAAAGCATGATCCTGACTTTATCTCCATACTGGATAGTTGAAATTTTTCTTAAATCAGGTTGTTGCTTTTCTGAAATTTTTTTTTTAACATGTACGTCACGTCACGAATTGGATTTCGCTCTGGGCGACCTGGAGGTAGGTGTTAGGCAACTCTGATTATGACCAGAGACCTGAGAGCTTATCTATGCAAACTGAGATTATGTCTGTGCGAGCTGAATATTTGATTATACTGAAGGCTCGTATCTGCGAGCTGGATGTTGGTAAACCGAGTCTTTGTCTATTGGGTCAGTTTATTGGACCATTTCATTGAGCTTTTACTAACCCATTCATATAGTCTTGAAAATACCCATAACATAGTCTAACTGTCAACCAATTTGGAGTTCAAATAGAATGCACGTAACTTTGAGTTGGTCCTAAATTTCCCAAAAGCAATATAAAAATGTTCAAAAATTGAATGGAACCAGTGAATAGGATAAGGTGACAAATAGGTAATGGAGAAAATAAATGAAAAGTGAAAATAAATTTAATAAAGGTCTTCTTGAAGAGCGCATTAAAGATACAAAAATTAAATAAAATACTCATATTTTTATTTGAAGACATTTATGCATAATTTTAATATCTTAAAGGTATACCACATAATTTTTTATTTATCTTTTCAGTCTCTTAACGTGCGATTTAAAGAGTAAAAATTAGTATAATAAAATAAAATACAATAATATGAAAACTTAGGGCTCAATTTTTGTATATTATTTCAATCTAAAAAAATTTAATAGGTTTTATTAACTGCGACCGATATGATGAAGTTACATAGTTATGTACTGCTTTGAATAAGTCTAAATTATTTGTCAAGTCTAAAGTTGAACGGATACAAGTTATTTGTTGTACTTTCTTTTTAATTGCAACTTATCTACTTGCTTAATATTTACCTATTTTCATGGCAAAGTGCGTTATAACCTTCTTATTTAAGGAGGAGATGTTGATTAATAAAAGTAGAGAAATAACATTTATCAAACACTTTTCAAATAAGTGTCAACCGGAGGCTTGGATTTCCTCAAATTAATCCAACAATTTTCTTTTCTTGTGCGAGTTTAACAGCCAAAATAGGTAAGACTAAGAGTGCAGTACCACAATATTTACAGGATATTACGTAACCATTGAATTGCATGAATGAAATCAAATACAATGTATTGGTCCTCAATATTTACCACTGAATGCTTTGATAATATTTTATATGCATATCCAAGCCTAAAAACCAAGGCTTGTGTTGCATTGTATTATGAGTTTAAAATGAATTAAAATTATAAAATCTATATGTATTGTATTAGTTAATACATTGTAATTAGTTTAATATGGTGGATATTAGTAAAAAAAAAAAAAGGAAATTTAGTAAAAATATCCTATTATATAAAGCCATTTGTAAAATTACCCTTTTCTTGAAAAACCTTGCAAACCTAACCCAAATATTCCAAAATGCCCCTAGTGTTGGAGAAAGATACATGAATTCATATATCTACAATTTAATTAAATTTTGTAATTTTATGTTTTCATGTTCAAATTCAGGAATTTACATAATTTCTTACTTTCTCATTCTGATATTATTACTTTTATCTCTAAATTTGACCATGAATACATTAACTATAGACAATAATTGTGAATATTAAACTATAGATCTATAAAATATAAATATTCTTTCAACAAAATCAATAATTGTATCAAGTCGATAAGTAAATCTTAAAATATGACCAAAATATAATTGTTATGTTTTTTTTTTTCTCTGGCCAGACTAAAGTTGATATTGGGTCAGGCCGTTAGGGCAATTCAATGCTAAAATTTTCATCACGTTAGCCTTACTTGATATTGGGTCAACTTGATATTGACCTGACCCAAAGCAATATGCACAATAACCATATTTTGGTCATATTTTGAGATATACTTATCGGATTGATGCAATTCTTAATTTGTTGGAAAAAAATTCATAGATTTATAATGTCATGTCTTACAACCATTATCTATATCCAACATAGTCATGCTCAAATTTGGAGAATGGAGATGAAAGTAAAAATGTTGGAATAAAAACGTGAGAGTTTCTGTGAATTTCCAAATTTGATCATGAAATCATTGGAATTAAACAGTTATTATATTGTAGATCTATAAATTCTTTTTCCAATGTATAAAAAATCATGTCAATCCGATAAGTATATTTTAACATATGACCAAAATATAATTGATATATATATATATTTATTCTTTTATCAAGCTAGGCCAACCTGATGCTAAAATTTCTTTTGGGACGGCTTAACCCGATATCAGGTCAAACCAACCTAAATTATGTGCATTGAGTCAAATTGACTCGATATCGAGAGGACTAACCTAATAACCAAAAATTTTAAACCAATTCCACACCACCCACCCCACCGCAAAAAAAACTATCCTTCAAAACAAAGTTAACTATTTTTTTTCCACTTAAAAATTGATTTTTTTTTTTCACAATATGTATCAACTCATGCAACAAATCCTAATGAATTGAGCTCCTTTCGTGTAAACTTTATTTTTTTTTTGCAGCTTCATATGTATTTCTCCAACATTAGGGGTATTTTGAGAAGTTTGGGTAGATTTGCAAGTTCTTTCAGTGAGAGGATAATTTCGTAAAAAGATTTTCTTCTTACAATCTATTTTATTATTATTTTTTTTAAGTCACTACCATCTAAAAATTTAAACTTCAAAAAAATTATAAAGATCCTTTCTGTTGTTTCAATATTATCCTTTTTTTTTTTTTTAATCTTTTGGCACTTCAATTATAAACACATATCATTTTAAGAAAAAATTCATTTAATAAAACTTTCAAAGACATTCCATTTTATTTTAATATTCTCTATATTAATTTTGGTGAAATTCTTTTTTTATTTTTATTATTTTATTTGAAAAATCTAAAAAGCTATTGATAAATAATTTCATACGCAGACACATATATAAATCAATGAATCTAATTCAACAAATAAAATTAATATTAAACCATATTTTGTAAAACTTCGATACAGCAAGTAGTTTAAAATTCTTAATATTTAACTTCACATACTTACAACGTACTGTAGGTTTCAAAGTTCATTAAAAGCATTACTTCTTTATTATTATTATTATTTTTACAAATAATTCTCTATTATTTCAAAATTTGCTTTTGATTGCATCTATTATCAGTAAATCAGGCAATGAGAAAAAAGGGGGAGATATTTTAGGTGTTATGAATGCAAAAAAAAAATAAATAAAAGAAATAATATTGAAATAAAAAAATTAATATATATATAATTAATGTAGTGCTTTAGAATGTTTTTTCCTCTTTGGTAATAATTTTAGTTAAGGTTACGATTACTATTAACTAAAAAAATTTAAAATGGAGTGTAGAAAGATATTTAATGGAGTGCAAAATCGGGTAATTTTTGTAAATTCGGTGTTTGTTAATATAAAGGAGAAGAGACATAGCTTAAAAAGGTTTATTTTGGGAAGTCAATATATAAAAATATAATGTTAAATGGAGGCCAAAGCAACAATTTTACAAAAATAAATTGTAAATATCTAACATTTCAAAAATTTAGGGAGTGTTCTCTTCTAAAATCCTCCACTGCAAAGGAGAGTGGAGAGGTGAGTTTATGTTAAATTGTATCAATTTGTACTCATCACCAACAGGAGCAGCAATAATAATAAAAATTAGGGAATTTAGTAAAATACCCTTTTTTAAGAACTTTATTTACATAATTACCCTTTCACTCAAAAAAAGTTGTAAAACTACCTAAATTACCCAAAATATCCTAATAAATTCAAACCATCGCATTAATACAGTTCATCAATTATTTACCACCAAAAAATTAAACTATAATAAAATGATCAATAACACACATCATCAAATAATATTATCAACTCACATTAATCCATCTTCGATCACAATTTTACTCAAACAAAATAGAAGTTTCCTATCATTTTTACTTTCAAGTGGAAGAAAAGTTGAAAAAAAATCGAAGAAATTTGAGTGTTGAAAAATGTTAGTGTTTCAACAAAAATTATAATTTGATTTGAGAACTTACCATTAAGTTATTAAAAAATAAGTTAAAAAAAGGGGAAAAAATTGAACTCTGAATTAACAAATGATATTGGGTTGACCCAATATCAAGTCATATGTTAACCCGAAACTTTTGACCCAAAACTTGAAGGAAATTTTATCTTCGCGTAAGTCATTGAACCAATTCGAGTCAGTTGTTGACCCGAAATGCAAATTTAACTTCACATCAATTGTTAACCCGAGATAAAAATATAACTTTTGGATCATTTAGATTAGCTAATGACCTAAAGTGAAATTATAACTTCAAGTCATATTTTGACCCGAATTAGGTTAGCTGTTGACTTGAATTGCAAATTTAACTTCGGATTAGCTCTTGACTAGATTCGGGTTAGTTGTTGAATATTATCTCATGGATAAAAGGATGATCTAAAATCTTATGTTTTTTTTTTTTCCCTCTCTTTCGTGCTCTCTATTTCTGTCTCCTTTTCTAGTGTCTTCGCTGTTGAAAAAGGAGAAAATGTTATTTTTTTCTTTATATGCCAGGGCAATTTTGTGTTAAAACCAAAATAGCTATCATATAAATTAAAACTATTGATACAGTGATAATACCAAAAGTCACCTAATAAAGGGTGTCACTAAAAAATATTTCTCTAAATAAGAACTACATGCAGTCCACGAACTTTACAATTTTGGCGTATGAAATTAAATGGGCTTGAAAAGTGAAAAACGGTGGCTTACCAATGTGATGAGAAACATCCATCCGCGTTCAAGTTGACTCGATCAGCTTCTTGTCAAAGTCAAGGTCTTCCCCGTCGAAAAATTCTTGCGTAAATCCCGTTGTGACGATAGTATATATATATACGGCAAATTTTGCTACGCGTGATAGATCACAACAAAAGATATACTTGCACTTCACTGCATGGTGGACTTCTTGCTCCTCCCTTAGTCTTCTCCTCCTCATCACTCTCTAATAATTAGATCATTCTTATAAATTGGTTTACTAGGTTTTCCCTAGAAAGTGTGAGAAAGTGTAAGAACTGGGAGAAAAGAATATGAGGAGGCCAGACGACGAACCGTCGATCATCCATCACTTCAGTCACCCTCATCCTCTGCAATTGATCAACCCACAAAACCTAACCACTCAATGCTCAGGCTGCGAGCTGCATTCTTCAGGGTGGATGTACGCTTGCACGGACTGCAACTTCACCCTTCACTTGTCGTGCACCGAGATGCCCCAGCTCATCAACCACCCATCCCACCCTTCCCATCCTCTCACTCTCCTCCCAACGCCTCCCTATACCAACACCAACGGCATGTTTACCTGCAATGGCTGCAGCCTACCCGCTCGCGGCTTCTGCTTCAGCTGCACTCTCTGTAACTTTGATGTTCACATCCGTTGCGCCACGAAACCGCTCTCTTTAATGAACCATATGCATGCTCATAAGCTGGAACTCGTGTTTGAATGTCCTTATAAACCTAGGCCTTTTTCTTGTAATATTTGTCACCAACTTGGGTCTATTAATCATTGGCTTTATCATTGTAGCTTATGTGGGTTTGTTGCACATTTGGATTGTGCATCAAATGTTGCAAACGTGCCACAGGCTCAAACTCAAACACAGATTCAAATGACGCATTATAATTCATATGAAGGAAGATATCATCAGATTCAAAATGGAACTTTTAGACCTGGTGGGTTGAATAATTTTGCGCACAGTCAAAGTGTGGGAATGTATCAAAATTCTCTGGTTGGGACGCCTGGAGTGGCAAATGGGAACGTTTTTGTTAGCGCGGCGCTTCTAGGGTTTGAGGAAGGAGCAGCGCAACAAGTAGGTCAGTATGTTATGCATGGTTTGATGGATGATGGCAGTGGTGGTGATCCTGGTGGAGATAATGGTATGGATTTTGGGTCTTCGACTTTAGGTGGCTTCTTCGGTGACTCATAAACATAATCTTAAAATTTGGATGATGTTCACGCATAATAAATTGAGGAAGAAAATAGAATTCTAAATTAGATTTCATTATTTAAGTTTGTTTGTTGGGACAAGTACAAAAATAATATATTAAATTAATTACTTAATATTTATGTTATTTTTAAAAAAATATAACAATTGAGTTTTAAATCATATGTAAAATTATCAAAATATTCTCATAATAGATGTAATAATTGAGTCATTTTTTAAAAAAATGTAGCACTCTCACCGATTTTATCAAGGATATTTGTGTAAAAAAAAAAAGATTTATGACTCAATTATTAATTTTATTGAAATGAGACAAAATTATCAATCAAATATTTAAAAGTGTCGTCAGGTGATATTTTCTCACTCTTTTTTTTTTCTTATTCATATACCTTTTTTTTACTACGTCTTCATGTATGATGTACCCTTTCTTGTGCTCTATTACGTAAAACGTGTTACTTGTTCTTGCTTATAATAAAGGTGTGGTCGTGGTTGCTTTGGTGGAAACAAAAATTTTAATAAATTCTAAAAAAATATTTTGCTTTTTTTAAAAAAATAAAAATGTCAATTGTTTTTCTGATTTTGAAAACAACTCAAACTAAAGATCCTAGCCTTTTATTCAGACGTCGACAACATAAAAAGTAAAGAGAAAAAAGTTTAAAAGAGCAGCCTTACTCTAAACTAAAATTACCATGAAAAGTGTCTTTTGCATGCAAACTCTACTTTAATTTTAAAATTTACTATTATATATTTAAAAACAAGAAGAAAGTGCTCGATCCAATAGATTTTGATAATATATTCTCAATCACGAAGTAAAGAAATGGTCGGGCTGGACATTAATATATCTTGTTAATTTCTGGTTTCCATCGTTGTCATGGGGAAGCATATGTGACATGTGCATGTGCCGAGTACAACCTATGCCTCATTGAACTTGTCAAAAGTTGACTTTTAAAACACTGACGTGGTTGTATTAAAATGCTACTGTATAGTTTTAAATGAAAAAATATACCGTTACGTATCAAGAATATGTAGTAGTTTGTTTGATGGATTATTTTTCGAAATTCTGGATATAATAATTCAAATTTGAAACATTACAACATTGAATTAACATTTTTTGTTATCAATTATATTGAACATAGGAACGAAGCATTTTGTAGATTCGAGTAGGCTATCTACCATCTCAAATTTTTTTTATAATATTCTAAAAATAATATCAAACCACCTATAGTATTAAAAATAATAATTAAAATGATTCATTCGTTACATAACATAATAGTTCTGTTAATAAGTAAACAGATGTATTCATTTTGAGGGTAAAAACGTCAATTTGACTTATAAGCTCTTTGACAGCAACTAGTTATCCTTCATCTCCATCGCACAACTCTCCCATCAGTTGCACGTGTGGGACAGCTGTCACTCATCTCCACAGTTCAATTTCTCTCTCACCGTTCTCGTTCATCTCACCTTACTCGTGCATTTCAATCCCTCTCTCACCATACCGTTTTCCTGTCTCACTCTCCCGGTTCAACTTAAATCACCCGGTTCAACTTAAATCACCCTGATCATCAACCCCACCAGAAAAAGAGCAACCTTGCAAAAACCAAACCACTTGTCCGCTTGTTCACATTCATCCCAAAAAACAAAAAACAAAAACGCAAAAACCTTTTTCAAACAAATATTATCTGAAATCGGTACCAGTGCCACTACAAGCCACCACCTTCATTTGCCTCGCAACCTTCAGATCTTCTAAAACCGCCCCTCTTCCTCTTCACAAAACGACCACATTTCACGCAACAAATCCTAGTTTCCAGAATCTACGACAAAACCTCCAATTTTTATGAAGCGAAACCCTAGCTGGTGACCAGATCTTAATTGGACTCTTGCTTGACCAACTCCAAGTTCATAAACATAAACAGCGACAGAGGTCAGAATCCAAGAGAAGCTTACTGACCGGAAAATGACCTTTTCTTGGATTTTTTTTCTTTGTTTTCTACGACAAGTTGAAACCAGTAGTGGGCTGCGAGAGATAGAGAGAGAGAAATGAGTCTTTGAAAGTGCTTTCTTGGTCTACAAACTCTGCAATCAATCAATTGATACAATTTTTTTTTTTGGGAATTAATACAATATTATTATTTATGGTTGGTTGGATGTGGCAATGAACCCATGACTTGGCTGGTTGGATGTGTTTGTGTTTGTGTGTGTATTTTTTTTTTTTAAAAAAAATTCTTTGATTTAAACAAAAGATCTTCAAAGGATGTTGAAGATCTGGGTGAACTGTAGGTCTTCATTCTCCTTTTTTTTTTAAAAAAAAAAAAATGTTTTTTTAGTTAAATAATTTATTTTTTTTTCAATTTTCAATTTTTATGTTTTTAAATAAAAAATCTGTTTTTACTCAATTTTTTTATATAAAATAATTAATTCTTAATCAACTATTTAATTTAATTTTTTTTTTTATTTTTTATTTTTAAAAGAAATGAAAATCTTATAAAAGAGACAAGACCCCCACATCAAGAGGAAACAGAAACATCAGACGCAGCAAGCTGCAACAACCAGGGAGGAAAGACCCTCCACCAAACAGTAGGGCTATTGTAACCTAAAGCCCAAGTAGCAAGGAAATGAGCACTCCTGTTAAAATCTCTATGAACATGAACAATAGAATTACAATGATTTGCAGACAGAAGGGATTTGATATCATTTACAATATTAGCAATATCAAGCATAGACGAAGATTCTCCAGAACAAAGGTTGACCACGTTAAGAGCATCAGACTCCACAACAGCTGGGAGAAGCTTATGACAGATTGCTATCTGGACCCCTTGAAGAACCGCGTAAGCTTCTGCTACATCAGCCTTAGAAACGTGACACATAGGAATTCTAGCAGCCAACTTAATGTTTCCACAATGGTCCCGAATAATAATACCCAAACCAGTCTTACGTTTACCTTTATTAAGAGCTGCATCACAGTTAACTTTGAAGAGACCAGCAGGGGGGAAGCCACGAAACCTGAGAAGGCAGATGACTACTTGAAAGAAGAGGGTCTCGAGCTGCAGCAAATTCAGACAGCAACACACCTGCTCGAATCCAACAGTCATCTGAGAGCTGAGATGGACCATTATGAATACGAGCATTTCTTTTATACCACACTAACTAAGCTGCCACAGCAAACTGAGCAACCAAAGAAACATCAATAGTGGAGAATAGGAAGGCAATTCGGTCCAGAAAATCCACAAATTTCAATCTGCAGAAGCTAGAATCATAACGCAGAGGACAAGAGCCCCAACTGATATGCACAGCTTTGCAAGACCATAATACGTGGTCGATAGTTTCAATTTCAGAAGCACATAATGGACAGACCCCAGTGGCAGAAATCTTTCTCTAAAGAAGGGAAGCCATGGTGGGAAGAATGCCTTTTAAAGCACACCAACAAAATATGCGAACTTTACCTGGGATGGGGAGAAGCCATAACTTCTTCCAATAGAACATGGAACCCGAAGAAGAAGATGCACAACCAGAGACCATGGATTTGAAAGCGATTTTATAGGCGCTCTTGATCGAGAACTGCCCCTGACGATCATAGTGCCACATAAAGGAGTCCGGAGGGGGGAAGGAGCTCAGAGGAATACTAAGAATTAAATCAGCCTCTTCAGGAAGGAAATACGCCCTGACGCGATCTTCGGCCCAACCTCCAGGCTCAGACAGAAGATAGGACACAGTAGTTCCATGCGGAAGAAGCTTAGGTGAAGCCACTCTGAACGTCACCGGCCGGGGAATCCAATTATCCTCGTAAATGAAAATGCTATTACCATCTCCGATACGCCATCTGAAACCTCGAAGGATGGCCTCGCGACCCCAGAGGATACTTTTCCACACGAGAGAGGCAACGCTGCTAACCTGGCAATCCATAAAAGATGAGTGAGGGAAATATTTCGCTTTAAAAACTCTAGCAACGAGCGAAGAAGGGTTAGACATTAATCGCCACCCTTGCTTAGTTAGCATCGCCTGTTGAACGCACGAAGATCACGAAATCCAAGGCCCCCATCTTCTTTCGGAGTACACATTACCTTTCAGCTGACCCAATGCATTTTATTATGAGAATCTGACCCACCCCACCAAAAGTTCGCTATCAATCGCTGAATTTGAGAACAAATGAAAGCAGGGATCCGAAAACAGCTCATTGCGTAAGAAGGCACTGCTTGCACAACTGCTTTCATGAGAGTTTCTTTCCCAGCGACTGAAAAGAGCTTTTGCTTCCAACCTTGCAGTTTCTGCCACACCCTATCTCTAAGGCCAGCAAATAGATGTTTCTTATTTCGGTGAGTAGAGGCAGGTAGACCTAAATACAACCGATGGGCAGGGACAACAGGCATCTGAAGAACCTGTAAGATAAGAGATTGGGCTGCAAAAGAAACCGACGGGCTGAAAGCAATGGCGGACTTGGAAAGATTAACCGACTGGCCTGAAGCACGCTCATAATTGCTGAGAACTTCTTTTAAAATTACAACCTCGTCAATGGAAGCCAGGGAAAATACTAGACTGTCATCCGTAAAAAATAAATGGGAGATTGAAGGAGCCCTTCTGGCTATTTTGATTGCATGAAGCTGCCCGTCCGCAACAGCAGAACTCAACAAAGCACTAAGACCTTCAGCACACAAAAGAAATAGATAGGGGGATAAAGGGCATCCTTGCCGAAGACCTCTAGAAGGGAACACCTTGCCCCTAGGCTCGCCGTTAATAAGAAACGAGAAGCTGACAGATGACACGCAATTAAACACTCTGTCGATCCAGCTCTGAGAAAAACCCAACCAGGACATCATCTTTAGTAAAAAACCCCATTCGACTCTATCGTAGGCCTTGCTTATATCGAGCTTCAGAGCCATAGAACTAGAGCCCACCCTTTTGTTCCGAATGTAATGAAGGCTCTCGAATCCGAGAAGAACATTATCAGTAATCAGACGGTCGGGGACAAAAGCAGCTTGAGATGGGGAGATAATATGCTGAAGAAAAGGTTTTAACCGATTTGCGAGCATCTTAGCAACAATCTTATAGGGAACATTGCAGAGGCTGATAGGGCGAAAATCACTGACCTGCTTCGGGGACTGCATCTTTGGGATTAAAACGATCAAGGAGTCTCCCAAATGAGACATATTTTGCCCTTCATTTAGCACATTGAGAACCGCTCGACACAACTGGGGACCAACCACCGGCCAAAACTTTTGAAAGAAAAGGGCAGACAAACCGTCAGGTCCAGGAGCTTTTGTAGGCCCCAATTGCTTCAAAGCATCATACACTTCTTCTTCCGAAAACTGTTTGTTTAAAAGCTCAGTCATCTCTGCTGAAACTTTTTTGGGAACCACCTTAGAAAGTGACTCAAAATCCCCAAACAAAGGATGAGAAGAAGTGAAAAGAGAGTGAAAATAGCTAGAGAAAGCTTGTTCGATGCCACTGACTTGACCCTGCCAAACCCCCTCAGTATCGAACACTCCTTTGATTTTATTTTTCCTTCTACGGGCCGAAGCTTTTGAATGAAAAAACTTGGTATTACTATCCCCAGCAGCAAGCCAATTGGCTCGAGACCATTGTTTCCAGAACAACTCTTTTTGGGCTAGAATGGAGTCTAGTTTCTGTTCCAGCTCCTTAATGCGATGGGACTGAGAAGCCTCCGAATCTTCAAGGGCAGCCAATTCAGTGACAATTTCCTTATACTGGCGCAGCCAATTCCGTCTTCTATCACGGTTCCAAGAACCTAAGACCCCCGCCATAAGATTTGTATTTTCAATAAAATCAGCTATAATATCTCCACTAAATTGTTGCTTCCAACTACTTTCAACCACATTGGAACCAATTAAATTCTCAAGCCAAGCCTCTTCAAATTGAAAACGGGAAACCCACTTAGAATATGGAGGCTGCCCGCTTAGCGAACTGCAAGAAAAGGATAGAGATAGAGGAGAGTGATCGGGCCCCACCCTAGGAAGCACTTTGACACGATGAACCTGAAAAAGAGATTTCCACTGTTTGTTACAGAACATCTTATCCAACCGTTCCAAAATCAACGAATTCCCCTACTGACGATTAGACCAAGTAAACCTATTTCCTGAATATCCAAGATCAATCAACTCGCTATCATTAACAGCCTCTCTGAAGTCCATCATGGCTGAACCCCTTCTAGGAAGGCCCCCAACCTTCTCTTCGGGAGCCAAAATTTCGTTAAAGTCTCCCCCAATGAGCCAACGAAGAGAGTTAATACCTCCAAGTTTGTGCAGTAACATCCAGGAATGAGTCCGCAACTCAGATTTAGGATTCCCATAGAACCCAGTGAAACACCAACAAACTCCGGAGGATTCTCGAATAATGGAATCGATATGCCCAACTGAGTAGGAGACCGCTGATAGGTCCACATACTCTTTCCAGAAAAGCACAAGGCCTCCCCCCAAACCCACTCCGTTCACAACAAAAGCACCAACAAAACCTAAGGAAACCTTGTAGCGATCCAATCTACCTTTATCGACTCGAGTTTCAGACAAAAAAACAATATCGAGATTTTCACTGCGGATTGTCTCCCGCAGAAACCAGAATGTTCGAGGGTTCCCCAACCCCCGAACATTCCAACATAAGCAACTCATGGTGAGAGGCGGGGCTGAGATCCAGCCACCGCCTGAACATTATCTGATACAGCGACCTTTCCCTTCTTAGCCAACGACCCCGACTCTCGATTTGGAGAAACAGATCTTTTTCCTGGTAAAATAACGTCGGACAGACTGATCTCACCTAATTCCATCCGGGCCCTTCGTTTCCACTTTTTACCTGGGAGCCCCGGTCCGAACTTGCTAACACTGCTCTCATATTTGGGGATCTCAGAACTGACCTGAACTGGGGACTTAGCAGACACTACCTGTGTAATATGCCATCCCTATTTTAGTATTATATACGTATTGTACACGTATGTCTCATTTATGGAATAAAATAATAATTTAGAGTGCCCAAATATAAAATTGGATTATGATGAAATTTATGGATGCGATTTCGAGCTCAAGAAATGGTAAAATAATTGATTTAGAGGTATGAAAATAGTATGAAAAGAAATATTGAAGAAAAGGGTGAAATTGAAAAATATTATAAAAATTGGGCAATAGTGCAAGGACTAAAAAGTTATGTTTTTAAAAGTTTAGGTTGCAATCGTAATTTTTACAAAGTTGAGGGGGCAAATTGCAATTCGGCCGGATTATATCATCATCTTCTTCCTTCGGCCGACTCACTCCTTTCTCTCTCCTCGGATTTCCAGAAATTTTCAGTTTCGCGAGCCCAACTTCAATCTCTCGTTCCGACCTCATCCGAGCTCCGTTTTGGCCGATCTTGGTACCGTTGGAAAGCTCGTGCGACGTAGATTCTATAGGTACCAATTTTGTCAATTTTTATCACCGTTTGGGTCTTCGTTTCAGTAGATGAAGTAAGGCGGTTAACCAACTTTTATTTTACTAGATTCCGACGAAACAAAGCGATTTCGACGCCGATCGACCTCGTTTTCGTGATTAGTGTGTCGAGGACAACAAAACCCACCTAACCATACCTCCCACCACCGAGGTCGCCGGAATCCGACGCCGGAAAGTCGCCGTCGGCCACCACGTACGGCGGAGGTAAGATTTTCGACCTCCCGAACTCGAAATTTAGCTCCCGACGTGTCTACAGACTCGTTTTTAAGTGTAGAATTCATTTTTAGGGTTATTTTTCCAGTATGGCAGCCGTACTAAAAATTTTATATATTATATCACTTTGTAGATTTAAATTAGGACGGCGATAATTATATTTGGAATCGAGGAAACCCGAAAGCGTGTGATTTTGTGAATCAATAATAGGTAAGTGTTATTCAAAATATTTTGGATATAATGTTTTAAAGTTTATGTTATGATATGTTATAGTTTGATTTGAAATAAATGAAATGATATGAAAAATATTTTGCATGGACTATAAATGATTATATGAGATGTGGATTTCTTAAATTTGAAAAGTTTATACGAGATAAGTATTTATGGTGAAAAATTATTTGATGGAAATATATATTGAACATATGGTATGCTTGGTAGATCTTACAGTTATTTCCGGTTGAGGTTGAGTACCCGAAGCGTGCATTGGCAGTGTTGGGAGTGTCTGTCACCAACAGCGGGAGGAAATCCGCAGGGGGGATTGTATCGAGTTAATTGTTCAGTTTAGTGTGTCGCCTAATGCACGTATAGGGTATATTATTAGCTAGCTTCCACCTGAGCGAGGAAAAATGCCGCTCCGTAGTGAGGGAAAAATTCCGCTACGTAATACCGGTTAGATGGTCTGAACGAGGAAAAATTCCGGGAAGGCCGGAGCGAGGCAAAATTCCGCTCCATACCTAGGATACCATATGGTACGGACCATTAGTGGTTGGCTCGTTTTATTCAGAGACTTTTCAAAAATAATAATGCCACCACTATTTATATTTTATGCAGAAAACTGAAATTATATGATAATTTATCGTATTTTTTAGTTTTATAATGGAATTGAATGATATTTACATAAATAAGTTATCCATGCATTTATCTGAAAAATAGTTTTGAGAGAAAAATTGATTTTTCATATTACAGCGATAAGAGGTTTATAAAGTATTTTAAAACTAAGGGAGGAATTTTTATAAAGATAAAATGAAAATAAAAACTTACAACACTCACTGAGCTCGTGTAGCTTATACTGTTTTATGTTTTACAAACAAAACCTCCCCAGGGGCAGATGCAGGTACAGGTACAGGTACAGGTATATCAGGATCAGAGACTCCAGTCCAGAACTAGACAGATTGGGTCGAAAGTGCTTTGTACTGCTGTGATTGTATATATCTTATTTTGGGAAATACTTAATTGTATATGACATAATATATAAGTTTTTCTTATATTTGAACATGTATAAATAAATATAAATGCATGACGTACTGTTTTGTGTTTTAAATTATTTTGAAAATTGATGGCATGCTTGTGGTTGCTTGTGAATTGATAAATTGAAGGCCTGAGGCCCAGAAGTTTGGGAAAAACCAATTGATTTTAGAAGTGTTTAAAGTTTTTACCAAATTCGCAGGGTGGTAATCTTAGAAAAATAGTTGTTATGCTGTCCAAATTTTTACTAAGTCTATTATATAAATGTGTAATTAAAAAGTTTTCAATAGGGAAAAACGGCTTAACTTCACGAGAATCTTTCAGTCGGATTAAATATAGGCTGGAGGGTTACGTGGGGTTGCCGGCAGGCTGCCGTCTGTACGAAAATGAAAGTGCAGAAACGGGGTCTGTCATGTTGGTATCAGAGCGGGGTTTTGAAATGAGATCTCATGCTTTAGATTTTAATTGATTAAATTATTTATTTTACTTTATTTTATAAATAAAGCAACACAAACATGTTTCAGTTATTTTATTTGTCATGCATATGATTTTGAAAATTTCAAATGTTTCACTATCTTGTTTTTATGGAAATCACAGCATTATGCACCGACGAGGTCGTAGGGGTCCTCGTAGAGCCACTTCAGAGGCTTCTGTACCTGAGTTACCGTCCGTCCAAGGGGTAGAGCACGCATCGGGGTCGATAAATGCCCCTATAGATCAGAGCCGTCCGGGACCGTCGGCACCCGTAGAACCAGCCGGCGGGGGTTTTAATGCGGAACAGGTCGCTCAGATACTAATGGCGGCAGTGCGTCAACCGCGGGAGGCCCCCGAAGAACCTAAACGCTCGATAGAACGTGCTTGTAAGTTGGGAGCAAAGCCATTTGACGGAAGTGGCAACCCAGAGAGTGCCTTGGCATGGTTGGATCGGGTTACAGACATTTACAGAGTAATGGGATGTACCGATGAGCAACGAGTTCTGTTCTCCTCTTTCCTCTTAGAAGACAGAGCAAAGGATTGGTGGAAAGCCTTGGAGAGGCGACATCCGGGAAGAGTGACATGGGAGATATTCCAACGAGAGTTTACAGATCGGTTTTACCCAAAAAGCTACAAAGATGCCCGAATGGAGGAATTCTTCAGATTGGAGCAGGGCTCGACATCCGTGACTGACTATGAAAAGAAATTTTTCGAATTGGTTCGGATTGTCCCTTTCATCTCAGATGACGAGGAGCAAAGGTGTAAGAGATTTATGGCAGGTCTGAATCCCAGCCTCAGAGTTCATTTGTCATGGGTTCCTCAGACGCATTATGGAGAGCTGGTGGAGGCTGCATTTAAAGTAGAAAAAAATGTAACAGCCGCATCTCAACAGGGAAAACCAGAAGGCAAACGTAGCGGATCCAATCTACCACAGAAAGTGCCTAGCAAGTTTGTCAGAAGACAGAGTGAGTCCAGATGGGTTAGTGGTAGGAAAATGAGCCAAGGAGCATCATCTAGTCAGGGATCAGCTAGACCACCGGCAATGCCTGGAGACTTTCGTTGGTATAATACCAGGAATTTGATACTAGAGTGCAGTACATGTGGGAAGAGACATCCGGGCGAGTGTCGGATGAGGAGTTCTATCACAACTTGCTTTCATTGCGGACAGGAAGGTCATTTTAGGAGAGAATGTCCACAGCTAATCACCTCAGTCAGTTCAGAGGTTAGACCTTCAACAGCCTCTTCACAAGCCAGTGTGGGCCAGAGACAGGGAGGTAGAGGCTCTCAGACTAGAGGACGTGGCTCTTCAGTTTCGGCTACAGGTGCAGTGGGTAGAGGAGTGTCTTCAGCGGGTCAGCCAGGTAGACCCCGCACCCAGGCTCGAGTGTTTGCTGTCACACAGAATGAGGCGGACGCCGCTCCAGAAGTTATTACTGGTAAGGTTTCTGTTCTAGATCATGATGCATATGCACTAATAGACCCTGGAGCCACACATTCCTTTGTGTCCGTACCATTTTCAACAAAGGTTAGAGCGGAATTACAGTCCTTGGAGGGTAGTATAGTAGTTTCCATCCTTGCTGGAAATTCCTTATTAGCCGAGAAGGTAATTGTGGATAGTAGAATTGTGATAGAAGATAAAGAGTTTCCAGCTGACCTGATTGTATTAGATATTCGGGACTTTGATGTGATATTGGGAATGGATTGGTTATCCAGATATCGGGCCACAGTTGATTGTTATGGAAAGGAAGTTAGATTGGCCAGACCAGGGGAACCAGAGGTGGTATTCCGTGGAATTCGAAAAGTACTTGCCACTAGTATGGTGACCGCCATAATAGCCAGTAGGATGCTTCGTAAAGGATATCAAGGATATTTGGCTTATATGGTTGAACAGAAGAAGGATGAAGTTCGATTGGAAGATATTCCGGTGGTCAGAGAGTTTTCAGAAGTATTCCCGGAGGATCTCCCAGGTTTGCCACCAGATAGGGAGATAGAATTTGAGATAGATTTGGTTCCGGGAACTGAACCAATCTCGATTACTCCATACAGGATGGCGCCAGCTGAGTTGAAAGAACTGAAGGTACAGATGGAAGAGTTATTGGAAAAAGGTTTTGTAAGGCCCAGTCATTCGGCATGGGGGGCTCCAGTTTTGTTTGTGAAAAAGAAAGACGGGAGCTTACGGCTGTGTATTGATTATAGACAGCTGAATAGGGTGACAATACGGAATCAATATCCGCTCCCGAGGATTGATGATTTATTTGACCAGTTACAGGGATCCAAGGTGTATTCGAAGATTGATTTGAGATCGGGTTATCATCAACTGAAGGTTCGGAAGGGAGATGTTTCGAAGACTGCATTCAGAACTCGGTATGGGCATTATGAATTCCTAGTTATGCCATTTGGGTTGACAAATGCCCCAGCTGCATTCATGGACCTAATGAATAGGGTCTTCCGAGCTTATTTGGATAAGTTCGTGATTGTGTTTATTGATGATATTCTGGTATATTCAGGCAGTCATGAAGAGCATGCGGAACATCTTAGGATTGTGTTGCAGACCCTGAGAGAGCACCAGTTGTATGCGAAATTCAGTAAGTGCCAATTTTGGTTGAATAGAGTTGCTTTCCTAGGTCATGTCATTTCAGCTGAAGGGCTTAGTGTGGATCCCCAAAAGATTGAAGCTATCACGAATTGGAGACCACCCACAAATGTGACTGAAGTTAGGAGTTTTCTCGGGTTGGCAGGCTATTATAGAAAGTTCGTTGAGGGTTTTTCCAAGATAGCAACCCCATTAACTAGACTGACGAGAAAGGAAGAAAAGTTCGAGTGGTTAGAAGCTTGCCAGCAAAGCTTTGATGAATTGAAGAGAAGATTAACGTCAGCTCCTGTTTTGACACTACTAACAGGAACAGATGGATTCACGGTATATAGTGATGCCTCGAGACAGGGTTTAGGTTATGTATTGATGCAAAACGATAAAGTGGTAGCTTATGCTTCTAGACAGTTAAAGAAGCACGAGCAAAACTACCCTACCCATGATTTAGAATTGGCAGCAGTTGTATTTGCATTGCGGATTTGGAGGCATTACTTATATGGTGTTCCTTGTCGGATCTTTACAGATCATAAGAGTCTACAATACCTACTCACTCAAAAGGAATTGAATATGAGGCAAAGGAGGTGGCTAGAGCTAATTAAAGATTATGATTGTACGATAGAGTACCACCCCGGAAAAGCCAATGTAGTGGCTGATGCTTTGAGCAGGAGGCCTATGAGCTCCCTAGCACTATTAAAGACTGTGTATCTTCCGCTTTTGGTGGAATTAAGATCGTTGAGAGTAAAATTAAATGTAGCAGACTCCGGAGCATTGTTAGCTACTTTCCATGTTCGTCCCATTTTGGTGGATCAGATAAGAGAATTGCAAAAACAGGATCCCCAGTTGGTCAAATTAAAGAAAGAAATCGAAGATAGAAAGAGAACAGATTTCGTTATCAGGGAAGATGGTACAATAATGATGGGACAGCGCTTATGTGTACCGGATGTAGAGGATCTGAAGAAGGAAATCATGGAAGAAGCTCATTCCTCAGCATACGCCATGCATCCGGGTAGTACGAAGATGTACCATACCCTAAAAGAACATTACTGGTGGAAAGGGATGAAGAAAGAAATAGCAGCTTTTGTATCCCGATGCTTCACCTGTCAACAAGTCAAGGCAGAGCACCAGAAACCGGCAGGACTGTTGCAACCTCTCCCTATTCCTGAGTGGAAATGGGAGAAGATCACCATGGACTTTGTAGTAGGACTTCCGCGCAGTCAGAGGGGGCATGATGCGATATGGGTGATAGTTGACAGATTAACGAAATCCGCCCATTTTCTGCCTATCCGGAGTGATTACCCCCTTAACAGATTAGCGCAGCTCTACATTGATGAGATAGTAAGACTTTATGGTACACCGATTTCTATCGTTTCAGATCGTGATCCTAGATTCACATCCAAGTTTTGGCCCAGTCTACAGAAAGCATTAGGAACTCGGCTAAATTTCAGCACAGCCTTTCACCCGCAGACGGATGGTCAGTCAGAGAGAACGATCCAGACACTTGAAGTTATGCTCAGGTCATGTGTTCTGGAATTCAAGGGTAGTTGGGATATACACCTACCACTTATGGAGTTCGCTTATAATAACAGTTACCAGACCAGTATAGGTATGGCCCCATATGAGGCACTTTATGGAAGAAAGTGCAGGACTCCAGTGTGTTGGGATGAGGTAGGTGAGAGGAAATTGATAGGTCCTGAGCTTGTTCAGATCACTACAGATAAAGTTAAAGTTATAAGGGACCAACTTAAGATAGCAGGCGATCGGCAAAAGAGTTATGCAGACAATCGTCGTAGAGATCTTGAATTCGAAGTTGGAGATAAAGTATTCCTCAAGATATCTCCCTGGAAAGGCGTACTTAGATTTGGAAAACGTGGTAAGCTGAGTCCGCGTTATATTGGGCCATATGAGATTATCGACAGAGTAGGATCAGTAGCATATAGGTTGAAGCTGCCACCACAGTTGGATAAAATTCATGATGTGTTTCATGTGTCCATGCTTCGAAAATATATCTCCGATCCCTCTCATATACTTAGAGAGCAACCTGTGGAGCTTAGGGAAAACTTAGCTTATGAAGAGGAACCGGTTCAGATTTTAGATCGCAGAGAACAGGTTCTACGTAGTAAAGTCATTCCCTTAGTAAAGATATTGTGGAGGAATCACGATATAGAGGAGGCCACATGGGAGCATGAGGATCAAATGAAACATAAATATCCTCAATTATTTCAGTAGACATCGATGAGTTTTGTAAATTTCGAGGACGAAATTTCTTTAAGGGGGGAAGAAATTATAATATGCCATCCCTATTTTAGTATTATATACGTATTGTACACGTATGTCTCATTTATGGAATAAAATAATAATTTAGAGTGCCCAAATATAAAATTGGATTATGATGAAATTTATGGATGCGATTTCGAGCTCAAGAAATGGTAAAATAATTGATTTAGAGGTATGAAAATAGTATGAAAAGAAATATTGAAGAAAAGGGTGAAATTGAAAAATATTATAAAAATTGGGCAATAGTGCAAGGACTAAAAAGTTATGTTTTTAAAAGTTTAGGTTGAAATCGTAATTTTTACACAGTTGAGGGGGCAAATTGCAATTCGGCCGGATTATATCATCATCTTCTTCCTTCGGCCGACTCACTCCTTTCTCTCTCCTCGGATTTCCAGAAATTTTCAGTTTCGCGAGCCCAACTTCAATCTCTCGTTCCGACCTCATCCGAGCTCCGTTTTGGCCGATCTTGGTACCGTTGGAAAGCTCGTGCGACGTAGATTCTATAGGTACCAATTTTGTCAATTTTTATCACCATTTGGGTCTTCGTTTCAGTAGATGAAGTAAGGCGGTTAACCAACTTTTATTTTTCTAGATTCCGGCGAAACATAGCGATTTCGACGCCGATCGACCTCGTTTTCGTGATTAGTGTGTCGAGGACAACAAAACCCACCTAACCATACCTGCCACCACCGAGGTCGCCGGAATCCGACGCCGGAAAGTCGCCGTCGGCCACCACGTACGGCGGAGGTAAGATTTTCGACCTCCCGAACTCGAAATTTAGCTCCCGACGTGTCTACAGACTCGTTTTTAAGTGTAGAATTCATTTTTAGGGTTATTTTTCCAGTATGGCAGCCGTACTAAAAATTTTATATATTATATCACTTTGTAGATTTAAATTAGGACGGCGATAATTATATTTGGAATCGAGGAAACCCGAAAGCGTGTGATTTTGTGAATCAATAATAGGTGAGTGTTATTCAAAATATTTTGGATATAATGTTTTAAAGTTTATGTTATGATATGTTATAGTTTGATTTGAAATAAATGAAATGATATGAAAAATATTTTGCATGGACTATAAATGATTATATGAGATGTGGATTTCTTAAATTTGAAAAGTTTATACGAGATAAGTATTTATGGTGAAAAATTATTTGATGGAAATATATATTGAACATATGGTATGCTTGGTAGATCTTACAGTTATTTCCGGTTGAGGTTGAGTACCCGAAGCGTGCATTGGCAGTGTTGGGAGTGTCTGTCACTAACAGCGGGAGGAAATCCGCAGGGGGGATTGTATCGAGTTAATTGTTCAGTTTAGTGTGTCGCCTAATGCACGTATAGGGTATATTATTAGCTAGCTTCCACCTGAGCGAGGAAAAATGCCGCTCCGTAGCGAGGGAAAAATTCCGCTACGTAATACCGGTTAGATGGTCTGAACGAGGAAAAATTCCGGGAAGGCCGGAGCGAGGCAAAATTCCGCTCCATACCTAGGATACTATATGGTACGGACCATTAGTGGTTGGCTCGTTTTATTCAGAGACTTTTCAAAAATAAAAATGCCACCACTATTTATATTTTATGCAGAAAACTGAAATTATATGATAATTTATCGTATTTTTTAGTTTTATAATGGAATTGAATGATATTTACATAAATAAGTTATCCATGCATTTATCTGAAAAATAGTTTTGAGAGAAAAATTGATTTTTCATATTACAGCGATGAGAGGTTTATAAAGTATTTTAAAACTAAGGGAGGAATTTTTATAAAGATAAAATGAAAATAAAAACTTACAACACTCACTGAGCTCGTGTAGCTTATACTATTTTATGTTTTACAAACAAAACCTCCCCAGGGGCAGATGCAGGTACAGGTACAGGTACAGGTATATCAGGATCAGAGACTCCAGTCCAGAACTAGACAGATTGGGTCGAAAGTGCTTTGTACTGCTGTGATTGTATATATCTTATTTTGGGAAATACTTAATTGTATATGACATAATATATAAGTTTTTCTTATATTTGAACATGTATAAATAAATATAAATACATGACGTACTGTTTTGTGTTTTAAATTATTTTGAAAATTGATGGCATGCTTGTGGTTGCTTGTGAATTGATAAATTGAAGGCCTGAGGCCCAGAAGTTTGGGAAAAACCAATTGATTTTAGAAGTGTTTAAAGTTTTTACCAAATTCGCAGGGTGGTAATCTTAGAAAAATAGTTGTTATGCTGTCCAAATTTTTACTAAGTCTATTATATAAATGTGTAATTAAAAAGTTTTCAATAGGGAAAAACGGCTTAGCTTCACGAGAATCTTTCAGTCGGATTAAATATAGGCTGGAGGGTTACCGTGGGGTTGCCGGCAGGCTGCCGTCTGTACGGAAATGGAAGTGCAGAAACGGGGTCTGTCAACCTGAATCGAACTCTCCTTAGTTAGAAGGTTATCAGCTGAAACACTTGTTATCGAAGATGGAATTTGATTCTCACAAAGTGCCAAAGCTTTGCCTGCCTTACTTACCACCTCCCTGGGTCCCACTTGCTTTTTTGGGACCACCTCGAAATCTTCCTCCTGTTGAGGCAATGTGTCGAACACTTGTCCTGCACTAAGACTAATCTCAGACGTGGAAGGAAAAGCCTGATTAATGATAGGACCCACTAGTGGACTTGAAGTCCCAGTACAAAAGACAGAAGTATCAAGAGAAGCACCAACTTGGACTTCTTTATCCTTAGCTTTCTCTAACTCGTGAGGGGTAATCCTGGAAGGGGACGAATCCTTGACAGAATCACCCACAGTGTATGGTCTATTCGAAGCACTGGCATCCTTAAAAGAAGAACTAGTCTGCTTACTATTGGATAAAGGTTTGGGAATGTAGAATGAGGTCTTAGTCTGGTCATTATGGATCTCATCAGCTCTTTGCCTTCTCCAAGGGACCGAACCTGAGGCACGAAGACTATTCCCATATTTTAATAACGCCTCATCAACAATATGATCAACATTCTCTACACATTGTCTAGATACATGCTCAATCCGTCCACAATAAAAACAATAGTTTGGGAGCCTTTCATATTTCAAAGGAATGGTACAAATATCTTGATTCTCCCCCATTTGGATTCTAAGACCCCTTTTTAACGGTTTCTCTAAGTCAATATCGATCCTAACACGTAGAAAACTGCATATAAAATTGCCATTTGGCCCTGGGTCAACTTCAATCATTGAACCTACCATACCACCAAGGAGAGAACTAATTTCCTTAGTCATACACGCTAACGGGCGATTGTAAAACTGGACCCAAAAAGGTGCATTTTGGAATTTAATCTCATTAACCCTGCCTATTCCTGACACCTCCTTTAACACAATTAGACATTTGTCAAAACACCAAGGCCCTCCTTTCAACACCCTTTTCTTATCCCACTCACACCCAAAACGAATCGCAAAAAGATTAACACCTACTGGTTCAATGCCTATGGGTTTGGATGTTTTCCATATTTTGGGAAGGGTGGAGCAGAACGCTTCTTTGTTAACTTCCTTATTTGATATCACTTTACCTATTAAACACAGAGAGACAGCTTCTACCCCTCTGTTGAACCTCTTCACTCAACACTAAGACTGGTCCATCTTCCTCCGAGAGGGACAGTCGCTCACAATACTTTGTCAGTTCATCTGCCTCCATAACCAGCAACATGAAGAAGGAGAGTCCCACTACAGAGGAAAGAGGGGGGGAAGACTCCTAAGAAAGCGGGCAAGACACGCAAAAAGTGTGGGGACAACTTCCAGTAACTTAACCTAAGAGAGAGCAGAAGCTACGGAAGACTTCATTGATTCGAGGACTTTATTTAATTTTAATTTGAAAGGGGAGAAATATGTATTTTTATTAAAGCTTTTTTTTTGTCTTTTAGTGGCTTATATAAGGGCATATTTCTCCTTTCATATAATTTTAGAAACTAGAAGGTACTTTTCATTTCTCCATTAACGGCCTACCGATTATTTTGGTCTTTCAGTGTTTTTACGAAATTCGGATGGAAACACTTTTGGTGAGGTTTTTTGGTTAATATTTTTAAAAATTAGGGTAAAGTGACAATACTTTCTATTTCAGATGTTATTTAGATTTTTCCCTTTATAATATTACTAATCTATCCTTTTAATATAATTACTATGCCAACCTGCTCTTCTGTTAAATTACCAGCCCTTCTTTGTTGCCTAGGCTGCGACGCCTCACTTTTCTTTGCTTTCACTGATGCGCAACACCTGACTTCTCTTTGTTATTCTCGCTTCCGCTTTCAATTTTTCACTTGAGCTGGTGGTTACTTCCGCTTTCAATTTTTAACTTCAGGTTAAAATAGAAACAAACAGTTGTTGACTCCTTATTATATATGTTTTTTACATATTTGATTATTTTATTTAATTTTAAAATTTATAAATTTAATTTATTAACTTACATTATTAGATTTGGCTCAATCTTTTTATCAATATCATTAATTGATCTCATCTTTTTGTCAGTGTCAACAATGGATCTTATGTATGTTATTATGAAATTAATATATTTAAATGGTTATCTTGTTTAAAAATTTAGGGTTAATTTTTAATTAAGAAAAATTTAAAGATATTGTAATTATTAGTTTATCTAGTTATTAATTTGAATAATTTATAAATTGAGTAGTTTGTAAATATTGATTTAAAATTTTAGGGTAAATGTAATTTTTAGTTATATAAAATATATAGATAAACTAATTAATTTAATCTTGTTGGTTTAATTAGTTTATAGACAACTGATTAAATTATCCAATATGCGGTACATCCTATAATTGTTTAATTAAAATGGAAATGATAGTGTTACTCGGCTTGAAAAGTGCTCAAATATTAAATAAAATAAGTACATTATTTTTGTTATTATCTTGATTTTAACTTATTTCTAGAAGTCATAATTGATAAGTTAGATATTAAAAAGAGGGAAAAAAAAAAAAAAAAAACCATAGAATGCATCTTAGTTAGTGGTTTATTATGTTTATATTCCTTTTTTTTTTTTACATTAAGTACAATCTCTAATACATTTTTTTGTTATATTTATGATATTTGAAATGTTATATAATAATTTTGTGGAGCGACCGAATCTCTATTTATGATGGATATTATTTATGAATTTAAATATTATTAATCTAGGTCTGTATTGAATATTTGGAGAGCAATAAAAATAAAGAAAACTCTACTGAAATTTTTACAAAAATTCTAACCCTCTCTAATGTTAATTTCTGGCTATGTCCCTAGTTGAATAATACTTATGGTAGGATAAATAGCAAATTAGACCTAGAGTAAACAATAAAAAAGGAAAAAGAAATGGATTGTCATACATGTTTCTTGTTATATAAATTTTTTTGTTAACTATTAATCGCAAATTTTATTTTTCTAATAGATCAATCATGTAAGATAAGAAAATCCCTACCCTTGCGAATCGGACTTATTCTTCCTATTTATTTTTAAAGCTTCTTTAACTATAAATAAGTAAGCAATTAAAAACCAAAAAAAAAAAAAATCCGACAAGTAAGCTTTTAGTTTTGGAGTGTTTTTTTCCCCCTAATAAATCACCTTTTTCTCTTGGCACTTCTTTTCTGAAAATGGTCCATTTGAAAAACTTAATATTATAAAAAATTTAAAAACACTTCATTTTGATTCTAAATTATTGTTTTTATCTTTTGACACTCCTATTATGAAAACTGTTTATTTTAAAAAATTAAATTTAATTAAACAGTACAAAAACACTCCAATTTAGTTTAATTTGGCCCATTATTAATTTTAATGAAATTCTTAATAACTCCCAATGCAGATATACATAAGATTCAACTGATTCAATTCAGCTAGAAATTTAATGTTAAACCACTTCTTGTATGATTTCAATATATATATATATATATATATTTACACACACATATATTTGAAGAACACTTAAAATAATAGTTGTAAGTTCAAAGCTAATTAAAAATTTTTGTCTTCATAACTTTTTGGTTTTTTCCTCAAATAGTTCTCTATCAGTTCACTTGAGACAATAAAGAGAACACTGACACCATTAAATGAAAGTCGAGCTGAGAAAGGAAAGGCCATGAAAAAGAACATAGTTGATGAGGAAAAGCTTTAATGAAACACCCGCACATTCCAATGAATTTTTTAATTCATTGGTCAAGACCATAAAAAGTCTGGAAAACAGAAGAAGAAGAAGAAGAAGAGGGGGTTTTAAATTTATGAAAAATATTTGTAGAATATCGAAAATATTTGTTAAATATCAGGAATATTTTGAATATTTTTAATATCGGTCACTCAAAAAGAAAAAAAAGAAAAATATCAAGGATAAATCTCTATTATAAATGAGAGTTCTTATCAATGTTCAATAGTTCGTTTACAATAATGTTCACATTATTTGGATGTATTATTGCAAATCATTGCAATTTTTGGATGGGTGAACATTATTTGGATGTGTGAACATTATTTCTCAAATAGTTTTAGCAATGTTTTAATAAAATATATGAAAAAAATCATTTTAGTCCCTGACTTTTGAGAAAGTGTCAAATTTTTAAATATATTTTTTAAAAGGACGAAATGAACCTTAACTTTTCGAAAAAGTGTCAAATTAGTCCCTCTCATCAATCAACTAACGGTCAAACCTAATGAAAAATATGAAAAGACTAATTTAATCCTGGATACTATTAAAACAGATAAAAAGATCATTATACCCTCAAATAAAGTAAAATATTACAATAATATATAATTACCAAAATACCCTTAATGAGTTGTATATAATTTTCATAAAGTTACAGTTTTACCCTTAAAAAAATTTTGATTGGGCGTAGCTTTGTTTGAGGATCTTATGTATATTTATTAATTGTCACTACAAGAAAAAAGCACAATAAAGCCGGACTATTCATAACGGGCACTAAAGGCCCGGTATGAATAATAAAAAAAAAAAAAATTGTTTTTTGCAAGTAACCATACCGGGCAAACAGTGCCCAGTATGGATAAGCAAATATCTATACCGGGCAACATGACACCCGGTATGGATAGTATATAAAAATAAGTAAAAAATAATAATTTTATTATTCATACCGGACACCGACACAATCGGTATGGATAATCAAAGTATCTATACCGGGCACCCGCCTGACCGGTATGGATAATCAAATTATCCATATCGGGCGGGCCGAGTGCCCGGTATGGATAAATCCTTAAAAAAATATTATAATATCCTTACCGGGTGTCCGACCCCGCCTGGTATGAATATTCTAATTATCCATACCGGGCGCTCGCCCGCCTGGTATCGATAAACTGGGTATTTTTATGCCCATCGGCCCACCCATTTCCCTTCTCCTTTCTCTCTCTATCTCTTTCTCACATTTTCTCTCTCTAGAAGCCCTAGCCGTCGTTGTCGACGCTGTTGCCACCTCGTCGCCGTTCCACCAATGGTTCGACGTCTCCGCCATCCTCCTCCGTTGTCGTCCCACCGGTAATCTTTTCTTTTCTTCTTCTTCTTCTTGGCCGTTTCTTCTCCGTCACTTCTTGTTCTTCTTCTGTTCTCCTTCTTCTTCATCTTCTTCTTTTTAGTTTTCTTTTTCTTCGTCACCTGAAGTGGACAGCCGGAGCGGCAGTCCGTCACCTATCATTCACCGTCGACCACCCTCGTCGTCGATCTGCCACCGGTATGTACACTCTACCCTCTTTCTTCTTCTCATTATGTTGTGTGTTGTGGCTATACGCTAACTTTCCCAGTAACTTGTTTTAAGACTTGATTTGGTTAAATTGATGTGGTCATTCATATTTGATTCACCATCATATATGAGAATTATTGGTCTGTGTATGGCATTAATGTTGAAGTGGATGCTGTTAGGCCTCTTTGGAAACTTGATTCACCGGACAATCAAGTTCGAATTTTTCTTTTTGTAAAGATGGATGATGAATTGTTAATCTCAATCTCTTTTCTTAAAGGCATGAGTACTGGAGGGTATTTGTGGCACAGGGAAGAAGTTTCGAATAGAATAATTTTTTTTCATAGTTGCCTTAAATTTTAATTCTGTTTCTTGGTCACTTAGTTTAGATAAATGTATATGTCGTCTCTATTTATTACTTTTTATGGGTTTTGTAATTGTTATGGGTATTTTCGGATTCCTCAAATGGGCTAGCAAAGGTCCATCAAGATAGTGGCCCAAGCCACCAAGACCAGGTATGAAGCACTATTCATCAGCTCGCGAGATCGCTACAGTAGTCGACGAGATCGAGCTCGTAAAGGGACTAGTGAAGACAAGGTCGGATGCCAGTTGCCAATAGCGACGTTGAGGTCGTATACCGGTCATTGCGACGTCGAGATCGTCAGGCCGGTCGAAGTCAAGATCGTCGCGACGAAGCTTCAGTCCGTTTTCTACCCATTCGCCTTGTTTCAGTGTAAGACAGTAAAATGGCGTGTCTTGCACGATAAGTAAGGGTTTCTCACCTAATGACAGCTTAATTTCGGGAAATCTCACCAAACCAGCATGGGTTAGCAGTCGGCCCACGTAAAGCCAGAGTTAACTTGGCACAAGTCAGAGGCATTAAATGCATTTCAGCAGCATTAATTACGACAAGATCAGTCCTTTTTTGTTTGTTTATTCCATCTGTAGCCTCATCTCCTCTATAAATAGATGAGGACATTTATTGTTAAGCATCCAGAAAATTGTGAGGGCTGTTATTCTGTCGAAATATAGAGAGAGCAAACACTTTAGAGAGAGTTTGCCATTAATACCAGAAACAGTGGACATAGGCACTTTTAAAAAGGCTGAACCACTTCAAACTTTGTGTGTTCTTCTTGCTTCATTCTCCTTTTTTTTGCCATAATTGGGTCTGTTTGTTGCAGGTCTCCTTATCTGTGCGGCATTGGGCTCAAGAATCTGGTTGCCTGGTTTACCACGTCAACAGTAATACTACATACTCTGTGCATAAAGTGGACACTGATTTAGTGGATATGGAGTGATATATACTGTTAGGAGTAGATGTTGAATAAAAGGAAAGTAGCTTTTAATTGGAATTTGTTGTTAAAGCCTTGTATCACAATCAGGCAATTCTAAATGAGACTGTGTTAAAGTGGATTTTCTAGATGAGACTGTTCTTTGGCACGTTAATTGCTGCACTATACTACCAGATAATTCTTAGACCAAAACCATTCAAGTCTAGAGCTTGATAAGTCTCTCTGCTTTGTATACTCTTAATGTAAGGTGTTGATGTTGCATGTGTAAAGTACCCTTAATATAAGGTGTTGATGTTGCATGTGTAAACATAAGGTTTGAAGTCAAAGGTGGAACAAGCAGAAAAAGGAGGAGTTGAAACTGATGATCATAAAGTGGTGAAGTTGATGATTTAAAGAATATTTTAGCTTTGTTTCTATGTATTAGCTTGTAGTGTTTTTGAAAAGATTTGATTTTGGGCATTATATGTATTGTGAAAATAAGTACAGTAGAAATGGCTACTGTGTCGGTTGTGGTTTTAGGGTCATGGAACTTGAATTTGTTTGAATCTACATTTAGTTACCATGATCTGTGTGGTAAACGTGTTTTTGGAATTATATCTTAGTTTTATGAATAATAAATGGGAATGCTCCTTCAGGTGATTTAGTTTTGAGAAAGTTTACATGTTTTTAGATTGATATAATTGTGATGAGAATTGTGAATTGTTTGCTTTTTTTTTATCTTTATTGGGTTCATGGGATGTCTACCTCATTTGTTTGATATTGTCGCTTTTCAATTTGTATGTTGATGTGGTTTGTGCATGCTTTCTTTTCGTTTAGATTGGGAGTGATAATTTCGAAATGTGGATCATTACAAAGATGGTACTTTGTATATGGGTTTTGAATCTTATTAGGTTGTATGATGCTTTTATTTATAGAGACTTAACAATTAGTCATTGCTTGTTTTAGGTAAAAGTTCAAGCTTGGATTTGATGCATAGAGAATAAAAAAATTGTCAGCATAGGTGCCAGGTTTGGCACCACTACACTAATGTGTCCATGGAGAATAAAGCAAACCAAGTTAAACTTACTTTTGTAGATCCTTGCGATTGTTGTAGTAGGATGTATATATGTAAGCATAAAAATGTATTAAATTTTCATTTTTGTCTCCTAATTGAACTAAACATATAGTAGTTATTATTTTATTATTACTGGCTTCTACAAATTTAATTTTGACTTAATTACTTGAACGCTACTAAATTGCTTTGCAGATTTTGAATGATGTATGTTAACTTTAGATGATGTATATTAACATTAAGTGATGTAATTTAAATTTTGTTTAATATTAAATTATATATATTGTGTTTCTATATTTATTATAATATTAAATTTCATAAATTTTAATTTATTATTTTTTTAAATTAAAATATTATCCATACCGGGCATGTGCCTGGTATGGATACTATTATCCATACCGGGCGGCCCGGTATGGATATTAACAGGTCACGGGTCGACCCATGGATCGACCCCTTACTTGTACCATATCCATACTGGGTGATGCCCGGTAAGGGTAATATTATCCATACCGGGCACGTGCCCGATATGGATATTACCAGTATTCATATCGGGGGCATCCGCACCGGGTGGGTGTCCGGTATGGATAGTCAACCATACCGGGCATTACCCGGTATGATTGATCTGTTTTGTTGTAATGTGTAAAATTACCATTTTACCCTTACAATTAAAATTTTTCATTAAATCTTTATTCATGGGTGTGATTTTTTTATTTTTATTTTTTTTAATTTCTACTTTAGCTTGTAATTTTTGCTTTTTTTTTGCAAAATTTCTGCTCTAGCTTTTAATATTTTTACAGTTTCTGCTCTTGCTCCATCTATTTAATATTTTTGTTGCATCTATTAATTTTTTTCGGTCTATAATATTATATATTTGAGATCTACATATTTATGATATAATTGGTATATGCTTTGAGATGATGTTCATATTTAACAAAATAATTTTTTTTAAATAATTTTGTTGAACGAGATTTTTTTTTTTTTTTTGAATTTTTTTCCTTATTTGTTTTAAATGATTTTGTTTCCTATATTTTATCTTCCTTTTACATCTTCCTCCATTATAATTGGAAATACCAAATTTACCCCCATTTAGTATGCTATCAGTTAAGTTTGACCGTTAGTTGACCGATGGAATAGACTAATTTGACACTTATCTGAAAAATTAAGGTTCATTTCGTCTTTTTAGAAAACATAATTAAAAAATTGATATTTTCCCAAAAGTTAGGGACTAAAATGATTTTTCCCCTAAAATATATTTAAATAATTTCTCACATTTCAAAATTATATTATTATTATTGAACCATAAATTAATTTTCAATATTTTATGTTTAATTATTTGTCATTACAAGGAAACTACGAATCAAAATCTAACAAGATTTGCTCTTTGTTTCTATATTAAAGTTTTTAATATTACTTAAGGTTAGTTTTAGTATTTTATAAAATGTCGTGAGTCAATGATCAATCTGTAAAATTTTAAAAAGGGTATAACGAGTAATTAGGTGTGAGTAGAACCTTTTTGGATGGCAATAAAATCATCCTTAAACAAACTTCAATTAAAAATAACAAAAGAAGAAATAGATGTTTAGGATTTGTGATTATAAAAAAGAGAGAGAACCATGTTTTTTGTCTTTTGAAATAAAGAGAGGAATGTTGGATTCTTAAAAAATTAGCCTGTAGTATACTTCAAAGTTATTTTATCCCTCTTAATGATTTTAATTAATAAAATATTTACAATAATTGAAATGTAAAAAGATATTTAGTGGATTACGAATAGCAATATGTACCTCCCACTCCACAAGTATGGGAGATTTAGGTTCCACTCTACCAAACATTTTTGCGTACATAAATCTCTTTTATTGTTGGAGTAGTTATTAGTTTTAGATAAATTTTGATTGAACGTGAACAGGTTGCGCTTAGATTCGCTATAGGCACCAGATAATTGATGGAGTCCAATTAACAATTTAATGGAAGTGGGGCGATATTTGCACTTTTAAAAATTGTATGGACAACAAATTTTAATTAATAATTAATAATTAATAAAATACTCTAAAATAAAATTATAAAAATGAACTAATTGTTGCATCTTCATTTTCATTAATTCATTTCCAGCATGTTTTGAGGCGTTGTATTTATTTGTTAAGAATGTTGTTGGTGATCGTGATTTTGGGTTTCAATTGACCGGTCAAAAAATTTTCTTCCCCAAGTCCTATACTTTGTACTTGCATAACCATTATAAGCTTAAAACAACGATTAACTCTTAGGTAATGTTTGTAACGTGAGATTTGAGATCAGATTAAGATTTATTTTCTCTCATTCTTCCACATCCCATGTTTGGAGTTAGTGATGGGAATGAATTTTTCATTCCCAACCCTCCCTCCATTCCCGTTCAACATGAAAAATGAAATCTCAACCTTATCCATATCATTCCAAAATCCCAAATTCATCGGATTCTCTTTTTATTTTTATTTTTCATTTCATTCTCTCTCTCTCTCTCTCTCTCTCTCTCTCTCTCTCTCTCTCTCTCTCTCTCTCTCTCTCTCTCTCTCTCTCTCTCTCTCTCTCTCTCTCTCTCTCTCTCTCTCTCTCTCTCTCTCTCTCTCTCTCTCTCTCTCTGTGTGCACAAAGTCACAAACTTTTTCTCTCCCTCATCTCCACCATGTCGATCCACCACCACCACAAACTGCTCTAGAACAGGGTTTGAACCTCTGTTTTGAGTTTTTTTTTTTTTTTTTTAATGTTATGATGTTGTTGTTATGGGAGATGATGATGTTGATGAATTTGATCGATAATATTAATGAACTATGGGTTAATGGTGTTGAATTGTGGGGGATAATGATATTGATTAACTATGGGATTTGGTACTGATGAATTGTGGGAGATAATGTTTTTTTTTTTTCCAGATTTTTTATAAAATTAATCTAATATAATAAAAAATTTAAAATCAATTTTTTTCCAATCCAATCTCAAACAACACCAAATATGATATAGTATAATTTTTAATATAATCCTAAGTTCTACCAAACATAAGATGATGATTTTTCATTGCAATATAATCCAATTTAATTCATTCTAATCCAATTTAATCTATTACATTTCAATCCAATCTCGCGTGCCAAACAGAGTCTTAAGAAACACCAATAGAGAAGATATTTTTTTTTTCCTTTTTTGGAGTGGGAGGGTGTGTGGGGTGGTGTGGGTGTGGTTTTTTTATATGCTTTCAAAATTTGAACATTAGTCATATTGTTTGTGCTCGTTTTCAGTTTTTCTCTAAATCAAATGCTATGATCATCTCTATCATAATCTATGAAACTCATCAAATCCTAGAATGCAAGTCAATCCATAATTCATAGGCACCACATTGTGTTACTTGTCATGACATTTTACTTTATTTAATTGGATTTATTATGAGTCTTGCTATAATTTTATTTTTTTTAAAAAAAAAAAAAAAGTGTAACGATTTTATAATTCGTGAAATTCTCATCAGACTACCCTTATTAGATTAGACGGAGTTAGCTTTTATCATCAAAAAGTAGTGTTGGTAACATTGATTAGTGTGTAACTTAGCTATGCAAATTTTTGAATCATCATCACTAATTCGACATCTAATTTCAGAGACCCAACTTGGGTTCTCAAAAAAGGGCAATTTCATGGGCAAGCAGAGTTCTAGAAAGGTCTATCCAGTTAATGCTCACGCGTTTGAAATTGCTCCAATCAAATTGCAAAAAAGAAAAAAGTAGAAGTGAAGAGATCAGGTGCCAAGTGAAGCAGTGACATAGCATGTGAAGTTCGGTTCAAATACCCAATATTTTAGGTATATTTTACTAGTTCAAAAGCATACCAAAATGAAGGCCAAAAATCACTTGGTGGAATTAATCCTGATCTGGACGAATCAAATTCATGGCTCTCAAAACTTGTAGGTAAATCGCTGCCATGTAAGCGCTTTTGCAGAATCACAATTGTTCTGGTGCGCACGGCTTCGGCTTGTTGTGGCCAATCTGTCGTTGCAACTAGCAAAAGATATTGATGATTAAACAAATCAGCCATTATCTACGGCCAACGTTCAGATATTTCTTCTCCATTTATAAATCAAATTTATGCCGTTCAGATGCATGTCATTGATAAAATTGTTCGGTACATTTTGTTTTGGTAGCTATTATACGAAAAAGGACGTTTGACTCCGATTGTGTAAACATATTTGATGAAATTTGAATTCTAGTTATAAATGTTAAAGAAAAGTACACTGTAAATGGATGAGCCACATAACATTTATTTTTCATGATAAATCTTAATTTTTGTTAATTTGGCTAAGCAGGTTTAGGTTTAACTTAATTTCACACTGATTAGTGATGTTAATTGGACTTGCAGTGCTTGTATTAAAGAGCTTTTGGTAGATAAAAAGTTGACTGGTGTTAGTTTAAAGAAAAAATAATTGTTTTGCGCTCGTTGCCAATATATATAATTCAAATTATTTTCTTTTAGTATAAAAATGAAATACTTTTTTTCTTAAAATTAAGTTTATATAATTTTAGTTTACAATAGAATAAGTTTAAATACTTGATTGGAAATAATTAAAAGGAATTTATTTTTTCTAACCAAAAGTATACATTTTTCGAAATTATATGAAAATGAGGAAGTATAAATGTATATATTATAGCTACGCAAAATCAAAATGATAATGCATAGAGAAAATCAAACTAAAGAATTTATAGCAATTTGGTCGCAGTCTGTGTATAAATCAACTCCCTAAACATCTTCCAAGCTTGAGCTTTCAGTTTCACTATTTTAATTTAATTAGACTCTAAGGTGACATAAATGTAAATATCCCTCTACAATCCCGTACGATGGGTGACCGGACGACCGTGCTTGTCCGACCGAAACCCCCGACCAACATGATAGCCACGTTTGTTTGATGAAATTATAAGCCCTTATAAAATTACAATATAGCTCTCTTCCATAATGTCAACTATAGCCCTGATTGATTATTATGCACTTTGGGTTGGTTTTTCCATGTTCAAAATGAAATTTTTAAGTTTTGACCAATCTAGATGGAATCCAAAAGTACTTGGGATAATAATTAGTCATAACAATCCTAAGGTGCAATTAAGGTATTTGATCCAAATCACTTATGTCATATCTACATTAAAAATGCATGCACAGAACTAGTCATGTTTTCTTCAAGATTCAATTGCATCGTTTATTGTCCAAAAGCTTCTTGTTTGCTCTTCTATGCATGTAGAATTGATATCTTTGAAGTGTAAGGTCATTGAATTGTGCATTTGCCTTCATTATTTCTATGAACTTGAAACTTTACTAAAATCAAAACTAAATTACACGTATTAATTATCATTTGTTTGGTTAATTTTTATGTTTTTAATTATCAACTGTGAAGTCGAGGAGCTTTATAGTTTAGCCGTATGAAATGGGCTTGAAAAGTAAAAAGCGTGGCTTGCCACTGTGATGAGAAATGTCCGATCCGCGTTCAAGTTGACTCGACGAGCTTCTTTTCAAAGTCAAGGTCTTCCATATGTCGAAAAATTCTTAAGTAAATCCATCATCGTTGTGATGGATGCTATATATATGGCAAATTTTGCTACCTCTGAGAGATCACAACGTGAAGATATACGTGCACTTCACTGCACGGTAGACTTCTTGTTCCTCCCTTAGTCTTCTCCTCCTCATCACTCTCCAATAATTAAATCATTCTTACAAATTTCTTTTCTAGGTTTTCCATAGAAAGCGTGAGAAAGTGTAAGAAACTGAGAGAAAAGAATATGGTGAGGCCAGAACACGAACCGTCGATCATCCAACACTTCAGTCACCCTCATCCTCTGCAATTGATCGATCCACAAAACCTAACCGCTCAATGCGCAGGCTGCGAGCTGCAGCCCTCTGGGTGGATGTACGCTTGCACGATGACGGACTGCAAATTCACCCTTGACTTGTCGTGCGCCAAGATGCCCCAACTCATCAACCACCCATCCCACCCTCCTCCCAACGCCGCCCTACCCCAACGGCATGTTTACCTGCAATGGCTGCCGCGTACCCGGCAGAGGCTTCTGCTTCAGCTGCACTCACTGTAACTTTGATGTTCACATCCGTTGCGCATCAAATGCTATAAACGTGCCACAGGCTCAAACACAAACACAGATTCATGTGCAGCATTATAATTCATTTCCAGGAGGATATCATCAGATTCAAAATGGAACTTTTAGGCCTAGTGGGGTAAATAATTTTGCGCATGGTCAAAGCATGGGAATGTATCAAAATTCTCAGGTTGGGAGGCATGGAGTGGCAAGTCGGATCTTTTTTGTGGGCGCGGCGGTTCAAGGGTTTGTGTTAGGAGCAGCGCAACAAGTAGGTCAGTATTTTATGCATAGTTTGATGGATGATGGCAGTGGTGGTGGTGGTACGTGGTGATCCTGATGGCTATGTGGCTTCTTCGATGACTCATCATCATAAACATAAGCTTAAAATTTGGGATGATTTTTACGAATAAATGTTAAATGAGAAAATGACATTCTGAATCAAATTTCATTTGAGTTTGTTCTTATTCATGTACCTTTTTTTTTTTTTTCCCTGAAATCTTCATGTATGATGTACCGTTTCTTGTGCTCTTTTACGTAAAACGTGTTCCTGTTCTCGCTTATAATAAAGACGTGGTTTAATATTGCTTTGGTAGAAACAAAAATTGTAATAAAATTCTAAAACTATACTTTGCTTTTTTTTCTTTTTTTCTTTTTTGAAAAAAAAAATTATCAATCGTTTTTCTGATTTTGAGAACAAAACAAACTAAAGATCCTAGCCTTTTATTCAGATGTTGACAACATAAAAAGTAATGAGAAAAAGTTTATTCTAAACTAAAATTACCTATGAAATGCAAACTCTACTTTAGGTGCTTTTTAAATTTTAAAAGTTTAATAATAATAAATATATTTAAAAGCAAAAAACAAGTGCTCTATCCAAAAGATTTGGATAATATATTCTGAATCACAATGCAAATAACTTTTTAATAGGAATATCTGAATATATTTTTTTAATTCTAAAAGATTAAAAGTTTAAATCTTACTATTATCTTAAATATAAAGTATGAATAATTTTTTTCTAAATTTAATCTTTTACCGTAAAAAAATAAAAAAAATAAATCTCTATCACAAAGTAAAGAAATGGTCGTGCTTGACATTAATGTCTTGTTTGTTTCTGGTTTCCATCGTTGGCATGGGGACGCATATGTGACATGGGCATGTGCCTAGTACAACCTCTGCCAAATTGAACTTGTCAAAAGTTGACTTTTAACTCACAGACATGGTTGTATTAAAATGCTACAACACAGTTTTAAATGGAAATAGTATATACCGTATATACCAAGAATTTGTAATAGTTAGTTTGATGCATTATTTTTCAAAATTTTGAACAACAATTCAAATTTGAAACATTATAACATCGAATTAGTATTCTCTATAATTAAATCATGTTGAACGCAAGAACAGAGCTCTTTGTAGGCTAGAATTGTTTGGTGCATTTTTTTTTTTAAACTTTTAAACACTAATTTAAATTTGAAACATTATAACAATGAATTAGCATTCTCTATAATCAAATTATGTTGAACACAGGGATGGAATCTTAAAATAATTTTATAATATTACTATTTTATATATCCTTTTAGTATAATTACTGTAATAACCTTGTTATTATGTTAAATTACTAACCCATCTCTGTTGCTTTGGCTGCGACACCTCGCTTCTCTTTGCTTTTGCTTTTGCGTGTAACACCTGACTTCTCTTCGTTGTTCTCACTTCCACTTTCAATTTTTCACTTGGGCAGGTTAAAGTGGAAACAAACTAAAGACAGCTTTTGTTGACTAATTATGTATGTAATCTAAGAGTATTACAAATTCGATTATTTTATTTAATTTGAAAATTTGTAAATCTAATTTTGATTTATTAACTTACATTTTTTAATTTGTATCTTTTTATCAATATCAACAATCGATCTCATTTTTTGTCACTATCAACAACTGATCTCACCTCTGTTATTGTGAAATTTATGAATTTAAATGGTTATTTTGTTTAAAAATTTAGGGTTGTTATAATTTTTAATTAACAAAAATTTAGAGATATTGTAATTATTAGTTTATCTTTCTATGAATTTGAATAATTTATAAATTGAGTAGTTTATATTGATTTAAAATTTTAAGGTAAATGTAATTTTTAGTTATAAAAAATTTAGGGGTAAACTAATTAATTTAATCTTGTTCATCTTGTTAGTTTATAGATAATTAATTAAATTATCCAATATATATGGTGGGTCCTATAATTGTTTATTAGAATGAAAACAATGGTGTTATGTGCTTGAAAAGTGTTCAAATATTAAATAAAAAAATACATTATTTTTGTTATTCTCTTGATTTTAACTTATTTTCGTGCATTCGATGACTTATTTTGAAAATGATAACTTTTATAGGTCATAATGTGTTAACGTCGGAAAATGGTTTTCCTTAGTCAACGAGGTCGTTTTCGGGCCCAAGCTGCAATCCACAGACAATAAGAGAAAAGAAAGGAGAAAACAGAGGCAAAGGAAGAAGAAAAAACACGCAAGATCTACGTGGTTCGGCCAAAAGGCAGGCCTATGTCCACGGCGCCGACTCCGGTGAGGGGCGCAACAGTCACTGTTATTACTGCCACGCTATAGAGCACGAAAATCCCTTTCCGAAAACATATTATAATAGCCAATCCGATATCCGAGCACAAAGTTATGCCCGTTTCTTTGGACCAATCACTTGGGCCCCCTGTCTGTTGGGACGGTTTTAGCAGGTTATCTTACTGGACCTCTGGGCTTTTACCAGCCCATTTGCGGTAGCCTAAAAATACATATAACATAATGCAAATAAAAAACATATTCCATTATTTTAATAAAAAAATTAATGATCCAAAAGTCATAATTGATAAGTTTGATATTATAAAAAAAATAAAAAATAAAAAAAATAAAAAACACATAGTAGAATGCATCTTAGTTAGTGACTTATTATATTTACATTCCTTGTTTCTTTCACAGTAACTACAATCTCTCATACACTTTGTATTATATTTTTGTATATTTGAAATGTTATATAATCATTTTATGAAGAGAAAGAATCTTCATTTGTGATATTATTTGTGGATTTAAAAGTTATTAATGCACGTGTATTTAATATTTGGGAAGCTATAAAAATAAAAGAAACTCCATTGAAACCCTAATGTTAATTTCTATCTACATCCCTTATTGAACGATACTTATACTAGGATAAATAGCAAATTAGATCTAGAGTAAAACAACAAAAGAAAGAAATGGTCATCTATGTTTTTTATTATATAAATTATTTTGTTAACTATTAATTGCAAATTTTATCTTTCTTATTGATCAATTATGTAAGATAAAAATCCCTATCCTTGCGAGTTGGAGTACTTATTCTTCCATTTTATTTTTAAAGCTTCTTTAACTATAACTAAGTAAGCAATTTTTTTAAAAAAAAAAAAAAAAAAACTGTACAAGTAAGCTTTTAGTTTTATAGTTTGTTTTTAGAGTTTTTTTTTTTTTCTTTTTTTAATATTTCTTATAATTCACCTATTTCTCTTGGCACTTCTTTTCTGAAAATACTCCATTTGAAAACCTTAAGATTATAAACAAATTAAGAACGCTTCATTTTATTCCTAAATTATTGTTTTTATCTTTTGACACTCCTATTATGAAAACATTTTATTTTAAAAAATTAAATTTAATTAAACAGTACGAAAGCACTCCAATTTAGTTTAATTTGGCCCATCATTAATTTTAATGAAATTCTTAATAACTCCCAATGCAAATATGCATATAAATCAACTAATTTAATTCAGCTAGAAAATTAGTACTAAACCACGTCTAACAAATATTTTAAAATTTTAAGATTCAACACTTAAACTAATAGTTGTAAGTTTAAAACTGATTAAAAAAAATTTGTCTTCATAATTTTTTTTTCTCAAATACTTCTCTGTCAGTTCACTTGAAACAATAAAGTGAACATTGACACCATTCAAATGACAGTTGAGCAAAGAAAGGACAAGGCCATGAAAACGAACATAGTTGATGAGGAAAAGCTTGAATGAAACACCTGAACATTCCAATGAAAATTTGAGTTTTTGTCTTTAAATTGGGGGTTCAATCCTTGGTTTGCCTCCTTTTTTTTTTTAAAAAAAAAAAAAAGGTTTATTAGACTTTTAATGGTTTTGACCAAGGAATTAAATATTGGGTTTAAATTTTATGAAAATATCTGTAAAAATATCAAAAATATTTTTTAAAAATAAAAAATAGTCAGGGTATTTTTAATATCAGTCACTCAAAAAAAGAAAAATATTGGCGATATATCATTTCAATATTTAGTTGTTGCTGTTGTTGATCTCTTGCAATAATGTTCACTCATCCAAATCCTTCTGTGAGCTTGAAATGGATTTATGTTAAAATAACAAATTAATTTGTTTCAACATTTTTTTCACCATTGAAAAAAGATGTGGCAATATTGCCACAAAAAAGTTCTCCTCATACCCAATAATTCCTTACATCCATTTTTAAATTTTACAAATTGATCATTTACTCACTATACCTTATAAAATATCAAAATTTACCTTAAGTAATATTAATCACCAGTTAATAAATACAAGAGCAAATCTTGCTAGATTCAATTCATAGTTTTCTTATATGACAAATTAAAAATTAATTTATGGTTTAGTAATAATTTCTAATGATTAAAATATAAGTTTGATTTATGAGAAAATATTTAAATATAATTTCATTAAAAATTATTTGAATAATTTTGGTGAGATTTTTTATAAAACGAAATTTTTCATGAGAACCTTTTATAATATACACTTTAAGTACTTTTGTAAAATTTAATGGAATTTATTGAATTTTGATGTGATTTTTTTTATAAATGATAAAAGAAATTAAATAGACTTGTGTAAAAACTTTTTATGTGATTTTTTCCTTTTTTTTTAAATAAAATATTAAAAACAAAGGAAAAATTTCAAAAAATGGTTCACGAATCTAAAAATTTTTCAAAATTTTTGTAGTTGTATCATTTAACTTTTTTATTATACATATAAAAAATCTCATCAAAATTATTCAAATATTTTTTTTAATAAACTATATTTAAATAATTTCTCATGTCTCAAAACTAGATTATAATTATTGAACCATAACTTAACTTTCAATATGTTGCGTTTAATCGTTTGTCATTATAAGGAAACTACGAATTCAATCTAACAAGATTTGCACTGTGTTTCAATATTAAAGTGTTTAATATTACTTAAGGTCAATTTTAATATTTTATAAGGTGTTGTGAGTCAATGATCAATTTGTAAAATTTTAACCAGAGTGTAAGGAGTAATTAGGTGTATGTAGAATTTTTTTGAGTGACAATAGATCATCCTTAAACAAACTTCAAATTTTATTTGATTGCATATAATTCTGTATCACTTTGTAATAAAAAAAATTTAAAAAAAAAAAACTAAAAAATAACAAAAACACAGATTTTAGGATTTGTGAACATTAAAAAAAAAAAAAATAGAACCATGTTTTTTTCTTTTGAAATAAGAAGGAGACGAATATTGGATTCTTAAAAAATTAGCTTGTAGTATCTTTAAAAGTCATTTTATTCCTCTTAATAATTTGAATAAAAATATTAAAAAAAATTGAAGTGTAAAATGATATTTAGTGGATTATTAATAGCAATATGTATCGCACACTCCATAAGTATGAGAGATTTAGGACCTGCTCGACCCAAAAGTAAATTTGTGTATATAAATCTCTCGTATTACAGGAGTAGCTACTGGTTTCAGGTAAATTTCCATTGAACTTAGACGAGTTGCACCTAGATTCGCTATGGTCAACAGATAATTTACAAAGTCCAATTGACAATTTAATGGAAGTGGGGCGATATTTGCACTTTTAAAAATTGTATAGACACCCAATTTTTTAAGTACTAATTTACAATTCACAAAATACTCTAAAAAAATATAAAAATGAACTAATTATTGCATCTTCATTTTCATTAATTCATTTCCAGCATGTTTTGAGGCCTTGTATTTATTTGTTATGAATGTTATTGGTGGCCATGATTGTGGGCTTCAATTGGCCAGTTAAAAAACTTTCCACCCGAAGTCCAAAACTTTGTACTTGCAGAACCATTATAAGTTTAAAACAAAGCATAACTCTTAAGAAACGCCAACAGAGAAGTTTTTTTTTTTTTTTGGTTTGTTTATATGCTTTCAAAATCTGAACATTAGTCATGTGGTTTATGATCGTTTTCAGTTTTCTCTAAATATATTCATCTCTGTCATAATCTATGAAACTCATCAAATCCATTGTTGTTTAGTAGTGATTTTTAGTAGATTATTTGCTAATTGGTACCCAGTCGGTCCGAAAACCCCCAAATCAGAGACCTTAATAGTCGGAGATGAGTAATCGGTCGAGTTACCGAGTAATTGGTCCAACTCGGTACAAAACTGGCCCTAAAAAAACCCAAAAACCACAAAAAATAAAAGCAAAAATTAGGGTCATCAAGATCCAAACAACAAAATAAAATATAATTGTTAAATCAAAGATTAACATTTGCACTACAAAATCAAACAAATGACTAGTGGAGGTGACGTTGTCACTGAAAGAATCGTCCATCAAGAACGAGAGAGATTAGAAAAGGAGAGAGAGAGAGAGACTTGGTTGTGGCTGCTGCATGGGTTGATAAGGTTGAGATCGTCTCCGCCGTTCATTGTCGTCACCCCCGTTACTGGTCATCATCTCCAAATCTAATAGACAAGGTTGCCATCACCCACACACACTAGATTGACGGGAGAAGAAGAAGAAGAAGAAGAAGAAGAAGAGAGAAAAGAGAAGTGTACGACGACGGTAAGAGTTGTGATAGTTTTTATGTGTGTGTATATATTTATACATACATACATATATTAGGGCAAATTGCATATATTACTCTCAAGTTTGATAAAATTATGTCAATGTTTAAATTTTAGCCTCGTATGTTTAAAAAAATATTAATTTATTACTATAGATTTCATAAAATAATAATTTTTTTCTAAAACAATACTCACCGATTAATCCCCGATTACTCGCTGAATAACCGATAAATCGTTAATCTTTACCTCATTGATCAATTAGCAAGTAGAGATTTTTGCAACATTGATAAAATCTTAGAATGCAAGCCAATTCATAATTTAAAAATCCATAAAAATACGAAAATCGAGGTATTAGACACGGTTACAAATGAAATAATCAACAATATTTCCATAAATGAAAGTTTGGCTAGTCAATGGGTTTGAACCAATGCACTGCCCCACTACCCGCACACCAAAATTTATTAACCCTCATCGACAATGAAATCATTAAATGGGTTTCATTTGTAAACGAGCAAAACCACACTGCCTATTTTTGGTACTAAGTGGGGTTTATTATATACAAATTATATTTTTGAAAAAATTTTAATGGAGTAACCAGATTGGGAGCATATATGGTTTGTAAGAGGTGCAATATCGCTACTCTTAAATCTTAATGGAAGGACCATGAGGGAGTTCTCATCCGCCCAAATTCAATTGGTAAAACACAAGGGACCGAAAATTAGTCCAAACAAGGGCCAGTAAGAAGCCCAATTAAAGTCATTTCAATTAAGAGCCCACCGACTAAAGACACCAAAAACAAGTCTCTGGACAGGAGCTTTATTTATTTTTTATTTTTTTTATTCTCTCTGGACAGGAACTAAATTCCCAACAAAGTAATATAGGTAGGCCCCTAAAATGGTAAGAGTATTTTGTGTTTGGCTATCACAAGACACTACTAATAAAATCTTATACAAATTCTTCTTCTTCTCCTTTTTTTTTTTTTTTTTTTTGAAAATACATATTCTTCTTTTTACAACTATCCGTTGGACTGTAAATCAACGGTGGCACTTCCATCCAACAGCTTTGATGACTGGCAAGGTAATATAACTTGATTTAAGAGATGACAAATACTTTTCTGGATGGAACCTCTATGGACGCTAGAAATGTGTGATTTCATCTGGCCGTCAACACTACAAGTCGTTCAGGATCAAAAAAGTGTGATTGAATACGATGTGAAATAAAAAAAGTACTAAAAAATATAAGTATATACGCATTTAAGGAGAAACACAAACATTACTATATATATAACAATATCAAAGTCCAAATATAGAAATTCTTATCATTTATAACTGATCTAATAACTAGATCTTAAAAATAATAAAGAAGAACAAATATAATTATGAGACATATACCATTATTGTTATTAATTTCACAAATGAATTATTATTAACTATTTAGCTATAATGTGATTAAAACATTAGGTAGAGCTATTTTAGTTGGCAAAATATATTATAGTTGTTAACAAATTTTGATATTAAAATTTCAACATTATAATTTGATTTATTATCCAAGTTGTGTTAAATGGGTTGAAAATAATTAGAAGAGAAGAACATGGAGTTTATATTAATTTTAATCTTAAACAAATTTTAAAGATAATATCGAAAACTGGATATTCAAATTTCCATTGCAAAAATAAAACTATATTTTTATATCTTTTAATCTCTATATAATATATTCAATACAACTGAATAATAAATTCAAAGCTGGTCTATCCATGACAATATTCAATTTTCGTGTAGAATAAAGTGCTGGTGACCGTAACTTGCAAGAAATTAAAAAAAAAAAGGATAATCCTAATATTCCCCGTAATTTGAGGTAATAACTAATTATCCTTTATAATTTGAAAAAATTTCATTTTGTCCCTTCTATTAACTTTTTTGGTGCAAAATGATTCTGATAATGACAATGTATAAAAACATCAAACTGTCCCTTGGTTAAAAAATAAAGAATTTATTAAAAAAAATTTATGAACTAAAATTAAAAAATAAATAAATAAAAATGAATGAGATTCAATATGGATCTCCACTTCCATTATCTTGTTATTTTTCAATGAAGAACATGCAAACCCAAATTCATTTCCCATAGCATGAATTCAGTTTGCAATAACAACAACATCATTACCAAACCTTAACATGCAGCAACATCAAAAAGAAGTAGCAACATAAAACATTTACAAAAAAAAAAAAAAACCAATACAACTAAATTTTCATCAACCGCAGCATAATTAAGAAAAAACCTAAAAAAAAAAAACAAAAAGCTTATGGGTTTCCGACAATGGAACTCAGAAGTTGGGTTTTCGATAATGGGTTTTCGTCGTCGAAAGAGAAAGAGGAGAAGAAGTAGATCCATCGTTGAGAGAGAAGAAGAGAGAGAGAGGAAGAGAAATTCATCACCGACTGAAAGAGAGAATAAGAAAGAGAGAGAGAGGAAGAGAAAAAGAGAAGTAGAGAGAGGAGAGTTTTTTAAACTTTAAATATATATATATCTTTTTATTTTTTTAATTATGTCTGCAGTTCATCGTGTTGATAGATGATGGACATAATTTTTAATCAAAATTATTAATATTTTAATACTTTTTCAATTTTTTTAAACATCAAAATTTTATTTTATTAAATATTAATATTTTGTTAATTTTATTTTAGTCTAATATTTTTATTTTTTCACATTAACAATCGAATATTAATTTCTAATGTTTAAGTTGATAGCAGATATCTTTAAGATACTTTAATAAATCATAAGGGATTTTTTTTTATTTATTTCGTAAATCGATAAGAGATTTAAAGGGATTTTGACTATTTCATCGAATAAGGGGAGAAAAAAAACAAGTAACACCAAAATTTAAACTATTGAGACCACCCCACCACCACCACCTCCACCACTTGGCCACCTGCATTTGTCTCTCCCTTCTTTTCTTCAATTTGTTTTGTTTTTTCTTTACGTCAGTTGATATGAAAATTTTGCGGTCAAAGATATTTTGTCGAATTTTCTTTGGTTCGCCTCACTTGACTTTATTTCCATAATTGATTTCCATCCACTCGCACGTTTTCTACACAAAATAATCTACTCTCCTTCAAATAATTTAAAAAAGCATATGTTACTTTTTTATTTTTCCCTATTTTTTAGGATAAATATGGAGAAATTTGAGTGGTTTTGAAAAATCTTATAGCAGGTGATTGTTATTCTGACTGATTTATAGCCAAATTTTTATTATTTTACTAATTTTTAATTTTAATTATCACATAATAATCTTTATTTATTTGGATAAAAGTTTAGATTTATAAATAATTATTGTTTGGTATGAACACTTCCCTTTACTTATCCAAAGAAGTATCTTTGACCATATAAATCATTACTTGGGCAATAGACAAATACTGCTACAGAGATCACAGCCAATTAGGCAAGTAGCCCATATACTACACCATCCTTGAAATTTAGTACAACCTTAAAAGTGTTCTAATTACTTCAACTTACGTTTAGTAAATAAATACCAACTCATGCAATTATTCATCAATTACTTGTAAATTTACAAATATATTAGCTATAATACATATATCGATATCTCAAATGATTAATATATTTTTCCTTCACATTAAAAATAGAGATTTGAATCCCACCAACCTAACATTTGTGAGATGTACCTCATTTTATTTTTGGAGTAAATAAGTTGGAATAAATTTTTGAATTGCACATAAAATATTTAATTTCGATAAATATGATAAACTCATAACCACAAGTTTAAATAATGATAACCGTGAAAGTATAGGATGTTTAAATTTATACAAATATTAAAAAATTTATCAAAACTATAAAAAATATAGAATATATTTTTTAAAATATCAAGAGTATTCAAAATATTTTTTATATTGATTGCGTCAAAATAAAAAGCTATTAGTTATATGGTTTTAATATTTAATTCCTCATCCATGCCCATTTATGTTATATTATTTTATAATTAGATAGATACGATTTTTTTTTTTTCTTTTAAGGGAAAATTAGATAGATACATCAATCTTAGCATTGAAGTAAGGGTAAGGATCTCCTTGTAGTTTGGCATAATATCATTTTTCGTCTTCTATTAACTCTGTTACTTAAAAATGTATCCTACTAGTGACAGTGCATAGAAATATGATATTGCCTCTCATGTTGATGAAAAAAAAATGTTAAAAAATTTACAAAATAATTAATAGATAAAATAAAAAATAAAAAATTTATTAACAATTTATTTTAATCTCTACTATTCATCTTTATGATGGATGATAGAGATTAAAATCCAAAATAATTTTTAATAAAATACTTAGAATGGAAAAAAAAAAATCTAGTCCCCAAAACCTTGGGTTTTCGGTGACTAAAAACCATTTTCTAGAAAATCTGGGTTTTCAACCTCAATAACTTAGATTTTTCTAGGTTTACTTCAAACCAAAATCTAACAAAAACATCAAACACAGAAACATAAACACTTAATCACCACAAACATCAAATATCATTATTAAGACACCAGCACAGAAACACAAATTTCAACTTCTTCAAAAAATGAAACACAAACATCAACATTATCACTAACACATAATTACCACCATCATCACGACATAGACCCTCATCAACACATAAATCACACCATAAACCTTCTTCAACACATAAATCAAACTAAGTTAAAACAATGAACTAAATGGATAAAATTGGGTCTTCTTTTGGTCTCCGACAAAGGAGACCAAACGATCTTCATCGCCTGAAGACCAAAACTACTCTACATGCGATGGAGACCAGATCTGGTCTCCATCGCATGGAGACCGGATTGTGACCATGGAGACCAGATCTCCATCGTGAGAACACTATGACCATAAAGACTAAATCTGGTCTCCATCATGTAAAGTGGTCTCCACGTAAGAGATCTCATTCATCGGAGACCCTCTAGTCTCTGGCCAATGAGACCCGATGTTATCCATGGTGCTGACCTCTTGAAAACAAAAAAAAAAAGAAGAAGATATTTTCCATGTTAACTTCTAGTTTTCAACGAGAAAGAAGATGATGATGGAAGAAAAGCAAGAAGATGAAGAAGATGAAGAAAAGGAGGAAGAAGAAGAAGATGAAGAAAATGGAAGATGAAGCATTGGACGGTCAAATGGAAGAAAATGATAGAAAAGATTTTTTTTTTTTTCATATATTTTACTATTTGTTGTCTTTCTTCACCGTCCATCATTGTGATGGACAATGGAGATAATATGTTTTAATTTTTTATAAAATTTTTTAATATTATTTATTTATTTTAAATAAGATTTATTTTATTTTATTTTATTTTTATTTCAACCGTACATCACTGTGATGAGTAGGGGTGGGCACTACCATATTCGGTTCGGTTCCTATTGGAACCGACCCGAACATGATAAATTCGTGGATCGCCACTTTTGAATCCGAACATGGTCCGATGAGGGAGAGGAACCGACCCGAACCGAACACCCAGTGTTCGGTTCGATTCGGTTCGGTTTCCATGTTTGGGCCCAAATTTGGGCTTCATTTTTTGGGCCAAAATTTTTATTAATTTTTAATTGTTTTTGAGTCCATTACTGTTGGTCCATTACTGTTGGCCTGACGGGGACTTGTGCTTCACGGCCACGGCTTCAGGAACCACGAGCTGGTGATGGCCTGACGGGGACTTGTGCTTCACGGCCACGGCTTCAGGTGATGCGACTGTGAGAAGAGCTGACATGAATCACGGTGACGCCGACGAGGACAACAGATTGACAGCCACGACTACGACGAGTACTCCACGGCGGCGATAGAGGCGAGAAATGAAAGATGAGAGATGAGAGGGGGCTTCACCGCGACGATGTCGACAAGGACAAGCTCGGCCACGGTTACGGCAAGAAGAAGGTGATGGCGTCGACAGCAACGGTCACGGTTAGAACCTTAGAGGTGACAGACGGCGCCGACAGCAACGGTTGGAGATGACTCACAGTGATGTCGGGGCCACGGCAACGGCAACGGCAACAGAGACGAGATGTGACGGCCGGCGAGCGATAGGAGGAAGAAGGGGGAAACGGTGCGGCGCGGCGACAAGAACCAGCAGCAACAAACTGAGATCGGGTTGGAGTCTTTTTCAGCTAAGGTTTGAGATTTGTGTGTGACATTATAAAGGGACATGTGAAATTACGCTTGTACCCCTGTTCACGGGTCGGTTAGGTTTTGACCCTATGGAACCGAACCGATCCGATCCGTCAAACACCATGTTTTTTATTTTGTTGACCCGAACAGCTTAATATTTAACATGGAATCCGGTCCGAACATCCACGGATTTGGTCGGATCGGATCGTTCGGGTCGATTCCATGTTTTGGTGCCCACCCCTAGTGATGAGCGATGGAAATGACCTTTTTTTTTAAACAAAAAATATGTTTTAATTTAATTAATTGATGTTATTATATATTTTATTTTACTTGAACAATTTTGCCATCTTATAGTAACAATCAATTATTAATTTTTAATGTCAAAGTGAATAGTAATATATATATTTTTTGGATATTTTAATAAATTATAGCAGTGTTTTGGGCTATGCTTATAAATTGTTGGGGGTCCTCGGCGATTTTTCAAGTACACTAAAATTGATACTCGCGCAAGTGAGATAAACATGTTCGAAAAATATCTTTGTTTTTGTTTTTGAAAGAAAAATATCTAATTATATTCCACATAAAAAAATGGGACACAATTATTTCAAAAAATAAAAAGGAGGACACAAAAAACAAGCATTTATCCATCCGTGACCCAATTTCTTTCCATTAAATCTTCTCTTGCAGCCAAATAAAAAACAAGACAAGAGAGTTAGAGAGACTGATTTTACCCAAAGACGCCGCGTGTCACGGGTCCGGCACATCTTGAGTTCAGTCAAGACGTCAAAATTTGAGACGTTCAGGACAAGTTTGAGTTACAGTGGGGAGATTAAAGTTTCAATTTCTATGTTTTTTGTTTTTTATTTTAGTTTTATAGGGTTTGGGTTTTTTCTTTTTTTGTTTCTGTTTTTTGTTCATGTTTGAAAACCAAAAAAAGGAGAACATGATTGCATGGATCGAAGAAGGATTTAAATCTGTGTTTTATTTTTTTCTCTCATTCTCTCTTTTTTTCCTTCTCTCTTTTTCTACTGTTTTCGCTGTTAAAGAAGGAAGAAAATGTTTGTTTATTTATTTTATATATAAGGGCAATTTTGCATTAAAACTATATAAACTAAAACTATTGATATAGTGGCAGTACCAAAAAGTCACTTAACAAAAGTCACGAAGTTTTTTTAAAAAAAAAGTGTCACGAAAAAAATTTCTCTAAATATCTCCAAAAAAAAAAAAAAATTCTCTCAATAAGAAGCAACTACGAAGTCGACAATCTTCATAATTTAGGCCTATGAAATGGGCTCGTAAGTGTCACTAAAACCATTTCTCTAAATAAGAAGCAACTACGAAGTCGACGAACTTCATAATTTATGCCTATGAAATGGTCTCGCAAGTGCAACTACGAAGTCGACTAACTTTATAATTTAGGCGTACGGAGTGGGCTTCAGAACGGTAGCTTGCCAATGTGAGGAGAAATATTCAATCCACGTGGTTTACTCGACGCGCTTCTTCTCAAAGTCTGTCTTCCCTGTCGAAAAATTCTTATCATCACCGTTGTGATGATGCTATATACATGGCAAATTTTGTTACGCTTTAGAGAACACAACAAAAGATATACGTGCACTTTACTGCACGGTGGACTTCTTGTTCCTCCTTAGTCTTCTCCTCCTCATCACTCTCTACTAATTAAATCATTCTTATAAATTTCTTTTCTAGGTTTTCCCTAGAAAGTGTGAGAAAGTGTAAGAAACTGAGAGACAAGAATATGAGCAGGCACGAACCCGCACCGCCGATCTTACACCCCGATCACCCTCATCCTCTGCAATTGATAAGCACTCAAGCCTCTGGGAGTACGTACGCTTGCACGCAATGCAACTTCAACGTTGAATTGCCCCACCACCCTGCAGCCCATCCTTCCACCCTCCAATGGCCGCCCAACCCCAGGGGCGTGTTTCCTGGGTTTGGTGTAGCTCAAGTACAAACACCGTATCATGTGCAGTATTATAATTCATTTCCAGGAGCAGTTCATCAGATTCAAAGTGGAACTTCGACACCTCAAGGGGTGAATAATGTTGCGCCTGCTCAAAGTGTGCGAGTGAATCCAAATTCTCAGGTTGGGAGGCCTAGAGTGTCATATGGGTACACTATGACGACCGCGGCGGTCCACGGGCTTGTGGCAGGAGCGACGCCTCCAGTAGGTCAGTATTTTACGCATAGTTTGATTCATCATGGCAGTGGTGGTGGCGGTGGCGCTGGTGGATATGGTGGTGACGATGCTGGTGGATATGATGGTGGAGATGATGGTGGCGATGCTGGTGGATATGATGGTGGCGATGCTGGTGGAGATGATGATGGCGATGCTGGTGGATATGATGGTGGTGGCTTCTTCGATGACTATAACTGATCATCATAAACATAAGCTTAGAATTTTGGATAATTTTCACGCATAAATTAATAAGAAAATGGAATTCTGAATTGAATTTCATTTAAGTTTGTTCTTATTAATGTTCCTTTTCTTTTTGGAAATTTTCATGTATGATGTACCTTTGCTTGTGCTCTATAACTACGTAAAACGTATAACTTGTTCTTGCCTATGATAAAGGTGTGGTTGAATATTGCTTTGGTAGAAACGCCAATAAAGAAGACCCTTTTTTTTGGTTTCGTTTATGTGCTTTCAAAAATTGAAAATTAGTCATATGGTTCATGCTCGTTTTCAGTTTTTCTCTAAATCAAATGCCATGATCATCTCTATCATAATCTATGAAACTCATCAAATCTTCGAATGCAACACATCAAAATCTACTACGTCAATCCATAATTCACAAATCCATGAAAGTACGAAAATCCAGTATCATTCATGGTTGCAAATGAAATAATCAACATTTCCAAAAGTTTGGCTAATCAATGGATTTGAACCAATATACTGCCCCATTACCTGAGCACAAAAATTTATTAACTCTCATGGACAACGAAATCATTAAATGGTTTTCATTTGTAAGCAAGCAAGAACCGTGATAGCTATTTTTGGTACTAAGTGGGGTGTAAATAGCATATACAAAATTATATTTTTTAAAAAAATTTTAATGGGGTAACCAGATTAAAGAGGGCATGTATGGTTTGTAAGAGGTGCAAATATCGCTACTCTTAATGGAAGGACCATGATGACGTTCTCATCAGCCCAAATTCAATGGATAGAAAGCCAGTTTAACACAAGTGACCGAAAATTAATCCAAACAAGTGGCAGCAAGAAGCCCAATTAAAGTCATTACAATCAAGAGCCCACCCACTAAATACACCAAAAACATGTCTCTGGATAGGAGCTTAAAGCTACTGCCCCTCCAGAATTGGAAAAATAGGGTTTCCTATCTTGGTTAGAATTAATAAAATTCCCAACAAAGTAAAATGGGTTGGCCCCTATAATGGTAAGAGTACTTTGTGTTTTGCTATCACAAGACACTACTAATAAAATCTGTTACATATTCTTCTTTTCACAGCTATCAGTTGGATTGTAAATCAACAGTGGCACTTCCATCCAACAAATTTGATGACTAGCAAGGTAATATAACTTGATTTAAGGGATATGACAAATACTTTTCAATGTCAATAATCGTGAGTGTCAATTTTATAACTAAATAGATAGTGTTACAGTCATAGGCACCATTGTATTACTTGTCATTACATTTTACTTTATTTAATTGGATTTATTATGAGTCTTGCTATAATTTGTCATTAAAAAAAAAAAAAGTGTGTAACGATTTTATAATTTGTGAAATTCTCATTAGACTACGCTTATTAGATTAGACAGACTTTGCTTTTATCATCAAATAGTAGTGTTGGTAACATTGATTAGTGTGTAACTTACCTATGCAAATTTTTAAATCATCATCACAAATTCGACATCTAATTTCAAAGACCCAATTTGGGTTCTCGAAAAAGGGCAATTTCATGGGCAAGCAGAGTTCTAGAAAGGTCTGTCCAGTTAATGCTCACATGTTCGAAATTGCTGCAGTCAAATTGCAGTTTTTTAAACAAAAAGGGAAAAAGAAAAGGGAAAGAGATCAGGTGCTTTAGTTAAGCAGTAACATAGCATGTGAAGTTTGGTTCACATACCCAATATTTTAGGTATATTTTACTAGTTCGAAAGCAGACCAAAATGGGGGCCAAAAATCACTTTGGTGGAATCAATCCTGACCTGGACGAATCAAGTTCATGGCTCTCAAAACTTGTTGGTAAATCGCTGCCATGTAAGCGCTTTTGCAGAATCACGTGTTCTGGTGCGCGCGGGCTTTGGCTTGTTGTGGCCAATCTGTCGTTGCAACTAGCAAAAGATAATGATGATTAAACAAATCAGCCATCATCTATGGCCAACGCTCAGATATTTCTTCTCCATTTATAAATCAAATTTATGTCGTTCAGATGCATGTCGTAGATAAAAATGTTCGGTACATTTCGTTTTTTTTTTTTTTTAATTCCTACATAAGGAATTTTTATTTTCCTTATTATGAAATATGTAAGTTTTCTAAAATTAGATTTTCGAATTTTATATTTTTGAAAGATTTGGATATATACTTATTAGTTACATCAGATTTCTTCTATAAGTATATATATATATATATAAAAGAGAGAAATTACTTTTATGACATAGAAGCTAACTGAAAATTCTTAAAAGAAAAAAGAATTTAAATTTTGATTATGATTTTATTATTTATTAAACCTATTATGAATCAAATTTTATGAATTTTACACTCTAGTTTTAAATATTAGGTGTATTATTTTTATTGATGTCAAAATTGATGGATCAAATATTTAAATTTTACCCTTTTATATCTAAATGGTTGAATGCATTTAAGGAGTATCATTTCGTCTACTAGAGGCATCCGACAGTGGATGAGAATTCGAAAATCTTTAGAAACGTGTGAGTAGTGATTTTATCAACCAAACATCCTCACATGATAACTTCTATTAATAAATAATAAAAATATCAACAAAGGAACAGAGTAGAAGATAATGATACATGATCTTGGAAAGGGAATATCTTAGAGAAAGATCCACCTCTCATTTCATTTTTCGGCGTATTAATCGACTTGAAAGTTCCACAAACGGGGACATGTGGCAGAAACCCTATGAGTTAAGTTCTATTCAACCAACAGCCTCTCAACTCTCAAGTCTCAGTCCCAAAAACCCTAGAAAATTGTGGCTCCTATTTTTTCTTGATTTTAAATATCTTGGCCCCAAGAACTTTGCCTTTCTTTTCTTACGTAAGCATTTGTAGGGGGGGTCCACATGTTACCACCTCATTATGCTCTGCATGGATCCTCTACGGACACTTGAATGTCCGATTTCATCTGGGCCGCCTTACTAAAAGTCGTTCAGGATCATAATAGTGTGATTGAATACGATGCGAAAAAAAAAAAAGTACTAAAAAATAAGTATATACGCATTTAAGGAGAAGCATAAATATTACTACATATAGAATAATATCAAAGTCCAAATATAGAAATTCTAATAATATCAAAGTCCAAATATAGAAATTCTTATCATTCATTGCCAATCTAATAACTAGATCTTAAACATAATAAAGAAGAACATATATAATTACAACACATATGCCATAATTGTTATTAATTTCACTAATGAATTATGGAAGAACGAAGAAGACAATTTTAAGATTGTAATAATGATTTAGCTATAATTTGATAAAAATATTAGGTAGAACTATTTTAGTTGGCAAAATATATTATAGTTGTTTAACACATTTTGATATTAAAATTTCAACATTATATTTTGATTTATTATCCAAGTTGTGTTCAACGTGTTGAAAAATATTAAAAGAGAAGAAAATAGAGTTCATATTAATTTTAATCTTAAACAAATTTTAAAGATAATATTGAAAATTGAATATATAAATTTCCATTGCAAACATAAAACTATGTATTTTATATTTTTTAGTCTCTATATAATATATTCAATACAACTGAATAATAAATTGAAAGCTGATCTAACTATGACTATATTCAATTTAGTGTAGAATCAAGTGTTGGGGATCGTAACTTGTAAGTAAACAAAAAACACAAAGTCACACAAAAATTTAATAGTATTGTTGGTTGGTAATAACATTATTATAAATACACAAACAACATATTAAAAAAACATTGGTGCGTGAAATGGCAGGCGTGACTTTTACGGTAAAGAAAAGGCGCTGAGGTGGCAAAAAGCGCAGTGGAAATCCCGTGGGGACCAGCTCACCTCATCACTCCCCCTCTCTGTTAACTTAAGACCAGTCACCACCACCACCAGCAGCACCAGTTCTTCCACTTGGCCACCCGCCTTTGTCTCTCCCTTGTTTTCTTCAATTATTTATTTATCTTATGTTTTTTGTCAATTGATATGAAAATTTTGCGGTCATAGATATTTTCTCGATTTTTCTTTTGGTTTGCCTCGCTTGACTTTGTTTCTATATTTGGTTTCCATCCACTAGCACTTTTTCTTCACAAAGTAATCTACTATCCTGCAAATGATAAAAAACATATGTGCCAATAAAAAGGGGAGTGTATACTTTTTTTCCCTATTTTTTAGTATAAATATGGATAAATTTGAGTGGCTTTGAAAAATCTAATAGCATGTGATTGTTATTCTTTCTGATATACAGTCAAATTTTTATCAGTTTACTAATTTTTTATTTTAATTATCACATAATAATCTTTATTTGTTAGGATAAAAGTTAAGATTTATAAATTATTATTGTTTGTAATGAAGACTTCACTTTACTTATCCAAAGATATATCGTTGACAGTGTGAATCATTACTTGGGCAGTTGACAAATATTGCTACCAAAGATCATAGCCAATTAAGCAAGTAGCCCATATATTATCCTATACTTGAAATTTAGTGCAACCTTCAAACTGTTCTAATTACTTCAACTTACATTTAGTAAATTAATACAAACTCATGGAATTATTTACCAATTACTCATAGATATAAAAATATATTAGCTATAATACATAAATCAATATCTCAAATGATTAGTATATATATTTTTTTATATTCAAAATAGATATTTGAATCGTATTAATTTAAAATTTGTAAGATGTGTCTCATTTTAGTTATGAAGTAAACAGACCGAAATAAATTTTTAAATTTGATATAAAATGTTTAATTTCAATAAATATGATAAATTCATAACCAAGGTTTTAAATATTGATAACTGTGAAAATATAGGATGCTTGAATTTATATAAATATTAAAAGAAATACCAAACTATAAAAAATATAGAAAAAAAATTTAAAATATCAAGGGTATTCAAAATATTTTTTATATCGATTGCGTCCAAATAAAAAGCAATTAGTGATATGGTTTTAATATTTAATTGGGTGAAATGGTTATATTATTTTATAATTAGATAGATACGTATTTTTTTCTTTTAAGGGAAAAGTAGATAGATACATCGATCTCGGTATGGACGTAAATATAAACAAGACAATGTTTTTCTTACAACCACACAATGTTCGAGTACACTAAACTTTGACAATCGCGCAAGTGAGAGAAACAAGTTAGAAAAATATCTAATTTTTGTCCACATAAAAAAATGGGACACAATTATTTCCAAAAAAAAAAAAAAGAGGGACACAAGTAACTAGCTGTTATCCCTCCGTGACCCAATTCCTTTCCATTCAATCTTATCCTACAGCCAAATAAAAAACAAGATGACAGAGTGAGAGAGACTGTTATTACCAAAAGATGCCGCGTGTCACGAGTCCTGTCTATTCTCAGCCACAAGATTCCACGGCTCCTTCTCGAATTTTCCATGATAAATTTTAAAAAATAAAAATCGGGTCTGACGTGTCACCTCCCACCCTGCTTTTAACCTCTCTGGTTTTTACGTTTTTGATTCCATTTCTCTTCTATCAAGTATCTGTCTATCTATCAAAACTCTCTCCTCTCTTCTTCGGTGTGGATTCTTGATTCTCGCATTTTCTTTTCTTCCAAACAGACCTGATTCGAATCGGGAAGGGAAGTCTCCAATTTCGCTCTCACTTAAAAAAGCAGAAAAGAGAAGAATCTGCTCTGGGTTTCTGTCCCTGTTTTACGCTTCTTCTTCGAAAGAGTCGATACTACACAAAAGACAAAGATTTGTTTTTGGCTGGTGAGTTGCTGATCTGCTTATTATATATCAACTACAAATATCTTCATTTACTTTTTCATGTCTTTTTTTTTTTTTTTTTTTTTTTTAAATTATATATTTTTTATTGCTATTATAGGAGAAACAGAGGAACTGTAAAATTTACCGTTTTTAAGGGGAACAAATGTAATTTGTGATGTTAATAGAAGTTTGTTGGATGAAAAAGAAGAAATGACTTCATTGACTGTTCTTCCATCTAAGTTATAGATTGTGGCTTGGTTCAAGTATATACTTTGAAGAGTTAATGATTAAGACTAATCACTGTATTTTGTGCCAATTATGGTATGTTTAATCAATACTGTTTTTAGTATCTGAGGCCTTTTTTTATATGTTTTTGTTGATCCTGGTGTGTGTGTGTAAATGGGACTATTATGGGTGATTTGATTTGCGTTTTGAGAGCAAAATTGTTATCTAAATTGTTCAATTTTTTTGGGTAGAGGATCCAATTTTGGGAGCGGAACAAAAAAAGAATGTCAAGCACTTGTGGTTCGAAATCTGAAAGTCCGATCCGTCGTAAGGAGTTGTATTCGTTTGAGAATGACGATATGCCCAAGGTTTCATTTTTTTCCATAGTTTGTCGATTTGGATTCGATGTTAGGGTATTTCTAGGGAAGTGTCATGTATTATTTGTGTGTATGGTCTGAGTGGTTGTTCTCTGTTTTAATAGGTCAGGAAACCGTACACTATCACCAAGCAAAGAGAAAAATGGACTGAAGAAGAGCATCAAAAGTTCCTTGAAGCCTTGAAACTGTATGGCCGCGGTTGGCGTCAGATAGAAGGTAAGTTGGTACTAAATTAAGAGGTTACTGAAACTCTTTGGAGCTTGTGGTGGTTCCGAATAGATGAAGTTACTCTTATTTTCGTGCAGAACATGTAGGCACGAAAACTGCTGTCCAAATCCGAAGCCATGCTCAAAAGTTTTTCTCTAAGGTTGAATGTTTGTGCTTAATATGAATTTTGATGAATTGACAATCCTGCTTGTGCCTGCTTAGTAAGGTTTATCCGGCTAGTATTCGCTTGCATTTATGGATTTTCTCTTATTGGTTGCAGGTGGTCCGGGAGTCAAATGGTAGCACTGAGAGCTGTATTAAACCAATTGAGATACCTCCTCCTCGACCTAAAAGAAAACCAATGCATCCTTATCCACGTAAATCGATTGATTCACTCAAAGGGACATCCTTTTTGAATCAACCAGAAAGGACGCTGTCCCCAAATGGATTGGTTTTGGACAACCAATCTCCCACCTCGTTGTTGTCTGCTTTTGCTTCTGATCCTTTGGGATCTGGGGTCTCAGATCAACAAAATGGATGTTCTTCACCAACTTCTTGTACAACCGAAAATGAATATGTGACATCCAACTCATATCCGGATGAAGATAAAACTTCCATGTTACCTGTCCAACTATCAGCCAGTTCAACCATGGAGGACTTTCTGTCTGTGGTAACTTCCTTGGAACTTTTTAGCTTATTTTATATTTGTAAATTTTCATTTTATTTAGAATTCCGACTCTGGTGTGCTATTCTTAACTGATTATTCAGAAAATCGAATCACAGTCGAATGACTCTGTGTGTGTTAAAGGAGATGCAACCACAGCACAACCTTGCTCGAGTATCAAGCTTTTTGGAAGGACAGTTTTAGTAGCAGATTCTCAGAAACCGTATTCATCAGGTGTTGAGAGTTATAAGTCACCAATATGCAAGAACAATATAGTAGATTGTGACACTGACAATGAAAATTTTGTTCAGGAATTACCATTAAAACAATTAGACACACATTTGTCACTTGGCACGGTGTCTTGTAATTGGAATGCCTCACCATTTGGAGGGGAGGCCCCTGATTACGCTAATATGGAGCTCCTGAAAGAGCATACCAACACTGCAGCAGAAGCTTGTTCTAGTGCTTCCCTGCCATTGTTGGCTTTGCATCAAGGCCTACCCTTGTTCTCTATCACGTCAGCTGGAACCCTAGTGGAGTCTAGTGTGAACGAAACATTGAAAGAGAAGGATATTCTCAAAGAAAGATCTTCCACTGGTTCAAGTACCGGGTCTGTTAGTGAGCTGGAAAGTAGGGAGAGAAGTTCTGACACTGCCGCTGATTCTCAATGGCGACAAGCCGCTCCAGCAAGAAGAAACTCCAGCAACTGCACAAAAGGGTTTGTGCCATACAAGAGATGTTTAGCTGAGGGAGAGGTAAAATCATCTATGATCGCATCCGAAGAACGTGAGAGGCAACGAGCACGGGTATGCTTATAGCATATCCTTTCTGCCATGACGATTCAACTGATTTAGATGGCATAATTGATGGCAAAAAATAACGCTTTAGGAGATGATTTAATCGGAGCCTAGCAAATCAAATTAGCATTCCTATAGGGAAAGAACACAGGCAATTACCACTTCAAATTAATAGCTCTCTGGTTGTTCCCTTTGTATCATAATATTGCTTCATGAATTATGACCCGCTTTTCTTTATAAGTCTTTCTTTTGCGAGGTAACAAATAAAAAATGTGTTGTTATTGCCGTTTGTAGGGGACTGAAAAATATTATTAAAAAATTAAGTTGACTGTTCTCTGTACATTTAAATTGATATATTTTTTTTAAAGATGTTTAAATTGATATTTCTCTCTAGTTAATGTAATATTATTTATTTAATAATAATTTAAAATACAATTAAATACTTCAAAAAATTATATGAGAAAATTTATTAAATTTGTATATAATTTCACTTTATTGAAACAGTATATAATATTTAATTTAATTCGATCTTATTTTATCATATGTAGATTAAAAACTGATGATATCCTATTCAAACACCTGTCAATTCAATCCAACTTTTAAGTGTACATTTTTAAATAACAATTTTAAAAGGTTGTCTAAAATATTTGTTCAAATTATATTATGCGAATACCACGCCACTGGACGACAACATTTCATAATTTTAACAGTTCCATCTGAAATTATAGTGTGATCGAAGGACAGGTGTCAAGTTATAAGAGTATTTTAAAATTTATTTTTATTGTGTGTTTTTTATATTAATTTTAATTTTTTAAAATAAATAAAAAAATATTAACCAGATCTCCACCGTCCATCTCAATATGGACGGTAGAAATCAATTTCAGAAAATAAAAAAATTAAATAAAATTAAAATCAATGTTAAACATTAACCAGAAAATTCAATTTCAATCCATCATCATCAACTTCATCGGTTCTAGCCAACTTCAATCCATCATCATCAACTTCATCGGTTCCAACCAACTTCAATCCATCATCATCAATTTCACCGGTTCCAGCATAAAAAAATCAACCAAAGTCACAGGTTGAACATTAACCAGAAAAATCAACTTCAATCCATCAACCCAAAGTCATCAACTTCACCAGTTCCAACATCAGAAAATCAACCAAATCCAGCATCAAAAAATCAACCAAAGTCACCGTCAACAACCCAAACTGAATCACCAAACTTTGGGTAGAACCCAGAGATCGCGAACCCAGATCTGGGTTCGTGATCGCGAACCCAGATCTGGGTTCGTGCGACGAACCCAGATTTTTGGGTTCGTGCGAACCCAGAAATCTGGGTTCGCAAGAACCCAGATCTGGGTTCGTCACGAACCCAGATCTCTGGGTTTCTGACGAATCCAGATCTAGGTTCGTTGATGCTGACGAACCCCGCGTCAGGAACCCAGCCCGCTGACGTACTCTGATCTGTACGAAGAAGAAGAAGCGGAAGAAGGGAAGAAGAAGAAGAAGCAGAAGAAGAGAAGAAGAGAAGAAGAAGAAGAATGAGAGGAAGAGGGAGATTGGTAGAGAACAAGAGACTGATGAGAAAGAGACTGATGAGTTGACCCTTGACCGGACTTATATTTTGTTAATTGGTCAACTCCAATCAAAGGGTAATTTCGTCTTTTTAACGTTTTAATACTGTTTGTCGTTAAATGTAACGAATTTTACTAACGGTAGGGGGATAAATTGTAATAACATTGAAATATTTGCTCCGTCTGTAAAAGCGTTTCAATCGGGTAGCTAAATTATAATTCAGTCGTTTTTAAATTAAGGGTTTGTAAAGCGCAAACTATTGTCCATATTTATTTTAATTTTATGAAAAGACGGCTGGATGTACGTATGGTAACCATTTTCCTCGTTGTTTTGTTTCGTTTTTAAGAAAACGAGGAAACCATTGTTAACGTTAAAACATAAAAAATATTAAAAACAAAAATTAAACGGTTATTAAGCAGAAAACATATGTTTTAATTAAAAGGGCTACATGTTCTTTTTGTCTTCTTATATACTCCTCCAATAAATGGAGAAATTATAAAATGTAAAAGCATTTCCAACCATATTAATTATTTATTTTCCTTAGCTAAAGTAGTTAGTTGTATCATCTTTATATAATCTGATCACTTCCTCTATCATAAGCTATTTTATAAAATTTAAAGCACCCTATGTAAATATAGAAAGGAAAAGAGTTCTGATCAAATTCTCTTTTTTATTATTTTAATATTAATATTTAGTTAAAATAGAGATAACTTCTATTATTTTAATATTAATATTTAGCTAAAATAAAGAAGATGGTTGAAGTAACTTGATCAAAAGTTGCTAGGAAAAATAGTTTTTTTTTTCTTGTTATTTTATCTAAAATTTAGGGAATATGGTTGAAGATACTGTTACCAAATCTGATATTTCGACTTTAAACGAGGCTTTTCTAATTTGTATTTGCGTGTGTATATATTACACACACACATAAACTTGTTTTCTAGAATCCTTGATTTCACCAACTTATTCACATAAGTGTTGTCACTCATTACGGCGATAATTGAAAATGAGCAGTGACAGTCAAACGTTCCAAAAAAATGGTTCAAAACGAGTCCTTACTAGAAAATTATCAAATATATCTTTGAAAAGAAGTGTATATTTGTATTTGTAATTTGAAAGCTAATACTTAATGGAGCAAAGGTTTGTATCATTACTTACTTGGCTCGAATATCCACACCCATAATAAGAGATTAGAGATCTATTAAAATCTACTGAAATCAATTACTCCAGTATCTAGTGCTACAATAAGAGGTAAGAGATCTGTTTATTACAATCAATCATTATTTATATTACCTTAATATAATTTATTGAAATCAAAGGTTTGCTAAAACCTACTAAAGTTAATAATTATTTGTATAATCTTAATATCTACTCTCACAATAAAGAGAGAAACTTATATACAAATCTTGTAAACAATGTTTGAAGAGACTTGAACCTCTTGAACCTCCAATACTAAGGTAGATAGAGAGGCGCATACTCATTTATGCTAAGAGATGATGTATTTGTATTCGTTTTTTTAAATATGTGATAATTTGTACATGAATGCACACAAGTAATGATTTAATTTTTTTTTATCACGTTTTATATGAATCAACAACTACATCATAACTTAGGGTCAAGGTAAAATATAATAATGGAATGCTTAGCATTAATTTTTTTTTTTCCGATTATCATTTAATAACTATAGTTTCCATGCAATAAATTTCACGAATTAGATTTTCTAGACGTTGCTGCTTTTGTCAACCTTTAAACCTTAGCTCTCATTGGAGAAGCACAAGCTCCTCCTTAACCTTCCTACAAGGGAGAGGGTAAACAATTTTGAATAATAAAACATTACATTATAAGACAAAATAAGGTTGGTCAATGATATACCCCACATTTACATCTCTAAGGTTATGACTGAGAGTCATGTACCTCCAAATCCCAAGTTCATTGCAAAATTTATAGTAGTTAAAAGGGAAATTGCATTGCCGTGTCCTCAAGGTTATGTGTCACCTGATTGTTGTTCATAAACCAACTTAAAATGTATCTTCATTAAAGTCAGAGAATGGCTGTTCATTTGATCTTCTATTCATATCGACCTACGAAGAACTGCTCCAGAGCTGCAAGATCCTCTATATAAACCCGGAAATGATTGTTTGGAAAACCGTGTTAGACCCTAAAAAAATAAAAATAGAAATAAAGGGGCAACCACAGAGGCAGTAAAGTCTGACCCAGTCTACATCTGACATGAATTAACTTGAAGCACCACAGACGGGGCAAATTGTTTCTAACAGCAATGATACTCTATTTTCCAATTATTATCTTACAATCAAGATCAAGATGGCTGTTGAATTGCTAATGCTCCATCAATTGTCAGGCCATTGTCCTTTTTAATTTAAACTAAGAAAACATGTAGAATAATAATTAAAACGATGATTATTTGTAAGGGTGATTTGGCAAGTGAAAATTTGACAAATGATGTGGCAATATCAGTTCAAGCTATTCCGCTACTCTTATCAATTGAGATGGAAATGTTGAAATAATAAAAACTATAGTATTACTGTAGGAAAAATCATCCACATTCATTTGGTCAACAGACAAAATAGAATAAAACCATTGCTGGCAGGTATTAGCCATCAACTGAATAGCATAAGAATGCACACCACAGGGTCAAACGAGAGCTTTTGTAAATAACATAAAAAAAAAAACTTCCTGACTGCATGATGTTAATATTGGACTAACAGGACTCACCCGCTTTTGCCAGCAGACAACTGAGCACTGACCTAGTCCTAGCGAGATTAGCTCTGTTTTCCTTGTATTTTTTGAAACAATGTTGTCATCTCTTGTTCCTCAAATTGGTCTTGTATTCTGTTGAAGGCCTTGACGAAGTTCTGCTCTAGGTTTTGCAAATTCCACGAATATTACCCTGCCATCCAAGAACTGAAAGGAAACAGTTGATACTGTGAACAATCTAACATTTGTTGAATTGTTATATATACTGAGAAAGCGTTAACGATTAGAAAGCATTATACTCATAAATAATTCAATAGTCTGAAAGGATACCGGATTCATAAATTTACACACTACCACCCAGCACAGCTACTAGCAATCCAATAATATATGTTCAACCTAAGTAGACTTTAGGTTGTAGAAAAGAAAGGATGAATTGAAAACTATATATCATCAGATTTCAATTATTAGTTCTTCAGTTCTAGAAAATTCAACCAAGACGTAGAGAACAGTTTGCAGTTAGGATGAGATGTCGTAATTGTAAATATTTTTCAACCAAATCCTTCACGTCAAACAGCCTCGACAAGTTTACAGTGCCACACAAAATTGAAATAATAACTTCATAAAACGCTTTTTATTTTCCTTGTAATTCTACAATTATTAGTATACAGGAAGTATACCAACAGAACATAACACTCCTGAAAGGGAGAACCAACATAACAAGAAAAAGCTATCTATTAACAGGCCAATCGAATGGCTTAGCAAACACCTTTCACAGCATGAATATCATCCAGTCCAGTACATACCTTCCCATGCATTCCTTCAATAGCCTTTCGAGATTCCTCCTCCGTTGCATAACGGAGAAAAGCAAAGCCTCTGGGTCTATTTGCAATTCTATCCATCACCAGATTAACTGTCAGACAGAGATTTCATCTTTTAGATTCTAAACAAACAACAAAAACAAGCTGCAAGGTCAACATTCACGTTTCTCACCCTCTACAAGTTTTCCGAAGTCTTGAAAAGCATTTCGCAAGCCTTCTTCAGTGGTTCGGAAAGAGAGCCCTGCAACAAGTACATTCATGTAAAGCAATTTGTAGTAATTGATCAAATTCTACAAACAGAACCAAAAATCATTGAACTTTGTTTGTGAAGCAGTATAGAGAGAACTAACCGCTCACGTAAAGCCTGGTTTTTGGCCGAGAAGTAGAAGGAGGCGGCGGAAGACACGCCCAGACGAAGCGACCGCCGCGTCTGAGAGGAAATGAACAAGGGGAGCGCCATGTAATTGTGAGGGTAGAAACAGAAGAGCTGCTCAGATGATGAAGCAGTGGCATTTTGGTAATATTATTGTGAGAAATCATAGCCGGAACCGTCGCGAAAACGGAGTTTGCTGCCATTTTTGTTTTTAATTAAACGAAGAAAGAACAAGACGTCGTAGGCTTGGTTATTGAAGACAGTCCAAACTTTTGTTTATCCTGACAGAAATACCCTTGTCTGCAGCAATTGATGATCATCAAAAGTCAACGCCCCACATTCGCTCTTTACGTTTTCTATCATGATTATCAAGAAATCAAGGCCTGACTTGGATGGGCTTGCCTAAGACCAATAAAGAATCTGCATTAATCAAACTGCTATTGGAACACCAAACTTTTGAACAGCTATTTCAGATTTTGAACAAGTGAGTCACAGCTTATACAGCCACCAACTGATTCTGACTTTATAGTGAAGTATCTACATTCTTAATTGAGAAATATTTTGTTGGCTATAACGGGGAAGAACAAGCATGGCCATCCTCAATATTCACTTTAATCACTGCTACTTAGACAAATTTGGAGTTAGTATCATTTAATTAATTATAAAATCATTAAATGTAACATGACTATGTACATATATTTCATAGAGAATATATATATATATATATATATCAATGAGTTTGAAATAACTATGGTATATTTATCTAGAAGAGCTGAGAGCTCGATGCGACCTCGCACGTCGTTGATGGTCTATTTCCTCTTCATATCAAGATGCGGTCCGAGCTCGATCATGGCTATCCTCCACGTGGCGGCTCCCATCTTGGCTCACCCTCACTCTCAAGCTTGATGGATGAGAGACTTCTTCCTTTTCACGAGCTCGATAACCCTCAACTCTTGAACGTGAGTTGGAGGAATGAGCTGAGTTGGCAGATCGCTGTACCTCTCTGTTAGGTCTTTCAAAAGGTGGCACTTCTTCTCGTTGTTACTGATAAATTTCTCTATAAGCAGCAGCCTCAAATCTAGACACGTTCTGGGCTAGAAGGAGACAAAAAAAGTAAATTATGATTTCTTTTTTTTAAAAAAAAAAACTGGCCAGGAATGAATTACAAGTTGAATAGTAGTAAACCTCCAACTTTTTTATTCAACTTTTCTGTCAAATTTTTATATAACAATCAATGTGTCCAAAAATTAAAGTCTATAATTTTTAATCTCAAACTCCACCAAATACGCCTAATATGAACCGAAAAGATGAATGGAAAGTGTCGACGTCTGAATCAGTCAACCCAAGTTCTTGACCCAGTACCTACAAGTAAAGGAAAACAAAAGAGAAAAAGGAGAAAGAGAAGAGGAAGAACAATGTTTGCAATGAAGATTTTACATGGTTCAATCTAAAAAGATGTTTACGTCCACGACTACTTCTCTTGTTATTCTGGCAGAGAGACAGTATGTTATTAATTGCTTCTGTGTATGTTGATTCTCTGATTTCATCATATATTTATAATGAATTTTCAATCCCTATTTATAGAGTGGGGTGTTACAATTTGAGTACAATGAGAATAGAAAAGAATTTTACATTAATTATACTTTCAAAACTTATGTCCATCAAATTAGGGATAAGCCCGCTGAAATAAGAACTTAATTTTGCTTCTAATTCTAGTAGTTGACTCCTCCTCAAATTAGGATTTTACCTTTCTGGAAAAATTCATTTAATAGGCACCTCGAGATACAAGTTAGACCTCGCTCTAGGCGATTTAGAGCTGAGCGTAAGGCAACTTTGATCATAGTTGATAAGTGATTTGAGAATTGCAATAACGAACTGAGAGTTTCGTTTCTGCGAGCTAGATATTTGGCGAACTGAGCTTTTGTCTATTAGGTCGATCCTTTAGACCAGTTCCTTAGACTTTTACCAGTCCATTTACACAGCTCCGATTATACCTACAATAGAAAGAAAACTATCTATTTAGTGTTTCTGCATGATGAGTAACAGGCAAACCTATGGTATATACATATCACGTATTTTCTATCTTATGAAAGAAATTGTGCTTCTCAGTTTATTGTAGCAACACCAAGGGTAGCCTTTTCCAGCTCTTTATTGTCACCTTCAATTGAGGGCCTTGTAGGGTTTCAAAAAGTGTAGTAAATATGTAGAGAGGAGTGAACTTTTTGTAATACATTAAAGAAAGAGTTTATTTAGGGTTTTAAGTTAGAATGGTATGGTGAAATTAATAAAATATGATCAAGTTATATTAAATATTTAAATATTTTAAAAAAGTACTCAATAACATTCATTTGAAAGATCAAAATGTATTTCATTTTTTTTTAATTGTCCAAAAACCAAACCATAATGACAATCATAAGAAACCAAAAAATTCGGAAAAGACTTTTGGAAGTAAAAGACTTTAGAGAATTTAACAAAACTATCCTTTTTGAAACCTTATTGTTGACTCGAATAAGGTCAATAGTTATAAAATGACCCGTTTTAAGTCAAAATTATAAATTTAGATTAACAAATGACCCAATATTGAGTCAATCCGATAGTGGGTCATGTACTACCCCGAAATTATAATTTTGATCCAAATCCGATCAATAGTTATGGATTGGCCTTATTCGAATAAAAATTAAAACTACTCGAAGTAAGATTAACACTTTGGATCAAGTTTTGACTTGATTTGAGTTAGTTTCTAACCCGAAGTGTTAATTTCATTTTGGGTTAGATTCTAACTCAAATCGGGTTAGCTTCTAACTAACACTACGGGTCAACTTTGTGACATGGATTCAAGTATTTGGGCAATTTAGTTTAATGCACACACTCTAACATCATCCAAAGTCAGGTATTCCGACAAACATTATGCATACAAAGTCATATTTTGCCATTTTTTTTTGCTTTTTTGGGTGGATAGTATCTTCACACACAAGGAACCATCCATTTGTGCAATTGCTATATATATATATATATATATATATATATATATATATACTGCATCATATGAAGCAAGCATGTATAGAAAGTTCTTTATGAGATGTAGAGTATTTATCAATATAAAACCTATATAGGCATCAATTTCTTTGAAGGTTATAAAGTTTTTTTTCAATTAATCAAAGATTGGAACTATGTGTACTAGAGCAATACCCGAGTTTGCAAGGAGAATGATGATGAACAAGGGAACAAGGAACTCGAAAAAATTTAAGACTCTTAGCCTTTTCTATAAAGTTTCATTGTGGCATTGTAAACTCTTTTCGTGTGTATACCGTCCACTGTATTAAGAAACAAGAGCAATTAAACATGGACAAGACTTCCATATTTGTCCACTATTTTGTGGCACATGATGCACCCACGCAATTAAACTAATTAATCATGTTACTTTATGTACTAGCAATTTTTTGTTTGAGTGGATTAGTCGAGACAACAGAACTTGCTGGCTGGATGGAATCTATCGAACACCAAATCAATCCAACTACAATACACACTAATTTTATACAAATTTCACATTTTCATAATTAAATTTTCACCCAAGTTTAATCTATCAGGCACCAAATCAATCCAAAGCAGACAACTTTATCATAAGGGTGAGTATGAAAATATGAAACCGTTCAATTCAGTTTCCATGTTCAAGTTAAGGGTGTTTGGATCCCATAGTTAGAAAATACCATGTTTCACAAATCGGTGTGGTTCTGGGTATCCAGAATGGATCCGACGCGTGAAACACTAAACATAAAGGGCACATGAGTCATTTCCCAACTCTTATATATAAACCCCACCCCTAAAACCTATCAGAATCTCTCGCATGTTCTCTTTCTCATCAATCGCTCATCTCCTTTTTTCTCTCATCTCTCTTCATCATCTTATCTTCTCTCCTTCAACATCCACAAACCCACTTCATCTCATCTAATCTTTTCTCTCAAGATCAACGGCCTCCCTTTTCTCTCAAGATCAACAAACCCACTTCATCTATCTCCTTCATTCAATTTCTCATCGGATCAACAATCTATCCTCTCATTTCTGCAAGTAAACACTGGCAAAGATGACTAATACTGGTGGAAAGAGATGGAACGTCGACAGTGCTCTATCTTTCCTTCATTTTCGCTTTTTCTCTACTTTCTCTTTTTATCCTGTTTGCTCTGTATTTGTTTTATAAGATATAATTTGGATGAGTTTTAGTTATAGAGATTGGTTTTCGGGTGGGTGATTAGGCTTTGCAAATGTTGATGTTTTGATAATCGATATGTCAACAAATTAAAGTCTATAATTTTTAATCCCAAACTCTACACCAAATGCCCCTAACATGAACCAAAAAGATGAACGGAAATATTTAATTATATATATATATTTGATTTTTAATCTCAAACTCCTTAGCACATTTTTACATTTATTTTGAATTTAAAAATTATATATATGTTTAATTTAACTTCAATTTAAACTTTTGATTTTCTATTAATTTTTAATATTTCAAAGCACCCTTTGAAATATTTTATTGTTAATTTTACAGTTTTATAGACATGATTACTAGAGTTTACAAGAAGTAAAATCATAACTCATAATTCTAGAAAATATAAAGAATTAAAAAAGAGAAGGAAATTTACTTATACTCCACTAATAAAATGTCTGTATTACATTCAATTAGGAAAGCCCACCAAAGATGTAAGGAAAACAAAAAACAATGACAAGGCAATATTCTAAATATGTTTTTTTTCCACCCACATTGGTGGATTAATATGGTCTAGTGATTATCACTATAGTGAGGAAGTAATAATTTCTTCTTGTAAATTGTAAACTCCCATATCCTTACCCCCTCCTTCGTGGTTAAAGAAATAATCTTCCATAAAATCATCTGTAAAATATATAGAATTAGGTTTGCAAGTAGTAAGATGAGCTTCTAATGAGAAAGTAGAATTGTAACCCAAAAAGATTATATTGTTGCCCAAATTCTTTATCTCTGTAAATATCTTAGTAGTTAAATCGACCTTAAACACCTGAAATCCAATAGTTCTATAATCAACCTTCTCATACTCTTCCTAGTATTTAGCTGCATATTTCTCGACATTACGTAAAATTAACAACAATTGTTCTGCACATTCTACTATATAATATTTGGGTCGGGTTGCAGTTGGTCGAATAAGATAATCTAAAACCTGCAACCCAAATAAATCTTGAAGAAAGACGAATTTTGCCAAAAAGCAGAAAGAAAAGAGTAAAGGAACATGTTTATTTATACAGTAGTTTACAGAGCAGAGATGAATTAAATAAATAGTTTACTTGGGATTAAATCTATATTCCATTGATCAACTCTATCTCGAAACTATGTTGATTTTTTATATTTTTTTTCTATAGGAAAAAAGAGGAAATTTGCATTCCTTATGGGCATTGTAGATGTGTTGCAAGCCTCTGTCAGGATAATACTAAAGCGAAACAAGTATAATCACCTTTACCTGCTCCACGGGGCTTTGTGCCTCAGATGAATCGTACACCGCTGTAATTTTCAATCAACTTTGTTTTACAATCAATTTCATGAGCCATCCATGTGAAGCCATCAGCTATTTTATGCAACATGAAAACTACTCATGACAAATGGTGAGATCAATCTTTAGCGTGACTTATGTCTTCTCGAATAGTGCATTCGATTTTTACCTTGATATGATCAAATTTGCAACAGAAGTTGAATTTGGCCACCCAGGTTTATCTGACGTAAAGTGCTCCCGGATAGAGCCAAATGGTGCGGAAAAAATTCATGAATCTAGGCAGATTCAATGGGACCTAATCTTTTTTCAGATTGCCATGCTGGAATCTTTGGACACAGTCATTTCCTCACATTGGCATGCAACTTTTCAAGAGTCCTCCAAGTTACAGCGTCTGGGTTCAATCCATTCTTTCTAAGTTCTCCCAGAATTTGATAAGCTTCTTTCTTCATGCCTGACTTGCAAGCACCGTCAATCACAATATTATAGCACACGATATTTGGAGTGACCCCAGAATCTACCAGTTCATATAAAAAATGACAAGCCTCATTTATTTTCCCAGAGCGACAAAGCCCTTTGACCATCGCTGCATAAACATAATCATCATGAATATTCGAGGGCCAAATAACATCATCCCAGAACTGCTTAGCTTCATCTACTAGGTTTGATTCGCATAATCCACTGAGTACCATGGCATAAGTTTTACTGTCAGCAACAACAGCATTGCTTATCATGCTATTGAACACCCCCATTGCTTCATTTGCCCGTTGGAGTCTAAACAAACCACGAAGAACTGCATTATATGTCACAACACCAGGATTAAATCCTCTTTCAGTTATTACTTGATGCAATAGACTGAGAGCTTCTTGAACTCTTCCAACATTCAGTAAACCAAAAATAATAGAAGTGAAGGTCACAGCATCTGGACTACAAAACTTCCCCATCATCATATCATCTAACACTTTCAGAGCTTCTTCAATTCTCCCCATCTTGCAAAACCCATTGATAACCGTATTGAGTGTTATCACATCCGGCTGACACTGTGTTTGAAGCATAAATACAAGTACATTTAACAGCTCAGTTGGGTTATTCATAAGACAAAGAGCTCTTAAATATATATTATAAATTCTAGTCGTATCAGCATCTTTCTTATTCAACATGAATCGGAGAACCTCCCTTGCCTTGTGGAGGTCAGATTCACGACAAAGAACCTCTACTAGGACTTTGTAAGTATACTCAGAAGGAAAGTAACCAAATTGAATACCTTCCTGAAGCAGCTGATAAGCTCTCATACAACTGCCTTCTTTGCAAAGACCATGCACAATAGAATTATAAGAGACCAAGCTGGGCGTAAACCCTCTTTTCCTCATTATATAAACTACCCTAGCAGCCCCATGGCTCCTTCCCGCTGTACAAAGCGAATAAATCATATGCCCATAAGCAAACTCCTCGTTCACACTCTTATCTTGCGGCATATCCTCCGCAATCCTAAAAACTTCATTGAAAAGCCCTTCTCTACACAACGAATCAAGAAGATTACAAAAGGCCGCACTCCTCACGGATTCCTCCTCCTCCTCCTCTCTCAACCTCTCCCACAGCTTTCCCATCAGCTCCTTAGCACGCCCCACATAACGCATTCTAAGAACACCCCGAATCAAGACACTATACGTGAGCGAATTTGGCGACACGCGCATTTCATCAAACATCTTGAACGCAAGACCTATTTCGCCAATTTGACAGTACCCATTAATCAAAGTCGTATAAGAAACAACACTGGGGGCATGCCCTCTACTCATGACATGGAAAAACAACCTATGAGCTTCACTAACACGAGACAACCCACAAAACTGATCCATCAAACAGTTGTAATTAACCAAAGAAGGTACAAAATCAGGCTTAAAATCATATAATCTACAGATAACACGCCATGTGCTATCTGGGTCCTTAGAACAGAGCAGGCGAGCGATAAGTACATTGCAGGTGCGCTCGTCGGGGATACAGGCGGAGGAAACGAAGAGGAGGAAGCGGTGGCGGGCTTCGGCGAAACGGTTGGCGTCGCAGAGAGCGTGGATGATGCTACTGACGTTGAGAGAGTTGGGTTTGTAACCGAAGAGGTGAAGGTGGTCGAGGAAACGAAGGGCTTCATCGACATTGCGGTCTTGTGCGCAGAGTCTGTGGATGGTTTTGGTCACACTGTCTTCTGATTGGAAGGAGTTGGGTGGTGGTGAATGGTGGAGGAGAGTAGCGAAGAGTGCGAGAGCTCTGCACAATATTGGAGTTGGAGAGTTGAGTCTTGGGTGATAGAAGAGTGGCGCTTGCATGCTTTCAAATTTCGAGCCATTTACTAAACAACCGCGTCACGGTTTTAAGATTTCTTGTTAATTTTAAGGCACAGGATAAAAGAACCCCACATGGCAACATCTGAGTTTACAAGCATTGCTTGTAAAACTTCGAGATGGTATGCATATAGTGTTGGTGTTTCCTCATCCAACTACTTTTTCAAAACTGCACGTACTTGGAAGCGCGTTCTGCACACATTCAACCATTTCAACGATGAACTGCTACATTAAACATTAGAATGAAATCAAAAATTTCTTCGAGATGCAACAATATATGCTTAATAATATTACTAGGGGGCACGCGATACAGTTGAAGAACAATTAATATCAATGGAATCAAATGTGCAATTACGTCACATTCCAATCAATATTTACCTTTTTCACATCCCCCTTAGCGCTAACGATTGTCTTAACGGTCGGAGTTTTAATTCCAAGAATTGCATTTACAAGTCTTATGGAGGTAAACTCTAATTGTGGTAATAATTATTTCCCATTATTAAAATTAATAAATAATGGACTCCTACAAACTTATAGGGAGAATGATAGATATCCAAACTCTTGACCAACTTATCTTATATCAAAATATTGAATTTGAGATTAAAACTTGTAGACTCTTCATTGACTTATATCAAACTACTAGAATTTGAGATTAAAAGTCGTAGACTTTTAACTTCTAGACATATCCACTATCATAAAGTTGGATAAAAAAATTGGATGTTTACCATTATTAAACTTGTAAACCATTCCCTGCAAGCTTTAAAAGAGAAAAAAAAAAAAAGATCATAATTTACTTTTTCTGTTCCCCTCCAGTTGTTAAATAAATCTAGCCCTTCCATTCAAACCATGGAAGTGCAGATGAATCCAATTTTGCCCTCCAAAATGAATTAGAGAGTTTAAACATGATATTGGGCCTGCTGTAATTAAAAGATATTCGAACAAATAAATTACCGTTGAAATAAATACTTTTTTTTCTTTGAATCCACAGAAATAGATACTTTTTGGCTTTCAAATTCCGTTCCCTTCTCCTACGAAAATAACAAAAAACAATCCAACTATATTTTCACAATGGTGTATAAGCAAACCTTTGAAATTCCCATCCCTTTTCTCATAATAAGTAACATCAAGTAATACAATTATATCTACACGATGAAGTATAGGTAAACTCCAGAGCTATCTATATCAAATATTCATGGTAACATAAACCAAAATATATCAAGTTTGCATATTGGAAACAAACATTAAATGTATGGTGCACGGGTAGTCCAAAGGTTGATATTTTGAATGATTCGAAGTTACAATCATGTGCTTTTGATGTATATAAAATCTAAACAAGGTTCATTGATCTTAAAATATTACATTTCTCTAAAAAAAACATCAAGACATGTATGGGCCGAAAAAAAATAAAGAAAAAAATAACTGCTCTCTCAGCTTTACGCACAAAAAATGCATAAGCGGATAGCCTAATCAGTTAAGACAGTTGTGTAGTAACATGAACAAAATTTACGGTGTTAAATCAGAGGCCGAAGAAAAAAGAAGGTAGGAATTGCAGGGAGAAGCATACACATTCTGGTTATAAAGCCTGGCATTTGTCCTTGACAGCTAGGGCTGCAGCTCTGTACCATGAAGCTGCAGCCATGGCACCTGGGTCTGGAACCGATGCAAGGATATCCGCAGAGACATAGGTGGAACGACCAGCCTGCACCAGGTATTAATCAGATTTATAATTACATAAAAATGCAGAAGAGACTTCACAGAAGTAACTTGTACCACGACCCTATACATCAAATTAACCTATGTGCTTGGTGCCTTGATATAGCTTTGAAGGGAAGAGAACTACACCGTGAAGTATTTTTCGGTTTTCAATATTATTTTACTACAACAAAATCTTATGGCACATCTCTGAAACTTAATTTCTCACAGCACTTCTATTCAACTTTACTCATGCCTAGGAGCCAATGCCTCACCTGATGACAGAGAACTTCAGCAGTTTTCATTTATATGTATTGAAAAAGAATTCATAAGGCTACCTCCCAAACTTGGGTAAGTGCATGTGACAATTATGTTTAATACCTTAACTGCATGATTCTCATTTTAAAAAATTGACCCATTTCTCCATCAATTTATGAACTTTATGAAAGACATCTTCAAATAGCTTTAACCAGCAATTTTGAAATTCAAACTGAGGATTATGGAATTGGTAAAAATGTATTCCAACTTCACTGAGTATTTAAATAGGCACTTACATCACAATCACCACAGCTCTTAATGCACATTCGCAACATGCATTTGCTTCAATTGATGTAACCAAAATTCTAAAAAGGCTTTAGATCAATAATAGTATACCTGTGCTTGCATGTGTTTGGTTGATTCAGCTCCAGCCATTGCTGCTTCAGAAGATAGAACAAAGGCAGTGGAAGGATCATCTCCCGCATTTAACCTCTGCTTGTAAAATAATTATATCAGGACGCCATAACTAATCAACTACCATCAAAAAACCAATGAAAAAAAAAAAAAATCTAGTATTCTAGTTTATGACCTCCTGAAGAGCTGCTGATGCCGGAATAAGTGCATCTAACATTGTGCGATAACCAGCACTGGCCCCCCCATATTTACTAACTGCAGCAATGGAAGCTTCAAGTGTTTCGGCCCCTGAATCAAAAGACTTATTAAGTCATGAAAGATAATCTGACAATTTATTTCACAAGAAAAAATCATCCCACATTGTTTTGCTGTGACAACTGATTGGCCATTTACTTTCAGCTGCGCATATGCTGCCTTAAAAAATATATTGTATCTGTTTCAAAAAGGAAAACAAAGAGGTACATGAATCTAGGGTATACGTGAATGGAACTAACAATAATCAAATGAATGCACAAGCTGTATTCAGTAGAGAAAAATAGATAAATACAGGATTCCACTTGTTCCACCCATAATTCTTCTAACAGATGCTCCAATTTCATTTAATGTTTCTGCTGCATCATTCAGAGGATAACTGGACAAAAAAAGAGGACAAGCATCATTGTAAACCAACAACTGTCTATTGCATCACCATATAGAATAAAATAAATGTCCAAAGTGCCATAACCAAATATTGTGCTATGCCTGAAGTTCTGAACACACATTGCAAATCTACAACAGCGATAGGACGACCAACCGAAAACATCTTACAAGCCAAAACACATCATCTGAATGAAGCCTCAAACACCAACTAGTCAGATTTAACTACAGAAATCCATCTTCACCACCCTCTCAATAGAGGGCAATATCTATAACAAGGTACAAGCAACAATGACATTTGCCCACCATCTCGACCTACATTCTACTGGGCCTTCATCATTTCGTTTTATTATAAATATCATATCTAAAACACACTTCCTAACTGATGCAGGAATTAGCCGTTGTTGTACAACCCGATTTATCTTGTATCTGTTTCATCTAAATTTCACCGAAGAATTCGCATTATAATATTATACAAGAAAGAGAAGAAATAGTTTTGTCGCTCGTTTTCCATGACAGTATCTACCTAGTACATAAGGTAAAACTCATTCTTCCAAGCCATTTTCCTGCCAGGACACAGGGCAAACTTCATAAATCTATGTTTTGCCTGATAGGAACACTAAAAGAAGCCATTGCTCACATTCAACTTACAGACCTAGCACTTCAATTTTCCACATATATCATGATAACCTCAGCAATAGTATCAAATATGCATTTTGGTACTTACTGAATCCATATTAATTAGGCAGCAATAGCAGTTCATACACATATAAATGAGGCAGAATGCTACAAGTTTAGCTGAAAACATTGAATAAGCTAATCTCTGATTTTCAAATGTGAAAAACCAATCCTGTTTAAACATTTTTGGAAATTTCCAAATGAATGCCACTATCTCCATGGTCATATTGGACACTTACCCCAATCCCATCCATCAAACAAAGCATTAAATTTGAAAAAGCTGCATTAATTTTAACCTGCTTTGACAGTAATCAACGTTCAAATCATTATACTTTAAACGCCATGTTGAACTTAGTGTTAGCTCTTAGAAAGGGAAAACAGTAACCTATGTACAATAACTTAACTATATCACTAACTTGACAACAGCAACAGCCAAAATTCTGGACAAATAATAACTACAGCCATCACTTCTTCAAGAAATATTGTGAAATCAAAAACAGAAACCTTAAAAAATTTTATTTTGGAGACTTGAAATTATTTTTCTTGTATATATTGATTTTTAAGATCTATTCTTTATATTTGTTAATTTCAACCTATTATATTATTAAGTTCCAGAACTAAAAAGAACTGGCAATACAGAAAATTATACAAAACACCAAAAACAAAACATATCTGATGACTTGTACTGTCACTATAAGACTGAGACAATTTTTACAAATTGGAATTTTGAAGAATTGATTGCAAAGTTAAATAGCACATAACGCATTTGATTGTATGTACAGTGGAAGACATACGAAATTACGTTAATAACATATAACATTCTTTTTCATAGAAAAAGGCAATTGAATATGTATCAAATGAAACACTATAAACATACTAAACCAAGTTTTTATATTCCTCATTTTTGTTAAAGTTTTTAATCTTATTATTATTTCCCCCACCAAATTTTCTATCTCTAATCTTATTATTATTTCCCCCACCAAATTTTCTATCTCTATCAAGAAAATGTCAGGCATTGTGATGAGTACTCTAAGAGAAGGTCTGAGAGGGTGAAGAGAAGAATAGAATCTAGGCACAATTTGACGTCGCTTGAGCAAGGCACGGCGGCACGTGCAAGCCGGGCTTGTGCAGCTAGTGGCGTGCTGATTGTGAGATTGGCGAGATTTCCTTTTAAGATTTCATATTATTTCCTTTTAAATTTGATATTAATTCTTCTTAGGGTTTGACATTATTTCCTTTTAGGATTTGATATTATTTCCTTTTAGGTTTAGATATCATTTCCTTTTAGGATTTGATATTATATCCATATAAGATTTGATATTATTTCCTTTTGGCATTTTGTCAAAGAATTGTAAAACGTCAGACCCAGAAGAAAATGATTTCCCCTCCCCCATGTAAAGTGATGAAAGAATCTAGGATAGATGGAATCAAAACTTACTACTCTTTCATGTCCTCCAGAATAGCTACTGCACCTCTATACATCTGCAAAATAGAAATGTATTAGAAAAGGATGTATCATCATATGCACCAGGCTGAAAATCAAAGTGAACAGAGCTACGGAATTGGACTGACCGTTGATCCACAATCACCATCACCTACTTTGCTATCCCATTCATTTAAACTTTCCGTGAGATCCATAATTGCATTTGCAGCTGCTTCAATAGCCACCTCAAGGATACGGCCTTGTTGATTTAGCTGTAGTGGCCGACTTGATGGCTAATCAAAATCAAACATGGGCTGTCAGCTCTGTTGTGATAACATATAGAAACAAAAGTAACTTTCTCCCTTCATCCGGGGCAACTGAGACATCACAGAAACAAACAGCGATTTGCTGACAATATTGGTCCTCAGCTCATTGTAGGGCCATTTTACTCAAAATTATGTCACATTTCCTGATGACCCATTTGATAGCAACAAGCAATTTCTAGGAACTCACCTCTTCACTCTTTGTTGAATGAGATGGTGGTAATGGAACAGGAATCTTGGCAGGTGGTCGATTACCTGCAAGTAAAGACGCTCCTTAGCCCAATGAAAACAAAATCACTATAGAACTTTATTTTTTACTACTTTATAGGGAATTATACTGGACATTCCCTATTCTTCAAGGGTGGAATTTCTTTTTTTTTTTTTAATCATACATGACGACCTTTGTAACAGAAGTGAATTACGGAACAAAAGGAAAAAAAAATGAAAATTCTAAAACATGACAGACCGTCAACACCGACAGGCCAATAAGGGGCCTTAGTTGCAGCATCAAGACGTTGCAAAATTGCTTGATCTGCATTCATGATGGAGATTGAAAATCCTGGAAAGGAAAGAGATTGAGATTCATTATGTTATTGACTAAGCACAACAGGATAGCAGCAAAAACAAACCTGCCATGTCAAGTGAAGTCATAAAAGATCCTGTATACACTCTATCAACAGCTAGTCCATGTTCCAACTGCAATTTTGGGACTGCCTTTCCTGCTGCAATCATCAGTTCCATTGCAGGGGTGGCACCCAGTCTGCAAATTTGAAAAATAAAACAATAGCAAAATGTTACTCACAAACAAGAGTTTGCCTTGATGAGTAAGAGACATAAGGAAGAAAGTCCATCAATTATCTAAAACTGTGACAAAGTAGATTTAAAATCATCCTCAGAAGAACGACACAGCACCATGAAAAAGCATGATTAGATTTGTTACCAGCATACTACACCTTATATATAATGAATCAATACGGTAATCCAAATACACAAATGCTCCTATATCACTGTCCTGACTAATATGGTAAGTCAATAAACAATCAGAAAGCTGTTGCTTTTCGGACATCAGTCAACCATGGTCTTTAGATGTTTAATCAGCACATAGAAATTTCCAAAACGTAGAGCTACTTCTAATTGGAATTTCAAGTTCTTTTTCTTAGCATTCACAGTATAAAATTGATTGCTGACACAAACTACTGGCGGTAACAAGTAATGTTGCTTGGTTCATCGTGTAACATTAAAAAACTTAGATTGTGTTGCCTTTAACAAACAATGCGCACTACTAAAAAGCCAGAGTTTTCCCTTGATAAAGCAAAATGGCAGGAACCATTTAGTGTGGCCATTTGAAGTTCTTGAAAAAAGACTGATGCAGGCTATCAAAGTCCCAAGTCAATGTTAAGACCCTCCAAAGGCTTCAACAGGTGCAGATTTTCTAATATTATTTCAAGGAAACTTTCTCATTGATGTACAATATTTTATTTATTGGGAGTAAGCACATCATGTCTGTCTGTTTACAATGTATCCCTTTAAATGTATGTGCTATATACATCTACATATCAATTAGCAAGTAGTAACCAAGATTTTTGAGTATTTTTAACAGTTTGGCTGTGTTTTCTATGTTGTATTGGATCGCATTTAATTGATTGAATTAGATTGGATTGAATATAACATTGTCTTGTGTTTGATGCACCATAGAATAGAACAGGAAATAAATTTGATAGAATTGAATTAAATGATCTTATAGTAGAAAAAATAATTTAAAATTATTTATTATAAAATAAAATTATTAAAAATATATTCTAAAAAATAATTGTAATTATTTTTTAAAAGATAATAATATTTTTTTAACAAAATGAAATTATTAGTATTTTTTTAATCAAGTTTTATGAATTAATATATTTTTCATGTTATTAAATTCTTAAAAAGTAAAAATTACAATAATTACAATTAAAAAAAAAAAAACCCAACCCCAAAAGGTGAACTAGGTTTAAACTCACCATCAAGATGGGTTTCATGTATAACCCACCACAGTGGGTTACAAAACAACTGTTGGGACTGGTGTAACCAGTCCTTGGTTGCACAAATACTGGATTTGAGAACAAATCCATGTTCAATCCAATACATCAATAAGTGCGGCCCTCCAAATCCACCCTTTGTGTTTTGGTCGAGTTATTGCCCTTGAACATCAAGCTTAAGGCCTGGCTGAGATATTAAAATCTGGAATTAGCAACATACATCAGTTCCTTTACCCCAAGTTAATTAAATTGGTTTTATTGATCCTTTGCAAACTTCTGGCATCAAACTGGGAAAGAGCAGGTTCTTTAATGTAAAACTCTCCAACTCTGGTTGCATGTTTAACTATGCATCCTCTACATACTGCTTATTTGACAAAGAAATACCATTAACAGTTTATATTCTCTTCTCGCTTAAGTTGGTTTTGGCTATTCCAAGATACTACAACCAGGGGTAAGATGGGAAAGAAACACATTCTGAAAGGATAACTTAGAAGATTTTTATACATGTCAATTCAATGGCAACTATATGGTTCATATCACTAATTGTCATTAAAAAATGAAAAAAGTTTATTATTAATGAACATGGTTTTGACTCATTGGAGATATCAGCTGACCATCTTTGCTAGGATGTAAAATTCAAACTTCCTCATCTACACATCAGAATGCATCTATACTGGAAGATCAAAACACACACACACACACACCCAAAAAAATTCATTTACTTACCCATTGATCATGAGCACCACTCTACTGCCTCGTGTAATTGGAACATAATTAGTTTCCTGAAAAGATTAACGAATAAGAATAATGGAACACTAAATTTAGTCAGGAGAAGAAACATTCCATAGAAACAGTGATGTCAAGCTACCATATCCGTGGAGTCAAAATTTGCAAAAGTAGACACATAAAGGTTGCAGACATCAAATTTTCCCAAGCCTAAATAAATCTTTTTTAATTATCTTTTTCTATCAGCAAAGTAAAGTTATCAAGTAAAAGATAGTATCTCCTTAGGTAATGGGCATACCGGCGACAATATTTGGTTAAGAACATGAGAAACAAGCACATCTACATTCTGGAAGTCAACCACAGCCGCACCAGGTTCCCCATGCTGAAAAGAAATTTATCTTTTAAACCAATGTAAATGTGGATATCATCATAATCAACTTGGAAATATAACTCATCATACTGAAGAAATATAGGAACTTCAGATGACTCCAAACGAATTGAAGATACTAAAAAATTTTAAACAAATTTCATAAGGACAACGCAACTCACAATTCCAAGACCAAGTTCCATCTTGCCTGGGCCCAAACGATCTGATGTTACCTGCCCAGGCAGTGTGCAGACTGATAATGCAACACCCATTGTTCCAACCAATTCAGATGCACGTTTTGCTTCTGCCACAACATCAGCAAGAGAAAGACCAGCAGCAGCTGCAGCTCCAGCAACCTGTCTTTTGCAAAGGTTGAAGATTATTTTACAGAGTAAAAATAATATGCAACTATTGATTAGTCAAATTTCTCATCAGATTCACCAAGTCATTGCATGTTATAGACCTAGCCACGAACTAAAAGTGAAAAAAAAATACATCAAAGTAAAATAAATTAGATATACATCTAGGCAACAACTACATTCTAATACAATTCAGCCCGTTCTTCATTTCTATTTGAGGCTAATAACTATTTAACCAGGATCTGGCAGCTTGGTACAAAAAACTTCCATTCTGCATGCATAAACCAGCCGAAGAATCATCATATTTTTAAGGAAAAAAAGGAAGGGAAAATGAAACTGGGAAGGTGACCGAGAAGGAGAAAATGCCTAGAGTGTGCCTGTGAATAAACAAACAAGTATGAGAGAGAGAGAACCTTGTGAATAAGAATAGTCCCCGCCAAACCTCTACGTCCAGCTATGCCTCGAGGTGGAGGTAATGCACAATCATCTCCAACAATCACAATCTGCAACGAGAAGAATATTATTCATTAATTTAGTTCATCATTAAGATTAGCTATAGATTTTGAGTAAAAGGAAATACCTCTACTTTATAACCTTCAGATTTTGCTTGCTCAGCTGCCAAACCAAAATTCAGTCGATCACCGGTATAGTTCTGCCCACATCCAAAAAAACAGACATTATAAGCTGAATAACAAAAGCTAAACAAATTCTCATCCTGACCATAATTTTACAGTTAACATCTATTCCACAACATAACAATCAAAAAGTTTAAAAAAAAAAAAAAAAAATTATGGAATTCAACAGAATGATTAGTTGCTGAGTTGTCACCTGATTTATTTTGAAATAACAGTACCTTGACAATAAGAAGACATCCCATAGAACCAGTTACAGCTCGAATACCCTAAAGTTGAATTGTATCAGACAGCCAATAGAGAAATGCATTTAGAAGAATACTGGCCAAGTACAAAAAAAGTACAGAGAGCAATAAAACATACAGCTAAAATTGAATCAACTGGAGGAGAGGCGAAAACATCTCCACAAATGGCAGCTGTTAGCATCCCTTCTCCCACAAATCCAGCATGAGCAGGCTCATGCCCACTTCCACCTCCTGCATCAAAGACATAATATCAATAAAACAAAAGGTTTCCACAACGCCCAACTTAGTGTGAACCCACATAAGACCCTCAGCAAAAGAGCAAGAGCATCATCCCAATAAGAATAGAACTCAATACTGCTTATCATTAATGGTTAAAATCATGAAAGTATAACAAAAATAATAATCGATATACACATATCTAAAAGTTTTTTTTAGGTCTACTGAACCATGCATAGAAAGAGAACACATCAAGAATGCTAAAACAAGTAGTTTAAACTACACAGTTCTCAGACCTGATATAATGGCAACCTTGTCATATGTTGCACTTGAAACATCAGCACGTAATACGACCTTCACCTGTATTTACCACAAAAAGCAAAATATCACGCAATCAGACATTCCATAAACATAAACAAACTCCACCACCAAACCTCTACCATTCTTTTTGGCTGCACTGATGGGCTAAATTCATTGGTGTATAACCCAAAAAAAAAAAAAAGTTTCATTACCTCAGGAAAACCATCTAAATACTGAAAACCAGGATAAGTTTCCACAAGACCCTCAATGAACTCAGTCACCACATCTGCATCCATCCAACAAAAAATACCTCAACTTTTCTTTTTCTTACAAGAAATAACAAACCATACTCCCACTTCCACTCATTTCTATTAGCAATTTGCACTATAAGGTATCACTTTAACTTTGTCAAACAGTATAGTAACATGCACTCACAAGATAACATAATCTCTCCTCTATTCTTCCAGGGAACAAAATAAAGGAAGAAACAACCACAATAGATAACATGAAAAGACAGAACCTCAATAATTTCCTCAAAATAGCCAACACTAAATTTTGATTCCAAAATTCTGACCCAGCAAAAATGTAAGTTACATATTTTCACTTTCTTTTTCGTTTTGATTGACATTCATCCATTACATACTTCACCAATCATTGCACTGCAACCTAAATCATAATCAATCTAAAAAAATCCACCACTTCAAGATATAACACTCAGCACTAGCAATAGATCAAAGCAATTCTAAAAAAAAAACATACATTTTAAACACGATGTCCACATGCATGTACTTTTTAAACAATGTTACAATTTACACATATATATGAACAATTTACACATGCACATATGCTAGCCTATAAGCGAATATTAAAGTCACATAGGACATGGATTCACACAATCTTCAGTTTCAATAAAAATGAGTCAAAATCTATTCTAACTTAGAACTAAAAGTTTATTTTCAAAAACGAAAATGACAATAAAGTACGACAATGTGAAGAAACCGAGTAGTCGTATCGCTCTTATACAGCTTTTTTCCACATTCACAGTCAATTGCGTGCATATCCAGATATAGTCAGTAAAAATTTCTAGGTCACAAAAAATCAACATTTCGATTAATTAGAATTCGAGAGAGCAAGCAAGTAATTGTCAAAATCGAAATAACAATCGTCACAATTTTTTTTTATTTTTTCCATTTCTCGCGGCGACCAAACAGCAAATAAAAGAGAGAGTCAAAATTAAAATAAATTACAAAATTTTTTAAAAAGACAAATAATAGAACACTATAGAAATAGAGAGAAGAAATGAGAACCATTGGGGTTGTTGATGAGTTTCTTTCCTTGAAAGGCCATAATCGAAGAACAAAGTGAAGAAGGATAAAACGGTACAGTGTTAAAACCCTATCAGGATTGGCTGTGGTTTTGCACCAATTCAATACAGAGAGAGAGACAGAGAGAGAGAGAAGTGGGTGGTTTTCGGTGGTGACTTGTAATTTGTAGAAATCGATGGCTTGTCCGAACAAGCAATATTCTCTATTTGATTTTACCAAAATGACCTTGTCGTTTCCTCTATATTACTTTGCGCTTTGACCAACCATTTGGGCCGTTGTTTCTTCCGGGACAGATGGCCCAACAAAACAAAGCTGAACACCCCACGTAAGGTTTTATTTTCAAAGAGTCTATTAAAATCAACCAGGATCAGTGCCCACCCGAATGATTTTGTAAAGAATTTTTTTTCTTAAGTGATCATGTGATTCAAATACAATGGTACACCAAAATTTATGGTTTAAAAATTTTTAAATAATAAAAAATTAAAAGAAAATAAATCCTTCTTATAACTACTACTATAAAGTTCTTATAAACAAATCATGCAAAACCTCATCCACGATTCTTTTCTGCTAACGCATTGTTTTTTTTTTATGCAATAGCCAAGAAGTAAATTTTAAGTATACTTGGTTATGAGAAGAAAGGTTTCTGCTTTCTTATGAAGAATGTTTGATTGAACTTTGTCAATTCAATTTTGAAATTTAATTATTTTTCAAACAACAAAGTTGAAACTTAATTTTAGGATATAAATAAGTTTTTTATTTTTTAATTCTAAGTGATTGCATTTAAATTAGTCATTATAAAAACTCAAAATTATATCTTAGTTTTTGGTATTCGTTATTTTGTCTCTGATATAATTATATGCATCAAACAAAATTCAGTATTCACAATTCAAAAACAAACACAAAAAATTAAAGCACAAGACAACAATAATAACACCATTGTCTTTTATTATTTCCACAAAGTAATTAAAAAAACACCCTAATCACCACCACCCCAAAGATGTAAAATAAAAGCAATAAAGAAAATAATCCACAAACCAACCATTTTCATAAATTGGCCCAAGCAAACCCTACATCACAAAAATAAGTACTCCATCCATCCAACCAATTAGACAAAATGATAATAATAATCTAATGACAATAACAAGAATTAATCAACAAATTTTACAACCAACTTGATCTTCTTATTTTAAGAATTAATTATATTTATATTTATAAAATTATGTTATTGATTGCGAACCAACCAGCACCATTTTTTATTTTTTATTTTTATTATTATTTTTTTTATTTTTAGTGCCTTCTCATCTTCAGCTTGTAAAAGTGACATGGTGAGAATTATGGTGAGAAACTTGATGATCTTCTGTGTTGGAGGAGCACCATGGATCATGATCAGTGATGAACTGCATCCATGAATCATCTTTGTCTTGATCTTGATCTTGATGATTATGATCTTGATCCACCATGCAACAAGATGACGATGACGGGATGGGAACATCAGGGGACATGGACATGGCTTGATCATAGTCACTATTGATACTACTAATTACACCTTGAGAGCCCTCCATTAGTGAAAAATTACTGCACTGCCCTCCTGCTTGTTGATCTTGATCTATTTCTGAGCATATTCCATTTTTCTTGAACACTCGACACAATGCATAAGAATCCTGTAAACATCTGTATAATATCAGTTCAATATAACTATGATCATCTTCACTGCAAATAAAGTGAGGGAGAGAGACTTCAGCTTTTTAGAGCAAAAATTCTTAAAATATTTTAAATCGATTTTGATACTATATTAGTTAACTATTTTTAACCAAAAATTTAAATTTGCTATACGAGTAAAATAACAAAACAAACTTTTTGATGATTTTTCAGTTTTTTAAAAAAGAGGGGTTATTTTGAGTTATGGAATGAGAAAGCTAAGTTTAAGACAAGGAATTCAGTCAAAAACTGGGGCTGACTTTGGTATGTAAATCCGAATATACACCATAACAGCATCAATAATACACTTTGCCAGCTTTCATGGTCGAACAACAAAAGATTTGAAATCATTTGCTTAGAAATGAAAGAGAATCTACTAGTTACCTTAATTAGAGACATTGAAATTGAGTCTCATTTGACATTTCAGACTATGTAAGACTCTTACAACTACAAACACCATTTCTAATGTGAAGAGCTCTAAAAAGGGGAAAAAAATATAGGGCTTGCTAATGACTATTTTAAAATCTGACAAGTAGTAATAAACAACAAATATATATATATTTGAAATAAATAAACAACAAATATATTGTTAGGTATAATTAATAAGAGTTGCAAGAAGAATGAGAATCTAATAAAAAATTCTAAGTAGACATTGATGTAGATTTTTCATCAAAGTTTTATCAATGACCTTCTTAAGAAACATAATAATATAAGCTAATTAAATAAATAAATACTAGAGTAGAGAAGATTTTAGAGTGGGAGCATACATATTCTAGGCTTGGTAGAAAGGTGTCTAGCTATTGGGCTGTTTGGGTGATGTGGAATAAAGTAAAAAGCAGCCGACAGCTTCTTACAAGAAGAAAGTGATGGACAGAGAGAAGTGCCTTTGGGTTAAGCATATTATAGAATGTATAATAAAAAATGATTTGGTTAGTCTTAGTCTCGAATGATAGAATCCAACCAAAACATATATACATATATACATATAGATAAGAGAATGTGGAAAAGATAAAGTACGAAGAAAAAAACAAATAGGCAAGTAATAAATTTGGGCTAGGGTCATACGGTGAAGGATACTACTTTTGTCTCATTACAGAGAAATATAAAATCAAAACAAAGAGAAGAAAGCCAAACAAGACTTGTGTGCAAGCAACGAATATTTTGTCAGCCATTTGCATCTCATTCTCTCTTATTATTATATTATTTATATAATAAAATAATATTAAACATAACATAACAAAAATACAATAAAATAGAATGAAGAATTCTACTAATAATATCATTACTTTCCATGCACGTCATGCACTTTTTCACGTTCTGGTATTATAATCTTCTTGTCTATTTGAGGTTCTCAATATATGAAGCTTGACCCTATTTTCTGGGACTCTACTTCTGTAAAAGAAATGCTGAAAAAGAAAAGAGAAAACTGATAACAGCAAATGTCGTTCTACATGGTTAAGCCATTTACTCTCTTGCCTTCAATGCATTAGAGGAAAAAAAAATAATTGCTAAACAATAAGATAAAAGTAATAATTAAAATCATCTAAATGATGGGTTTTTGCCCCATTTTTGTTGTGCAAAAAAAATTATCTAAATGATGAAATAACTCACTTGGTCCATCACGAGAAAGTCTTTAGTAAAACAGAAAAATCATGTCATTCTTGAATCCATTCAATAATATACGCTTATACTCCAGGTCACTTCTCTCAATCAACAACAAAATTTATGTTTTTTGACAAACAAAAACAAGACATTGTTTGATCGGAAGAACTTACTTATGTATCATGTGTCCCATACAACCTTCTCATTAAAATTTTGTCCACAGAAACTGTGACAATGTTATTCAGAATGATATGTGTTTAAAAAAAGCTGAGACATCTAATTAACAAAAAAAGAAAAAAAAAAATGAGACCTTTGGTATTAGCCTAAAATAAGACAATCACACAATGACTGCAATTAATTATTATTTTCAATATCTAACTAATTAATCAAGCAAGCAAAAAATGGGTTGTTAAAACTTAATAATATACGAACTACCTGAATTCCGGAGGTATCTTCGCATTCTTTGTCATCCAGGCGATATTCATGCATGACCCAATCGGTTCTTACTCCTTGAGGAGCGCGGCCTCGGTAATAAACCAATGTTTTCTTCATGCCAATTGCCCGGTTTTGGTACGAAACCCTCCGGTCTTTTCCTGTAGACTTCCAGTATCCAGCTCGGGTTGCTCGGTTCGTTCTGAATCCGTTTGGGTACTTCCGATCCCGAGGCCCAAAAAAATACCACTCGGGGTCTCTACTCGGCAAAAATGACTTCTCTAGGAGACCAAAAAGATTACACATTTTCAATTATAATCACACTTTGAATTAAAATATGTCGATTACACCTCCAAATACCGAAACTTTGTAAAAAAGGATGAGGAGCCGTAATGGTTGAATATGCTTTGATATGAAAATCAAATACAATCCTTTGATTTTAATTATATTCCTAATAAATTTTGAAAACAAAATGTTTGGTTAGACTGTTTGAATTGTATTAAAAAAATTGTTTTTAAATAGGATTTAAAAATCAGTTCAATAATGAAGTAACTTAAATGGTAATTTAATTTTGGAAAATTATTTCATATTACGAATCAAAACCCCCAACCCCCACCTAAATTTCTGACCAGACTTTACATTGCAAATATTTAAAATTAATAATAATGGAATGTCATCTACACACTCGTTTATATGATCAATGATCATGCAAGCATACAGAAAGTACAACGTTTTGAAATTCATGAATGAGAGAAAAGAAGAAGAAGAAGAACCTGCCAACTCCCAAGGCTCACATTTGTAGAGATCAACTTCAGGAATAATGTCAAGTTCGATTTCTTGGCCATTTATTTTTCTCTTGAGATAGTAATTCACAAGCTCTTCATCTGTTGGATGGAACCTGAAACCAGGAGGCAATCCAACCGGAGCCATATTACTACAAATTTTCCGGCCGGTTTGGGGGCTGCCTAGCTCGATCGATCTCTCTTTGCGAAGCTAGCTAGCTAGCTATAGCTGTAGTGCTACTGGCCTTTCGATGTTCTTGTGATCATCACTACAACTATGATGATGGATAGCTTATATAAAAGGGATTCAAAGCCCCTTCTCTTTGGTTCATTTTTCACTTTCTCTTTTCAAGATTCTTAGACAAACGTTTCTTGCAAGCCCTTTCTTTCCTCTTTCTAGTAAACATTTACTTCATTAGACACATTCCAATTAATTCTTTGCCCATAATACCCCATATACACACTAGATATTCTCGGCCTCTAATGTGATGTGTCGAATCTAATTAAATTTGGTCTCTAAGATGAAATCGATGAGATGTATCTAACCTAATCAGATTTTGACGTCAAACAACTTAAAGACTCGAGAGATGAAATACATTGTGTGTTCAGTTTATTTAAATTTTAAGTCGATTGTTAATTTACGTTATTTATTGAAATCTAATTAAATTAAATGCATCGTATTAATTAGATTTGATTTAGTACACTGATGCATTTCTCTATTCATTATACTTTCACTTCAAAATCGGTTTATATATGTATAGTATGAAATAAGTGTATTATAAATTTATGTATAATGCCTATTCTAAATTTGTGTGTATATGTGAAATAAGTCTATTTTATTATTTTTTTTTTTTTTAAAAAAAAAAAATCTATTCTAAATTTGTGTGTGAAGTAAATTAAATCCATTCAAAATTTATGTGCTTCTAAATTTTTGTGTTTATGTGTGTGTACTATGAGATAATTTTAAATTTGTGGTGTGTTCGTGTGTTGTGTGAAATAAGTCTATTCTCAATGTTTTTTTGTGTGTGAAATAAGTCTGTTTTAAATTTCATTTGTGTGTGTGAAATAAGTCTATTCTAATTTTATTATTATTATTATTATTATTATTATTATTATTACTACTATTATTATTTATTTTGTGTATGGATCAATAAGTCTATTCTAGATTTGTTTATATATGTGTGTGTGAAATAAGTCTATTCTAATTTTTATTTTATTATTATTATTTTTTTTTTTGTGTATGTGTGTTATGAAATAATTTTATGCTAAATTTAATTTTGTGTATATACTTGCGTGTGAAATAAGTTTATTCTAAATTTATGTGTGTGAGTATTATGAAATTAGTCTATTCTAAATTTTTGTGTGTACGTGCGTGTACTATGAAATGTGTCTATTCTAAATTTGTGTGTGTATGTCTGTGTTATGAAATAAATATATTCTAGTTTTTAAGCTAGTGTATGCATGCTTATATTACGAAATAAGTCTACTCTAAATTTAAAAATCTATTCTAATTTTTAAGTTGACATCATGCACTGAAATCTAATCAGACTATCATATGTGATAGGGGCCCTTAAACATGGATCATTTGTCAAACTTAATAAGCATTTTTTGACACCAAACCACATAGGACAATGATATGCATCGTCTTAATTAAATATTGATTTAATGCATCTAATGTGTGTCTCTATATACATTTTCTTTTCCAAAATCTATAAATTCATATAATTATTTTTATTTAGATTCATGTATGTGTATATATATATATGTATACATATCTGTGTGTGCGCGTAATATCAGTTCTAAGATTATGGAGATTGACAATACATAAATAAATCATAGTAAATATTAATGTTTAAAATATCATTTCATCCAATATCTTATAAGTTTGGAATTGATATCATTAAAATTAGTTTGTTTATAAAAATTATGATGAAAATTCTAAGCCACTAATTATAAAGTAACTAAAAAAATTGGTTAATAATTTTGAAAAAGTAAATCTATTTAAAAGTTCATAAGTAAGGAACTTTGAGTTACATATATATAGGAGTAAATTACAAATTAACTACTCAATTCAAACATATTTACTGATGGGATCAATTTTATAGTTTTATTATAATTTAACTACCTAAAGTTAGTTCTGATTAGTCAACAGTTAGTCAATTTCAACATATTCAGGGATATTTTTATCTTTTAATTGTATTTTAAATTTTTTATAATTTTAAAAATTATAATTTCTTTATAATTAAAAAAAAATTAAAAACCTTAAAAATCTTTAAAACATAATTTCTCTCTCTTACCAGTCTCTCATTCTGCCCTTCTCTCTCTTTCTCTCATTCTTCTTCTTCCCTTCTTCTCTTCTTCCTCTCATTCTTCTTCTCTTCTTTCGCTTCTTCTTCTTCTACTACTATTCTTCTTCCTCGCACGAACCCAGATTATGGGTTCTTATCTGAAACCAGATCTTGGTTCATCTGAACTTACAAACCCAGAAATTGGGTTATCATGAACCCTTGGGTTCATCTGAACCCAGAAATCTGGATTACTGGGTTCGTGAATTCATCATGAACCCAAAAATCTGGGTTCATTCTCAGATTTTGTGATCTAAATTTTGTTGATGAATTGGTGATTATTTGGGTTGATAATTATGTTTAACTGGGTGATTTTTTAGGGTAAACCGGTGAGATGGATTGAAGTTGGGCTTTTCTGATCAGTTAGGGGTATTTCCGTCTTTTTAACAATATAACATTATTTACCGTCAAACCTAATAGACTTGGGTAACTGCGGGTGAGTATTTTGTAATAAATGCATAAAGTTATTTCCGTCTGTAAATAAGTTTGTATTGGATAGCTAATTTATAATTTACTCTATATATAGATATAACTCAACTCAATCAATAATCGATGTGCATATAAGTGACAAAAATCAGTCAAGTTTTAAAGTGAAAGAATTAATAACCAATAGAAATGCTGTTGCGACATCCAAAAGAATAAGTAATCTCAAAAGTAGATCATGAATTTGTAGAAGAGCTGATGGTAATTAAAGGCCAAATGTGATAAAGAAGTTAAGTGATTAACAAAGGACATGGGCCCAGTTCGTTTTTTTGTACTTTCTTTTACTTTAAATCCCTACTTTTTACGTGATAATTACTCAGCAAAACAATCGTCTATCTGATTACTTTTCTCTCTTTCCACTTCATTTTACAGCCTTTCAAGATTTCTGTCTCTCATTCAAGTGGAAACGAAAAAAGAGAAGGTTCTCATTTGACAAACAATCTCTCTTGACAACTTTTGTTGTAATTCTGTAGTAATAGAAAACGCTTAATTATAATCAGATCTCTCTTTAAATACGTACTTTTATCTCCACGTCCTAATAGTAAGCTATATGAAGGTGATTGTTAAATTTGTGCAGCAGAGCAACATGCTTATGGACTTTGGTGAGCATCCCTACACTTGGGCATTTTTAAAAATGGACAGTTAGACTTGTAAAGTGGATAGTTAAATCTCCTGTGTATATTATGAGCAAGTTTTCATTAGGATCTACATTGCTACATTATTTGTACATCTAAAACACTAAAAAAGTGTCTAATCGGACCAATATATGTACCACTAGGTCCACTACCATATATCATATTCATTTGTTTGTGTGTCTGATAATTACCAATCTACAATGTATGAATCTAATTAAAAAAGTTCGCTCAAGGAACAAAAAAATTATATTTAAATTTGTTTTATTAATTTTTTAAAAAAGTCGGATTTTAAATCTTTCATTATGTCTAAGACTAACTTTTGCTGTGTCCACATAAGTACGAGGATTTTAACATAATCCTTATAAAACTTATCAACTGTAATTAATAGAGTTGATAATTACAGAAAATTATTGTAAATTCATGTGTGGTAATTCTTCTAGTGCTTTTTAACTTTTACATTTTTTGGCCAAAGTAAAAGTTATTATTGCCCAGTAATTGGATTAAAAGTAATTATTTTAGGGAAATTTTGTTTACAAAATGAGTTTTGGATTTTTTCGAGTTATAGTCATGATAAGATTCTGGGTCCTTTTTACAATATTAAACCTTTTTTTTATATATCCTTTATTAACGGGGGCCTTTCTTAGCTAACACCTCAATTAAGCACAAATGTGGGCATTGAGTCTTAGGTAAAAGCAAATCACCTCTTGCCGGAGATTTGTTCACTTCCTCGGCCGCTTTACTTTGATACATTTTACAAGTTTTATATGAATATTTTTTTTTTTTGTTAGCATGACAATATATAATATAAAAATAAATATATGAATAGTACAAATAGTAATTAATATCGATAAACTTCTAACACATCTATTATCAACTTTAAAAATAGGAAAATAAGAGTAGCTAAGTTAACAATTTCTACAAAGTATTATGAAATTAATAAATCTCCAGTGTTTTGAAGAGTTAGGTTTAAATTAAGGAAAAACAAAGACAAGTTTAAGAATAGGATAACATGACAATATAAGTATTTAACAGATATGTTATAGCACATCCATTTATAACCTAAGTGATTATTGTGCCTCTTCTGTATTGCATACATGAAAGGGAATCTGATTTCCACCATACATATTTACTCACATGTGTGAAAATATTCTTCTTATTGTGAAAGAAAATATCTCCTAATATTAAACAAGCTATACATAATGATAATGTTTAATCTCAAAACTTCCTAACAGAACCCTAAATATATTTAATATATACACTTATGAATATAAATATAAATATATTTAATAATTAAAACAACAAATAAATTAAATGAAAAACAGAAAAATAAAATTAAAATATGGACTAGATAGTCCCACACTTCCCATAGCTATAATAAGATTAAAAGAGTGATAGAATTGGACCAAACAGTTGCATCAGGCCTTGTTTATTTTGTCAGGTTAGGATTGGGTTTGGACTATTTTTTGGTCCAAACTCACATTTAGTCCAACCAAGCAGCTTTCATTAATTTATCTCATCTCTCATTTTATCCCATTAGAATAGGCTAACTGAAATTCATCGAGCAAGTGGGTTAAAGGTTCTCATCTTCCCTTGGTTTACTACTCTTTCGTCTCAAGCTTCCGCTCCTCTAACTCCGTCAGCGTCTCTCGTCTGTCTTCCTCGTTGCAACCTCCACTTACTTCTCTACCTCATCCTCACGCTTTCTCATTGTGTGACTTGTCTCCCTCCACTTCACATCAATACTAGTTGTCCTTCTCTCCTGCCTTTCTCTCCTTCTGCTTTGTCTCTATCGTAGTTTAGAAGTAGTGTTTTTTTTTTTTTTAAGGATTAGTCATTGTGTATCGATTCCTGAAGATAAGGAGTAGTCGTTGTGTTCTGATTATTGGAGATGGGAGTAAGAGGATATTGCTACACTCCTCGCGGGTACTTAATCATCTTCCTAGCCAAGGTGGGTTCTTTTTTAATTAAATTTTGTTTTTTTCCTTCAAACGAAATCTACCAAAACTTGTAGAATTTGTTACTTGAATTGAATCTAAAAAAGGTAAGCTTAGATGGTATATTATTTCCCCCTTTGGAGAAGGCAAAGCATTACCGTAGTTAGAGCCACCATGGCTGATTCAACCCCCAAAGCCAACATCGTCGATTTGGACAATCAAGCCATTGGCCAAACCAGCACCAATGAGTTTTGGGGCATGGGTTGTAGATGGGTTTAAGAGGTGATGAGAGAGGGAGGGAGGTGGTGGTGGTGAGGAGATAACAATGAAAACTGTGGAAGAAATGGAAGAAGTATAGTATATATTTTGAAATATCTGAAAAATTCTATTTAAATCCTATTCTATTTTATTTTCATCAAACATTAGATAACATTGAAATTAATCTAATTCAATCTCATAAAAATAATTCAATTTTATCCCACACGACAAATGGGGTTTTCAAGTATCTCCAATTACATAGTTTCAAAAAGAATATTCTTCAAATATTCCATCTCTAAAATTTTATCACTCTAACCACACTCTCTATCTCTATCTTTATCTATATTTTCAAATATTTTTTACTTTCATTATTGTTTTTTACTTTCATCCAATCAATTGTTTATTATACTTTTATTTTTTAATTACATTTTTACAAATATTATTTTCGTATCATTTTTATATTTATTTTCATTTAATTTTTAAAAAATATATAAATTATCATGTTTCATGAATTTTTCTCATTCTCTCACACACACACATACACGTATATATAATGCTTTTTTCAGTTAAATTTAAGACACACACACGTATATATAATGCTTTTTTCAATTAAATTTAAGATTACTCTTTTCACTCTATTGACCTGATTACTTGTTTCTTTTTCATTATTATTATTATTATTATTTAATTAAATTAAACTTAAATAATTTTCTAATTATTATTTGTTAATTGGGTTGAATTATACGCTACGTTTCTTATTTCTACACGTTTTGCATTGCACGTGACATTACATGTTAACGTACTTTTAATTGCATTGTTCAGATTGGTTTAAACATTATCACTTGTGTTTCTAGTCTTTTCTTTCCAATAATTGGAAGTAAAATAATTAAAAAATGAAAAAAATAAATAAAAACCTTTCTTAAAATTTGACTTATGTATATATAAATTGGATATTATCACCGCTCGGATATTTATATTTAAATCTCCATTATAATTATAGATTGAGGAGGTCTGTCAGTACTTGTAACTTTTTGATGGAATGATTTTTAATTTATGTCTCATCTTAGTTGAAATTGATTGTTTAAATTTGTGTTACTTTGGAAGGAGTTAGAGGATAGATAATTTTTTAAACAACTTGGTTTTGATTTAATTAGGTTTTCTTTTTCAAAATAATGTGTTTTTTATTTGTAATTTTCATTTACAAGTTTTTAATATTAGTATGTTTGTTTTTGTTTTTATTTTAGTGTTAGTTAAAATTTTCGGCATATAACTTATATATAATACATAATAAGAATAAATTAAATTAGCTTTGAATTCATTAAATGTAGACAGGACATGAACGAACCAAAAAAAAAAAAAAAATTGTTTCCTAACATATGGAGAAGGGCAAAAATTAAATTTTCAAATATCAAAACGTGGATTTTGAGACTTGATTTTGGTTCCCCAGATTTGGAGAGCCAAAATACAAATTTCTATATTTTTTAAAGTAAATAAATAAATGGAGAGTACCGTTGGAGAAGGTTGAACTCCAAAATGGAGCAGATACACTAATATATAAGAGTTTTTTTGTTTTTTTTAAATAAAATAATTTAGAGTGTGGGTAGAGTAGCTCTGATGTTACAAACAATGCGTTCAAAACTCATCTTAAATAATGTATTAAGCTTTGACTACTACGAAAATCATGAAATTATACGAAGAATGTAATCATGTGAAGAATAATATTATAGTTCTTGATCACTTATCACAATAGTTAAAATGCGCTGCTGAAAGTGAAAAATAAGTGAAACTACACAGCACTAGGTATGCCATACAAATAGGTAATTTCTATCGAAAGCATGATGATAAAAGATTTTCATAAAGTTAAATTAAATTTAAAAATTAATGCTTTTAATACCACCATATCGTATACAACATTGAACCTCTCATTAAAAGGGAAAAAAGGATTAATTCACCACATTAAATAAGCAGCGCTCTATTAATATGGGTGAAATAGCATCTCATCTATTAAATTGTTACCAAATCACTTTCTTCTATGGTGGAAGCTTACAATCACATTAAATCAGAATCTTTCTCCCACAACCTTCCGTGGGTTGGATCCTCGCAAATTCCAGCGAAGAATTCAATCATTTATATAGCAAATAAGAAACAAAACCATAGACAGAAACCTTACAAATCTGGAACTGTTTTTCTACCAGTGTTTCCACAACAAGGTGTTGGGCGGCGTACCTTCATTAGCCGTGTAACGCCTCAATATTGTGTATTTACATACAACTACACAACCTCTAGAGAACACCTTTGGATACCTTTTCTATCTTACATGGCCTCAAAGAGAACCCGGTGTTCCAAAAGATCCAATAAGACACTTCTCATTTTCTCCAGAGAAACAGGTTTCAGTATAACACCATCCATCCCAACCCTCATGCAATTCTCCTTGATCACTTTGTCAGTATTTCCGGTTAGAGCTACTATTAATGGTCTTTCATGACGCCTTGTAAACTTTTCGTGTATATGGACAGCAACATCATAGCCATCTATACCAGGCATGCAGACATCCATAAAGACCACCTTGTGTTCTTGCGAAACAACTCGTAAACACTCTTCACTTGAGCTCACTGTCATTACATCACAACCCAAATGCACCAGAAGCCCTTTTGTTACTGACCTGCTAACACTGTACCCAAAAAAAAAAAGCAGATTCAGTATTACGTAATAAAACACACAACACACATGAATAAAACTACATTTTGTGCAACTTCAGTGGTCGGTACCATCTACATATATAATATCAATCAGTGGACATAAATGTATAACGAATATAAAACGATAATATTACACACAATCTCCATCTAGATCCAACAGTCAAAGTTAAATGCTACATCATGGTTGATCCATCAAAGGATTAGATTATCATTTGAACAATTTTCAACACTAGTCAATGCCAAATCCTGGAAGACCAAATGAGGTTTGGGGAACCTATATTCATAAAAATTTTTGGCAGGAAACTTATATATGGATTTTGAAGTTCTAAAGTTATGCAACAAAGATGCATACAGAAGATTAAACAACTTCTGCAGCGGAGAAAATCCAGAGCCCATGCACCTTAGAGATAGAGCAAAATTCTGATCCAACTATAACAATTTCAAGGAAAACGAGAAAATTCATGAATGCAATTTTTATTTAAAAGTACTTGATTACCATCAAGGTCAAACAATTCACATATGGTTCTTAACATCCTGAATCCTGATCAAGAGGTTCCAACTAATGTAATTTCTATGTTTCAGAGATCTAACTGTCCTCTTCAGCACTTTAGGTGCTGTTTCTAAGTTAACTATTCCCTGCAGCTCACATTAGATGCTCACCCTCAAGCATCTCTCAGTAACACACTTAACAATTTTAAGTTATTAACTCTGGTCACATCCAGAATTTATCAGGTTTTTTACCATACTCAATCAGGGAAGCTAGGATAACAACAACAGTCTGAATGTTCCATTAAAAGTATAACTAGCAGAAAACTGAAACTAAATAAATCAGAAAAAGAAAGAACAGAATATTGTTACTGACGCGTTATCATCCATTACAAGCACTTTGAGCCCTGGAAAATTGGTCTGCCCATGTCCTGATATCTTTGGACCATACGCAGGCTTCGATTCATTTGAGTGTTCTGGGATCCCAAGTTTTACAATGAAGATTGCAGTACAACCCTTGCCAAGACCTTCACTTTCAATCCAAATATGTCCCTCCATAAGATTCACAAACCTATTCACAAAATCGTAGGTGAAAAGATTGCAGATGCATATTTGCTAACCAATGATACAATCAAAAATCGTCAAAAAATCACCAAATCCAAATCTGTACAAACTCTTAAGCTAAACAATCAGCAGAAAGCTGAACATTGTAAGAACATCAACCATATAATACCTCTTACAAATCGCAAGGCCAAGTCCACTGCCACCAGAGTTTCTGGTAGCTAATGTTTGATTTTGTGCAAATTTTGTAAACAACTTAGGTATATCTTGAGGGTTAATGCCTGTTCCTGAATCTTTGACCTACACCGAGAGAAATTTATTCATATTACAAATTTCCAAGAGATTTAGCATCTTAATACAGAAGAATCACAACTGAGAAACAACAGAACCAACCTGTACACGCAAATAAAAATGATTTTCACTTGGCATTGCAAAAAAGTCAGGAGCTCTAGAATCTCGCAAAGATTCTGATTTAGCAACAAAGGCAGTGATTGAGACACTGCCCTCTTTTGAGAACTTCACAGCATTACCGACAACATTTAAGAGAGTTTGCAATAGGCGTTTTTCATCACCAACTGCATACTCAGGAAGATCAGGAGCCAAATTCAATGTGATCATTAACTTCTTGACAGATGCAATAGGCTTGATCAGATTAAGGACCTGCAATAAGAAAGGCATATTAATACAGGAATGAACATTCATCACCATGTAAAAGTATTAAATACTTCCTCCAGTCCACAAGGCAAACTAAAAGATTCATAGGTTGCAGGCATGTATCAACCTACCTCCCTAAATGCTGCATGAAGATTAAAAGTTACAAGTTCAAGTTGAAGGCTACCATCTTCGAGTCTTGACAGATCTAATACATCATTTATTAGAGTAGCTAAAAGATTGCTGCTCTTCAAAATAGTCTCAACCATAAGTCGCTGCTCAGGTGTCAACTCAGTTTCCTGAAGTAAAGAAGAAAGTGCAATAATTGCATGCATTGGAGTTCTCATCTCATGGTTCATAACAGCCAAGAAATCATTGCGCGCACGAATGGCTGTTTCTGCTTCTCTCCTTGCCAGGTCAAGTGCAACATTCTGCTCCATAAGAAGATCCCTTGCCCTCATTGACTCCTCCAGGATTGCAGCATGTGAGAGAGCAACTGCCACCTGATCAATCATGAAGTTCTACAGGTTAGTTTCTTTTAAATAAAATCATTTACTATAGATGGAACTCCCTCTTATCGCAAAATGAGAGGCGACTAAAACCACACAATTTATTCACACAAACAGATAGCATGCCAGAAAGAGGAAATTTTTACTTCCTGTATCAGGCACCCATTACCAACCACAACTATGAACTACCAAACAGCTCCAAAGAGAAAAGGTGTAGATACAGTTCTAACTTTCAACGTTATGTGCTTAGTGGCCTTGCCAGATTTAGGCTACAAGATCATTCTGTCATCCATAGTTACGTAGGGTTTATCTTTTCTCCAGTAATCTATGGATGAAAAGAATAATTTGGTCTTGCAGGATTCAAACCTGCCCAGTCTGAAATCTGGATCTGAATCCAGATGTAGGGGGCCTGATCTGGGCCCCAGACCATGTCCAGACCCAGGCATATTAATTTATATGTTATTTTTCATTTTAATCCATGTTCCTTTATACTTTCTCTTTGGAGGGGCGGACTCAATTGTTAAAATTTAGCTCTTTTGGGGGCTTGAATTTGAATGCATGCTTTAATCCACAACTTAAAGAAGATGTGGAAATGATTCATGCAGATCTTTTGAAGTGCACTTCAGAGAAGATGCAGATCTTTTAAAGTTCACAGCAGAGATGATGCAGATCTAGTGCGATTTTGTGCAACAGAGTTTGCTTTATAACATTGGAATCTCGACAAAATCCTTTTGTCAAATTTACAATTTAATAAATATGCATGTAAAAGCTGATACAATTGAGATTAAAGTGAGACAAGTCAGCGTAATGTGAACTAAAATTAAAATAAAATCGATAGACAGACCATATAATAAGATGAACTGTCAAACCTGATCAGCTACAACTTCAACAAGCTCCAGCTCATGGACATGCCACTGCCTTGCACTATCTGAGGGAAGCATCAAAACCATCAAAGCATAGCGCTTTGTTGAAAGCTCTGGCCAGTCATTGATTTGAAAATTTGAGAGATGCAACAGTGGGACACGAACAGCAACCACCTCCCCAGGCATGTATTTTCCTGCGAGGGGTCTTAGCCTTGCAACTGGACAATTTGGTGATATTTTCATGGCACGATTGCTACTAAAAACTTGATTAATCACAGGAAGTTGGATGGGTACAGTATATCCAACAGGATTTTGCTGACGAAGTGTGTATGAAAGTTGAAGCTCTAAACCAGTACGTGTTGGCATCCACAAGGCACACTCTTCCAGTGCCAACGTTCTGCCCAATTCAATAAGCGTGGTCTTTAGTATGGTATGTCTATCAAGAGTGCTTCTGATCTCATGAGTCAACATCCTAACATGTCTACCCGTTTCTTCCTGCGTACGAATCAGGCCCATTTCTCTATCAAGCTCTGCAGCCTTGTTTTTCAAAAATAGCTCTCTTGTTTTAACACTCAATAGATCAGGAATAATATGTACAAGCATCAGGGCAGTCGCACACGACACCACAGCAGTCAAAACCTTTGCAGTGGTCATTACTACTGCTACAGTTCTTGAATGCATGCTAAAAGTCCATAGATTAATAAGATGTGTTGCCCCACAAAGAACTATAAAAGCACCGAACTGCACAAGGACCCATCTATACGGAAACACCGCAGATTTCTTAACAAAGTAGATCAGCTCCAGAGGAATGGAAAAATAAGCAAGTGCAATGAAGAAATCAGAAATATATTGATACTTCATCAACAATTCATCAGCCGGCCATTGTGATTCAATGCAATTACAAGACTCCATTTTAACTGAACCGACGTAGTCAATACTCCCTCCTTTACATGCCTGCAACAAATGATATAACAATCAACCAAACCCATTCAGTGACCATACAAACACCTCAAACATACAAATCAAAACTAGCTGGTTCAACACAAACTGAAACCAAAAGTCCTTACTACCTAGCATGAAAACCAAACGGAGACAACAAAAGCTAGTAATACAATATAACCAGCTCAACATTACTAAACAAAAATTACAAGAAAGTAAAGATCAAACCAACAAAATGCCATTGACGCTGATTCCCACTTATAAAATGCTTAAACTAAACAAAATTTAGAATCTAAAACTAAAACAACCAACCCCCACAAGAAACAAGAGAACAAAATATAAGCTCAATTTCAAAGCCCCCTCAACTGAACTCAGATATCTTTTCGAAAGAAGATCGAACAATCACAACAAGAACCCTCACTGCAATTCTAACACTCATATTCAGTAACTGCAAATTAAATTAAAAAAATAAAATAAAATCTAGGCAGACAACTATTAATCAAACCCCATCACGAACTACAATAAACTTATTTTTAGTTACACACCATCAAAAAGAGTCAACAACAAACAAATTGGAAACCAGATACATCAACTTCTACATAAGGCAACTAAATTTTCAGCTGGAAAACAAAAACAATAATAATAATAATTAACATACGATCAAAATTAGTAATTTGTGAGAAAAATATGAAAGTGAAATAGAAAGTACAGATCAAGATACCAAACAAAACGACGAAACCTTTGAAACTCTTACCAAAATGGAATCACAGAAGAATCAAATGAAAACGAAACCCTTCTCTGATGAGTTTTTGTTTCGCTTTTTTTTTTTTCCCTATTTTGGGGTCCTTATTATTTTAGTTTTTCAAAAAAAAAAAAAAAAACAAGATTCGTGAGATAAGAGTTGTTCAGGCCCGTGAATGTTTCATGAGACCCACTTTGACGATCTGCTCTAGATTTTGGAGTACTCTTTTTCTTCAAATTTGACTTTACTACAATCTAGATTAAAATTAATTAATTAAACAAAAACGAAAAAAAGGGGGGCGGCTAGGCAAAATACACGAGCTGTGACTTTTGTTTCCTCACAGCTCACCGATCACCGTTGACTTAAACAAAAATAAATAAATAAAAGGAAAATCAGACCATCAAAAACAAAACACAAAACCGTGGTGAGAATCAGAAACAAGTGGAGGGAAGAAGAAGTACTAGATTAGTGTGAGAGGATGATCGTAGAGAGAAGGAGATCTAAAGTTTTTTGCTTATCAGGGCATGAAGAGGAGCCATAGATCCAACGGCTGAGATGAGGCGCTGTAAAGTGAAGGAGGACTGGAGGAGGCGGAGGACGTGATAAGAGTGGGCATGGTGACCGCTGTGACCTAAACGACGTCGCTTTTCGGACAACCTCAATAACGGAGTTTAAGGCCGCTGTCTTCTTCCATTCCATATATCTTTTTTGTGCATTTCATGGTTTTAAAATGGATTTTTTTTTTTTTTTTTGAGGCTAGGGTTTTAAAATGGATTTGTTAAAAAAAACCCAAAAATAAAAACAGAGAGATATTTGTCTACATTTCTTAAAAAGGAAAAAAAGTAATTACAGCCCGTGTTTAAGCAATGTATACGCTTTCCCTTTCCACTTTCCAGTGTAATGGGGTTCACTTTCACACCACCACCCTGCCCACCACCAACCACACACCCCGCGCCCACTGCCCCCTCCCCCTCGCCCTCCCTCCTTTATGTTTTTAACAGAGTTCACTTTGCCTTCAATGTTATCGTAGACTTGAATTTATATATATATAATAATTTTGTGTAACATATTATAATTCAAATTTTTATATTTGTTATTATTTTCCTAATAAAAGAAAAAGAGATGAAATTTCATATATATATATATATGATGAGTAATGCTATATTATCCAAAAATTATTTAAATAATACAGTAAATTTATATATAATTATCACATTATCAATGTATCATCTCAAAATTAAGGTGATACAGATTCATATTTCATATCATTTGGATAAAATTTTTGAATAAATTTTTTGAAAAATATAATATTATTCATGTTACATTTAACACTTCAAGTTTTTTACTATATATATTTAATAATATATATTATATGAATATGTTTAAAATATGTAAAAAATCAAAAATATATATAGATTATTTGATTTTGATAATTTTCAATAAATTACTATTCAACAGAATCATATTTTGATATCATATTTTGAAATATATTTATATTAAAAATAATTTTGACGAAATACGGATTTATAAGACTTATTATTACTAATTTAAATGAAACTGAAAAATGAGTGTCCAAACTAGAGAGGAGACAAGAGTTCGCGAGTCAGGTCAGTCTGGACACAATGTGACCATGTTCAATGAAACTCCAGCAATATCTTTGTTGCGGATTTTTATTTAAAATTTCCAAGGAATATTCATCATTTAAAAATACGTTGACGAAAGAGAGGGCCTTGAACACTTGTGGCTATTCTTAATGATTTTCACTTCACCGAACGTTGTGTGCAAGGTGGACACACCGGAGATGAGGTCACAACTGCATTTAACTTATAAAATAATAATAAAAAAAATTGACTGCACTGCTCAAGTCAAACTGAAATGTTGATTTTAGAATTATTCACTGTGAGCGTTTTATACAACACTCTACCATGACGTTTGGTATGCACGATGAGACGTATGATATGTTTACTTTTAATTATATGAATCGAAATTATTTAAAATTTGAATAATTCATAATCGAAATGATGTATTCAAATCAGAATAAGTTTAATTACATGAATTATAATCGAAATCAATAGTATTCTCATTACACTATTTATTTTATTTTAGAATTGAAATGAATTAATTATAAATTATAAAAATATTTTATTAACAATATTTTATACTCCAAAAAATAAAATAAAATTTTTTAATAATATTATTATAAATGTGTTGTGTATCTATATTTTACTTTTTATTTTTATTAATGCTAATGAAATCCAAACTATTCATATATGAAATCACATTATAATTTCTTTTTTCATTGTTCTTAAACAAAAATTTCATAATATTATATTCATTTTCAAATAAGAATAAGGTGGTCATTTTTATTTTTCATATATATATATGTGTATAAAACAAAAATGAGCACAATATTCTTATTTGAGAACAAGTAAAATATTATGGAATTTTTGTTTAAAAATAATGAAAAAATAAATTATAATATGATTTCAAATTATGCAATAACTTTAAATTAATAAATTGCTACTAATCTCTTCAAAAAAAAAATTTAATGAGGGGTGTAAAAGTCTCTTTAATTTGAAAAAAGTAATTAGAATGAGATTTCTAAATGCGATAGGAGAATGAGACCCACAATTTAGAATGAGATTTCTAAATGCGATAGGAGAATGAGACCCACAATTTTATTCTCATTAGGAAATAAAATTAAAGTAAATAAATATTATCAATCATTCTCATCCACTATTTTCATTTTTCAATCCATAAAGTAAACATATCCTTAAATCCTTATAACAAATATGAAGTAGAATACTCTAACTAGAGAAGAAAACTCTCATACATATTCACTTAAAATTTCTCATATTCTTAGTGGGGGCTTGAATCCTGCCAGATATATCAAGCAGTATATGTAGAAAGCACTACATGTATTTACAGCGTCAGTGGAAAGTTTTTCGGTATTATGTGAATAAATTTACTGCATCATAAATTAAGATTTAAGTTGAAACGTAAAGAAGATAGGTTTAGTATAACTCGTAGTAAAAGGGTAATGACATTCGGTCTTCATTGACCAAAAGTACAAACCTATTCTTTGTTCGTGAAAATTAGAGAAAACAAAAAGGCAAAAAAACAAATATTGTTACGTTTTTGCATTTTTTTTTTATTTCTTGGTATTGCCCTCAAAGTAAATAAAGTCACAAGTACCCAAACTTCAAAATGTCAACTTACTGAAATTTACCTAAAATTTGTGAAATTTCTCTAATTTTAAAATACATACATGTTATATTTGTTGGATTAATACAGTAGATTTATACACAAATTAATAAAAATATATTTTTTTTATGGTGGAAAAGAGACGATTAAATTCATAAAAACTACTCACACTTTCGATAACGGTGAGATTTGAATAATTGATCTTTTAGAATTAAGAGAAGTACTTAATCGTTTTTATTAAGAGACAGTGCACAAACTAGTAATAATACAATGAATATATTTATAAACAAAGATATATGTAGCATGATGCACCACAAACTAATAAAGAGTAATAGTATAAACAATGTACAATAAGAACAATATAGAATACTAACTTCAATGGAGATGAAGGAGATCGAAGTTTGCAGTTATTTGCAATGTCCTAAAAACAAATTTATATATTTCTCTTGTGCTTGAAGACTCTTTGTAGTTGTCTCCTAAAATTCAATAATCTAATGTATTAATTTTTGCACTTGAACCAATTCTCAACTTTGAACCAAAAAGTTTGTTTGAATGCAGGTAATGAGAAGAATTTGATGTTTCAAAGGTTGTTCTCATGATACATAACTACTTTTATTTATATATAAATTAGTGTTATTTGAATTAGTTTTGTGTCTTATTGAAGTGGTATTTGTAAATGTTGAAATCAAATGAAAATGTACAACTCTTAATTGAAGAGGTGCAACTCTTCAAAGTTGTATATCTTCGACTTCAAATCTATTTCTAACAATATTTATCAAATAAAATAAGACACTGACAAAAAAATTTGCTGTAAAAGGATAGAAAGATAAGGAAACAAGCTTCCTTTCGTTTTTCAAGGGGTAGAGAGGTCTTACCTTATTCTTTAATGTTATATTTTCAATGAATTTATTTGATTTGATATCATTAAATAATTAAAAAACTTTATTTTACTCATTGAGATTTTAAAAAAATCAAATGTTTAAGAACAAAATTTAATTTAGTCTTTAACGTTTAGTAAAATATTACTTTTTCCTTTATTAATGTTTGTATTTCGAATTTATGTCATCCCTAATATTTCGAAAATGTATCAATTTAGTTATTCTGAAAAAAAAAAAACGATCGTCAAATGCAACAAATGTGGCAAAAAGATGGATTTACCCTTGATATAATTTAAAATAATTAACACGATGTAATTATCCTTTTAAAATTTGATAATTACAAAATAATCATCTCCATTATTACAAAATTACCACTGACAACCTTCCAATCAAATTGTGACACATCATTAAATCAATTTGTTTGAATCAATTTAAATGTAATAAATAATTTAATTAAAAGATATAATATTTTTAATCTAAATAAAAAAAAATAAAAAAAAAACTCATTCATCTTCTACTTTTCATCATCTTCCTTGTCTCCAATTTCATATTCTACATTAATCAAAATCAACATCTCCATAATTTTCATCAAATTAACATAACTCAAATTAAACATCAACATTAAATCAAACACATCCTAAATCTAAACCCAAAAAAAATTGTTTATGCAAATTTAAAAAAAAAAAATTAAAAAAAATTAATGAGTCTTTACCATCGAAGACTAGTCTCTAACAATGGAGACTCTCTGACCTCCAACTAGAGACTTGCTGGAGACTAGGTCGAAGACCAGGGTTTTGGTCTCCAACAAGTGGAGACCAGTTTTTTCTGGTCTCCACTCTGGCAATGAAGACTAGTTTTCTGGTCTCCCTTGCCAAACGAGAAGGGTCTTCATGGGAGGCCAGTGTCTCTCATAGAGATCCTAGTTTTTTCTTTTTTTCAATTAACTTAAAAATATTTTTCATATATTAAATTCAAAATATAGAAATATATAATAAAAATATGTAAATATATTCAACTTAAAATGACAAAACTAATTCTCTCCCTATTAAGGTTGATTAACATTTGACTAACAAAAAGACTAAGTTGATACATTTATGAAACGTTAAAGATAACTGAAATTCAAAATGCAAATGTTAGTAAAAAAATAATGTTTTGCTAAACGTTATGAACTTAATTAAAATTTCTCTAATTTTTAAAGCTATTTTTGAAATAATTTTTTTTATCCCTAACATTTTTAAAACTCTTTAAAAAAATTCACATCGTTGGTCAACCGACAGTCAAGATAGACAGAATACAGAAAAAGACAATTTTTCCCTTGATTATTGTTAATGACATTTAAATGATTAGATTATCCCTCATAAAACAAATAGATAGATAATGAAGATTTGTTTTTATTTTAAATTATTAAATATAACATAAATATTAAAAATAAAATAAATTAAATTAATTTAGAAATTTAAAATGTATATAAATAAAAACCAAAAAGAATAATAAATAATAAAAACAAAAGAAAAAAATGAAGAACATGAAGACATGGGGCGATCGGTTATTTAATTGTCGCTGTTATTGGTTCCGTTCTCTTCATCTCTTGAAGGTCTATGGTCGCCATTGCCATCGCTTGTCATCACATCCTTTGCCCGCACTGCCATTGTAGATAGAGCGGTCTATTCCATCTCTAACTTAGATGGAACCTCTTTTTTTTTTTTTTTTTAATGATCGAGTGGTTTTGATTTCCTGATAGAAAATGTTACAATAGAGGTTATAGGGAAGAGAGAGGGACAAATACAGTAGTGGTAGAGGTATTTCAAGGAAGGGTACGGGTCTGATAGTGGGTATGGGTCCGGATATGGCCTATGAGGTGGAACTGAAGCGGGGTGGTAGAAACAGAGAAGAGTTGGAGAGGTGGTGGAGATTGACCTTTGATTGTTGATATCATTGATAGAAAAATATGATGTATTCGTGATGAATAAGATGATGATTCGAGGTTCAGATCCATAAGGTTGAGTTGGCGATAGAGGTTGAGTCTAGAGAGGTTGAATAGGCGATGAAGGTTGAATTGATAATGAAGGTTGACTCCGGAGAGGTTGAACCAGCAATTAAGGTCAATTTTTGTGTTTAATTTTTTTGGAATATTTTGGCTTTTTCTTTTGAGTTTGAGTTTGAGTTGTGTTGATTTGCTGGTTTTGATGATGTTGATGAAAATGTGTTGATGTACTTGATGAAATTGATTTAGATGTATTGATGAAACTATGTTGATTTTATGACTCTTGATAATGTGTTAAAAATCTGGTTCTTAATTATTTGAAGGTTTTAAATATCTGGGTTTCAAAACCTAGAACTTTAATTTTTTATTTTTAATTTTCTTTATAAAAGGCATTTTGGTAATTTTAATTGAAATAGTTCATCAGCAATTAATTTTAATCTGTTACACGAAAAGACCATCCTATCATTCCCACCCATACTATCTCTTATTGTTGACCGTTAATTGATTGACGGTTTGAACATTTTTGAAGAGTTTTAAAAAAGTTAAGGATAAGAATAATTGTTTCCAAAAAAACTTTAAAAAATTAATATTTTTTCGAAACCTTCAAATTAAAATGAAGTTTCCTAATAAATAATCACGTAATTTGGAGCCTAGCGGAATAGATGCGTTTAGAGTATCTCTAATGTAAATATGGATTATCTTTTAAAAAATGGACATATCATCAATATTAAGAAAATGTGCATCCTACGTGACATAAATATGGATTGATAAACACTCAAATCTAAAAAGACTCTCCCATGTTATTTTATTTATTTCAATGATAAATAGTCAATTAATAATATATCATTAAAGTAAATTATCATAAAATATTATTTGATGTAAGTTTTATTCATTTATACCGATATGACTGTCTATGAGACTTTCTAGAAATAGACATTAAGGTTGACAATTTCTATTTTCTTTTTTGTCGTGTCAACTTGATAATGGTTATGGAAGCTTTCATTTGAAATGTTAATTTTAATTCTCTATCAATTTATTCTATGTAGTACTTTATTTTTTAATAATTTATACTTACATTGAAATTGCTCTTAGTTTGATGGTATACCGCATGGGTCATGACAATTGCAACGTGGTTTTAGAAATTGATTACATGTCTTGTTCTGTTTGGTGTCCTTAACTTTTACGCTGTGACATATAAATGGTGGCTGACGTCATTTTGATGCACATCTGAAGGAATTCCGTGGGCGACCGCCTCAACTAAGTCTTGTCGTATTTCCAAAGAAGTTATGACACATACAAATTTAAATTTGACCATTTATTTCTTTTAATTATTTTTAGAATATAATTTTGACCATTTCAAGAGCTTATATCGTTGTCAATTTGGTTGTTACCTATATTAGATTCCATTTCACTGAACTCATTACCATATGATTTCTTCACATTTTGCGACTAAATACGATTTTTATAATTTTTTACATAATTATTGTTAAAATATCATTATCCAATATAATTTGGTGATAAATAATATTTATTTACTTATTTTAAGTTATATAAAAAAATTGTTAAAAAATACGCATAGTATGTGAATTAAAATGTCTAGCATTACTCATTCGAAATAATTAATATAGAAAAATATCTTTTAATATTCTTGATATTTTAAAAATATTGATGATATTTTTCTTACTTTTTCAAAATTGGTATTTACTTTTTAAGCCAATATTAATGTCATTATCCTAATAGGGTATTATAATAAAAACCTTGTCACCATCCTGCTGTCTATACGGACTAGTGGTAGATTGTCTATATCAAGTAATGATAGATATATTAATTTAATTCTCACTTTCCACCTTTTAATGGTGTACATCTTGAGGGCAATTTAATAATGCAGTGATGTAAATACATTAATATTTATAAAAGAAAAATGACTGTCTTCAAGTTGAAATCATTGCAATAGACAACTATTAATGATAAAAACAGTTTCTTAAAAAAAACTGTAGAACAACTAATATACCGTAATCGAATTTATATTTTGAATGGTGAGAGTTTATTTTTTTAAGGAAGTTTGATTTCAAAATTCCAACTTACAAAAGGAAAATGACAATAGCAAAAGCAGAATCCTCAGTCCTAGGTATAGCATAAGATACCGAGAGTCCAAAACTCACGACTGAAATTTCCAAGACTCACCAAATATATCACCCTCACCAACTCACCTTCCAAAAGTACGCAAATTTACAACTCAATTATGTGTCATAAAAAAATAAAAAAGAATTTAGACGATTAAGAAATTTATATCTTTTTGTAATATTAGATTTTTCTAATTTTATATCAAAATTCATACTCAAATGATATATAAGTAATATCATATTGATAATTTATATACTATATCATCTAACTCAAAAATTTTAAAAATCTAAAATTACTCTATTTTTTAACCATTACATATGATTTTTTTTTAACTCTTATCAAAATTAGGAATAACCTCAGTTTCGGTCAAAATACAAAAAAATATGACCCAAAACAAAATATTATCTGATTTTAGTCTCAAATGAAATTCCGATCATTTTCAGTTCGTTTTCACCCCATAAAACACTTGAAAACAAGTCAACATTTTATTTCATATATGTGAAAAATTTTGTGGGATGAAAACAGATTGAAAATGAATTAAGGTTTATTTTGGCCGAATGATTAATCTTTATTAAGATCATTAATCTTTATTAAGATCAAAAGTGAAGTTTAATTATTTGTTGGGACAATTTTAATAATCTTTATTAAAAATTATAAAATATTATTATATACACATGAAATTAAAATTTCTGCGTGCTTCAAGCAACTTGGTCTCTGCAATAGTGCAATTAATCATTAAATTGAACTAAATTATATATATATTTTTGAGAACTAAATTATATTGGAATATATTGTACTATCTTTGTACAATCTAAACTGTATTTAAATCTTTGTACATCATGCGTGAGGTATCGGATTAAACTGTATTTAATTAATGCAATAATTGGTGTACAACTTTATTTTTATTTTATAGTTTTATAATTATGTAAACTATTTTTGAAATCATTATATATTTAATTTTCAATTTTTACCATTTCATGTTATTTAATTATTTATTAATTTTTAATATGTTATTAATTAATATTTTATACAATTATTTGTGTAGTTTATATTGCTTCCTTGGAAGAACAATAGAAAAAGAAAAAAGAAAACCTCACTCACATGTTACACCCAATACACAGTAGACCCACCCATTTTCAATGTCGTATTTAAGTACAACATTTGATGTACTACAGTCATTATTGGCATTATTTAGTACAATACACGTTGGTTCTCAACGGGGTTTGGAACGTAAATATAAATCTAACGATAAGCCTATTCCTATCCAATAATGGATCATAAATAGGATGAATTTTAAACCGATCGACTCATAGAATTGGATAAATTAATTATTTAAAATAAATAATATAATTTATCTAACCTTAATCCAAACAAATTTAAAGTGAATTTTCAAAAATACCAAAATAATCTAAAATCAAATCACTAAATTAACTTGAATTAAACGATCATAGTATTGCTACTCAAAAAAGCTAAAAACACAAGTCATTTATCTCATAAAAAAAAAATTATAATTTTATTCATTCCTCAAAGCTAAAAACATATATAAACTCTAAAATCTCATAACTATTTATAATCTTACAATTTCTTGATGAATAATATTTCATAAAAAAATAACTAAAAAAGAAATAACATCAATCAATTAAGGAAATAGTATCAACTAATTTTTCTAATAAAAAAAACCTAAAATGGAATAAAATCTACATGTAAAATGAAATAATATCAATTCCTAAAAGAAAATGATATCAAATATTTAAAAAATATATATTATCTAAACCTAAAATGAAATAATATTAATTTCTAAAAGAAAAAAATGTTAAATCCTAAAAGGAAATAATATGAAATCTAAAAAGAAAAGAATATCAAATCCTAAATGTAAATAATTATAATTTATTAATAAAATAAAATAGGAAATAATAAAAGTAAATCCTAATTAAACTAAAACCTAAATTGAACAATTTCCTAAATTAACTTGCCATTGATTTCCTTTTGACCCTAAGGTCTCATCTCATGGTAATTTATAGTCTTACAATTTCTTAATAAACAAAATTTCTTAAAAGAACAAATAACAAAAAATAACTAATGTTAATCAATTAAGAAAATAGTATAAACTAATTTAAGAAAAAAAAACCTAAAAAGGAATAAAATTTAAATTTTAAAGGAGATAATATCAATTTCTAAAAGGAATCAAATTTTTAAAAGAAAATAATATCTAAATTTAAAAAGAAATACTATTAAATTAAAAAAGAAAATAATATCAAACTCAAAAATGAAATAATATCAAATCCTAAATGAAAATAATTCTAATTTAATAAGGATGTATTTCATGCTTTCATGGATTGTGTTTTAAAATAAAAGTGTCACATCATCAACATAAATAGATTTGTTTCCTACGTGATAGAAATATCATTTGATGATAATCAATTTAAAAATTGTTCTCTAATGTTTTCATATATCTTTAAATAATGTTTTTATTTTTTTTAATTATATTTAAAAATTAAAATTAAATAATTTTTGACTTGTTTTAAGTAGTTATTGACTTGCTGAAATGATTATCTAATAGACCATTTGAAAATAAATGGTCATGTTGATAATATTAATTTTTTTTTAACTAACCGAACTTAATATTGATGAATGATAATTGCATTAAAGAAATTTATTTTAACTCAATATTTATTTATTCTATATAAAATATAATTTTTTCACAATCAATGTGCATTGAAGATGCTTTAAAAAAAATAAAAAATAATTAATAATAAATCCTAATTAAATTAATTTCTAAATTAGACAATTACTTAAAGTAACCCGCCGTTGACTTCTCTTTGACCACGCTTTTGGACGGAGGTTCTAAACTAGGGGTGGCAATATGGGTTACGACACGACGGGTCGACACGAATTCGTTAAAAATAAATGGGTATGGGTTGGAGTTAAACGAATTCGTGTCGTAATCGTGTCGACCCGTTTAACCTGTTTATTAAATGAATCGAATCGGGTTTGGTTAAACGAATCGCGGGTCGACACGATTAAAACTGGAGTCAAATTATAATTTAATATATTATAGGGATCATAATGTAATTATACATTTATATATAAACAACACTTCAGCAAATCCCTAGCAGTAGCAGACCTAAATCGGCAGCCGCAACAATTTGTTTTTGCAATACACTTCACGTCTTCACCAGTTCACCTTGCAGCTTGCACGATCCGCAGCCCCCTTCTTTTTGCAGCCACTCGACCAGACGCCGTGACCCACGAACAGCGCCGCTTCACCTTGCACGATCCGCAGCCCCTTTCTTTTTCCAGCCACTCGACCAGACGCCACGACCCACGAGCAGCGCCGCGACCCACGAGCAGCACCGCTTCACCTTGCATGATCCGCAGCCCCTTTCTTTTTGCAGCCACTCGACCAGACGCCACGACCCACGAGCAACACCGCCGAGACTCCAGGAGCAGCACGACAGACGGACTAGACGCCACGAGCAGCGCGACAAACTGACCAGTCGAGCACCGGACGAGCAGCACGGCAGACTGACCATACGCCACGAGCAGCGCGACAGACGGACCAGTTGACCACCGGACGAGCAGCACGGCCGACGGTCACCAGCTTTCGCTCAAGCGATGGTAGTGTAGCAAGGCAGACGGACCAGTTAACCAACGGCAGACGGTCACCACTCACCAGCTTCAGCTTGACCAGCTTGGGTAGCGGTCCAACTCATCATCCGGTCACCGACAAGACGACCCGACCAACTTCAGCCTCTTAGTAGCCGTCCGGTCACCAGCTTCAGCTTGATCAGCTTTGGTACTAACCATCCAGTCTGGTCGAATACAAGTAGCTGGGAAAATATTATGAATATAATCTATTTAGCTATTAAGTCACAAACTTGGGTATTTGGTGATAGGGAGGATTGGTTATTCAGTCACAAACTTGTTATATAAATATTATGAATATAATCTATTTAGCTATTAAGTATTAAGTGAATATGCAACTGTAATGTTATCTTTTTGTGTGTGTGTGTGTGTATGTTTGGTTACTTTAAGTTAGTGGGCAAGAGAAATTTAAGGCATTTATGTGGATTTGTGTAAGTATTAACTTCCACGCTACTAAAAAGTCTAAAATATATACTACACAAGCATAATATCAAAATTATTCATATTTGAGATACTGAATAACATATAATTCAAAAGAAATCAAACATAAGCACAACAACAGAATCAATCAATTGCTTCATTGTTTATAATTTAAATATTATGTAATGTTATTTGGTTATTTGGTTCTCATGATTTATTTGGTTATTTTATGGTTATTTGGTTTTTAGATATGGATTTAAGTGTTGATTTTGAAGACGATACGATTGATCTGGAAGATGAGCTTGGAGATGAGTTTGAAGTTGCAAATGAAGAAGAAAATCTGGGAAGTTCAAGCAAGTCAAAGCAAACTAAAGCTGCTCGAAAAAGAAAGCGCACTTCGCATGTGTGGAAGTCCTTCGAAATGATATCGAAGGATAAAAAGGGAAAAGATAGATGCAAATGCAAATGGTGTGGCCAAATCTATCTCTGCCCTACCTCGAGTGGTACAGGTAACATGATTAGACACTTGGCTCTTAGTTGTCCAAAGTATAAATCGCGTGATATACGTCAAATGGTGTTTGAGAAAAGTAATTCTGGGTCTATTGGTGTTCATCAACCTAAGACTAAGAGTCAAGAAGAATTTAGGAAGTTTGTTGCTGAAGCTTTAGTGTTGCATGATTTACCTTTTCAGTTTGTGGAGTGGAAAGGAATTATAAAAATTGTTGAGTTTTTAACTGATGATTTTCATATGGTCTCTATGAACACTGTGAAAGCCGATGTGTTGAGTTTATATGAGAAAGGTAAACAAAATCTTAAAAAAATGTTACAAGATGCCCCTAGTAAAATTTGTCTAACCTCAGATTTGTGGACTTCCATAGCTATTGATGGTTACATGTGTATAACCGTGTATTTCATTGATTCTAATTGGGTTCTACATAAGAGAGTGATGAGTTTTTGTTTTATGCCTCCTCCACATGATGGGGTATCTATTGCTGATAAAGTTATGTCATTGTTGTCTGAGTGGGGTATTGACAAGAAGCTTTTTTCTATTACTTTGGATAATGCTTCATCAAACAAGTGTTTTATTGATAATTTAAAAGGTCAATTCAATATTAATAAAGCACTTGTTTGTGATGGAGAATTTATGCATATCCGTTGTTGTGCCCATATTATTAATTTGATTGTTCAGGATGGATTGAAAGAGATAGATGTAGGTGTGCATAAAATTCGTGAGAGGGTCTCAAGTTAGGAAACAAAAATTTTCGGAGTGTGTCAAACAAGTTGGTTTAGATGTAAAGAGGGGTCTCCGACAAGATGTTCATACTAGGTGGAACTCAACTTATCTTATGCTAGATAATGCTCTTTATTATCGACGTGCTTGGTGTACTTTAGAGTTGACCGATAGCAATTACAAGCATTGTCCTTCTGCAAGTGAGTGAGATAGAGTTGAGAAAATTTGTAAGTTTTTGCGTTATTTTTATGAGACAACTAACATTTTTTCTGGTTCAAAGTATCCCACTTCAAATTTGTACATGCCCAAAGTGTTTTTAGCGCATTTGACTTTGTTGCAACATTTGGAGAGTGACGATGAGTTTTTGAAAAGAATGGCAAATCAAATGTACAAAAAGTTACAGAAATATTGGGCTGATTTTTGTGTTATTTTGGCAATTGCTGTTGTCTTGGACCCCCGTTACAAGATAGAATTTATTAAGGTAGTGTTTCAGAAGTTGTATGGTGTTGTTGGTGGAATAGAAAAGTTAACAGATGTAAAAAGTAAATTATTTTTTTTGTCTGATGAGTATATGTCAAGTTCTATTAGGGCATCTACCTCTAAGGCCACCACATCATCGGCAACTCTTGGTACACAAGTGATTGATGCACAAGTTAATAGAATTGATGAACTTGACTTGGTTTTGATGGTAAGAAATAATATAATTTTTTTTATTATAGATTTGTTATATTATTTTACCATAACAATATGTCTAATGATATTTTCTATTGTTATTAATTTTATATTGACAGGATTTTGATATGAGCCTTGGTGGTAGAGACATTACAACTCACAAGACACAATTGAAGCTTTATTTGGAAGAACGACGGCTTGAACGATCAATTGATTTGGACATTCTAACCTTTTGGAAGGCTAATGAAGCTCGCTATCCTGAACTTTCTGTCATGGCTCGTGACGTTTTGTGCATCCCATTATCTACGGTTTCATCCGAATCAGCATTTAGCAATGGTGGTCGAGTTCTTGATCAATACCGAAGTACACTAAAACCTGACGTGGTGGAATCAATAATTTGCACTCGAGATTGGATAATTGGTAGAGGTAACACACTAATTTTGTGATAGTAATTTCTTATAATTATCTTTCATTATTTTTTAGTTACTTTCGTCATTTATTATTGTAGAGAGGGATATTATTTCGTTAGAAGACGTCACTGAAGATATATTGAATTTAAGTATTAATGAAGCTCTCCTAAATGCAAGTACCCCTAGTGAATCAGTTGAAGGTTCAACACTAAATTCTTTCACTTAGTGGTAAGTTTTTTTTTAATTATATTTCGTCATTAATTTTAAAATTGTGAATGTAGACATCTAATTTTGTGTTTTTGTGTTTTTTGTGTAGCTTGAAGGTCTCTTTGAATTTTGGAATCAATGAGGATATAATTTTTAAGTGACAAAAATTTGATGCTGGAGAATGATAATATTTAATATTATGTCATTTTAATTATTGCATTGACTTTGATTTTGTTGTGATTTTGTGTTTAAAATCTATGTTGATGATATGATGTAGTTCACTTAATGTGTAGGTTTTATGTGTTGAATTATGTTTTTTAAAAATTTGATTGTGAATTATTTGTTATTTTTGTGTTTGCATTAAAATTGATTTTTTTGTGATTTTTAAATATATATGATATGAAATTTTATATAATTGATTTAATGTGTAGGTTTTTATGTGTTAAATTAGGTGTTAAATATTTTATTGTGAATTATTTGTTATATTTGTGTTTAAATTGAGTTTGAGTTTGATTTTATTGTGGTTTTTAATGTTGATGATATGAAATTTTATAGTTGATTTATTGTTTAGGTTTTATGGTTAATTTTTTTAATATTTAGTTAAAATATTATTTATTATATTTTGGTGAAACGAATTAAACGAATTATACGGGTTAAACGAATTAAACGAGTTGGACGAGTTAAACGGGTTGGACGAGTTAAACGAATTAAACGGGTTGGACGAGTTAAACGAATTAAACGGGTTGGACGAGTTAAACGAATTAAATGGGTTGAACGAGTTAAACGAATTAAACGGTTTAAATGATTAAATGGGTTAAACGAATTCGTGTCGTGTCCGTCGTGTATAAACGAATTCGTGTCGAATCCAAAGATGTCAACCCGTTTCTTAAATGAATTCGTGTCGAATTGAACGAATTCATAAACGAATCGAATCGAATCCAGTTCAACTCGACACGCCAACCCTTTTTGCCACCCCTATTCTAAACGCAAATACATATATGGTGTGTTTACTTCATGGATTAAACAAAGGGAATGAGGAATGAGATTGATTGATGTTGTTTACTTGCTTAAAATCCATTCCGTAATGGGAATGAAAATGTAAGCCCCACATCAATTTGGGGTTGTGGAATGGGAATCCCATTCCCCCCAACTCACTTGGGAATCCCATTCCCATTCCCTTTGTCCAAATAAAATGTCCCTTATACCCCTTTTTTAAAAAATAAATAAAAATCTATTTATTTGATGTTAAAAAAAAAAACTACATATTGTAATAAAAAATTGCGCACTATTAATTTTTTATCACCAATTTCTTAATTATCATGATGGACTAATAAAATAATATATAATTTTTTTATTATTATATGTAGTTTTTTATTTAATATTAAAAAAAATTACATATTATAATAAAAAACTACACACCAAGTTAGTAAACTATTAAAATAATATTAAGTTTTTTTATTATAATATGTAGTTTTTTATTTGATATTAAAAAAAATAGCATATTATAATAAAAACTACACATTATTATAATTAATCCATAATTTTAATTAAGGGTATTTTTGTAACTTATAATTAATTAATTCCGATTCCAAAGTAAAGTAAACAGTTTAATGGAAATAATATTGATTCCGATTCCGATTCCTGTAGTTGAAGTAAACAACTTATATGATTCCGATACTTCATTTCGATTCCAAATCATTCCGATTCCTATTCCGATTCCTCTAAGTGAAGTAAACGCACCAATATTGTATAATATAAAGTATTTTAACTCTCCAACACAAGCAAACAAACATGCCATGAGTGTTTTATCTAACTCATTTGTATGATTTTGTTATCTAGTAGTTGATGATCATTAAATTAAACAAATTCTTATTTCTTAGAGAAAATTACATCCGTTTGGATAAGAATCTCCACCTGAGGAACTCCTTTTATTTGCTAGACTTATATCTTTAATCAATCCTACGATACAAATAACATATTCATCAGGGTGACCCGGAGTTTGCTTTCAATGATACTTTCTGATACTTAAATCAGTATTTATCTTTCTAAAATTGACTTATCTCACTATAAGTAGCTGATTTTCACTCTAACATTTTCAATGAGTTACTAATCCACGTTTTATACGAAGACAAACTTACATTTTCAGCTGTACATGTGCATGCAAACATGCTTAACATTTGTCAAATTCATTGTTCTTCAACGATACCTCTTGGGCTGCATATTGGACACCCGTTTTCATGTTAGCAGGTAATAATCCTTAATAGGTAGTCAAGTTGCTCATTTGATGGTTTATTCTTTTGCTTTTCTCCACCGTCGTCAAGCTAATGAACCTTCGATGGTTACTCAAACGTTTCCTTCGATCGAGGTTATAAACCAATTGACACGTGCCGCTGTCCTACTCACTGGTTTGACTTGTGCTCTTAGTATTGGCTTATGCAATGCCTGTACAACATTCAAACACTTAAAAGAGGGAGTTTATTAGTATCTAGTACCTACAACAATATGGTCTAAGATTACAATATTATATAATAACATTGTAAGATTCGTTTATAAGTAGAGAAAGTAAAATATAATCTAAGGGTTTAGTTATATTCCTTAACCTACATTACTTATGAATTGTCAACCTTGAATTGATTGTAAATATAGAAGATAATAAAAAAACTACAATTTATGAGTAATATTAATAGTTAAGTAACGTAATCAAACCCATAATTTAAATATTTTAAATAAAATATTTGACAAATTTTTGTTGTAAACTTTAATTAAATTTAATTTATCATAAAAAATGAAAAAAAATTGATGTATCTGTAAAATAGTTGTTAATAAAAAAAAAATCAAACATGAGATTTTTTTGTCATCAGTCTAAAAGTAATAATTGACTTTATAGATTTATATAGTGATTAAAATATGGCATTAGAAAAATCGTTGAATGTACATGCGCGTGGAATGAACAAAAGTTTCAGGCATAATTTTCTTTTCTCCGCTCAAAAATTTTCAGAGTCGGCCCCTTCGCGTAGAAGGTGTTGTAATCTAACGGCTGTGGTGAAAGCGAAAGACAGCTACTAACTATACCAATGGTCAGATTAAGTCACCACGAGCGTGGTCTCCCACTACACGCCCTCTCTTTATTTGAAACAACTTGCGAAGGAAGTAGACTAAAGAAAGAAACTTCCGCCTTTTTAGTTATTATTTTTTAAAACTCTCTGTTTTTTGATAAGATTATTTTTTACCCTTTAAAGAGAGATTATTTCGATAATTAATTAGATTGGACACTGGCTAGCAATAATCACCCAATTGACCCTCTTCCTCGATTGTTTTAACCGAAAAAAGAAAAAAAGGAAGCCAAAGCACCCCGTGTCTGCCACTTCGTGGCTCGTGGGTCACACACCACGCGCTTTACTTCACAACACCCCACACAAGGCAATTTCCGGCAAATTCGTAGCCACGTGGCGGAGAAATAGGGCAAGTGGGGATCTTCAAGCACCACGCGCGTCTTGGAGAAACGTTTAGCCTTTTGTGGGCATTATCGAGACGGAGCTTGGTTGTGGACTCGTGTGGCCAATCATGTGAACCCACTAAGTTTTGGTAATGCCAGCTCAGCCAATTCCACGTCATCATCGGGGACACCACTGAAAATCTCCAATACCGCCACGTCATCTTACAGCTTGGATTTTGGTCAGATTGAGTGAGAGGGGGGTCGGAGTGAGGACAGAACGGTCATTTTCAAGCACCTGACACTCCTTTATAAGTAGGGTGTGGATGGCAATTCAGGTTTTTTAACCCACCGAGGGAGAGAGTCTGTGTGAGGCCTTCTTTAATGTCACTCTCTGCAAACGCTAAGCCAAGGGTTGGTGTTGAGTTTGTGGGATTTTTTTGAAGTGTTAAATTATCTATATATATTTTTAAAAATTTTTAATTTTCGAATCACTTCGAGTGGCAGCGCAGGCGTTTTCCGGCGGCTGTTTCTGAGGTAAAAATGGTGGTTTTTCTCGGTAGTTCTCCTTTTTACTGCTTTTGCGCCGTTTTTTTCTCTACTGTGAATGCGACACTGCTCTTCGAGACTATTTTTTGTTCCTATGTTTGCGGATCTAGTCTATGAGCGCGTGTTTCGTGATCTTATCACTGATTGTGGACTGTTTTGGCCGGATCTAGTCTGTGCCGGTGATTATCTGTTAAAGTGAGCGATTTTAGTCGCATTTTAGCGTTGTTTTTCGCGTGTTGTGACTACTTTTTTTGTGGATTTTTCTATGGGCTGGAATCGCTAGATCTTCTGCATTTGTGGGTGTACTGAATCTCATTTCTAGGGTTTTGTCATTTTTGTCGGTCAATAGCTTGATTTTTTACTGCGATTTCGATTTAGGGTTTGTGCTTTTGCTTTACTTTTTTTTTTTTTTTTGTGTCACAGTTGTACGATTTTGGTTGTGTGTTTCCCTTTTGTGATGTTTGTGTATGTATGTATGTAGTTTTGTTTTGTTGTTATTATGATTTGGAGTCTTATAGCTTTGTGCTGATTTGCTGTTTAGTTAGGGCTTATCATATTGTTTAGATTTGGACGTTGCTTTGGCTTTTTACTTTGTAGATGATGGCCGAAGCAAGTTGGTTGATTTTCATTTTGTGTATATTTTTTTCATGAAATGACTTATATGTTTATCCATGGTATACACTGACAGATTGAATGCCTATTTGAGGCAGGTTTTTATTGATGAATATTTGGTGTCTTGTGCTTGAAGAAAATTCATTCTTTTACTTCTTAGAATGATTTAGTGGACTTGTTGTTGGTGATATTTGGTTACTTTACGTGTGCCTGATAAACTTTTGCTTCTTGTATTTTTATGTGGTGGGTCTTGTATTTTGGTATTGGCACTGTGTAGTTGTTGAGTGTGTTTATCGTTTGTGAGCAGTTATCATCATGGTTAGGAAGAAGAAAACTGAACATCATTCGAGTGGGGCTGAGAGCTCTGAGTCGCAGGAAAGTGGTGGGGGTGGTGGTCGCGGACCCCAGCGCCCTAGTGCTTCACCACAGCAGGGAGGAAGTGGAGGATACCATGCTGGTGCTGGAAGAGGTTGGGGTCCTCAGTCTCAGCAAGGAGGCCGTGGAGGATATGGTGGGGGCCGAGGTCGTGGGCCACAACCACAGCAGCAATTCTATGGTGGACCCTCTGAATATCAAGGCAGGGGGCGTGGAGCATCGCCCCAGCAAGGAGGTCGTGGTGGATATACCCCTGCTCGTGGTAGTGCTGGCATGGGTGGTGGTGGCACAAGTGGTGGCCGTGGAGGACCATCTTTTGGTGGCCAACCAAGATCATCTCCAATTCCCGAGCTGTACCAAGCACAACCGGCTTCATATCCGTCTGGGGTAACCCCTCAGGCCAGTTCCTCTGAGGCCGGTTCTTCATCCCAGATAGTTGAGCATGTGGAAGACCTTAACATACGTGGAAGTTCTCAATCTGCAGCACAGTCTAGTAAATCTATGAGGTTCCCTCTTAGACCTGGCAAGGGCAGTACTGGCCAAAGGTGTATTGTGAAGGCAAACCACTTCTTCGCTGAACTTCCAGACAAAGATTTACATCAGTATGATGTGAGTTCTTTTACTAATGTTTTGTATTTATCCATTTTTAAATTTTATTTCAAGTTGATAATTGAACGTTTTAATGGTTATTAGGTTACTATTACACCGGAGGTTACCTCTAGGGGAGTCAACCGTGCTGTGATGGAGCAGCTGGTGAAACAGCACAGAGAATCTCATCTTGGAAAGCGTCTTCCTGCGTATGATGGACGCAAGAGTCTGTATACTGCTGGACCACTTCCATTTATATCAAAAGAGTTTAGAATTAATCTTCTTGACGAAGATGATGGTCAAGGCGGGCAAAGGTCTTAATGTTATAATTCCTTAGATCTGATACTGTCTTATATGTATAGTTCCTAATATTTTGTTTTTAATGCAGAAGAGAGAGGGATTTCAGAGTTGTGATAAAGTTGGCTGCTCGTGCTGACCTACATCATTTAGGACTTTTCTTGCAGGGGAGGCAAGCGGATGCACCTCAGGAAGCCCTGCAGGTTCTTGACATTGTTCTGCGTGAACTGCCCACTACTCGGTACTGATTGTGTTTCTATCTTTTTGTATTTAGTGTATGGCTCATACTGTACTTTTTTTTTTCTTTTTTGTTTGGTACAATAACGAGAGGATATTCAATCATTGTAGGTACTGTCCTGTGGGTCGATCATTTTACTCTCCTGATCTAGGGAGAAGGCAACCATTGGGGGAGGGACTGGAGAGCTGGAGGGGTTTCTATCAAAGTATTCGTCCCACTCAAATGGGACTGTCACTGAATATAGGTATTCTTTGGTGCCTTTATACAGTTCAAGTATATATATTGTTATTTGGTGCTTTTATGTGGTTCAAGTATGTATTTCTCAGTTATGGTGATCCGATTGTAGCTCCATGGCACAAGCTGCTATTGTCCAATTATATTCTTCATTTTGTTCTTATACCATCAAACAGTTTATCCATCATACATCTCTTTCCCACAATGGCTGTTCACATATGCTTATATGTATATATATCTGTTTTTCATGTAACATCTTCTCATTATGAAAGGATCTATTGTGCAGATATGTCCTCTACTGCTTTCATTGAGCCCCTGCCAGTAATTGATTTTGTGGCTCAGCTACTGAATCGAGATGTTTCTGCAAGGCCACTGTCTGATGCTGATCGTGTGAAGGTTTGACTTTGTTCCTTCTTTTTGTTCTGGTGAATGGTGATTGTTTCTAAGCAGTAAGAGCTTTTTGTTTATAACATATAAAAATTGTTTAATTTATTGTTTGCACTAGTTGTTTCTTGTGGAAGTTTGTTTACATAGCATTGATGCAGTATCACATTGTTTTGTGATTTCTTTACGCAGTTTTAGCTAAACCATGCTCATCCTCCATCAAAATCTTTGTAGTGGATGGCTTTGAATAAGTGGAAATTCCTATTAGTAATTAGTTTGTTCTGTGATATGAGTACTATAGCTTTACGTATCTCTTCACAGATTAAAAAGGCTCTTAGAGGAGTTAAAGTTGAAGTTACACATCGTGGAAATATGCGTAGAAAGTATCGCATATCTGGATTGACATCACAGACAACAGGCGAGCTGACGTGAGTAATGCTATAATCTATCTTTATCGTATCTATACGTTTAAGGGTCATGCTGCTCTACAATATATGTATGATGGTTAAGGTTATAGGTCATCGGATTTTGAATTTGAATCCCTACAGAAATCAAAGGTTTGAAAATTGAAGGAAAAAAAAGGAAGAAACTATGGTAGTGTTTGGAACTATTTTTAAGAATGGTTTTTCATTCTCAAAAACGAAAGGTGGGAGAAATGTGTTTAGATACATGTTTTGTAAAATATGTTTGCGAAAATGAAAAACAACTTTTTCTCAATTATAACTAAAAAGTTAAAAAACAACTTTTTTATGCTTTTCATCATTTTCAAAACCGATTTTTAAAACAAATTACTATTGTTCCCTCTAAACAACTATTTAATCATTTTCAAATCAATGCCAAACACTTGCGTCTTTTTTAGTTTTCGAAAATAACTTTTGAGAAATTCAACCAAACATATTGCATTTTTAAAAATGTTATTTTAAAACATATTTTTCATTCTTAAAAATAATTTTCAAAAAACACCAATTTAAAAGCAATATACCTAATGCATCCTTTCTCTCAAAACTACCCTTGTAACAATACAGATCTTGTGTAGTATCTAAATCCTGTATATAACTGCATGTCAAGTTTTATAGTATTTTTAATGGTCTGACTTGCTTTACTAAAGTTGCTTCTCTGACAATTTTTTTGTCCTAGCTTTCCGGTTGATGAAAGTGGTACTTTGAAATCTGTTGTTGAATACTTCTATGAAACATATGGTTTTGTTATTCAACATAGTCAGTGGCCCTGCCTTCAAGTGGGAAATCAACAGAGACCAAATTACCTGCCTATGGAGGTAAAGTGGTAATTGTCTTTAATTAGTTGTTTAGTTTGTACAATGTGTATGCTAACCAATTGCTTTTTATCAATATAGGTTTGCAAAATCGTTGAGGGTCAGAGGTATTCAAAGAGGTTGAATGAGAGGCAGATCACTGCTTTATTGAAGGTGACCTGTCAGCGTCCTCATGAAAGGGAGCTTGATATCATGCAGGTTTGTCCTGCACTCCAGTCACATATTATGATTGTTTTATCTACCTTTTTAGTGTAATTGAGCTTCTTTTAATTGCCTTTGCAGACGGTACATCACAATGCGTATCACAATGATCCTTATGCAAAGGAATTTGGAATTAAAATAAGTGAGAGGCTTGCCTCTGTTGAAGCTCGCATACTCCCTGCACCATGGGTAAATTATTTTTTTTGTCCATGTATTTTTTGTGGCATTGCCTTTGGAACTTTGTCTCTTATATTGTGGCTGCAACTGGTTGTTTGATGATTATGCATTGTTTTGTTTTGTAGCTTAAATATCATGATACTGGCAAAGAAAAGGATTGCTTGCCACAAGTTGGTCAGTGGAACATGATGAATAAGGTAACTCTAGATTTCCTGTGTTTGCTGAACAGAAGATATTCTGTTTATTGTATTTGTCAATCCATACATCTAACTTCTTAGAGGGAGATTATTTTACTGGAATGAAGCTAAATTTATACTCGTCCCAAGAGCTAAATTGTTCAAAATAGAAGTTGAAAGCATGTTTATGTTCGAACTGCGATTGGAAAGATACCCCATCACGGCTCTACATTTATAATTTAGTGTCAATAAGAAAGATAAATATGTTTATTAGAAGTCAAAAGCCTGATTAGTGTTACCATTTTCTATTAGAAGTCAGGTGAAATCTTGTTTTTGTGATTATATATGCTGTTTTATTGCAGAAAATGGTTAATGGGGGGACAGTGAACCATTGGATTTGCATTAATTTCTCTCGGAACGTCCAAGACAGTGTTGCCCGAGGGTTTTGTTATGAGCTTGCCCAAATGTGTTACGTTTCTGGCATGGTATGGGAATCCCCTGAGGGCTTTTATTTTTTTCCCTCTCTTTAACTTCCAATGTCTTTATCGTGGATATTATTACTGGATTGAACTACTGTTTGAACAAGGGATTATTGATTGTGTCTGCAGGCTTTTAATCCTGAACCAGTACTTCCACCGATCAGTTCTCGTCCTGAACAGGTGGAGAGAGTCTTGAAAGCTCGGTACCAAGATGCCATGACTAAACTTGGTTCAGGAAGGGAGCTTGACCTTCTGATTGTGATTCTGCCAGATAATAATGGCTCTCTTTATGGTATGCAACCTTCCATCATTAACCCATTTTACCACTGTGGAATTTTATTTTGTCTCGTTGTATTGGTTTCTGCTGATTGCTGCCCTATTTTCTTTCGTATGAAATATGAATAAAGTTTTATTTTCCTTTCAGGTGATTTGAAGCGGATTTGTGAGACAGATCTTGGTCTTGTGTCCCAGTGTTGTTTGACTAAGCATGTCTTTAGGATGAGCAAGCAGTATCTTGCTAATGTGGCTTTGAAGATAAATGTTAAGGTTGGAGGGCGGAATACTGTACTTCTTGATGCAATATCGAGGCGTATACCTTTAGTCAGTGACCGGCCTACTATCATCTTTGGTGCTGATGTCACCCATCCTCACCCTGGAGAGGATTCAAGCCCATCTATTGCAGCTGTATTTTATTTGAAATCTCTTTTCATCGATTTAAGAATGCCTTTGCTTGAATTATGTTTTAATTGAATTATTTTTGGTTCAAAATTCAGGTCGTGGCCTCTCAAGATTGGCCAGAGGTTACTAAGTATGCAGGTTTGGTTTGTGCCCAAGCTCATCGACAAGAGCTCATTCAAGATTTGTATAAGACATGGCAGGATCCGGTTAGAGGGCAAGTGACTGGTGGCATGATCAAGTATGATTGACCTCTTTTTGTCTACATTTCCTCCCTCCCCTTCTCTCTCTCTCTCTCTCCCTCTGTAATGGGCGTGTGATTTTGTGTCTAATCAATTTGATAGTGGTATCAATGGGTTCAGTGCTTGTGTTGCAACAAACTGAAGACTTGATTACTAGTTGGCTTTGTTGAATATTGTTTTTACTCTCAAAATGGAACTCGCTATGGCTTGTAGCATAATATGATTTTATTGTTTTTACTCTCAAAATGGAACCTGCTATGGCTTGTAGCATAATATGATTTTCTTTTTGGTTGGTGCAGGGAACTTCTTATATCTTTCCGTAGAGCAACTGGCCAGAAGCCACAACGCATTATCTTTTATAGGCATTGTCACGTTTTGCTGCCATAACATGCTTTGTTCATACCTATTCTAGTTATGATTTCTAATACTAATATCTCCTGCAGGGACGGTGTTAGTGAAGGGCAATTCTATCAAGTGTTGCTATATGAACTAGATGCTATTCGGAAGGTAAAATCTGTTTTCTGGATGATTTCTTTTCTTGGTTGCATCAATGCTTTACCTATCTCCATGTTAGAATATTGTGAACATCTGAATAATGACAACATATTGAATTTTTTTGTTATCATACTTAATTTCAGGCTTGTGCTTCATTAGAACCGAACTATCAGCCTCCCGTGACTTTTGTAGTGGTTCAGAAGCGTCACCACACAAGGTTGTTTGCAAACAACCATCACGACCGTAATACAATTGACAGGAGTGGAAATATATTGCCTGGTAAATAGTTTGGTAGCAGAATGTTTTTTGAATTGACTTTTATATTATTTTGCAGAGATTTCGAGAATGTAACATAAATCCATTCTGCTAATTTGTTTTTCAGGTACGGTTGTGGACTCCAAAATTTGTCATCCGACCGAGTTTGATTTCTATCTGTGTAGTCATGCTGGCATTCAGGTTAGACACGTTCATGCTCGTTGTTTATGACTTGATGAGCAATTGCATTTCTAATATCATTCCCAACATGACAAACAGGGTACAAGTCGGCCCGCTCACTACCATGTGCTATGGGATGAGAACAAATTTACAGCTGATGGACTGCAGTCCCTGACTAACAACTTGTGTTACACGTAAATTGATAGATCACTATTTTTTTTTTTTGGTTAATTTATTATAAGTACATTCTCTCACTATAATCAAGGGACAGCTAATTTATCAATATTAACAAATGGTGTTATGGTGTGTTGAATTTTGAGGCTTAAGTGGTGAAAGATTTAACATACGATATCATTTTTAGCTTATGATTATGGCAGAACTGTTAAGTGGTGTGATTTTAAATTTTGCAGATATGCAAGGTGCACACGTTCTGTTTCAATTGGTTAGCTCTCTCTCTCTCTCTCATCTCTATGGTTGGAATGCGCACACATTTAAGCACAAACATTTTCACACGTGTGCTCAGCATTTTAGTTTACAGTGTGATGTTCATTTATTTTATTCTTTGACAGTTCCTCCTGCATACTATGCCCATCTTGCTGCATTCCGTGCTCGTTTTTACATGGAGCCGGAGACATCAGACAGTGGCTCATTGACTAGTGAAACGATTTCGGGACGTGGAGGCATGGGTGGAGCTGCTCCAAGGAGCACACGAGGACCTGGTGCACCTACTGTTAGACCCTTACCTGCTCTGAAGGAAAATGTGAAGAGGGTTATGTTTTACTGTTAAGTTTTTGTCTGACTAATGAAACAAATTGTGGTTTTGTTTGTTACTTAAGATTTAAAACCCCAGATGTACTGGTGACGCCTGGCACTCCTAAGTTTGTTTTGCTTGCTATTGTTTGATGTTCCTTTAATATCCCTTCTCATTATTGCTTTTGGTTATCTTACTTTAGGTCACTCTGAGTAGTCTGCTATAAAAGTTATTTGCCAATGGGATAGGTGCAGCTTAATGAGAGCTTGCCCGCAGTATAGGTGCTGATGGCTTGAGGTTTTGGGGTAGGAGCTTTTGATACGAGTCTTTGATGAATTATCTTTAATTTTTTTCATTATTAGATAATTCGGTCCGATTAGCACATCAACATGGATGCTTCTTTGATGCTTGGTTAGTATAATCATGGATGCTTGGTTTAGTATAATCATGTTCAATTCATGTTTAGTTCATTATCGCATGCGACCATGCCTGAGAAAAACATGCTTTTGTTTTGTTGGGTATTTGCGTGGTCAGTGTGTGTGGCGGTTTGAAATGAATCATGTGATTTAGATGGGGGAGTTGAATGATTGTTTATTGGTAAAACTAGATGCAATTTATTAGGGTTTATAATAGCCAATGATGTGGATTCCTATTTTATTAAGTAATCTACTGTGTTGTAATCCAGTTTTACGATAGAACTTTAAATTCTACCGAGACTAGATGAAGGGTTTGGTATGGTTCTTCTAGTAGAATTTCTAGGAATTGATTTGTTGGGGGAGAGTTTGACAATGTAGAGATACTAGCAAATGGAGTTACGAGACTGTTGTTTGGTTGTATATTTATGAACTTAACCCATAATATGAGAAAATTACAAATAGATGCTTACTAAGAATGATAAGAGTTGTATTTCTTCTCCAAAAAAAAGAAAAAAAAAAGGAAGAGTTGTATTTGAAGAGTTAGTTTTATATTAAAATGTAATAAAGGTGCTCGAGTCTGTTTATTTTCTTGAAAAATAAGGACAAAATGGGTTTGGTTTATTGGAGAAACATTAAAGAAACAGCCGCTGTCCGTCCGTCAGACATTACACCGGAGAGGTAGCATTCCAGGTCTCCAGCGCAAATTTTCAACTTGAAACCACAGAAACGTACACACAAAAAGCAAATTGACGTGAAAGACACAGATAGAAAGAACCTGTTATATCAGTATGTCTGAGAGCACTCCAAAACTTCAATCCACGTCGAGCAGTTCCTCTGTTATCTAACTGTAAACAACAATATAACAAACAACAATCAAGAGATGCATGCAAGAACTTATAAAGAAAAAGAAAGAAATTATAAGTTGTCACCTCAATTTGAAAATCATATTTGGTATATTCCTACTCCGGCTTTTTCTCGTTCTGCCTCTCTTTTTAGGTTGGTTTATATTATGCAATCCTGGTTTTTATTAAAAAAGAGGTCAGTATTTTACCAGGACCTTAACAATCAACAAATTATGTTTGAAGTTCATAGGAGAAACACCGATCTTCCAAACGAAAATGCCTTTCCATTGTAGTCAGTAGTCATCGATCAAAACACAGACAGCCACAAAAACAAACACACCCAAATTATATATATAATGATTGTTTTGTAATTAACTGGAAAAGTGAGGACATTTTCGTGATGCCGTTTCTTCCACTAAGCCCATAAGTAAATCCGTCCTCGCCTTCTCGTAGCCTTCGCTGCCGATACTCCTAATTGTGAATGCCTCTTCTGCTTTAGTGGCCATGGCTGGAGAATGATTCTCCATCCATGGATCTGGATAGTGGGGATACATATTGAAGCTCCAACATCTAGTTTTTTTTTTTTTTTTTTTTTAATATTTTTTTCGACATCATTAAATAGCTGGCAAAGTTTTTTCATTTCCTTTTTATTTTTTATTTTATTGTAAATTAGTTTAATTTAATTTGATTTTAGTATTTTTGTTTAATTTTATAAATATTTTATTTAATTATAATCATCAGATGATCAACTTACCTTTGGACTAGTATTGACCACATTTAATCATTAAGTTTGAAGGTTAACTGATTCAGTAAAGATTCTCTACCATAATTTTTATATTACTATTTTAATAATCAAATGACACGTTAGTATTTAAAAAAGTGGATGGTCAAGAGTGTTAGATTTTTTCTTTTTCATATATCACTCTCTTTCATATATAATTCAAACTTAAACATATCACATAAAAATCTTAACATCAACAAAAGATTAATAGAAAATTATTGCTCTCACTGACTAACGGGAGGGGAGGTCATTATCTAGCCTTTGAAAAGTTGATTCTGGCTGTGCAAACATATAGTTTAAAGGGGTTGACAATATTTTCCTCTTTTAGAAAGTGAGCCACTGGTTTGGTAATTTAATAAAAACTGCATATCAATTGGAAATAAACCTAACATTAGGGATTTATTTAATAATTGCTGTTGCTTTATAAAATGGAAGTAGAGTAGGCAAAGCGATGCGCTAGAGCATTTGAAAATTGAAGATTGGTCATTGGTGGGTTTGGAATCATTCGACTAGAAAGAAACCACATGTAGACAAATAAAAATTGGTTTTATTGCCGCATAAAGAGAATAAAGTTTGTCTTCACTTTGAATACATAATCATTTTGCCACTTGAATATTTAAACATTTCAACCATGTTTTATGATTATTATTTTTGGAAATCTCAAGTCTCAACGGTGCTTATTTGAATCCAAATGATGAGATAATCTCGTATCATCTTTCAAAATTTAATTAAAAGTTTCAATTTGGTGTTATTTCAACTTTTGAATTAGGGTGCACAAATAATTAAATATTAATATTAAATTTAAGTTGATATATTCACACTTAATAATTTTATTAAATTTAATTTGGTTAATTACATCTTAATTTATTATATGAGCTTTGGATTTTAAAAGGTTATCAAAATTTGGATACAAATTTATGATATAATAAATAGTGTTTTGCTATCTTATCCAATCATTAACATTACCCTTAAATTATAGCATTTGGATTGATTTTAATAATTATCCTTATAACCAATCTAAGAGTTACAATTTATAAATAATATTATTGAATGAGTAAGGTAGTTAAATTCAAATAAATAATATAATATGTGAAATGTGTAACTTATGACAATGTGCACAAGCATCTTTAGTACTTCTCATAAAATAACCAAAAGGGATATATATGTATGTATATATATGTCTTTTGAGATCTTAATTAAAAAAGAAAAAGCATAAAGTATTCATGGATCATCCATCTCAACAGGAGAAACTAAAAAAGAAAGCATGAAAACATTTTAAAAAAATTAAAAAAAATTCTTTTCCTCCACTTTTGAAAGATTTAGTGAAAAAGTTAATCTATCCCATGATAAAACATTCCTTTCTTGCTTTAATACTTAGCACCAAAGAATGATCCTTCTCCTCTATCCTCATTTTCAAGCCATGGTACCCCTTTACCTTTTCTCAACCAAATTCCCTATATATACATATATTTTCAAAAATGAAAACACCACAACACAATAACTTTTTCATTCTGCTCTCAATTGTATCTTTATTTGTGTGTTTCCAAGTTTCATCGTCGAAAATGGCTTCTTCTCCATCTCTCAAGAGGTCAGATACAATCTCAGGCACCATGCCTGAAGCTTTGAAGCAAAGCCGGTATCATATGAAGAAATGCTTTGCTAGGTATACTTAATTTTCATTTATATGACTTCCTCTTTTTTGTTAGTTTGGAAAAACTTCATTTTAGCTCCTATGATTTCGAAAAATAGTAAGTTTCTAAAGTTCTTTTGAAAATAGTTCTTTTTATATTTAATTTTTTCAAAACACTTCAAAAAAAATTCAAACAATCAGTCAATTGACGGTCAAAACTAACAGAATAAGTAAAAAAAATATTTTTACTCTTAATGATATGTAAATTATCGGATTACTTAAATAAAATAATGAATTTACAAATTAAATTATCTAAAATATTCCTGAATTTAAGTTATTAAATTACAATTTAAATTATCTAAAGTCACTGTTGACTATTAGTTGACTAACAGTTTGGGCTTTTTTGAAGAGTTTTAAAAAAGTTAGGGATAAAAAAAATTGTTTCCAAAAGAGCTTTAAAAATATTATATTTTCTGAAATCTCAGGGTCTAGAATGAAGTTTTCCCTTAGTTTATATCATAGTTTGAGAGTGGTTTTGATATCACCAAGATAGTTTTTGGATATATTTTGTGATCCATTTTCCTGTAAAAAGATTTGTTGCACCAGGAAAAAGGTTGATGAAACGCCAGCATTTGATGGGGGAGTTGGAGAAATCAATTGAAGACAATAATGAAAGAAGCAAAGTCTTAAAGGGATTACTTGGTTACATCCTCAGCTGCACTGTGGTACTCATTAACCTTCTCCATATGCATGCATGTGCATTTCTTATATGGTTTAAAACTGTACTTTAGTAAAATCATTCTTTCAAAAACTACTTTTAATGTGTTTAAATACTATCATCTGAGTCCTTATTTTAATTTAATTTAACGGTTATCAAACACCCTAGTATACTTTATATTCTTACATTCAACATTAATTTTAAACACATGCAAGAAACTTTCTAGTATAGCAAAACTCTTTTAATAATATAAAAAACATGCACTTCAACCTTTTGTAAAAAATTTACAGGAAGCAGCTGTTGTTGCACCATATGTAGCCTTAGCTGTGAGACCAAATCCAGGTTTCTGGGAATTTGTCAAGGTGCATGCTGAAGATCTATCGGTAGATGAAATTAAGGTTACTGATTACTTGAGGTTCAAAGAAATGATTTTTGATGAGAACTGGTAAGTATTAAACGTATAACCAATCCTCCTTTGAATTTCCGCTCAAATTACTCCTAGTTTTGGTCCGTTTCGAATAATTAAAGTTTTATTGAGAGTTTATTGGTAATAATTTTTTAAGAAAAATAACTTTTATATGAAATATTATATATAATAGAAAAATTGCACACACAGGCTGCTTAACTCAAATAGTTGTGCATGGATATTCAAGTCCAACCATAAACAATCTTACAAGTATGTGTGAATAGTTTCCTTCTATTTATAAAGTAAATATTCGGACGATATAAATAATAATAAATTTCAATAAATAAAGTTCGATAGACTTCTTATCGTCCGAATATAAATAATAATAAATTTCAATAAATAAAGTTCGATAGACTTCTTATCCACTCAGTATTAACTTTATATATATATTTAAAATCAACTAAATTCCAGTAATTCTAACTAACAGAAAATGTAGATATTTTTTAAAAAGAAATTTGGTTACGTAATGTTAATAGTTATAACGAATGTGTATATATACATGTATACAGTTATTTTTAACATAAGAATTAAAAAAAAAGTGTAATTCGGTTTTCTTACAAGACATCAAATACAATTAGAATCAACCAATTCTATCAATTATAATAACATAAACTCAATTATTCTGATTATCTTTTTAATTTTCATGGTCGAGTTCTGTTTTATAATTATATTGCTTGGCCATGTTCTTTTCCATTTCAAATGAGTAGTTTTTCATTAAAAATTTGTGTATATTATATGAAGCCTCTTCACAAAACAACCAACTGAATTCTGAAACATGATTTGCTGATATATATAAATTTGCAGGGCCAGGGACGAAAATGCTTTGGAGATAGATTTTGGGGCGGTTGATTTCACTACACCTCATTTGACTCTTTCTTCGTCTATTGGAAATGGACTGAATTACATCTCCAAGTTCATCTCTACAAGGCTTATAAGCGACACTGACAAAGCAAAGCCTCTGGTGGATTATCTAGTGGACCTTAATAACAGAGGAGAGGTAATGCATTTCAAATGAGAATGACAAAGTTTTTAACACAGTTATAGATAGCATGTGCCTCTATATGTTAAGCTACAAGCACAAATGAAAATTTTATCTTAATTTGAACTTTTATATACGTAAAATTCTTTAGGTTGTGTAACATGATCGATGAAAAATGTCTCTAATGGAGATTATGTGTTGGTTTGCTGGCAGAATCTTATGATCAATGAATCGCTTAATACAGTTGAGAAGCTACAGGCAGCACTTATTGTAGCTGAAGCTTCCATTTCTGAAAAACCAAAAGACACTCCTTATCAGGACTTTGAGCAGAGGTTGTATACATTTTCGTTATCATACTTTATAATTAAATTTGGATTCTTTGTTAATCTAAATTTTACTTTAATTTCAATTAGTCTACTATTTATTAAAATATAAGAACCTTGTATCATTAGAGAATCCTGAAGCTTTCTCCAATAGTGAAAAACCAATTTTTGTCAAAAGAAATTTACTGAAATTCTCAAATAACTTTCAGGTTCAAAGAATGGGGATTTGAGAGAGGATGGGGCAATACAGCAGAGACAGTTAGAGAAACAATGAGGGCATTTTCTGAGGTTCTCCAAGCACCAGATCCTGTCAAATTAGAGTCACTTTTTAGCAGGCTTCCCAACATGTTCAACATTGTAATCTTCTCACCTCACGGCTACTTTGGCCAGGCAGATGTTCTTGGATTGCCGGATACTGGAGGCCAGGTATATAATGCAAACAAATTACTTTGTTTTAACCAAAATATATCACATCATCTATACGTCTGTCCAATAAAATCCTGCAACGAAGCAAGTATGACTTGATGTTATAATATAGATGTACGTGATACACTCATCCTACTCTCCTCCATGAATACCTCTAGACTAAGAGTTGTCTTATTCAATAAAATTGGAACAGATAGTCTACATTCTTGATCAAGTGAGAGCTTTAGAGGAAGAACTACTGCTCAGGATTAAGCAGCAAGGCCTTGGTGTGAAGCCTCAGATTGTTGTGGTGAGCTACAAATCCAAAATCCTGAACATTATTCAATCAAAGGATGATATAAACTGAGCATTAGAACGAATTTCTGTGACTTCAAATTGTTAAAATTTTCAGATAACAAGGCTAATACCAGAAGCTCAGGGGACCAAATGCAACCAGGAGGTGGAACCCATCATTGATACTAACCATTCCTACATTCTGAGAATTCCATTCAGAACTGAGAAAGGGATTCTCCCCAAATGGATTTCTCGTTTTGATGTCTACCCTTACCTTGAAAGATTTGCCCAGGCATGTGTCTCCGTTCTCCCTAACATTGAGTTTTGACGATAACGTGACATTGTACAACCTTTTGATTAGAGTAAGTGGAGGGTTTTTAATATTAACATCTAGGTGACTTGTATTTCTCTTTCATAACCTCAGGATGCAGCTGCTAAGGTACTGGAAGTCATGGAATGTAAACCAGATCTAATAATTGGGAACTACAGTGATGGAAACTTGGTGGCATCTTTAATGGCTGCCAAGCTTGGAGTAACTCTGGTCTAAGTCTTATTACTCTACTAAATCTTCATACTATGGAATCAATCTCTTGATAACATTAATTCTGAGCTTTTGCCTACTTTTTTTCAGGGAACTATTGCTCATGCTCTAGAGAAAACCAAATACGAAGATTCGGATGCCAAATGGAAGGAATTTGATTCAAAGTACCACTTTTCATGTCAATTCACAGCTGATCTAGTTGCAATGAATGCAGCTGATTTTATCATAACCAGCACATACCAAGAAATTGCTGGGAGGTCAGTATGTTATAAGACCTTATCCCTAGACAAAATTTACTTTCTTCTTTATTGGAATTATACTACCTGGTCCAAATTTTTGTCCTAAAATGACATGACGATTTGTAATTGTCAGACAGATCTCATGATAAAAATTTGGGCTGCCTAGTATGACTGGTTTTGTTGAGCTCAATATTAGAGTGTAGAAAGATGAATATTGTCTGTGATGTTGACTAGTTGTATTTTCTTTATCAGCAAGGAGAAGCCTGGACAGTATGAAAGCCATGTGGCTTTTACGATGCCGGGGCTTTGCCGGGTAGTTTCAGGCATCAATGTTTTTGATCCAAAGTTCAACATAGCTTCCCCTGGAGCTGATCAAACTGTTTACTTTCCCTACACTGAGAAACAAAGCAGGCTGATCAAGTTTCATCCTGAGATTGAAGAACTACTCTACAGCAAGGATGATAACAGTGAGCACATGTAAGTCTATTAGTTTCTACTAAAACATTATATAAAGGAAAACAAGTCAGATTCGGCTAGTTTATATTGTTGTAACTTCCAAAATAATCACCGATCACTGTGTTAAAAGAATAATGATATACAAGTTAAGCGGATTGACATTATTTTGCTTTTGAACCTGTAGAGGCTAACTCTTTGCTTGAAACAGTGGGTATCTGGCAGACAGGAAGAAACCAATAATCTTCTCCATGGCAAGACTTGATACAGTGAAAAACATCACAGGACTGACAGAGTGGTACGGTAAGAACAAAAGACTGAGAAATCTGGTGAACCTTGTGGTGGTGGCTGGATTCTTCGATCCATCAAAATCAAATGACAGGGAGGAGATAGCAGAGATAAAAAAGATGCATTCCTTGATAGATAAGTACAGCCTGAAGGGGCAGTTTAGATGGATAGCAGCTCAATCTGATAGATACCGCAATGGAGAGCTCTACCGCTGCATTGCAGACACAAAGGGAGCTTTTGTGCAGCCTGCATTGTATGAGGCTTTTGGTTTGACTGTCATAGAGGCAATGAACTGTGGATTGCCCAATTTTGCAACAAATAAAGGAGGCCCAGCAGAGATCATCGTCGATGGGGTCTCAGGCTTCCATATCGATCCAACCAATGGCGATGAATCAGGTAACAAGATCGCAGATTTCTTCGAAAAATGCAAGACAGATCCTGGATATTGGAACAAAGTATCTGCAGCTGGTCTCCAGCGTATATATGAATGGTAATAAAACAATCACTTAACATGGTATCATTATCTGCATATGTTCTGCAGATTCATGATTTGATGTGCTATTGTGTTGCCTTGCAGCTACACATGGAAGATTTATGCAAACAAACTGCTAAACATGGGATCCGTTTATGGATTTTGGAGGCAAATGAACAAGGAACAGAAGCTAGCCAAGCAAAGATACGATGAAATGTTCTACAATCTGCAGTTCAGAAAATTGGTGAGTTGTCCTGGTCAGTTACTAACTAGAGAATTATCCAAATCATACATAGATAGTTGATGATTATAATATCACACTGTTAATTACACAGGCAAAGAACGTGCCGGTCCCAAATGATGGATTCCTACAACCAGCAGCCCTGCCACGACTACCAGCACCAACAGCTGGGGTTAAACCCCTTCAACCTCCAAAAAAGGGGATTGAGAAGCCCCACCATCCATCACTGAAAGATCCAAGAATTCCAGAGACAACAAGGTAAGTGCCGATACATGGTTTTGGTCTTTATAGAATCAAATTCCTAACCATTGATCAGGGTGTTGTATTTCCGACAACTGTTACCAATTTAACTCACAAGGGGTTTTGATCCACAGGAAAGAAGTTTCAAAGGGGAAGCCGAGCAGCTCTGAGCAAGAAGGTCGTGCTTGGACTCAATGGGGCTACATATTGGCTGTTGTCTTCATTGTTTATTACCTTCTGAAGAAATTGTATGAAATGTTTATGTGAACGTCAAGGAAACATTAAAAGAAGCGATAATGATCACATAAATTCTTCAACTTCTATGTAATTCATCATGATAACAAAGAATCGCAGCATTAATTTGAATCTGAGAGTTTATATGGTTGCTACCTTGCTGTGCTGATAGCTAGAGGATAGATTCTACTACTAACAAAAAAAAAAAACGAAAAGGGACCACGTGCAGATTTTACGGATTTAGTTTCATGTTGATACAAGCTTCTACCCAAATGCAGATAAAATTATGTGCTTGTAGTTCATAAAATAATATAGATAAAAATTCCGATTTGAAACATATTATGTCAATAATACTAATGTCACAAGATACTGATATTCTATGAGAAACTTTACAGCTTAGTATGACTTACTTCAAAAGTAAGTAAAGGGGCACAACACCAAAGATTTGACGATGAATTAATTTAGCATTTTCCGTTATCCTTCCCGGCCAATATCCATCACAATATATAATTTATCAATCATCAAATGAATAGGAATTTGAAGTTAAAAATCTTATTCTTGTCTTACAAGGGAAGCAAAGCATATAGTATATACAAGTTCTGTTTTTAAACAAGTTAAAATGCACAACAAAAATTAGGCAAATAAAGACATAACAGCTCTAGGAACTTATTCCCCCATTTTTCTCACCTGCTATTCTACCTAAATTGAACATTTATGAGCCCCAGAAACTGATAAATAACTTAGCTCATACAGTCAAAAACCTGAAAGAGAGAAAAGAAAATACTCGTACAATCTGGACGACTACCTCTTTCCTTATTCTTCTTTCTTTCTTCAATAGAAATAGACAACCCATCACCTGCCATGACTGTGCATGGAAAGTACAAGAAGTTAAGCTAAAGCCTTTGAGCAACCTTCCACTGCTCAAATTCTGCAGCACTTAGCATGAAGGAACTAGCATTTCTGTGTCCACCACCTCCAAATTCCTAAATGTGGAATTGTATGACTCGTTTCAGCAATTCTCATCATATTGCCTCATTAACAGGCAGCAAAATACACGCTGTGAGCAAAAAGTTAAGAGAAAAAACCTGTGAAATAGGAGTTGTGTCTTCACTCTCTATACTCCTAAGGCTAATTTTCAGCAACTGATCATTTTCAAGCTCTGGGACTCTATAAACAACAGCTCCAATTCCCCTAAGATAATAATAATATAATTTTTATTACATGGAAAACAGTAAAGCATCTGAAAGGGAATTATGAGAAAATAGAAACCTCAATGACAAAATATTTTTGAAAAATCAAGCAGGATTTGATACATTGAATAATTATCTGCAACTCTTATACTTATTACTAAAATCAAAACCGAACATAGGGTTTACCTCTATATCTTATACAAATGCGTACATATCAATAACCATGTGAGTTGCTAAAATGGCACCAACATAAATGTTCACATACAGTTGTTAGTTGTTACAAGCTATAACTTTTCCATACTTCTAAATTATTCATGCTACAAACAAAATATTCAACCAATGTTTACATTTTTAAATGACAGTGGTAAATTTCATCAGATGCAACATTGATTTCAATTTCAAATCATCTATAACATATTTGGATTACATAGAAAAGGGAAAGAAAGAAGCATTTTTTGAATGTATGCAACCTAAAGGGAGAAATGAGCACACAGCACACATATCATATAACAAACTATCACAAACCTCAACTTCAAATTACAGCTTTTAGTAGCCAACTGGTGTCCCAGTTCACTCCTTAACTCTGCAACAGAATCTGCATCAACAGCCTACAAGTAGATAGATAAAATTAGAAATCTGTTCTTGTCTACGATTTGAAGGAGAGCTGTCATAATGTATGATACACACGTGAAACAGAGAATTTAAAACCTATGGCCATGCCAAATAAATTAAGCACCAAAAGCCTCCCTTTGTAAAAGCTCTCAAAATGTCAATAAAAATAATAGGGTTAGACTATATAAACTAATAATTGTGACATAAACATCCATTCATTCGTTTTCTCTCAATCCAAGGGTTGTCATCTACCATTACTTCAACTTTTTACAGCCTTCGATGGAGATGAAATGAATAGGTAGATATTGAAGTCATAAAGTTAAATGAAATATTTGTCAATGTAGCCTAACCCAAAATAATAAGAAGAAAAAAAGAGCTTTTCATTCTAATATCCTAAATTCCTAACACTACTACGAGACGCAAAATCAGAAAGATGACCAAGGTTAATTTTCTTATCAGCAAATTGAATAAACCTAAATTTACATGAGATCTAAATAAAAAATATCATTATTCTTATCGTCCTGATTTATAACAAAATGTGAGATAATAACAAATATTAAACAATAGATGTAAGGAAGAAGATTTTGAATCTACTTCATCAATCTCCAATGACTTAACCAAGTTGAACTTCATGCATTATGATTTCGCTAATCATCAAGGCCCCATCTTTTCTTAAAAAGGAAAGCCCTGAATTGTGAAATTTTAAAACCAGTACACTGCCAAATAAAAACTTCAAGCCACATTATGTTATTTGGTTATTGCAAGGCAGATTGAAAATAAAGAGAGAAAAATTAAAAATATTGCATACACATTACCAAGCACCGTCCAAAAGCTCCACCTCCAAGTGCGATCTCATATGATTGATTGAGAATTCCTTCAATCAATTTCTGCTTGTGTGACAGGCTTGCCATGCCCTGCCTGATAACAGATTCCGGATTCAAAGAAAGTAACTGTGCAAATTGTCATATTTATGATCATTTACGAGTACCAAGAACCATATATTACAAAAAAATGGCGTACATTGTTAAAAACGGAGAAATAAAAACATCCTAAACACCGATGTGATTAATGCTCAGTTTGAAGTTCAATATACAGGTCAGTTCAATCAGCCAACAATTAAAATGACTCCAAGACAGTTTCAAATCCTGCCAATTCTAATAACAGAAAACATAACTTGATCATAATACAAGATTATTTCATCACACACAAACTGCTAATTACTCAAACTTCAAACAAACACGAAAAAGCATCTAAAAAAAATTACCTGATCAAACAAGGAGGGGTTCAACTGAACACTGTACTCAAGGTTCAAGTCCTTCAAACCACTACTAAAAGCTTTACTATTCTCAAGTCTCCATCTCCACAAATCTCCATCTTCAATGTAATCAAAAAGCACCCTCACAACCTCCATTTTACTAATCAAAAGCTCATCTTTAATTCTCTCCTTGAAATAATCAAAAGCAATGGTGGCCCCACTCCTCTCCATATCTATCACTTTGCTCACATTCTCTTCCTCCATCAAACCCTCCATTGAAGCCTCCAGTGCAGTTTTATGGTGGTCCAGTACTATAACCCTGCAAAAGACCCCACACCCAGAGAAATTCATTAAAGCTACACAAATAACATCATATTAATTTTTTTTTTTAAAAAAAAAGGAAAAAATGTTTAAAGTGACCTGGAGACTTTGGAGGATATTGTTTGAACAAAACCAGGGGGACCCACATAGTCAAGAAGATAAAGGTGGTCGATTTCATGAAGAGGAAGCTTTTCTGGGGTGATGGGGCTGTAAACCGTGTTGGGGAAGAAGAGGGCGGGAAGAGAAGAGGCGGAGAAGTAGAGGTGGGCGGCAAGTGCCGCGAACGCGCCGTCTGGGCAAGGGTAGTGGTAGAGTACAGCCGCTTTCTTCTTCGTTGTCATGGTCGACTTCATCAAGTTGATGTTGGGGACATTGATTTTCCTGCACTTGCCTATGTTTGATACAATTTGGATTATTGTCATGTCCGAATTGATGGAGGACTGTTCTCTTTGAAATAAAATAACAATTTATTAAAAACAAAAATTGATCATCAAATTCAAATTGAATTGAATTGGAAATAATGTTATATTAGATTCAACACAATATAATTACATACAATTAAATAAGTTAATTAATCCGAAATTTAGCTAATTTGACATCAAATGCTATTTTAACATTATAAAAATCTGCGCTGGAGGAATAATTAATTTTATGAAATAATAGATGATTATTTAGAAAATTTAGTTTTATAATTATTGTGATGTCTAAAAGTGATGTTTAAGTGTTTTATAAATTTACTTATTATAATTTTGTTGGATAAAATAAATTTTTAAGATTTATCCGGTGTATAGAAATATATATAGTTTATTTTACAACTCTTTGTAAGTTTCTTTATTTGTTTAAGTTGTTATATTTTTTGAAACTTTCTTATGTTATTATATTGAAGTGTAATGAATCTATTTTGTATTATTTTTTTTAAAGCAAATTAAGTGGCATTCTTTGATTTGTAATTAATGCCTTTAGTGTTGTCAGTTGTTATTACATTATATAAATATAATACGATATAATAAAATTAAAGAATCTTAGAAAAAAATAAAATTAAAGAACATAAAATTATAAATTTAAAAGTAAGTGAATCAAACATTAAAATAAATCTAAAAATATAATAGAAATAATAATACATATTATAGAGTAAATTGTTAGTGTCGATTATATGTTAATTCCTCGTATAAAATACAACCAACGCTTTTTGATTTTTGGTTTTTTATGTGGAATCCGCATTGTTAAAGTATTTTGCTAAAGTTTGGTTCTTGGGGATATGATACCGATCAGTTTGTTGCTCCAATTATTATGGAGCAACAAATTAATTGTTGTGTAATACTTTTAAGTTTGACCCTAAATGTGAGATTAACTTATACTGTATTATGTCAAATTAATTTATATATTTTTAATACAATATGGTATATATCATTTATAAAATTAATTATTCATGTAATAAAATAATATTAAATAAGCTACCTTATATTATATCGTATGATTCACGTTTTTTATGATTGATTAGTTATGTCACGTGATATAATATATTATTTATATATATTTAACAATTGCTTCATTCAGACTAATGTCTATTATATCATATGATTTATATTTTTTTATGATAATAATTTATGTCACATGATTTATATCTTTTTTATGGTTAATTAATTATATCATATGATATAATATGTTAGATTGATTATTTATTTCATATGATATATTATGTTAGATGTATATATTACATCGAATGATTTCTTCATTTAGACTAATATACTGGAAATGATTTCTCCATCTACTATTAATATCTAATTAATTTCTCTTCCTTTGCCTAGCTCTCTTTCTAGACCATTGAAGTGGGTTTATGAAATGCTTTCAAGGCTTAAACCGCTTTTACTATAAGGTGAGAAGAGTAAATGTATTAAGATTGGATTCGACAAGCTATTATTGATGCCTCTCTCATGTACAAGGATGTACAAGGACAGAATAAAATTACAAGGTTTTATCAAGTGGATCAAACACAAAAAAAAAGAAAACATCATTTTAATTAAATAAAATGGATTGTTTGTCTTTTATATCAAGACTCATTTTTACTTCTAGTCTTCTGTAATTACACCAATAGGATTTCTGGGCTTTTTAGTCTTTACTGCAGATATGTTTTTGTGTTTTTCAATTTAAGAATATCAACATACCAAATTCATGTAAGTGAATTAAATTTGTGAACGAATTAATGTGAAATTTTTATTTATGACATTACACTGACACATACATTACATTTTTAAAACCCATTAGATAGAAAACTCACCGGCATCAAACAAAATATTTAAATACAAACAAAGAAAGTCTCAACCAGAGATTTCAATGGACTTGACATCGAGTTTCTTAATCTGCACTTCTCCATTTTCCATAGAAACCTTGATCTGATTCATTTTTACACTTTCTGGCAATCCAAACCTCCTCAAGAATTTGCCATTGCTACGCTCCATGCGGTGCCAAGTATCATTCTTGTCTTCCTTCTCCACATTCTTCTCCCCACTAATCTGAAGCACCTTATCGTCTTCAATTTTCACCTTCACTTTCTCTTTCTTTAGCCTAGGTAGATCAGCTTTGAACACATGAACTTCGAGAGTCTCTTTCTGTTGACATTTTTGACATTTAGATTTGGCCAACTCAAATTCTTAAGTCCAATATTATAATAGAAGCAAAACAAAGCAAAAAGCAAGAGAAGCAGAGAGGAAGAACAAGATTTTTATATGGTTCGGCCAATTAAATACCTACGTTCATGGCTGGCTCCTTTGATTATTTTTTAGCAGAATAGCAGTATGTTATTAATGGTATCCTCCTCTTTTACAATGAGTTATAGCTTCTATTTATAAAGATAGATATACTATAGTTTGTGTACAATACAAATAGAAAATAATTATATTTTCATAACAGTGTTCGTGATTTCAAGGATTTGATCTTATCTTCAAGATTCGGTAGTTGAGTGCTCCTTAAATTGCGTTGCTATCATTTTGGTAAGACTCAACGTGTACGTCACACCATGAGCTGAATCTTGTTTTAGCTGGAGCTAGGTGCTCAACAGCTCTGACACTGACTAAACAGCGACCTAAAAGAGAGGGCTCCTCTATGTGAGTTGAGCATTTGACACACTAGAGGCTCGTATCTGCGAGCTGTATGTCGTATGATCTGAGGGTGAGCTTCTGTGAACTGGTTACCGGTAAGTTAGGTCTTTATTCCTGGGTCGGCCTGTTGGATCAGTCTTGTACTTTTACCAGCTTATTTATGTAGTCCCAAATTCACCCACAACACCTTTCAATCCACACGGGTGTTGAAGCGAGCAGAGGTTTCTCAAGGCAAATGAAAATCCTTGAATGGATCCCAAACGTCGAAAAAGAAAGGATCGAAGAGACTGTTGTTGCATCAGTTTTCGAAGAAACTTTGAATCATAACCGTGTTTGTTTCCCTGAAACTGAAAATGCTGAGATTTAATGGATGCTTTTTTGGTAGAATTAGTTACTGAGAATTTGATGCTTTTCAGTGGATCGATTTGATTGAACGAGAGAAGCGTTGTGCATTTATAAGAAGCATTGGAGAGTTGTGGTATTTTCGCACGCATTCGGGTCGGTTTGGTTGCTCTTGAAGTCTCTAGTAGATTCTGAAAAATATGTTGCACAGTGGACTAGCTAGAAGGTTCTGAACTCGCTTTGTTATGGGCTTTGAAGCCCATCCCTCTCTCATAAAATATGACCGACACCCAAGTGTAAATGGACCCATGTTAATTTATTACCAATTTCAGTCCGATCTAGCGTTGTAATTTAAATAGAATAATAAAACACACACTAAAGACCTTACTACTTTATTTTTTGAAACTAAAAACCCTGCTTCTTGATCTTGCATACTTACAGGATTTAGTTAATATACGGATGGAAGACATGTAAAGGCAGTAATACAGTGCATTATTTATTGTCAAAAAATTCTTGTATTATTGCAATAAGCCAATAACATGACTTTGAACTTAAAGCCAGTAGATATAAATTTCTGATAATGCCATTGGACTTGCATGGTGAAGTGAAATGAAACATGATATGCACTTCTTTACTGAGAGCTCATTTCAAGTGAATGTATTTTTGTTGACATTGAATGGGTTATATGTAATCTTAAATCAATCACTAATAACACATCTCATATCTTGCACTTATGTAGTCAAGAAATATCTATATGATAGACGTAGATAACTACTTTAATTAAACTTAAATTAGTGAGAATTAACAAAAACTATTGCTATGAAATCATGAAAATAATAAAAAAAATAAATAGCACCATTTGACTTGTTCCTTATGAGACTATTACCTACTTTTAGTCTTATTAACAATTTGGCATGTATGCATATATCTTTTTTTATCATTATCAAGAACTTACCAAAATTCACTTTTTTTTCGAGGACTCATTAAAACTCAAATGAAAATTCACTTTAAAGATGTCTAACATTTGTCGGCCCACCCAAACCCTTTTGAAATTTTGGTAGCATACCTTATGCCCGTCCCGTGCTTTAAAGCAATCACTCTTTTCCACCCCAACTTACCCCTATCCCAATCCATTTAACTCTATTCAATTACTGTCCAATCACAGAATTAATATTTAAAAATAAATGAAATTAATTCCTATCATAAGAAGGCGGACCCATTCCCATTAATTTAATCTTGAAAAAATTAATCGACAAATTTTCCAATGAAAAGAAAGTGCAATCGAACAACATAGCAATTTCTGATTTTACAACAGAACAACAGATCCTTCTACATCACATAGCAATATAGCAGTCTTCACTTTCCTTTTGTAACTCATACTATTTAAGACATTACACTGACATACATATTACTTCTTTAAAATTACGACTCATTGTTATCCATCTACTGATCTACTTACATCACACAAAATATTTAAATACAAACAGAGAAAATCTCAACCAGAGATTTTAATGGACTTGACATCAGATTTCTTGATCTCCACTTTAGGAACAGTGACAGTGAGAACTCCATTTTCCATAGAAGCTTTGATCTGATCCATTTTCACGTTTTCAGACAACCTAAACCTCCTCGAAAACTTTCCGCCGCTACGCTACACGCGATGCCACGTATCATTCTTATCTTCCTTCTCCACATTCCTCTCTCCGCTAATCTGAAGCACCCTATCGTCTTCTATCTCAACTTTAACTTCCTCTTTCTTCAGCCCAGGAAGATCAGCCTTGAACACATGACCTTCCGGAGTCTCCTTCCAGTCCACGCGAGTGTTGACAAGAGCAGACGTTTCTTGAGGAAAACCAAAATCCTTGAACGGATCCCAAATGTCGAAAGAGAAAGGATCGAAGAGGCTGGAGTTGCGTCGGTTTCCGAAAAAGCTTGGAATCATCGCCATGGTTGTTTCTCTGAAACTGTAAATGTTGATGTTTAATCTTTAACGGAAGAGCTTATGGCTGAATTGATTGCAGCGTAATTTGTGTTCTTTCACCGGATGGTTTTGACCGGAAGAAGTGTTGGGTATTTATAAGGAGTGTTGGAGAATTCTGGTATGTTCGCTTCCATTCGTTTAGGTGACCGGTAATTGGTTGTTCTGGAACCCTCTTGCAAATTCTCGAAATGTTTTGGGCTTGCTAGAAGCTTCTCTGGGCTCTCTTTGTTATGGGCTTTTAAGTCTCATTTGTCGTAGGAAACAAATCAAGCGTAATTTTAATGAACCCATCTAATTTTTTATAAAAATATTATTAAGAGATAATTGTCAATTTAGAAAATCACTTTTCTTTTAAAAATTAAATTTCAAGATTAAAGCATACTCCCAAAACTTAAAATCTTAAATGCACGATGAGATGTTTTAAATATTTTTTAAGAAATATGTTTAATACATAAATTCAAACTAGAGGTGATTTTTTTTCTTTTAATTTAATATATTAAAAAAAAATTCTTTAAGATAGAATGAAAAATTCAGATTAATCGTTTCTTAGAATTTTAAGTTTGACTGTAAATGTGAGATTAACTGATACTGTATTATGTCAAATTAATTTATATATTTTTAATACAATATGGTATATATCATTTATAATATTAATTATTCATGTAATAAAATAATATTAAATAAAACCACCTTATATTATATCATATGATTTATATCTTTTTTATGATAATTATTTATGTCACATGATTTATATCTTTATTACGATAATATCACATGATATAATATGTTAGATTGATTATTTATTTCATATGATATAATATGTTAGATGTATATATTACATCGAATGATTTCTTCATTTAGACTAATATACTGGAAATGATTTCTCCATCTACTATTAATATCTAATTAATTTCTCTTCCTTTGCCGAGCTCTCTTTCTAGACCATTGAAGTGGGTTTATGAAATGCTTTCAAGGCTTAAACCGCTTTTACTATAAGGTGAGAAGAGTAAATGTATAAAGATTGGATTCGACAAGCTATTATTAATGCCTCTCTCATGTACAAGGATGTACGTACAAGGACAGAATAAAATTACAAGGTTTATCAAGTGGATCAAACACAAAAAAGCATCATTTTAATTAAATAAAATGGATTGTTTGTCTTTTATATCAAGAGTCTTTTTTACTTCTAGTCTTCTGTAATTATACCGATAGGATTTCTGTGCTTTTTAGTCTTTACTGCAGATATGTTTTTGTGTTTTTCAATTTAAGAATATCAACATACCAAATTCATGTAAGTGAATTAAATTTGTGCATGAATTAATGTGAAATTTTTATTTACGACATTACACTGACAGATACATTACATTTTTAAAACCCATTAGATAGAAAACTCACCAGCATCAAACAAAATATTTAAATACAAACAAAGAAAGTCTCAACCAGAGATTTCGATAGACTTGACATCGGGTTTCTTAATCTGCACTTTAGGAATAGTGATAGTAAGAACTCTGTTTTCCATAGAAGCCTTGATCTGATTTATTTTTAAACTTTTTGGCAATCTGAACCTCCTCAAGAATTTGCCATTGCTATGCTTCATACGGTGCCACGTATCATTTTGTCTTCCTTCTCCACATTTTTCTCCCCGCTAATCTGAAGCACCTTATTGTCTTCAATTTTCACCTTTACTTCCTCTTTTTTAAGCCCAGGTAGATCAGTTTTGAACACGTGGACTTCGAGAGTCTCCTTTTGTTGACATTTAGATTTGGTCAACTCAAATTCTTGAGCCCAATCCTGTAATGGAAGCAAAAAGCAAGAGAAGCAGAGACAAAGAACAAGATTTTTACGTGGTTCGACCAATGAAGTGTCTACGTCCCCGGCTGTCTCCTCTGATTATTTTTGGATAGAGTAGCAGTATGTTATTAATTGTGTCCTTTTTTTTTTACAATGAGTTATAGCCTCTATTTATAGAGATAGTGGTGCTATAGTTTATATACAATACAAATAGGAAATAATTATATTTCTATAATAGTATCCGTGATTTTAGGGATTTGATCTTATCTTCCAGATTCGGTAGTTAAGTGCTTTTTAAATTGCATTGCTACCATTTTAGTAAGACTTAGCGTGTACGCCACTCCATGAGCTGAATCTTGTTCTAGTTGGAGTTAGGTGTTGAGCAGCTCTGACCCTGACTAAGCAACGACTTGAAAGAGAGAGCTCCTCCATACGAGCTAAGGTCATATTTGTGCAAGCTGAGTATTTGATATACTCGAGATTCGTATTTGCGAGCTGCATGTCTTATGATCTGAGGGTGAGCTTCAGTGAACTGGTTGCCGATAAGTTAGACCTCTATTTCTTGGGTCAGCTTATTGGATCAGTCTTAAACTTTTACCAGCCTATTTATGTAATCCCAAATTCACCCACATCACTTTTCAATCCACACGGGTGTTGAAGAGAGCAGAGGTTTCTCAAGGCAAACGGAAATCCTTGAATGGATCCTAAACGTCGAAAGAGAAAGGATCGAAGATACTTGTTGCATCGATTTTCGAAGAAGCTTAGAATCATGACCATGTTTATTTCCCTGAAATTGAAAATGTTGAGATTTAATGGATGTTTTTTTGGTAGAATTAGTTACTGAGAATTTAATGCTTTTCAGTAGATCGATTTGATTGAACGAGAGAAGCGTTGTGCATTTATAAGAAGCATTGGAGATTTGTGGTATTTTCGCACACATTCGGCTCGGTTTGGTTGCTCTTGAAGTCTTTAGTAGATTCTGAAAAATATGGTACGCAGTGGGCTAGTTAGAAGGTTCTGAACTCGCTATGTTATGAGCTTTGAAGCCCATCCCTCTCTCATAAAATAGGGTTTTATTGAAAACTAACATATTTTTAATAACTCATTTGAAATAACCTTTATTTTTTAAATCTCAACCTCAAGGTAGAGAATCTCAACCTTTAGATTCGGAATCACAACTTTCAGGTTGTGAATCATAACATTAATTTAAATCATCTTAACCTTACAGTTAAGATTTTTTCTTCATAAAAAAATAAATGTTATTTTCAAGGTTGACCTTTACAAATGGATCTTTTTTATAATTATTTCCATAAAACATGACCCACACCCAAGTGTAATTGGCCCATGTTAATTTATTACCAGCTTCAGTCTGATCTAGCGCTGTAATTTAAATAGAATAATAAAACACACACTAAAGGCCTTACTATTTTATTTTATTTTTTGAAACTAAAAACCCTGCTTCTTGATCTTGTATACTTACAGGATTTAGTTAATATACGGATGCAAGACATGTAAAGGCAGTAATACAGTGCATTATTTATTGTCAAAAAATTCTTGTATTATTGCAATTAGCCAATGACATGACCTTGAACTTAAAGCCAGTAGATATAAATTTCTGATAATGCCATTGGACTTGCATGGTGAAGTGAAATGAAACATAATACGCACTTCTTCACTGAGAACTCATTTCAAGTGAAGATACTTTTGTTGACATTGAATGGGTTATATGTAATCTTAAAATCAATCACTAATTACACATCTCATTTCTTGCACTTATGTAGTCAAGAAATATCTATATGATAGACTTAGATAGCTACTTTAATTAAACTTAAATTAGTGAAAATTAACAAAAACTACTGCTATGAAATCATGAAAATAATAAAAAAATAAATAGCACCATTTGACCTGTTCCTTATGAGACTATTGCCTACTTTTAGTCTTATTAAGAATTTGGCATCTACGTATATGTCTTTTTTTATCATTATCAAGACCCTACGAAAATTCACTTTTTTTTCGAGGACTCATTAATACTCAAATGAAAAATCGCTTTAAAGATGGCAACATTTGTCGGCCCACCCAAACCCTTTTGAAATTTTGGTAGCATACCTTACGCCCGTCCCGTGCCTTAAAGCAATCACTCTTTTCCACCCCAACTTACCCCTGTCACAATCCATTTAACTCTATTCAATTACTGACCAATCACAGAATTAATATTTAAAATAAAATTCCTATCATAAGAGGACGTACCCATTCCCATTAATTTAATCTTGAAAAAATTAATCGACAAATTTTCCAATGAAAAGAAAGTGCAATTGAACAATATAGCAAGTTCTGATTTTACAATAGAACAACAGATCCTTCTACATCATATAGCAATGTAACAGTCTTCACTTTCCTTTTGTAACTCATGCTATTTAAGACATTACACTGACATACATATTACTTCTTTAAAATTACGACTCATTGTTGTCCATCTACTGATCTACTTACATCACACAAAATATTTAAATACAAACAGAGAAAATCTCAACCAGAGATTTCAATGGACTTGACATCAGATTTCTTGATCTCCACTTTAGGAACAGTGACAGTGAGAACTCCATTTTCCATAGAAGCTTTGATCTGATCCATTTTCACATTTTCAGGCAACCTAAACCTCCTCGAAAACTTTCCGCCGCTACGCTCCACGCGATGCCACGTATCATTCTTATCTTCCTTCTCCACATTCCTCTCTCCGCTAATCTGAAGCATCCTATCGTCTTCTATCTCAACTTTAACTTCCTCTTTCTTCAGCCCAGGAAGATCAGCCTTGAACACATGACCTTCCGGAGTCTCCTTCCAGTCCACGCGAGTGTTGACAAGAGCAGACGTTTCTTGAGGAAAACCAAAATCCTTGAACGGATCCCAAATGTCGAAAGAGAAAGGATCGGAGAGGCTGGAGTTGCGTCGGTTTCCGAAAAAGCTTGGAATCATCGCCATGGTTGTTTCTCTGAAACTGTAAATGTTGATGTTTAATCTTCAACGGAAGAGTTTATGGCTGAATTGATTGCAGCGTAATTTGTATTCTTTCACCGGATGGTTTTGAGCGGAAGAAGTGTTGGGTATTTATAAGGAGCGTTGGAGAACTCTGGTCTGTTCGCTTCCATTCGTTTAGGTGACCAGTAATTGGTTGTTCTGGAACTCTCTTGCAGATTCTCGAAATGTTTTGGGCTTGCTAGAAGCTTCTCTGGGCTTTCTTTGTTATGGGCTTTTAAGTCTCATTTGTCGTAGGAAACAAATCAAGCGTAATTTTAATGAACTTAGGGGTGGATGTTTTCGGGTTCAGGTTGAGTTGAGTTGGGTTGGGTTGAAAATCTTTCAATCAAATATGGGTTGGGTTAAAAATTTTTCAATCCAACCTAACCCAATAAATTCTTCAACCCAACCCAATAATAATCGGGTTGATTTATATTAAGTTGATTGGGTTTGATTTAATCCATTATGAAGGCATAAAAAGTTTACTTAGGGGAGTGTATTCAATTATGACTATAAAAAACTTTTATAGACTTTTTTTAGTGAATAACTTTTATATAATTTCATAAACTTTTAATGACTTCATAAATTCATGAAAAACTTTTAAAGATTTTTATAAATTCTTTTTAAAAAATTTTCATTAACTTGTATAGATTGTTATAGACTTCTAAAAAAAATAATATCAAAAACTTTCATAGACTTTCATAGATATTAATAAACTTTCACTAATTAATATAATATGTACTTTATAAGTTAGTAAAATTATATTCATCATGTTAAAATTATATTCATTTTGTCGATAATTGATTTAAAAATATGTCACATCAAATATAGTATAATCTATTTCAAAATAATAATAATAATAATAATATAGTCACCTCAACTACATAAACAAATAACCAAAATATCAAGTATTTCATTATTCAATTTATATCTTTTATGAAAAATAAAATCTTTAATATCCGTTATTGATAATAATCTCAACATTGTTCCACATATCAGCAGCTATAATAGTCTTCCTTCATTAGCATGTTTTCTTTTTTGTTCTTAAGTCTAAAAAAATTCATTGAAATCGTCGTCTACATTAACTAGTAATGATAATTACGATGAAGAAGATTCATAGATATTAATAAACTTTTATAGATTTTCATTTACTTCTAAAATAAAACTATATTCTTTTAATAAACTTGTACAAATTACATACTTTATAAGTTATATTTTTTATCTCAATAAAAATATTTTTCTTTTGATATAATGTAAATAAACAAGTGGAAAACAATTATCAAAACTAATGTTTTACAAAATTCAAGCCGATTAATTTTATGATATTTTACAAATATTAAAATTGATTATCCTACCCCAAATATTAGATAATCAAAAATAATATGCATAAAAATTGAAAAAAAAATATCACAAGTATAAATATAATTAAATAATTAAATTTAAAATTTTAATTTTCTTAATTAACGACTAACTAAAAAATCATCAAATAGTAATTTTTTTTTCTTCTTTTAATTGAAATAGAGGTTTTTCCTTTTATTTTGTAATATAAAAAATAAAGATTCCATAGATTAATTGCATCAATAAAGTAATGATTTTTTTTATTTGTACATTGTAAATTCTATTTTCATCATTTATACATAAGAAATACTAAACTGTTAGTTTACAATATAATTGTTAATAATAGTTATATTGTTTATTATAAGAATAATGAAATGATTTAGATCGATATTCATCTAAACATTTTTTTTTTTGTATTGTATTTATATAAATATAAATTATAATAATTTTTTTAATTTATTTTGCCAAGATCTAACTCTTCAATTTTGATTCAAACTTGAAATATTTAACAAAATAATAAATTGATATCCTTTGAAAAAGAAGGGGTTTAATAAGATTTAAAAAACTAAAAAACTAACAATCTGAACGTAAGAAGAAAAATATTAACCATTATAATTTACAATAAAATATGAGTGAAATATATATATGTGCGTGTGTTTGTGTATTTTTAAAATAAGTGAAATATTTTTATTTATGGGAGATTCAAATGTAAAAGTGATGGTGATGTTTGCTTCTATAATAAAAAACAAAAGTCTACAAAAGATTTTAAGGGGAGTGAAGGAGAATTTGTGAAACTTGATTATTATAAATTTAACATAAAAGTCTACAAAAGTCATTAAAATTTTAAACTTTATAAAAGTCATTGACATTTTGAATACCTCGTAACTTTTATAAACTCTTAAAAAGTTATGATTGAATACACCTTAACTTTTATAGACTTTGTAAAAATCTTTAAAAGTCTATATTGAATACCAGATGACTTTTGCAGGGTCTTTAAAAGTCTGTATTGAATACACCTAAACTTTTAAACTTTCTAAAAGTCATTAATAATTTAGATTGAATACACCCCCCTAGTAACTTTTATAGTTTTAGTAATTTGATTACAAATAAAATGAATATAAATAAATATTCAATGATTAAAATAAAAGATTTAATCCACCACATAGACTATTCTTGATCTTCATCTCTAGCAAATGTGCTTTTTAAAAAAAAAAAAAAACTTGGATTTAGGATTAGGGATGCGCATTTGTCGAGTCGGATTGGATTAAAAATTTTTCAACCCAATCCAACCTAATTTAATTTTGAACCCAACCTAACCCAATCCATCTCAATTTTTTTAAAGGTATAATCCAACCCAACCCAACTCGATAAAAAATTGGGTTGGTCGAGTTGGGTTAGAGATGCCCATCCCTAAATGAACCTATCTAATTGTTTTATAAAAATATTATTAAGAGGTAATTGTCAATTTAGAAAATCACCTTTCTTTTAAAAATTAAATTTCAAGATTAAAGCATACTCCCAAAACTTAAAATCTTAAATGCACGATGAGATGTTTTAAATATTTTTTAAGAAATATGTTTAATACATAAATTCAAACTAGAGGTGCTTTTTTTTTTCTTTTAATTGAATATATTAAAAAAAAAAAAATTCTTTAAGATAGAATGAAAAATTCAGATTAATCTTTTCTTAAAATTTTTTGTGTCTTTACAAATAATTGTATTTGTATGCTGTGCTAATTTCTTCTTAATTTGCCGAGTTTTTAAAATAATTAAATAAAAAAACAATTTATTTTCTGTTATGGGTATTTTTTGATTCCCCAAATGGGCCAGCAAAGGTCCATCCAAAGTGTGGCTCAAGTTACCAGGACCAAGTGGAAAGCACTATTCCTCAGCCCGCTAGGTTGGGCCTGCTAGATTGCTCCAGTACTCGACTACCAGATCGATCTCGTCAGGGTACTAGCAAAGCATGTCAGATCGCCTACACGGCGACGTCGAGGTCACAGACCGGTGATCGCACCATCGAGATCGCCAGGACGGCTCAAAGTCAAGATCGTCACGACGCATCTTCAGTTCGCTTTCTACCCAGATCGCCCAGTTTCAGTGCAAGACAGTGAAATGGCGTGTCTTGCACGATAAGTAAGGGTTTCTCACCTAATGACAGCTTAATTTCGGGAAATCTCACCAAACCAGCATGGGTTAGCAGTCGGCCCACGTTTTGCCAGAGTTGACCTGGCACAAGTCAGAAGCATTAAAGACTCTCCAGAAGCATTAATTACGACAAGATCAGTCCTTTTTGTCTGTTAGTTCCATCTGTAGCCTCTTCTCTTTTATAAATAGAGAGAGGCATTTATTGTATCCGGATCCAGAAATTTGAGAGTTAAGAGGGCTGTTACTCTGTCGAAACACAGAGAGAGTGAGCATTTAGTGAGGGAGACTGCCATTAATACCAGAAAAGTGGACGTAGGCCGTTCTCAAAAAGGGCTGAACCACTTCAAACATTGTGTTTTCTTTCTTCTTTCTTCATTCTTTCTCTTTGCCATTATTTGGTCTGTTTGTTGCAGGTCTCCTCATCTGTGCGGCATTGGGCTCAAGAATCAGGTTGGCTGGTTTACCACATCAACATTTTGGCGCTAGAAGGAGGGCCCAACTGCAAGTGGAGCTCTGTAATCACCATGGTAAGGGGAAGAACGACCAGAAATTCAGTAGACGAGCGAGCTGAAGAAGCCGAGCTGCGATACCAAGTCCAGATGGCTGATACCGGAGCAGGACCATCTCGTGGAGGACGGGACGCCGTGCATGACCTGGCTCGACGTCAGGAGAGGTTGGAGACTAATGTGGCGCAGATCTTGGATACGTTGAGAATAATGGCGCGAGGTCCTGATCAGAATGTTCCCAGGACGACTGTGATCCCACCGCCCGGAGCAGAGGTCGCAAGGGGGGTGCATATTCCAGAAGGATCCATCCATTCGTCGAACAGACGTCCTGAAGCCCGGAGTCAGCGAGCTCGAGAGAATGGGGATGTAGCCCGGCCTTCGGACTTGAGGGTAAGGATCAGCCAGGACGGCCATAGGCGGGTCGAGGTGAGTGATGGGCGTCCCCGGGGTTCAGTTCGCAGGGATGAAGACGAGCTGTATGGAGGCCGAGAGGACCTGCGTAGAGGAAATGAAAACTACGAGGTCGGCCAAGGACACAGGAGGCAAGATCAGCGGTCTGTCGTCGCGGGGAGCCAAAGAGGTGGGAGATCCCCCGTGAGGCAGCCCGGAGTTCGAGACCCTATTATTGAGCAGCTCCTGGAGCGAATGCAGCAGCTCGAAGCGCGACCTGGAGCTCAGGCGGCGGCAGAGCGAAGTGAAGACAGAAGCCCTCTCGCGGCGGAGATAGATCGAGAGCCGCTTCCTGCCAGGTTCAAACTCCCTGACATTTCGAAGTATAATGGGGATTCGGACCCATATGATCACCTGGACGCCTTCAACGTTCAGATGAACCTGCAGACTTCTAGTTCGCTGGTGAAGTGTCGTGTTTTCCCAGCGACGTTGGGAGAAATACCGCGAACTTGGTTCAGGAACCTTCCACCTCGCAGCATCAGCAGCTGGGAGGAGTGCCAGCAGAAGTTTCTGGATCAGTACAAGGCCTTGAAGAGACAGCTCGCGCCGGCCTGTCACCTCGCGACAATTTTCCAGCGTTCAGGGGAATCGCTGAAGGAGTACATCAGCCGATTTAGAAGCGAGGTCAACAATGTGGAAAGCTCGACTGAGGAGGGAATCTTGAGTACGATCTCATCGGGACTTCGGAAGGACGGCAAGCTCTACGAGAGCTTCTACAAGATGCCGGTGAAAAATCTGGGAGAATTCTATGAACGAGCTAATAGGGAGATCCGGTGGGAAGAATCTTTCAGCTCGAGAAAAGCCAATCACCCGAAGAATGAAGCAAGTGGATCCCATCAGGGCAAGAAAAGGGATCAGGTCGGTGGCGAAGATAGAAAGAACCGATCTAGCAATCGAGTGGCGAAGCGGGCTAAGAAAGAGTTCAGAAGAGATCGCTCCCCACCTCGAAGCCGCTTTCATCGTTATAGCACTTTATTCGATAGGCAAGACCAGATTTTTCAGACTGAGAAGCATAGAGTCAACTTCGGGAGGCCGAGCCCTACTGGTTTCCCGGGTAAGTTCAAAAATCCTCGTAAATATTGTGCTTATCATCAGGAGAACGGGCACAATACATCTGAATGCTGGGACCTTAAGGACGCCATAGAAGATTTGATAAGAAATGGCCGTCTGAAGGAGTACGTGGTGCAGCCCGCCCACGAGAAGCCCCAGAATCAGCGTCCTCGTCGAGATCACCAGCCCGCGCAGACGAGTCAGCAGGGCCAGGAGCAGGGGGTTGGTTTGACGGTGAAAACCATTTATACCATCCATGGCGGTCCCCACATCGCCGGATCCTCTAGTAAGTCTCATGAAAGATATGTGCGAGAGGCAAATCATGTCCATCTTACAGGGCGGGGTGATCAGGAAGGGCCAGCGAAGAAAGCCAGAATGACTTCGGAGGACATCGTTTTTACAAAGGAGGACGAAAGCAAGGTGAAATTTCCCCATAATGACGCCCTTGTTATCAGTGCGAAGATCAGCAATGCCGAGGTCCTGAGGATTATGATCGATACAGGCAGCTCGGTCAACGTTATGTACAAGGACTGTTATGATCAGCTCGGGTTAGGAGCTAATCAGCTGAAGCCGTCTCCAGAGCCTCTCTACGGCTTCACTGGGGACGCCGTCATCCAGATAGGTCAAGTAAGACTTCCGCTTTCAATAGGAGATCCAGCTCGCCAGGCAACTACCCTAGCGGACTTCCTCGTCGTCAATGGGGCATTTGCTTATAATGTGGTTTTGGGGAGGCCCGCGATGAACGATCTGGATATGGTCGTGTCAACCAAAGCTCTCACAATCAAATTCCCAACGGCCAGCGGAGTGGGGGTAATCCGAGGTGAGCAATATGCAGCAAAGCGCTGTTATGTGAAGGCTATGAAGATCGGGGTGACGTATAAGTGAGTGGATTTGGTAGCTGGAGGAAAGCCAAGTGAAGTCAGCAAAGAAGGCTTTGATCACGATCTTGATCCTCGCGAGGTAGATGAGTATTTGACATCGGGTCCGGTTGACGAGCTTGAATCTATCCAGGTCAGTAAGGAAGATCCGCAAAGATGTCTTAGTGTGGGACGGAGTCTTACTCCCGATGTGAAAAGTCAACTCGTGGAGTTCCTCAAGGAGAATGTGGATGTCTTCGCGTGGAATCATGAGGATATGGTGGGGATTGATCCAGAGGTCATGTCGCACAGGTTGAATGTTGATCCTCGTTGCAGACCACTTCGTCAGAAGCGGAGGCCGTTGAACAAGGAACGATCTGATGCCATCAAAGAAGAGGTTGACAAGCTGCTCACCAATAATTTCATCAGACCGGTCCAATATCCGCTTTGGCTCGCCAATCCTGTGCTCGTCAAGAAGAAGAATGGGAAGTGAAGGACGTGCATTGACTTTACCGATCTCAATAAGGCATGCCCGAAGGACAGTTTTCCTATTCCTAGAATCGATCAGCTGGTGGACGCGACTGCTGGTCATCAGTTGCTGAGTTTCATGGATGCGTACTCCGGATACAACCAGATCCCCATGAGCCCGCGAGATGAAGAGCATACCTCGTTTATTACAGATAGAGGTCTTTATTGCTATAAGGTAATGCCCTTCGGCCTTAAGAACGCTGGAGCGACCTATCAAAGGCTGGTCAATAAGATGTTTGAGAAGCAGATCGGCGGGACAATGGAGGTGTATGTAGACGATATGTTGGTCAAATCGAAGCGGGCCGAGTCCCATGTTAACGATCTGGCAGAAACATTTCAGATCCTCAGGAGCTATCAGATGAAGCTCAATCCGCTGAAGTGCGCGTTCGGAGTGGCGTCTGGGAAGTTTCTGGGTTTCATGGTGAATGAAAGGGGGATCGAGGCCAATCCTGAGAAGATTCAGGCCTTAATCAGTATGAGGTCGCCAAGGAAGGTCAGGGAAGTTCAAAGTCTCACAGGTCAGGTCGCGGCGCTAAGCAAGTTCATCTCTAAAGTGACTGACAAGTGCATCCCATTCTTCGACGTGTTGAAAAGGGTAAAAGACTTCGAATGGACGGGGCAGTACGAGCAGGCCTTCCAGTAGCTGAAAGAGTATATGGGCCGGGCTCCACTATTATCAAAACCTGTAGAAGGGGAGAAGCTCATCCTTTATTTGGGGGTATCAGATAGCGCCCTTAGCGCGGCCTTGGTGCAAGAAGAAGACAGGACGCAGCTCCCCGTGTATTATGTCAGCAAGAGGCTTTCAGATGCAGAGACCAGGTATTCCCAGATAGAGAAGCTCGCTGACTGTTTGGTGACTGCATCCAGAAAGCTCCGACCTTATTTCCATGCTCATAAGATCGAGGTCCCAACTCGGTATCCCCTGAAGCAGATTTTCCAGACCTCGGATACTTCAGGTCGCCTATTAAAGTGGGCAGTCGAGCTGGCCCAGTTTGACATCGAGTACGTTCCCAGACCGTCCATCAAAGCCCAAACCTTGGCAGATTTTATCGCAGAATTTGCGGAAGCTCCTGAGGGAGAAGCTGGACCGTCGGAAAAGCCGATGTGGGAGTTATATGTTGACGGATCATCAAACGAGCGTAAAGCGGGGGCAGGTATCCTGCTTATCAGTCCGGAAGGGGACAAGATCTTCTATTCTCTGAAATTCGGATTCAAGGCAACCAATAACGAGGCTGAGTACGAAGCGCTTATAGCGGGGTTAAAGCTCGCTAGGGAGATGCGAGCTGATCAGGTGAGAATATTCAGTGACTCTCAGCTCGTTGTATTCCAGGTAAAAGGTGAGTACCGGACTCGGACATCGAATACAGCCGCGTATCTTGAGAAGGTGCAAGAATTGCTCAGGGCATTTCAGAGGTACGAAGTAAACCAGATACCGCGAGCTCAGAATGCACATGCTGATGCCCTAGCTCGCCTAGCCACTACTCAGATAGCAGAAGATTTGAAGCCCGTGCCTGTTGAGCTCCTACCAATTCCAAGCATTCAAAAGGGGGAGGCAATGATGGCCTTGGTGGTGGCAGAGGACTCATGGATGAGGCCGTTAGTTGATTATCTGCAGAACGGGGTCCTTCCCGAAGACAAGAATGAAGCTCGCCAATTGAAGGCGATCTGCGCGCTATTGCATCTATGACGATCTGTTGTATAAAAAGGGTTTTTCAGCTCCTCTTTTGCGATGTATAGATGGGACGGACTGCGAGAAAGTGTTGAGCGACATGCATTCAGGGCATTGCGAAAATCACTCCGGAGGACTCGCTCTAGCTCAGAGGGCGTTAAGGTAGGGTTTCTACTGGCCTATAATGAAGAAGGACGTTATCGCCTTGGTGAGGAAGTGTAACAAGTGTCAGAGGTTCGCAAAGGTGCCTCGAGCTCCTCCGGCGCTCCTGCAGCAGATGGTAAGTCCGTGGCCCTTCGCGATCTGGGGAATGGACTTGATCGGGCCCCTACCGACGGCCCGTGGAAATTGCAAGCACGCCGTGGTTGCGGTTGACTACTTCACGAAGTGGGCAGAAGCAAAAGAGTTAGCTGACATCTCGACGACAAAGATCATCAAGTTCATGTGGAGTAACATCATCAGCAGGTTTGGAGTTCCGCAGCAGGTAATAATGGACAACGGGACTCAGTTCAGCAGTGAGCAGTTCATCGACTTTTGTGACGAGCTCGGGATCACAAAGAGCTTCTCAGCAGTAGATCATCCTCAAGCTAATGGTCAGGTCGAAGCCGTGAACAAGATTATAAAGCAGACCCTGAAGACGAAGTTGGAAGCAAGAAAAGGAGCATGGGTAGACAAACTCCCGAAAGTGTTGTGGGCCTACCGGACTACAGCCCGCAGTACGACTCAGGAGACGCCTTTCTCAATGGTGTATGGATGCGAGGCTGTGATACCGGCAGAATTCGAGGTTACAACGCATCGGAGAGCGACCTTCAACAACGAAGACAATCAGCAATTGCTTACCTGCAGCCTTGACCTCGTGGACGAATTGCGAGCTGAAGCTCAGTTGAGGTTGGCAGTTTATCAACAGCGGGTCACCAGATACTACAACAAGAAAGTCCGAGTTCACCACTACAACGTCGGGGACCTCGTGCTAAGACTCATTCTGCCCGCAGCACGGAACTCGAGCGAAGGCACTTTAGGACCAAGCTGGGAAGGTCCCTACATCGTTCAGAAGGATCTGGGAAACAGGGCCTATCACTTAAGCAACATGGATGGAACAGAAGTCCCAAGAGCATGGAATGCCGAGAAGCTTAGACCATACTTCGTGTAAAATATTCAGGTCAAAACTATCCACTTCAAATGTAACTTTGTAACATTTTATGTATATATGTGAATATATTCAAGCAGATTTGCATCGCTTCTCAAGAATGTTCTGTCTCCATTCTACTGCATCAACCAGTCTTGGACGGAGGCGCCGCGCCCTGTGAGCTCGCAACGCTCTGACGGGCCGACGGCCTCATGTGGACTTAAAATTATTCAAGTCTTGGACGGAGGCGCCGCGCCCTGTGAGCTCGCAACGCTCTGGACGGGCCGACGTCCTCCTGTGGACTTAAAATTATTCAACAGTCTTGGACGGAGGCGTCGCGCCCTGTGAGCTTGCAACGCTCTGGACGGGCCGACGTCCTCCTGTGGATTTAAAATTATTCAACAGTCTTGGACGGAGACGCCGCGCCCTGTGAGCTCGCAACGCTCTGGACGGGCCGACGTCCTTCTGTGGACTTAAAATTATTCAAGTTTTGGACGGAGGCGCCGCGCCCTGTGAGCTCGCAACGCTCTGGACGGGCCGACGTCCTCCTGTGGACTTAAAATTATTCAAGTTTTGGACGGAGGCGCCGCGCCCTGTGAGCTCGCAACGCTCTGGACGGGCCGACGTCCTCCTGTGGACTTAAAATTATTCAACAGTCTTGGACGGAGACGCCGCGCCCTATGAGCTCCCAACGCTCTGGACGGGCCGACGTCCTCCTGTGGACTTAAAATTATTCAAGTTTTGGACGGAGACGCCGCGCCCTGTGAGCTCCCAACGCTCTGGAAGGGCCGACGTCCTCCTGTGGACTTAAAATTATTCAACAGTCTTGGACGGAGGCGCCGCGCCCTGTGAGCTCGCAACGCTCTGGACGGGCCGACGTCCTCCTGTGGACTTAAAATTATTCAACAGTCTTGGACGGAGACGCCGCGCCCTGTGAGCTCCCAACGCTCTGGACGGGCCGACGTCCTCCTGTGGACTTAAAATTATTCAACAGTCTTGGACGGAGACGCCGCGCCCTGTGAGCTCGCAACGCTCTGGACGGGCCGACGTCCTTCTGTGGACTTAAAATTATTCAAGTCTTGGACGGAGGCGCCGCGCCCTGTGAGCTCGCAACGCTCTGGACGGGCCGACGTCCTCCTGTGGACTTAAAATTATTCAACATTCTTGGACGGAGGCGCCGCGCCCTGTGAGCTCGCAACGCTCTGGACGGGCCGACGTCCTCCTGTGGACTTATTAGGCACGTCGTGACGACGTCACCAGCACGTTCAAGATAACAACTTACCTTCGCAATCATTATTTACGTCGTTCGATAAAGCATCACGCAGACCAAAGCGAAATGAAATAAAGCATATATTAAAGTCAAAAAGTTATTATTACAAATAAAGACCTCAAAAGAGGTAAGTTCAAAATACAAAAATAAACTATTGCAAAAAGGGATTAAAGTTGCGAGCTGGAGGGGTCTTGAGGGTCCTGGGGGGTCGAGCTGGTGGTCACTTGGTCATCAGCGGCTTCTGGAGGGGCGATCTCAGCAAGCCTCAAGGAAGTTCCTTGTGGTTGGCCCGAGCGTCCTCAGCATAAAACTCGACGTCCTTCACAGCATCGTCTCCAAAGATGGAATAATCTATCTTAGGATGATACATCCACAGGGTGTACATGATGCCTTGCTCTGTCTCCACCCTGACCTCTTCGGCCCGAGCTTCTGCAGCAGCCAGCGCCTCCTTGAGCTTGGTCATTTCCTCAGCCAGCCCAGCATACTTTTTCTCTGCGGCCTTAAGCTCGATCTCGCGATCAACCACCAGAGTTTTGGCCGTCTCTAGCTGAGAATTGAGGCTGTTATTAACCAGTTCCATCCTGCTTTTTTCCTCAGCCCGAAGGGTATCGGACTGGAGACGAGCGGCCTCAGCCTCGGCCAATTGCCCCCTGAAAGATCTCGCGTTCGCTTTTCGCCACCGCGAGCTCGATGTCACGTTCCGACAGAGTAGCCTAGAGCTCTTTCTTTGCGGCCTTGAGCTCCTTCTCCTCTTGCTCCCTCTTCGTTTCGCTGTCCAGCACTTTCGCCATCGCCATCGCGCTCTGCGACATCAAAAAGCATTAAAGAGAAAGAGATCGGAAAGAAATAAAAAGAAATGGGAAAGGAAATCTACCTTGGCAGCTTCACGAATTGCCCAGGAGACCAGGTTCGCCCCTTGGCTGTTCGGGCCGTCCAGAAACTTGGCCGTATTTCCCAAAAGGCTGGGAACTTGTTCGACCACGCGGTGAAGGTAGGATAGCCCGGGAACGACGTCGGCAGGCCCTTGCGGGGTGTCCTGGGAAGGAGGCTCCTGTGGTGAGGAAGCGACCTGTTTCCCTATCTCCAGCTCGGTCCTCTTAGAAAGAGCTTGCGGGAACGCCGTGATCCTTCCTCTTCGTCCCCTGTTCGGTCGCGACCTGCTTACCCTTGTCCGCTGCAGCAGTTTCTTTGACCGGAGGAGCCCTCTGCGAAATAGGCCGAACGGCCTGGGGGGCTGGGGATTCGGCCGTGCTCGCGGCCCGTTGCCCCTTTGAGGCCGAGGAATCCGGAGTGGATGACGGCGTCACGGTCTGACCCCCGGTCTGGCGAACTCTCTTCCTTGGGGGCGGAATTATCTGTATTGGTGCCATCACCTCTTCAACGCTTTCCGAGCTCGAGCTTGTTTCGGTGACTTCGTAAAAAACGGAACTTACAGGTCGAGTTTGCCGAGACCCGATATGCTTAGAATGGATCAGTCTCTCCGTAGGCTCGGGGGCAAGTAGGTACTGCCGAAGAAGTTCGTTCGTTAGCTTAACGTCGTCCTCGTCAGACCTATGAGCTCCGAGGATCTCGAGGTCGACTGTTTCGCCCTGAGTCAAACCAAGAAACGGTGCGTTGAGATCTGCAAAAGAAAGAAGATGGTTAGTTCATCCGAGATCGCCGTTCAAAAGCTGGAAAGCAGCTTGAAGAACGCCCTACCTGGTTCAGCTCGAAAGCTGAAGTTCGCAAGATTTAATAACGTAGGGCAGGATACGTAAAACCAGTTCGTTTTATAGCGGCCTACGTTGGATTTGCCCTTGGCCTCGCCCTTCGGCAAGACTTCCCTATAAATGGCCGTCGGGCGAGGAGAGCTATAGTAAAAATCGTCCCGAGGCTGTCCCCTGCTGTTAGATTTAAAGGTATATAAATACCTTATAATTCCCGAAGTCAGAAAAGGGAGACCGTACTTCCTAAAGAAGATCGCCAAGGAAGACAGCTGGGTGTACGAGTTCGGGGTTAATTGCCCTGGAGCGAGCCTCAGATCGTTCAAGAGCTCGATCAGGTAGGGCAGAACCGGAAATCGCAGTCCGGCCTCCAAGTGCTGGATGCTGATGGCCACAAAACCCTTGGGGGGTGTGGCCGCATGATCCGTGGGAGCGGGCTCCATCATACGACAGCCCCGGGGAAAGTGGTACTGTATCCCTAGGCCGGAGAGGTCCTCACGTGTCAGTCGAGAGGGGTAGAATTTGAACATCTGGCGACCTCGCCTAGCCTCTACGGGGTCAAGGTCCCTGGCCTCTGAAGGTTGGTCCCCTTCGGAGCTCTCCCGAGCTGAAAATTCCTCAGCAACCTCTTCGCTGTGTAAGGACGCTTGAGGGACTTCCCTCACTTGATCCTCCGAGCTGGAGGAATCGTCCTCTCCTACGATGTGCAGTGGGCGTGTACGACCTGAAGACATCTACAAACAAAAAGGAGCAGTTAGGCCGCGGAATGCGGACCGTTCCTATCGAACTAAAGCTCCTAGTTTGCTATCTAGCTACTTCCTAACAGGTCGCAGACGCCGCATAAGATTATTAGCGACCTCAAGATCGTGTTCTACTTCCTATGCGCGACCTCAAGATCGCTCCATCTCTTACAAACAGCAAATCCTACAGACTACAGCAACCTAACGGATCAAACTAGGGGAATACGAAAAGACGCAGACATTCAAACACAAGCACAAGAGCAGAATGCCAGAAAACCAAGCAACAGACAAATCATCACCAGAAAAATAAAAACAAAGTGCTAGAAGAAGAAGAGTTAACAGAGATAATGCACTCACCGGTGACCGGAAAGTAGAAACGTCGTCTGAACGATGGACGCCGGAGAATCAAAGACTGAAGACTGATGGCAGACGGAAGCGGAGAAGACGAAGATGAAACCTGAAGCGTGAAAATGACAAGCAAAAAGAAAAAAGAACAGACTGGTCTCCCTTATATAGTCAGTCCCGAGGTCATATCCCCGACCGTTGGATCTGAGGTCCAACCGCCTCAGATCCAACGGTGCAGCGCGATCTCAGGTACGTGACCCGAAGAGACGCCATCAGACGAAGAGACGTGCATTAAATGCCCGTGGCAGAAGCCGAACCGCCTCAGGGGGTGTTGCCACGTGTCCATGAAAAAGGAGGGAAAAGTTTATCTTTTCAATTTCTCAGATCGGTGAAAGGTTTTTAGTCCGCCTCAGATATCAGTACGCTGATTGAAATTCTCAGTTCGCTGGGTAATTCTTCAGTTCGGATAAGTCTTCAGATCAACATTCAGACCGTTGGAGCCTCTCAGAGCAGCATGAAGATTTTAGTTCGCTCCAGAAGTCAGATCGCCGTGTAAAGTCTCAGTTCGTTACAAATATCATGGTTGACTATTGAGTTCTCAGGACGCAGGAAACGACCTAAGAACTGGGGGGTTGATGTTATGGGTATTTTTGGATTCCCCAAATGGGCCAACAAAGGCCCATCCAAAGTGTGGCCTAAGTTACCAGGACCAAGTGGAAAGCACTATTCCTCAGCCCGCTAGGTTGGGCCCGCTAGATCGCTCCAGTACTCCATTACCAGATCGATCTCGTCAGGGGACTAGCAAAGCATGTCAGATCGCCTACACGGCGACGTCGAAGTCGCAGACCGGTGTTGTGCAAAATCGCAAGTGAACGAGCCGAACAAGTAATAAAGTAATGAGAAAAGTATCGTCCCACGAGGATTGTTGTTAATTAATGCCCAAAATTAAAATAACTCAACTTTTATTTGGTAGATGAAATTTGAGTGAATGAGTTGATAACTATGATTAAATTTAATTGCAATTGAAAATAAATGAAAATTAATTCAATGAATAAAAACTCTAAGATTATGATTTCACCATAACTAATCTGTTCCTCCCCTTTGTTCTTTTTAACAAAAATTAACTATCCAGTTGCTAGTCGAGATTCCCTGAATTATTCACATAGCCCCTCCCGAGGTCTAAGGAAAATACCCTATAAAGATTAACTGCTATGTTCCCATGCAAGTCAAAACATTAAAGGATTCATTAAGATTTATGGATCTCTTTTATAGACTACACAAACCATGCAGGTATATTCCTATCCTACATGTAATTTATGACATTAAATACAATGAACTAGACACATAAATCAGCTTCCGCTATCATTATGATTAACAATTCAACTAAATAATGGCCAATTATTTAGAAGCATTAAGAACAATATTAAATGCATCAACCAAGATAGAAAATTATTAATTGAATTGAACAAAGGTTTGGAACATCAAAGTTAGGCTACATCATAACCTTAGAAAACAAATCTACTCCATAATAGAATTTACAAAAACTAGAAAATTAAACATAACAAGAGATAGGAAAACTTAGTGGATTGAAGCTTCACCGTAGAATTTCTTCCTCTGCTTTGCTCCTCCTCTCCAAGCTCTCTCTCTCTTTCTCTAAACTACTTATTGTTTTGGTTGTTGATGGAATGCTTAGAATGGTGATTCTAAGGCCTATTTATAGGCCAAATTCACCTCCAATTACATCATCGATTGCATCATCGTTTCCTGATTTTCCACCATTTTGCATCATCGCTTACATCATCTTTCACCTACCCCATTCAAAGTCAACTTTCAAATTGCATCATTGCTTACATCATCGTTCACCTACCTCATTCAAAGTCAACTTTAATATTACATCATTGCTTACATCATAATTTTGATTACATCATTCCTTACATAAGCATGACATAATATTTATTTCTAGAATACTCGATCTTTAAATTGCGATAATCTTTTTGATGCGATTTCTGATTCGAGTAATTCTTGAGGCGATGAACTGCTTCGAATGAAATTCATGATCTTGTCTCGAGCGAAAGCATTTGGTGGGGTCCACATACGATTTTCACAAACTTTATTCTGAAAATGAAAAATACAAAATGATGAAATAATGTACTTAATAATAATAAAAACATCAAGAATTAAACAAGAATTCAAGTTTAAAAAGATAAGATAACTCTATAAAAATAGAGTTATCACACCCCCAAACTTAAGATTTTGCTTGTCCTCAAGTAAAATTAAAAATAACAACCTAAGTTAAAAACACAGAAAATAAAAACACAATCCATTTTCGTAGGTAAACACGATGGCATTGAGCGTATGCCACAAGCCTTTAAACCCCTAGGTGTCCCTAGTAGGAGGAGTTGTGTCTCCTGAGGGTTTACCAGCAACGATACCCACAAACGTTAAAAGATTCCACCCATAACTTATCAACATCTCACTAAATACAAAATAACAGAAGTCTCATACATGTATGATCTTGTATCAGGACTAAGGATAAGTCACTAATGATTTAAAACATAATCATCAACAATCTCACACCACTTTCAAAGCAATTTCATTTCAAAACATCATATTCACATGTTATGGACTTATTTCGCTTCGACTCTAATTCTCACAAGATATCTCTCATAACCCTCATGAATCCTAAAGCAAACACTCATGCAATCATATGTGATAGAGGTTATGTAAAGGCATAGCAAGCATCATTTACATCACATATGAATATAGACGTTTAAAAGAACCGCACTTTTAAGTGAATAGATCTCATGATTGGAATCAAATACTAAGAACGTAGATAGAGCATGATGACAGACTTCAACTCTCAAATTGGACTTCCTCTTGAAGATCAATAGGCTTTATTAAAGATTGTATTTGGGCTATGGTTAATTGACATGTAAGAAATTTTAAGGCACAGGTTCAACAAGAACATATGATCATACCAAAGTACTTCATTTATTCTCCTTAATTCATCACAACTTCTCTTTTTCTTTTTCTTTTTTTTTTTTTTTTTTTTTTTTTTTTTTTTTTTTTTTTTAGAAACACATTGTGTAAATGTTAACACTTCAATTCCCTTCTCCTCTTTTACTTCATCGCATGATCCCAAACTTCATAAGGTATGACTAAATTTAAAGGCTCAATAGGGTCATTTAATAAAGGTAAACAGAGAAAAATATTTAAAGTGTTTGGCTTCAAATGGTTTATGATGTGTCTCAATTTAAAGTAGGAAAGTAGGCTTTTGTAGAGTAGAACTAACCTATATTACTTCTAAGAAGTCGATCCAATTTTCAAATCAAAGCAACTCATGTTATCTACAATAATGATTTGTTCTCAGTATTCAATACAAAACCTATAGAGATCATCTATTAAGAACAACGTGAAGAGTGTTTAAGAGTAGAAACAAATAAATCTCTCAAAATGAAACGTTTAAAAGGCTCAAATCCTCACCAAGGATAATCTCCACTAATAGTCCACAGTTCATGTAAACATGATATTTATCCACTCAATTAACTAAGATCATGACATTCAAAAGTCTCAAATCATGCAAAGATGTTCATGACTATTCCTTAGTAACGATATTCAACCAAAAACATGCATTAAGACTCCATTAATAAATACCAAGTAAGTAGTCGACTTGTTAGGGCAGAAAGAAAAATAATAAAACAAATAATGAAAATCTTTTTGCTTTTTTTTTTTTTTTTTTTTTTTTTTTTTTTTTTTAAATGGAAACAAAGATGCGTCTCAAGAGCACAAAAGTACTCCTTACTCTGCCATCTTTTAGTTTCAACTCGGACCAGCTTTTGAATCTTATGGTTTTAATAATAGCAAACTCTACCCCCAAACTTATTTGAGACAGTGTCCCCAATGTCTAGTAAGATAAAAAGAAGAAAAACTTAAATGACAATGCTATTAATAAAACCATAGGATAAGAAAGTTACAACCGGAGATTAAGATCCAGTGCACGCTTCTTGCTACCGCTTGATTCAGGAGCCCAAACCACCTGTGACATGATTGGATCAACTTCGGGTACAAAGTCTTGCAGTTGGTCAATCAGTTCATCAGCACTGGAGGCTGAGACTAGAATACGCCGGTTTGCTTGAGTCATAAAACCCTGTTCCACAGCATGATCAAGAAAAGCCAATAAACCATCATAAAAACCGTTAGTGTTAAGCAAACCTAATGGCTTTTTGTGAATGTTGTAATGGGCCCAGGACGCAATGTTGAAGATTTCTTCAAATGTTTCCAAACCACCAGGTAACGCGATAAAGGCATCAGCATTGAGTAATATGTACGTCATTCGTCCGTGTATACTTATAACCTGAAACTCATTACCTATGCTCGTACCGATGATGTCTTTCCTTTCAGCCAAAGGCTTTACTGCGACACCGAGGGTTTGCCTACCTCCAACAGTTGCAGTTACTGCGACAGAGCCCCTCAGTCCTAAACTGCCTCCTCCATACACCAAATCTATTTTTCGGGTAGCTAAAGCCGTACCAAGTTCAGCAGCTGCTTTTGAATATTGTGTACTCATACCAGACTTTGGGCTACAAAAAACACAGATGTTTTTGAATTTAGTGCTCGAGGACTCTGCCATTTTTTTTTTTTTTCAGAGAAAACGAATTATTTGTTATCAGTCATAAACACTTATTTAAAGAAGATGAAAGAGTAAAAGAACAGTTTTACGATGCTAAACAGTATTGGTCAGAGGGAAAAAGGAAATGTTAAGTGTAAAAATGTCAAAAAGAAAGCACAATCTTCAAAAAAAAAGTTAAAACAAGCCGCTAAGAATACAAAATTCAAAAAGTTCGGCGACGAAATGTCAAAAAGTAAACACAAACATCGAAAAAGTAAACACAAACATCGAAAAAGTAAACACAGACATCAAAAAGTAAACACAGACATCGAAAAATTTTGAAAACAACTGCTAAAAAAAATGTTCGGTGCTGAAACGTCAAAAGTAAACACACTTATCAAGAAAGCTTGAAACGACCTAAAAATCCAAAAGGACAGGTAAGGAAAAGTAAACACAATTATCAAAAAATTTGAAACAGACTGCTAAACAAAGAAAAAAATTGATGCTACAGTAGTTGTGATTGTGGCTCACATCTTCCTCTGGTTTTACGTCCAGAAACGGCTTAAACAACTTCTATGAGTTGAGGATCGGCTTCCCATCTAGTTTTCTTATAAACTGGCAAACAGGGTCTTTTAAAGTCAGATTCCCAAGACTATAACGCTGTTTCTCTTTACTGAATAACTCCCATAAATCTGAAAGAATACGTTGAACTTTCCCACAAGGATGCGTCTCAAGAGTCTCACGGATGTTATCCAGAGACTCCTTACTCAGTCCATCCTTTATGCATTTGATTTTATCTTGTCGATTTATGGATAAATATCCACGATTTCTACAGCTTGTGTCGCAGCTCCATCTCGCACACTTATGACAGACTCCCATTCTTTTAGCTCTTCTCTTCTTTGAGTAAGAACTTCTTCCCAATCCTGGTAAACGTTTAATGAATGAATCATTCAACTCACCTGTTAGACGTACCTTAGCTTCAATGATCCCTCGAATATGCTCTGGAAGACCTAAACATATTAGTGCCCTCATTCTTTCGAGTCTGCACTTGTAAATCTTTCTGAGTACATCTTGGGGTAGAGTAGGGAAATGATTTTTCATTGCTGCAAGACTTGTCTCCATCTCTGAAAGAGAAAGAAAATTTATCAAAGAAAACACAAAAACACACAAAGAATACAATAACATACAATAACAGAGAAAAACTGGCTAAAAAGAGAAAAACTTGGGTTGCCTCCCAAGAAGCGCTTAATTTATAGTCGTTAGCTTGACTGTTGAAAAACGCCTTAAGTTGGGTCTGAAAGCGCAATAGTGGCTTTCTGTTGGGGCTCTCCACCATCCATGTAAGCTTTAAGTCTTTTTCTGTTGACTTTGAATCGACGATCTAGAGTGAACTCCCTATTTAGGATACGTGGATCCTGCCCCTTTTTTGTGCGCTCTTTGTAAAACTTAGCATTTTCTTTGATACATTCTTTCATTACATCTACCCTCATGCAGTTGTCAACATCATGTGGATGTTTGAGAGCTTTCAGCACATTGAATGTCACCTCTTCATCTTGAACTCTGAGTATGAGTTGACCTTTCTGTACATCAATAAGGGTTCTCCCTGTTGCTAGGAATGGTCTACCCAAGATGATGGGTATTTCTTGATCTTCCTCCATGTCTAGCACAATGAAATCCGCAGGAAATATGAATTTATCTACTTTTACCAGTACATCTTCTATAATTCCCCTTGGATACTTGATTGATCGATCAGCTAGCTGTAAAGATACTGTAGTAGGTTTTGCTTCTCCCAAGCCTAGTTTCCTGAAAACAGAGAAAGGCATTAAGTTAACGCTTGCACCAAGATCACATAATGCTTTATCAAAGAATGAATCACCAATGGTGCAAGGAATTGTGAAACTCCCTGGATCTTTAAGTTTAGGTGGTAGCTTTTTCTGCAAGATTGCACTACATTCTTCGGTCAAAGCTACTGTTTCATGTTCTTTCAGCTTCCTTTTATTTGATAGGATTTCCTTCATGAACTTCACATAGCTGGGCATCTGTTCGAGAGCATCTGCAAAAGGAATATTAATTTGTAATTTTCTAAAAATTTCAAGAAATTTAGAAAATTGCTTATCTAGTTTCTGTTTTTGGAATCTTTGAGGGAAAGGTAATGGTGGTCTGTATGGTGGCGGATTGTCTGGAAACAACTTTGACTTTGGCTTCTCTGCTTCTTTTTGCTCAACCATCACTTCTCATTCTACTTTGCTAGGTCCTTCTTTCTCGTCTGTTCCTTTAACAAGCTCTTTCAGCATTTTACCGCTTCGTAAAGTGACAGCTTTAACATGCTCCCTGGGATTGGTCTCTGTGTTGCTTGGTAAGGTTCCTTGAGGTCTTGCAGTCAATAGATTTGAGATTTGACCCATTTGTACCTCTAGATTTCGAATGGAGGCAGCTTGATTCTGAAGCGTGATGTCTGTTCTTGTCATAAATTGATTAGTCCTTTCGGTGAGCTGAGCGAGTGCTTCTTCAAGCGATGGTTTGTTGGCCTGCTGCTGTTGAGGTGATGGTGGATATGACTGTCTGGGTTGATCATTGTTTTTCCATGAAAAATTGGGATGATTTCTCCATCCTGGATTATATGTGTTGGAGTACGGGTTATTTTGCGGTCTGTTGCCCACAAAAAATGCTTGACTTGTCTGGTTTTCATCGCATTGCCCGTTGGAATGGTCCCCTCCACAGAAATCACAGGATGTTGACTGAGTATGAATTGCATTTGCTGTCAGGTTTCCGAGTTGCTTGGCCAATGTCTCGACTTGAGTGGAAAGTCTGGTTAAGACATCATTTTCTTGTATTCCGAAAACTTTTTTCGGAACTGCTCTTTCTGATGGCCATTGGTAGGCATTTGCAGCCATTTCTTCTAGTAAGTCCCAAGCAGCTTGATGGGGTTTCCCCAAAAGTGCTCCACCAGCAGCGGCATCCACCAATGTTCTTGTGGAACTCCCTAAACCATTGTAGAATGTGTGTAGCTGCAACCAGTCAGCAACTCCATGATGTGGGCACCGTCTTAGCAGATCTTTAAATCTTTCCCACGTTTCGTACAATGATTCTCCCTCAAGCTGTCTGAATGTGGCAATCTCGGTTCGCAGCTTTGCAGTCTTGGCTGGTGGAAAGAATTTGGCCAGAAATTTTTGTGCCAAGATGTCCCATGTAGTAATACTCCCTGATGGTAACGAGTTGAGCCAACTTTTAGCTTTATCTCGAAGGGAGAATGGAAATAATCTCAAACGGATGGCGTCATCAGTAACACCATTATGTTTGAACGTATCGCAGATTTCCAAAAAGTTGTCAATGTGGACATTTGCATCATCATTCGGAGCCCCACTGAACTGATTGTTTTGTACCATCTGGATGATTGCTGGCTTAATCTCAAAGTTGTTAGCAGCAATAGTCGGTCGCCGTATCGCTGAAGTATTACCCACCGTGGGTAGAGCATAATCTCGTAATGCTCGAATTTCAGCATCTATTGGTACAATGTTCTGTGTGTTGTTGGATCCTTCAACCATATCCATGAGTGCAGTACTTACGGCCTTCCTTGCTTCTTTCCTATTCTTACGACAAGTTCTTTCAATTTCTGGATCAAATTGTAAAATTTCGCCCCCAGACTTTCTCATATACCAGAAAATTCACAAGTAATAAAGCAAATAAAAAAAATTAATAAATGACCAAATTAAAAATTGAGTTACGTAGTATTAGTATTAATTGAAACAAACAATCCCCGGCAACGGCGCCAAAAACTTGTTGTGCAAAATCGCAAGTGAACGAGCCGAACAAGTAATAAAGTAATGAGAAAAGTATCGTCCCACGAGGATTGTTGTTAATTAATGCCCAAAATTAAAATAACTCAACTTTTATTTGGTAGATGAAATTTGAGTGAATGAGTTGATAACTATGATTAAATTTAATTGCAATTGAAAATAAATGAAAATTAATTCAATGAATAAAAACTCTAAGATTATGATTTCACCATAACTAATCTGTTCCTCCCCTTTGTTCTTTTTAACAAAAATTAACTATCCAGTTGCTAGTCGAGATTCCCTGAATTATTCACATAGCCCCTCCCGAGGTCTAAGGAAAATACCCTATAAAGATTAACTGCTATGTTCCCATGCAAGTCAAAACATTAAAGGATTCATTAAGATTTATGGATCTCTTTTATAGACTACACAAACCATGCAGGTATATTCCTATCCTACATGTAATTTATGACATTAAATACAATGAACTAGACACATAAATCAGCTTCCGCTATCATTATGATTAACAATTCAACTAAATAATGGCCAATTATTTAGAAGCATTAAGAACAATATTAAATGCATCAACCAAGATAGAAAATTATTAATTGAATTGAACAAAGGTTTGGAACATCAAAGTTAGGCTACATCATAACCTTAGAAAACAAATCTACTCCATAATAGAATTTACAAAAACTAGAAAATTAAACATAACAAGAGATAGGAAAACTTAGTGGATTGAAGCTTCACCGTAGAATTTCTTCCTCTGCTTTGCTCCTCCTCTCCAAGCTCTCTCTCTCTTTCTCTAAACTACTTATTGTTTTGGTTGTTGATGGAATGCTTAGAATGGTGATTCTAAGGCCTATTTATAGGCCAAATTCACCTCCAATTACATCATCGATTGCATCATCGTTTCCTGATTTTCCACCATTTTGCATCATCGCTTACATCATCTTTCACCTACCCCATTCAAAGTCAACTTTCAAATTGCATCATTGCTTACATCATCGTTCACCTACCTCATTCAAAGTCAACTTTAATATTACATCATTGCTTACATCATAATTTTGATTACATCATTCCTTACATAAGCATGACATAATATTTATTTCTAGAATACTCGATCTTTAAATTGCGATAATCTTTTTGATGCGATTTCTGATTCGAGTAATTCTTGAGGCGATGAACTGCTTCGAATGAAATTCATGATCTTGTCTCGAGCGAAAGCATTTGGTGGGGTCCACATACGATTTTCACAAACTTTATTCTGAAAATGAAAAATACAAAATGATGAAATAATGTACTTAATAATAATAAAAACATCAAGAATTAAACAAGAATTCAAGTTTAAAAAGATAAGATAACTCTATAAAAATAGAGTTATCAACCGGTGATCGCACCATCGAGATCGCTAGGACGGCTCAAAGTCAAGATCGTCACGACGCATCTTCAGTTCGCTTTCTACCCAGATCGCCCAGTTTCAGTGCAAGACAGTGAAATGGCGTGTCTTGCACGATAAGTAAGGGTTTCTCACCTAATGACAGCTTAATTTCGGGAAATCTCACCAAACCAGCATGGGTTAGCAGTCGGCCCACGTTTTGCCAGAGTTGACCTGGCACAAGTCAGAAGCATTAAAGACTCTCCAGAAGCATTAATTACGACAAGATCAGTCATTTTTATCTGTTAGTTCCATCTGTAGCCTCTTCTCTTCTACAAATAGAGAGAGACATTTATTGTATCTGGATCCAGAAATTTGAGAGTTAAAAGGGCTGTTACTCTGTCGAAACACAGAGAGAGTGAGTATTTAGTGAGGGATACTGCCATTAATACCAGAAAAGTGGACGTAGGCCGTTCTCAAAAAGGGCTGAACCACTTCAAACATTGTGTTTTCTTTCTTCTTTCTTCCTTCTTTCTCTTTGCCATTATCTAGTCTGTTTGTTGCAGATCTCCTCATTTGTGCGGCATTAGGCTCAAGAATCAGGTTGGCTGGTTTATCACGTCAACATTTTCAAAAACAAAAGTTGAGATTAGTAACTTTTTGTCTTTATTCATGGGCAAATTGGTCAACCTAATTCAAGTTCACAATGTGAGAGCATTTTCATTATTAAGTAATATTACTAAGTCAAACGTTCAAGTTAATAGAGTTTGATTGTTAACAACTTTTATGTTATAAAAATAAAAATGTGTTTTCACTTGTAGAAAGTCTTACTCAAGAGAGGTGTCGTGTATTTGCTTCTAAAACTTTACTATAAACTCCCATTAAATATCAATAATAACCTTTTCGTTATTTACTTAGATATTAGTTATCAAATGTTTGTTAAATTATCTTCTTGATCAAGAAAACCAAAAAAAGTGTATAATTTTTTTGCTGAAAGATAATTTTAATGTTATTGCTCCAACTTAAAGGTTCAAGGATTGTTTATTGTTATTGTTCCATCTTAGAGGTTGAAGGATTAAGACAGATTGATGCCATGTTTGTCTATATAACATAATCACTTCGATTTTTACATCAAAGTCCCATCACCATGTCTCTGGCACTGCATATGAACTGTTCTGAGAGAAATTTTCAACCTATTCATCAATATTAGCATTACATTTCTTTTCCCCATGAAGGTCTTGAAGACATGTATATAATTTTTCAAGGCAGCTGATTAAAAAATCCAAAACTAATAATGGCCCGTTTGATTACCGGAAAAAAAGTAATGTGAAATTAGTGAGAAGAAAACAGAACACTTCCAACCCTAGATTTTTTTCTCTTATCAAAAAAGAGCAACTTCATTTCTTTTAGTTTACGTAAAAGAATGTAAACATCAGAGTTCTAAGTTTAATAAAAGCAAAAATTAGGTTTTATGAACAGGTAAGTGAGTTGATAAGTCCTAATAGGTAATTTCATTTAAGGTCATTTTTGTAAGTAAAAACTTAGTTAAAAATGGATGTAGAAATCAATTTAACGGGTGGCAACATCGGCACCCTATACATTGATAGTTTATTGACTAGAAAAACTCTTGGAATGCTTATTGAATTTAAAAAATTATAATTTAATTCAATTTAATTTAATTATGAATATATTATTATACCCCCACCTAATACGACTTGATAATAAAGAGCGTTCATTCAGTCTAGATCTAACTCATTATCATCAACAAATAAAGCCTAGGTCCATCATTAACAATATCATCTTTGAATCAATGAAATTCATCATTAAACAAACCTAGTTTAATGTGCAAAGCCATCTTTATAGATCAAACCTCATTCCACATTGATGGAGGTTTCCACCTTCATTTTAGGTTTCATCCCTACCCACATTGAACAACTATCTCTTTACAGAGATAGAGGTTTACCCTCCATTTTTAAGTGAAGTGAAGATAGAGCTCTATCTTTGTGTAGATCAAACCACCAATTTCTTACGGATTTTCCTAAATCGAATCACTATCTCTACACAAAAATAGTGGTTCAATCTCCATCTTTGGCAATGATGTAGTTGGAACCTCCATCTTTATTAGAATTCTCTCCTATGTTGAGATGGAGGTCAAATTAGCTTCCATCTTTTGCCGGAGATAAAGGTTGGTTTGAACCTCTAAAGATGGAGGTTCTTTTCGAATTTTAATCTTTGCCAAAAATATATGGTGGTTAAAATGCTTTGAATCTCCACCAGCAAGATAGAGATCTAAGATGGAGGTATAAATTCATATTAGATGTCTACCATCCATTCATGTGGATAGACAGTGGAGATCTAATTTTGATCTCATTTCAATTTATTTTTTATATAAAAATCTTTCATTAAAGTTAAAATTCATTTTATTTCCAACTTGTTATGACCAAATTACCCATAAAATTGTTAACTTTGACTAATAGTCAATCGCTTGAAAGCCTTATTTAATAAATTTTCTAAACTTTAGGGACCACAGAACCAAAAATGGATTAACAAGTGTAAAAATAATAATTCACCCAAACATATGAATGAAAATAAAAATTTTCCCATAATAAAATTCAGAATAAATAATATCATAAAATATGAGAATATATATTTATATATATATTCATTGAAAGCTAAAAATGATTTTTTTTTTTTTTTTTTTTTTGAGGAACATAAAATATGAATGTTATTGCTTCATCCCAAATGTACAGGCTTTGTGGGCCTAAATTGCCCGAAAAGCCCATAACAAGTGTTCGTAGGCCCAAATCCGTCAAAGAAGCCCATGCAATTTGCTTTAAGATCCCTGACATCCTTGGTTTTTTTTTTTTGGTTGAAAATCCTAACATCATTATTGCTCGGTTTCCTTTCTTCTCAAAACCAACAAACGTTAGCTTAGTAATACATTTAACAGAAGTGATCTGGTTTCCTTTCTTCTCAAAGTCAACAAACCTCAGCTCGGTAAATACATTTAACAGGTGTAATCTGTTTGATATCTTATCAAGTCCTGCATTCCCAGCATGGTTGAGAATTCAAAGGTAAAATTTTTTTAAAACAATAACATTCTCATCGACGAATATATTACATAGATACACGCAGTTGGAAGTCAGAATACTTAATTAGTAGCTCACAGGTTCCATTCCCATCTAGTTTCTTTATTATATTAAAAAAAAAAAAGAAGTTCCATTCCACCCCTATTTTAAAAAATCCAGATGGTCCTTAAGACATAATTAATGCTGCATATACTCCATACCCGAATTTAAACTATAGAAACTGTGTAAACAATTTTGTTTTTTCTCATAAATATATATATATATATTACAGGAACTACAAAAAGGAAGAACTTACAAAGATGATAATTAAATTACACAAAAAAAAGGTAAAAATAAATATATTTAATTTCTTCGTCTGTCTACTGATCAGTAGTTAGTGAGGATGCATTTCCAGTAGATGCAGAGGAAGAAGAAGAGTTCTTGTGATTATGCATCCACACTTTGAACACTTGCCTACTCACTCCAACTCCTCTGCAAAAGCTCTCCACTTCATCTTCCTCATCCTTCCTTTGTAGTTTCCACCCCAGCTTCTCTGCAAACTCCAGCATTTTCTCCTTCTGCTCCGCCGTAAATTTCGTCCGGAACCGCTTCTTTCCACTCCTGTTTTCCACCTCCAGTGCTTCCTCCGCCTCCTGCTGCCGCCGGTCCACCAGGTCCATTGCGGTCCCACGGCCGCCACTGCTGTAGGTGATCTTGCGGTGGAAGTTGCGGTGGCAGCCGCAGGCGGCGCACTGTAGGGAGTTTGGAGAGGAGGAGCCGTCTGGGGTGAACTCGCCGCAGCCGTCGGTGGCGTAGCTGCCAAGGTTGGCTGCATGGTTTCTTAAACACTCTCTGTATTTGTGCTCTGCCTCCATATGTTTTGTTTTAGCATGTATGTCTAGTCTGTTACTGTGTTACTGGTATATATGCAGGCGCTTCGTTTTGGAAGAAAATGTCACATTCTCCTCCTTTCTCTTGCACACTAAATTTTATAATATTTTATATATAATAAGGTAAATTAATATAAAAAAATAAAAAATTTTAATTTGTTTGTACACATATTGATACTTCAAAAATTAGAAAAGAAAAACCCATAAATAAAATATCAAAGAGCGAATTTAAGAAAGAGTAATAAATTATCTCATTCATTTTATATATATATATATTTTTTTTCATTTATAAATTCTAAAAAACAAGATTATCTTATGAAATTTTAGATCTAACAGTGAATCGATCCGAGAAGCAAAGTCGGAATGTGTATGTAATACGGCAAGTTATTACCCACTTGTTATAGGACAAAGAATTATAATAAATATTGAAAGTCCATAACCCCATTAACGTTATCTGATGGAATTAGAAATTGAACTTTTGTTTATCATAATTAAAGTCTTATTCAAGCATTTTATTTTTGTTTTTCTATATTTAGAAAAAAAAAGTCTTACAACGCTCCATACCATTCCTACATAATAGATATAAATAAAAATGGTTGATGCGCATGTTTATATTTCAAACTTGCCAAGTTTTTTTCTTTAACCCAAGAACCATATACATGTCAAGGAAATTGATCAAACCAGCACTACTGCAAACTTATAATAATAATAATGTTATCGGACATAATATATAGATAGCTATTAGAATGCCAATAGAGTAATAACATATAGAAACTTATAATCATTAACTATAAACAAGAAGCTAAAAAGTTGAACCACTACAGTTCAATCAAATTGAGTTCTTCCAAAAATCATCATGAAAATATAGACTCGAATGAAGATAAGACCTTTAATGGCATATTCTGTAAATGTTAGGAACAATAGGGGATAGTACAAAAGGCCATGTAATAAGATTGTTCTGATTGATGAATGCAATACACTGCGCAAGCAGAGCCACTGAATTGTACAATTTCAATTAATTTTGTCGTTATAGGATCAATTATTCAATTTTCAAGGTCATGCAAAGTCAAGAAAATAAAAGATTAAAATAGAAGGGAAATTTTATGTTAGGCCCTTTTGTTTTGGAAACATTACCGTTTTATTAAATTTATCATTCTTACTCATTGGGTAAAGTATAAAATTTAACTGATTTTCAATATTTTTGTTGTTGTATCATGTACAATATTAATGTCCACATTTAAAAATAATAAAGTGAAATATAGACACAAAAACCTACAAAATACACATTTTTTTTTAAAAAAAAAAAACATATAAAACACTTTCAAGATTCAACTGTTTAAAAACATCAAATTTTATTTAAAAAAAAAAATCAAATTTAACTATGATTATACATTGCTTACAAAATATTATGATTTTTTCTTATTCTGATTTCTTCTTCTTCCTATCTTCATCTTCTTTTTTTGATCTTGGGTTTCTTCTTTTGTTCGTTTTTCCTGATCTGCACCTTTAAGACTCCAATAAATGGAGCAACCTCTCCAAGATATCATTTTGATTACGAAACAGGGCTATGAGAGCAAGCTTCTAGCATGTGTGAAGTGAAGTGTGATGAATATTTAGCCAAATTTGAAAGATTTGGAAATGCTTGCAGCATGTGTGAAGTGAAGTTTAATGGCTGATGAAAGAACTAGAATCTAGATAGTGGTTTTTTGTTTCAGTTGTTTATTATAATAATATAAGAAATTAATCTTCATTAATGATAATAATAAAATACTAATAAAATATAATAATGATAATTTAAGAAGTCACTCCCAATTAATGTATTAACTACTCACATGAATAATTGTGCCATATAAACATTGATTTATAAAAATTGGGGTTACATGTACAACTACAGCAATATTCAAATTTTCTTTTTAATCTTCATTTAATTTCATATTTCATATCCTAAATATTATATATTTTTAATATAATAATATAAATTTACTATTTTTTAAAAAAAAAATATTTTCAATTATGCCTACCCGACTTTTTGGTTTTTATTTTTAGAATACTGTTTTTAGTACATGCTATTGGACCCATTTTTTATTCTATTTTTAGGATATTATTTTCAGCATATGTTAGTAGATGCATTTTCAGAATTTGAAAACAAAATAAAAACATTGTTTTTGTTTTTCTTTTCCTTTTTAAAAACAGCAAATGAAAAATAGCTACGATAGACACTCTAAATCTTTACGTTAATTTTTTAAAATTTTTTTAATATCAGTTTTAGTTTTTTAACCTTTTTAATTCTTTATCAAATTTTGACTTTTATAAATTAAAAAAATAGCTGTGATTTGTTATTATTTTATATATTTAGAAGTTTCTATAGTTTGATTTATTTTAATCCATATATTTTTTCTATATGTGAGGGTAAAATCATAGTTTTATAGGTATAATTTAAGATCAAGGGCAACATTTTTTTTTCCTCCTAGCCTCCATAATATATGACAGTTAAAAAATTTGATCAAAACGATATAATTTGGTCCTTTTTAATTATATATGGATCCAATGAGTAAATGATGATTACTTTATTAAAAGTGATATTTTTAAAAAAAGTCAGGGATTAAAATACTATTTTTTTTAAAAATAGAAACATAGTTGATTTGGGATGAAAATTGTTATTGTCTACATTTTTTTTTTTTTAATAAATTGCAACTTGATATTTTTTGTATAAAAAAGTTCTCAAAATATTCATTTTTATTATAATTTTAATAAAACTATAAATAAAATAATCTATATCAATTATTGAGATTAGACGTTTGAAACATAAATACATGCGTGAGAGTTAACTCAAGTCACAAGGATCCTGATTGTGTCGGTTACAAAACAACAATAAAATTTTGACATTTAAACAAAAAAGAAAAAGTGCAGACAATCTTACCGTCAAATATTCTAATGTGGGATTTCCATGAGTTGTAAAATAAACATGTACGAAAAGTTTCAATATTCTATCTGGAGTTTTTCTTAGACCTATGTTCATGTAGAAATTTTAGAATAGTTAGCTTGTATTATTATAAATTTGGTTAAAACACAAACTATTATCTTAACTTGTATCTAGGAAACATTGTTTTTTTCCCCTTTTTTAAAAAAAATTATTATTTTTTCCTTTTTCTAAAATTCTTTTTCTATTTCTTAAGAAAAGTTTATACTAAAGACTTTTTCTTAAATATATATAATAGACTTATAGACAGTATAAAAGTTTACAGAGCCCGTGAAGGGTATGGGGTTTTATCCAATAATTGACATTGGGAATAGAGAAAAGTCTCCAAATGGAAAATGTTATATTGCCAGGTATATGACTATATGTTCTGTAACATGCGATTCCATTAAGAAAATCTATGGTATGTCTCATTTAGACCAACACAACATTACATGCATAAACATCACAAAATATTGATAATAAAATTTTATAGTACAATCAATTTGACAAATTATGGGAAAACAACAAAATTAAAAACTTGATTTCTATAGCTATCAATCAAAGTTCTAAGGGGATGCTTTGGTTTGCATTCTCCATCTCATTAATTATAAAATTTAAAATTCAAATATTATTTCAGATGGTCGAATTAACATTAATATTTGTGATCCTGAAGTAAGAAGATCAAGTCATTTCTTTATTTTTTTTTAATGAAAGAAAAAAACTCAGATATTTTTCTATCCCAAACCGATAAAATGTTGCCAACAAAAGTGGAATTCGAATTTAAAATTTTCACGTCTCATATATATTTGATTTTAATAAATTTACGGTCACTTTGGTACAAATTAATATAATTGAATAATAAATACTGTGATGTTTTTTTTTCTTTCCCTATGTATCCAACTCAATTCAAAATAATAATTTAGTCATTCCCCTCATTCAAAAGGTGATTTAACTGTGTACAAACAAAATCATTATGATAAGTATATCATAACTATAATGTTAGGTATTCAACTCTTACTTCAAATATGTCAGTTAAAAAAAAAAAAACATGTTAATAATGCTTTATTACATTTACCACATGTTATATAAATAATATTGTCACATTAGAAATTGTGATATAAATGAAATATGAGCTGAGATAAGTAGCACTATTGACATCATATATCAGATCAGGATGATCAATCTTAGGACAATCTAATGGATGGTTGGAGATCAAGGTATATACTAATGGTGTGAGTATGATGTAGATTATAAGGTTTGGTAGGGAGGTGGGTGTGGCATGGCACATAGGTTTCCTGCTGGGGGGTTCACTTGGTGTGTCGGGGAAAGGTCCTTTTGGCTTTTGGGAGCATTATTTTGTTTCCTTCTCTGAACCCTCAGTGTCCTGTCGTTGTTATATATACAGCGCAAACAGCAAAGAAGACATGGACAACACAACTACACAAGCTAGCTAGTGTGCATTGGGCCCTTGTGTTGTGCTAATGAAATCAATTGTATAAAAATGAAAAAGTAATTGTGCATGTGCATGGGTGTGTCTATATGTGGTTATTTGAACTCTTCTAGATCTTCTGATATTGGATTCTGCCATCATCGACAACTTGTATAGCTGTATACAGTGGCAATGGAAGAATGGCCCCTATCATATGTAATATGGACTCTGATGTTATAACAAAGAATCCGAGAGAGGTGGCATTGGCTATTGCTAAAACCCCTCCACTAATTATATGCTCTCATCATCAGCATATATCTATGTAATCCACAGTTTTGAGGGGAAAAAAAGATCAAGCGTCATGGTTCTAGAGAAAATATAGATGGGAAACAAAAAGAAAAAGATGTCTAAAAAAAAGATAAATGAGATATATTCATATGTCAAATATTTTTGAATTTTTAATGGGATGCCCAATTGAATATTATGCATATTTCGTTTTATAGGGGTTCATAATTTTATAGCACTATTTCACCATTTATGTGTGTCGGCAGTACCAAGTTATCAAGCGTAGAATTTTTTGGCATCTAAAATGAGTTTGGGACAAAATTAGCCTATTATTTTATATTGGTCTTACTATTATTAATCGAGATGAAAGGGACACATGACATGATGGCTTCGACGGCGAGATATTTTGTTAACACTAATCCCGATAACCCGGAAAAGTCAAACCTTCACACCACTTGTGCTTCGACGGTGAGATTACCCTTTTTGTTGATAGAAACAACTCCAATATTGAAGGTGGCGATATTTATGCTGCTTGTGTTAGGGTTTGTAGTTTTTGTACACTTCTGTTTTGAGAAAAAAATTGAGTAGTGTTTGTGTGTGAAATGCCCAACTGAGTGTTTGTCTGAATTCAATTGATGATTAGCTAGGCATTATGACATAATTAATATTATACGATCAAGATTTATTTTCATTCGATTGAGACTTACATTTACTAGTGACTTATTTATGCATTTGACTTGTTCAAGCATTTCATCAAGACCCAATCATTTGATTGTGACATAGTTACCTCTAAATCTCTTAAATCTTGGGTGGTTCGACAATATTTTAAAGTCAATGAAGAAGAGACTGAGTTTCTTCAAGAATGAACTTCTTCGGATAACGAAGAAAAGATTGCGTGATTAAGTTTTCTTCAATTTTCTTCGTAATCTATGATAGTGAGAGTGAGACTTGAAGGGGGGAGAGAGAGAGAGAATGAGCTTCGTTTAACTATCGATTTTATTCAAATTTTGCGGGAGTGAGAGTTAAAAAAAAGAAGAAGAAGAAGAATAAGCAAGTCTAATGAATTTGGCACTGTTCTAACTTCGACTTATGTTTGGTTAATTTTGTTGTTGAAATTATTATAAACTTTAAAAGCATTATATATTAATTGTTCAGTGAATTATATATTAATTAGAAAAAAATTTATTATAGTGCTTATATTTTCGGAAAGTATTAATCTTTTAATTATGAATAAAAAATGATCCAATCTTCCTAAGTTTTGTAAATATATCAATTATGTCTCTTTAACCAATAATTTCACAGTCAAACTTGACAAAATTATTAAAAGTCCATTTTACCTTTGTTATTAAAATAAGTTAAAAAATAATAAACAATTGAAAAAAAATTAGATTTTTACCGTCCATTTCAAGAGATAAACACCGAAGAACAAAACTCATTAAGTAACAATTAAAATATCGAAAACTCTTCCACGTAATGGAGATTCAAATCTATCAACATTGGAAATTCAAACTAGATCTTTGCTAGATGGAGATCCAACTAGCTTGTCCCCGATCTCATTGGACACCAAATTTTGATAATCTAGGAAACTTGGATCATTAGCAATCTAGCTCGAAACTAGATCACAATGATCTAGTTGGACGGCAAATTGTAACGATTTAGCGAAGAAAAATCATCAACAATGTGATTTTAACCTAAGGAACCAAGATTGTGATCATAATCTAGCAAACCTAAACCTCATGATCTGGTTTCAATCATTTTTGCAATGATATGGAGAACCCAAATCGTTAATGATCTAGTTTCAATTAAGTCGTGACAATCTAGAGAACCCAACTCATTAAAAACATGGTTTCAATTGGATCAAGATACTCTAGTAGACCCATATCATCAATGATTTTATTTTGAACCAAATCACGTTTAATATACCCAGACTCCATCAACTATATAGCCTCCATATCCACCACAACTCCATCTTTGTTGCTACAAAACCCGCTGTCCATAACCACATTTAACTGTACAAATCAGCATCTAATGTTCATCAGACCTAAACACATGAACATAAACCACTATAATAAAACAAAGCAAACCCAAATTTGGTGTAAAATCTAGGGAGAACATATATATAATTTAATCTTGATTTTATTTTATTATTTCATATTTATTTAATTATTTTTAAATTTTAAATAATAAATTTGATCTTTATCATTCATCGTTCAGATGGATGGTGGAGATCCATATATTTTTATTTTAATTTATTATTTATTTAATTATCCTTAATATCCATCGTTGATTTTTATCCCAACTTTTTATTTTTATTTTTTTAATTTTATTTTAATTACAATTAATATAATATCATCCAAATGACAAAATTACCCCTACCTCCATTAGATTTGACTAACATTTGACAGATATTAGGGACAAAATTGATGTATTTTTGAAACTTTAGGAAAGAGTGGATAATTTTTTAATCATAGTAAAAAATAATAATAATAAATTGATAGTTGTTGAAAGCATAAGGACAAAAATGGAGCTTTCCTATTAATTAAGTGTTAGTTTGATATTGTAGCTTTGAAAGTACTCATTGTTAGCTGTGCTGAAAAATAATTTGCTGTGAATATAATTAGGCCACGATTTGATTAATTTTGCTGTGAGAACTGTTATTAAATAATCATTTTTAGAAGTTTTGCTAGTCAATAATGGATAAATTTTATGTTAATTGCCGCATATTTACAAAAGGTCTAAACAAACATAAAAATACAATATTTTAGATTCTATTTGGTATAAATATATTTATATATAATTAAGATCAGATGAAGACGATTTGGCCATTTAAAAAATTAATTAAATGTACAACAGATTATTCCATAATCATTTTATAAAAATAATTCCTCACACTTTTCTCATAAATTGTTTTCAAATCCAATGAAATGATTAACTAATCACTTTTAAATTTTTTGATAAATAATTTTTTACATCAAAATTATTAAATAATTAGATTTTCACTTCTCAACATCAAACGAGCTTTAAAATTAGGGGGAAAACTTAGACTAAAAAAAGTCTATATTTAAAGCATATTCCAACCATCTATAAGTAAAGACTTCTGATTTCGGAAGCTCTCTCCACCAACATAACTTAATGCATGAAAAATTTAACTTTACAAATTTAGCCATCATAAATTATCCTCATAATAATAAGAAAAACATGGCACCACATATTAGAGATCATGGCAAGGCACTTGAACCAAAGTTTGCTATTTGTATATCCTATAAGGATTGTAACGTCATTGATGACACAATAAACAACAGCCAAAGAATCATTCTCTAACTCCAAGCAATGCCATCCCTTATCATGATCAACGTTTAAAGCAATAATAACAACCATTATTGCCGCATAAAAAGCAGTTAAAAAGCCCAAATTCTTGGCAAAAGCACCACAAATAGCAGTACCTCACCCTTAAAATTCCTGAAAACAGCTCCACAACCAACCATACCAAAATTACTTTTTGCTAATTTACCCGAATTAACTTCAATCCAATCTCACGACTTTTTGCACAAACAATAAGTGACCTTTCCACCTGTCACCTGAATCATAATTGGCTCCAATGTAAATAATCTCAAAGATACTCGAACAGAAATCAAATAATCCGACAAATTGTTGAGGTAACATACACCCAGATTGGTAGAGTTCTATCAATTGATGAAATATTCAAATTGGTTCCAAATAAATTAGTTATTGCAATAGGCCTGTACATTGGGCCACTGTTACAAAGTCACGGAAAGAGATTCTCCATTTAAAAATGGGCCTTTGATGGACCCTTAAAAAGCTGAATTGAAAATAGAGTACTCTATGTGTACTTAGGGTCACCGAGAGACCTCAAAGTTGAGAGAAGTGGGCCCAATAGGCCTTACTAAATTCAAGGACCAAATCATGGTGTTTATTTTACACTAGGAGCATGGGTCTTACGTGATCATCAATAAAAAAAAATAACTTGCGAACATATTTTTGATTAAGAGGATGCTAAGGATGGCCAGTTTTTATTGTCATCTCCAATGTCGCATTCTTTGGGCATTCAGGAGGCATGTGCACATTGGCAAACTTTAGAAGTTAATTACTTTAAATATTAGTCTATCATGTAGATTGCTTTTCCAAAAACCGTCATGTATGTATAATTAACTCCATGGGTTTTTAAATATCTGATAAGTGAAAAATTGTAGAAAAGAGACATTGACAAATATCACAATATTACAAATGTTAAAGTTTACTCAATTTTGCATGACAAAATATGCATGATTGAGAATTTAGGTTAGTGGCTCAGCGAAACAAATTTTCTTATAAGATTTAAACTCAATTATCGAATTAAAATACATAGGTTACACTAATTATCAAGTGTTTAAAATAGAAGAATGTATATTAAAATCACTTTTTAAATAAGAAAATTTAAGTTATTCTATCCTAACTCATTAATATATGTACTGAAAAAGAAATTATGTTTCACAAAAAGGAAAAAAAAAATAACTTTATAATTTATTTAATGGTAAAAAAATTGTTCATAGCTAAAAAATTAGTACAGAATTACGTTCTTAAACCGAAAATTCATTGTTTAAACATAAAAAATGAAAAAAGAAAAAAACTTATGCGTAAAAGGAATGGCTAAACATGTTATGATTGCACGTTGGTTCTTTTATAAAGGCTGGGACTTTTGATCTTTCGGATTTGATGCTTTGACTTTTGGACTTGCACAGGCAAACTGCTCTTTTTGGATTTGAAGATAAGTTTTCCCCACTCACATGGTTTGTTTCTGGTGCCATCACTAACTCACTCAACTTTATAGAAGAAATTTCTGATGTGGGTTTTGGATCAAAAGATACCCAAATTAAAGGGGGGACCCTCAAGTACATCTCTGTTCATGATTAGGGTTTGTTGGGACAAACTTTTTTCTCATTAATTATAAATTTTTCCAAGTTCACAACACAAAGAAATATATTATCAGAAACAACTTCTTTATAGATCCTTCCTATTGTCAATTCATGCATGGAAAGCTTTTTGTGTGTTGTAATGAATGACACCATTGTTATCTTTATTCTTTCTAGTGTGTGACATGTTACCACTTATAACTTCTTTTTGGTCACTTTCTGTTTGTTTCTCTTTTCTATAATGCTTGTTCAACCAAGATAGCACGAACATTCGGTGTTTTTGCACTCACGTCTTGCCACAGAGTGTAGATACCGAACCGTATTTGAGATGCTCTCTTAAGTCTTAATTGAGTTCTCCTAATTAATTTGATAAATATTGTGATTGATGAAACATTTGTATGTACGAAGGAAAAAGTTTTGATCAGGAGAGAATTTTTGTCCAAAAATCAAATGTCTGAATGACATATCACCCACATACCCTATACTGTAAGAGAACTACCTTTGAGTTCTTTCAAACTTTGAAAAATATTGTCATGAAGATATTGTGATCATATTTAACCGTAATCATTAATTTATGATCAACGTATTTGTATTTGTCTAATAAGAGTTTTAATAAAAAACGGATCCTTATCTATAAACTAAATAAAATATGTGAATGATAGTTTCACCCGTATAACCTGGATTGTAAGAAACCTTAGTGCACTAGTTGATGAACATATGTTATACTTTTTAGGTGTTTGTCTTTGGTGTGAGATTGATGATCGATCCACTACCAAGTTTTGAAGGTGATCGAGGCACATGGAGACCAAAAAGGGGTCATCTTCCATAAAAGGGTATATATCACAACCAAAAAAGATAAAGAGGAAAGAGATTGAAAGAAAGAGAGAAAGAAGAAAAGGAGAGAACAACCCACGCTCCTTGTCTGAGTAGATAATTGTACTTTAAAGCCCCATTTATTTTTATTTTTATCTTTATTTTTCTCATTTGGAGAAGAATAAGGAATCATGAAAGAGAGAGAAAAAAAATTTGTGTTGTGTAATATGTAAGTTATTCAGAAAAAGAACAAATTCAAGCAGAAGCTAGCACAAACACAAGAAGTCCAATTAGACCAACGTCTTGTGCATAAAAGAACATCTTTTTGTTAGGGAAGTGACAAAACTTTTTGCAAAGAACTGACTGGAATTTTATGTCTGTCTGTTTCTTGCTTGGCTTATCTCCATTAGTAGGGGTATGTAATCTTTTTAGGTATTGATGAAATTGGAGGTCCAAACGATGATCATGAAATTTCAGAGAAATTTCTCTTCTGTGAACCTCCTTTACAAGCCTCTTAATAACTTTTATGGCCAACCATGTTCTGGTTTGTATTATTATCAAAAAGATGTCTAGTTTGATTAGTGAAAGCTCTTGTTATTATATAACAGATTTTGACATCGAAGAGCAGTTGATTTCAATTCTCAAATAACTCAATATGTATGATTAACAAAATGGCAGCAATTTTTTTATATAATACTAGAGAACTAAAGAACTGGGCATATATTTTATTAGCATTAAAGAACTAAAGTGAGTTTTAATAACACTATTTCACTGATCATAAATTTTAATGATAAAAATACTCTTGTTTTAAAAGACCGACTTTGGAGGAGAAAAATTGGAGAAGTAAATAGACCAGTTTGAATTGTTCGTCGGATTGTTCACGAAACAAAAATTAATAGCAGCATTGGACCGTTATCGAACTGTCCATTGCAGAATAGTAGAATAGTAGAAACCCAAAAAAACAGAGGAACATGTGTTAATGAAATAGAGCATAACAGAACATAAGCTTTTATTGTGTTCGTGAACTAAATTAGTTCGCAAACACATGCTTTGTTCTTATGTTCGCAAATAGAGTCTGTGTTCTCGAATTAATCTTCGATGAGCCTATGTTGATGAAACTAGAAAAATGAGCAGGCTTGACAATGAAGGTGGTCGACTCTAACGATGGACTCCGATGATTGACTTAATAAATTCAAAGCGGACTAATAACGAAGATTATTGATTTCAGAGATTCACTCTGATGGCTGGTGTGGTCTGATCGAGTTAGCATGGTGGCAACCATGGGGGTTTCTGAAGATTGATGAAATGGAGGTTATCAGTCTGGTCGGCGACAGTCATGGAGGTTGCTGAAGGTTGATGGAAAGTTTTTTATTATTATTATTTTTTTAATGAAGGGTATAATTGACTTTTTATCCTGAAAAGTGATAATAAAACTCAACTCAGTATTTTAGTGCTAGTTAAATAAGTATCTGAGTTCTTAGATGCTATTTTATATGATTTTCACAACATAATTTGTACTTTTAATGAGAGGTCATTTGAATGGGAAAAAGAAAATTTTATGTGTTTTATCCTACTAATTATAAAATTTTCATTGACAAACTGACATCAAATAGCTCTATATATATATAATTAACAATATGGCAGCAAACACATTGTACTTGAAATGAGAGATCATTTGATATTGAAAAAGGGGAAAAAGAAAACTTTATGTGTTTTATCCTTCTAATTATAAAATTTTCATTGACAAACTGACAGCACAGATGCAATTCTTTTAGGTGTCTTATTTTATTTTAAATGAAAATTTTCAAACAAGTACTCAAAGAACTAATTATTAAGGTAATCATCAAATAAATCTAAATAAATACATTAAAAATCTCAATCTTTTTTACTTCGCTTACATGTGAATTATTTGTCATATTAGTGAATTAATTGTTTTTTCAAAAGAATAAGTGTATAGTTAAAAAACTGAATTATGGAAATACTAAAAGAAGAGGAAGAAGAAGATGATGGGCCTACCCAACAGCCCACACCTACCCACCCTGCTCGCAATTATCTATCAAGAGTTGCTTGATATATACAAATATACAATGATGAACAAGATATGTTTGTCTTGTGTAAAAGCCCCGTTAAAAGATAGATATATTGCAATGATCAGATATTCTTTAATTATTGTCCATGAATTAATGCAACTTGGACACTGAACGAATTAAAGAAGGAAATTAAGTGAGAGGAGGCAAGAAAAGACCTACATATATGGCTTCAGTCACGACATATATAATTCCAAGAGAAAAACAATATAAAAATAATGATATCATATACACAGTAACAGCCTCCTGCATTATTAATCCAAGGACTTGAGGGTCCCTTTGAGACAAGACAATATAAGAATATTTATGTTTTGCAAAGATTTCATTAATATACAAAAAAATTAAAATTATATTTGAACCCACCTTCCTTTGATTTGTCTGATTTATCTTCCACAATTAAGTGGTGACCACGCCGAGTACCCAAAAGTAATATACATGGATCGGAACACATGTGTGTATGATTGACATAACGTCATTTTTTTTTTCCCTTTTATAAGAAAAAATAATTAGCCTGAGTAGCTCATTATTTTTTCATGATAAATAATAATCATATTGAATTATGTTTCCTTAATGGTAGTTAATTTGTCCTTCTTCTTTTCTTTTTTTTTTTTTTTTTTTTTTTTTTTTTTTTTTTTAATGATGGGGTGATAGATTAAATTTATAAAAAATTATAATACTTTCGATAAAAGTGAGATTTGAACTTTTATTCTCCTTGGATTAAGACAGTTGTCCAATCATTTCTAGTAAGAGATGATCTGCACTATTTATATATTCTAACAATTGAGTTTTCTAACTCCCAATAATATGTAATTATGTATGTCTTTTGTAAGAAAACTTTTTTTATTTTTCTTTTTATTTGGTGTTTCAAAATAGATCAGAAAATAAATATGAAAATGCCTTTTTCTCTTCTCCCTTATCTTATGTTGTCTTGTCATTTCACCCATTTTATGAATATAAATTAAATTAAATCATTTTCGATGTTAATGTGTAAGCGCAGAGATTAATTATTCGGTGTAAGAGATCTAGGCGATGGACCAATATTTTCCTTAAAAATATATACACGAATATTTGATTTCAAAAACCAAGTAAACTTGGCTAATCATATATAATATTATCTCATGTATTTAATATATTGTTTACTTATGAACAATTAAATGATTAAATTTGAGGCAATCATTTCCCATGCAAAACATGTGGGTTTCTGCTAACTAAACACTCAAGGAGTTTAATCTCAACAGTTTTGCTTACTTTTTTCTCTAAAATTATTGTTTGTATAATAACAAAGAAGAAAGAGAAGTTTAACTAGTATAAAAAATGTTACGGCCCAAATCACTGGAAATAAAATGTTACTGTCAAACTATATTCTTAAAACAAAAAAACAAAAAATTACGTATAGAAATTTATTCCAAAGTTTGAAAGTAATCAACAAAATGTATCCAAACATAATATTTAAAAGAAAATTTCTAAAATTAACTGCAAAAATAAGATATGTTATTGAAAAATTTATAATCCTTACAAAATCCGAAACTAAATAAAACAAATTTCATTGTTTATTATCAAAGCTTTACTTTCGGATGAACTTAGTGATAATTTGTGATTCACAATTTGATAGTCAAACGATCATACAATTTATTTGAAAACACATCTTAAAAAATTATTTTCATTGATTTTTTAATCGCGACGAATATATCTCTAATTAAATCCTAATATATATATATTTTTGTTCTAAAACTCATATTAAAATAGAATAATAATTCTCTTATATTATGAAGATATGTTAAGATTAAATACCACTAACATGATTAAGATGTTATTCCCATAATATAACGTCTTCCTACACTTACATTATTATAATAAACTAGACTCTAAATAGAGTCAAAATTAATTAAAAGAAATTATATACTCAAAAATATGAACAAAGAAAAGAAATGATGGTTTGATATGGATTGTTTTGGTTGATTGTTGAGTACGAAAATGACAAGGGAAAGTTCTGAAATAAAAAGAAGCCAAGGACGTAGGCTTCCTAAGTTGCTTACTACTTAGAAAATGGTTGAGGAATTTCTGGTGGGGACTCTTCTTGCCCCTCTTTGTTTGATATTCACCCGACCATTTCCAGACCCCTCAGTTCCGTTCTTCACTGTTTGAGAATCTTCTCAGTATTTTTTTTTTTTTTTTTGTTCCTTTTCTTTCGAGCTTTATATCATTTCTATCTTTTACAAAGCCAAAATTTTTAGTTGATCTCAACTTTTAATTAGTGAGCTTTCCATCAATTTTACTGTTTATGGTGACAGTTTTAAATTGGATCTTAATTCGATTTGAGCTTTGAATCCAAACAATCAGTATTATTAAAATTTAAGAATGAGTTATTTTGAATATTTCATTAATTATAATTAATTTAAGTCCTACTTCAATAATGTTATGCGGTTGACAGTTAGGGCTGTTACGTGGTTATCCGTTTCCTGTTAAAATAGGATCTTTGTGCTAATTTAGTTTGTTCAACTTTTATTAATTTTAGGGAATTTTAAATTAAATTTTCTCAATTTGTCATTGAGAGAAGAATTTATAGAGTATTATTTAATTTTTAATAGATGAGGCCGTCTTAAATATAAGGATAACGCCACTGATCATCCATAATTTTAGCACTCATTACGTAAAAAAAAAAAAAATTATTAAGAAAAGTTATTACATCAAATCAATTTTTTTTTAAAAGGTTCATCACACATAGTTCTGATGTAATAACTTTATTTATTTCAACAAGAAGAATAAACTAATGAAAGTATCTATCTAGCATCTTCTGATAAAACTGATTCTGCATCGTTCTAATTACTTTACTAGTTAGAGTTTGAATCCTATTAATATATTTTGCAAGTTTTATACGGATGATCGACTTTGGAAGTAAATTCTTATAACATCTTTCACCTTTTAAATATAAATAGGTCAGCTTAAAATAAGTAAGAAACTACCATAGAATTCATGTAAAATTATAAGTTTTTGGAAACAATTGATTCTAATTTCTTTAAAAAATAAATAAAAGCAATTGATTCGAGTATTTATATTGTATCGAAAATATTTGAGTCAAAATAATTTAAGCAACAAAAGTTATTTTTGTTGGGTTTTAATTTTGAAAAAGTTTGTAGTAAATTAATTAGACACGATTTTGGCACATCTTCTTATAGTATAGATGATTGTACATCCTCTCATCAATTTTAATAGTACAAATTCAAGTTTTATTAACTGTATTTTATTAGTTTTATATGAATAATTTCCTTCTTTTAAAAAAATATTTTTAAATTATGAATCGGTAGCCCTCCCTCAAACATTCAAGAAATTATAATTCCTTTATGTTTGTAGTTGAAGCAAGGAAAAGGGAGACAAAATTAAAATTAACCTAAAAATAATTTTATGGTCAAATGTTGGTATCATCAAATCCAATTATAAAAAGGGTTCATGTCATATCCACCATAATAAACACAAGGCCCTTATTGATGTTGACACGGTACCTATGTGTACAATTTTCAACCAAGCGTTTGATAACTTGGAGGATTAATGCTCTCTCTCTCTAATTTCTTTACAGAAAAGCCAATCTAAGATCTTTGTGGGGGCTCCCTAGCTCCAAAATCTACAATTTTCCAAGGGATTTGGTTGAGTTTTCCAGTTGGGAGTGAGGAGAAATTCTTAGGTACGGCGACAGAGTATATTTATCCATTCATAAAACGTTATATGATAAATTATTTAAAATTTATACCTCGTTTTTTTCATCGAATCACATTAAATACTACTTCCAACATAACATATTATGAATAAAAAAATATATAGTGTACATGATGCAAAGACCCACTCCCAATTTTTCAATGAATATGGTGCATCTATTTCCTCTCTCTCTATAAAACTATTATAATTAATATAAAGATCGACCAATTAAATTCATTCATTCAATTTAAATTAAATAAGAGAAAAAATTTATTTTAGAAGAAATAATCCAATGAATGAATTTGATTAATTGATTTTTATTTTTGAAAGTTAAGACGTTTTGATTATAAAAATCTCTTATATATGTGTGTGTTAGAGAGAGGGATAAATGATTAAATTTAATATTTTCTTATTCAATCACACATGCAAGATCATTTTGTATATAAGTAGACAAATCTACGAGTGATATAATGTGTCCTCATCTTTTATTTTTTTGGTGAGACACCAAATTTTAGTGTGTGTATTTTTTAATTTACGCTATGTAACTTTACAAATTCATGAATTTTATATTCCACCTATCAATTCGTATACAATTTTCAGACAGTGTATTGTGAGTGGATAGACATGCAAGTGACGTAGTTTCAAAAAAAGAAAAAGATATGCAAGTGATGTAGTGCGCACGCCCCACCCGAGTTCTGTCTCTCGAGAGAAGCCAAATTCTGGGTATCGCCCATCATTGTACTGCTGAGAGACCCTGTAAATACGAACAAATGGCTTCTGAAAATAGTGTGAAAATGAAGGGCCCAAAGGCAGGCCAAACTGGAGCCCGGACTTTGAAATTATTAGACAGTAGAGGCCGACACAGATACCATTATGCACCCAACATTCATACCCCCTCTGCATCTCAGTATTCGTCCTCATCTTTACTATCATGTCATCCCGTATATTGCTATATATCTCGTATATTATCTGTATAAAACGTTGAATCCATCAAATGTGTATGCCTTTTATTATTATTATTATTATTATTTTAGAAGCTTTGCTGCAAATGTTTCCTATGGCTTTCTTATATTTAAAAAAAAAAAAAAATGCTTCCCATGGTTGCAATTAATATTTAGTTTTTTAAGACTCTTGTGATGTATCAATATTATTATTCAAAATTTTCTTTTTATTTATTATTTTGTTATATGTAAAATTTAGATGAGAAGATAGTCTTTGTCTGTAGTAAATACAACTGTGTTAATAAAAAAATACATTTTAATGCATCAAAAATAATATAAAATACATTCTTTCATGTATGTTTATGAATGAAAGATGAATCGGTAAAAGATAACAATATTATAATATATACAACAAAGCAAAATACAAAAATAGCAACTATCACTGACAGTTTTCATAGCCCTCCTCAGTCCTGACAACCACCATCTGAACTTTATATACTATACATATACATGATAATGGAAAATTTTGAAAAAAAATCTTTTGTAGTTGTTAAATTGACAATTATTTAGAGAAACTTTATCACATCATAGAACCTTTTTGTATGAGAACTATGTGATGTATTAACAACTAATTGACTGACACAATTTTCATAGGAGACAGATTTATATTTAAAATTTTTAAATCTAAAAATCATAAAATATTTTCACATTTTTAATAAATTATTTACATATTTTATACATGTATATGTATTTTACAACAACATATATATATATATATTTTTTTTTTCAAAAATACGTGGGGCCAAGATCCCTAGCCTCTACGGCACTCTGCCCCTAAACATTTCTGTTATCTGCTCTACAGAACGCCGGGAGTCAACCATCCGCCCATGTATCTTAACATCGTGCCCCCACCTTTGTTTTTTGGTAAAAAAGGTGTAATTTTTTCTAACCTATATGGATTATCTTTAATTATGATATAGGTGACTTCCAACAGTATAAGAGCCACTTATTTAAATAGTATCACCAGTGTCCTTTTAACTCTTGAACTAATCCTAATTGTTTTATGAATTAGTCCCAATAACTAAAAAATAAAAAAATAAAAAAAACCACACACACAGGGACAAAGAGAATATTAGTTCTTCTACAATTTACCTTATGATTTGTTTAAAGTACAAATTGGTTGTGCTGATTTTAAAATTCCTTATAATCCGAATTTAAAAGATATTATAATAATACGGTGGTAGACATAATCCAATTCATAATCATATATTTCGATAAAAACTGAGGTTTTAAGTTTAAATTTTCTTTTAAAATTTGAAAAAAAAAATTATAATAATATATGTGAGAATTAATTAACTCATGTGTAAAGCTAGTGAAGGTGAAAATAGATCTCAAATTGAGAAAAAAATAATAGTAAGAGACGAGTTATATAGCAACAGACGTCACAAACCGGTTATAAAATATCCAATGATGTATAAACCAATTCTTTAAAATCTATGGACATCAACAAATATGAAAATTTACGAGCGTGGACCATATGTTTATTAAAATGCTTCAACACCATTAAAAATTATATATATATGGGGGTATCTTTTTAATTATTTTTTAAAGTTCATATTTAAAGAATTGGAGATAGTATATATACGTACTCTCATAATAGAAAAGATAACTATTTATATAATAATTAGAAAAAATTAAACCACTTACACAAAGTTTATAAAATGTGTCGAGTGAAACTTAAATGTTTATTATTAAAGTGGATGGAGGGATACAATCGGTGCTAAGATGGAATGTGGTATATGTAAGTGTATTGGAAATAATTTAATCAAAATTTGTTTATTCTCTAAAATATATATACTTGAAAATACAAAAAAATACAATTTTCCGTGGCTACACAGAATTTGAGAAGGTTAATGTAAATTTTGTTGGCATGTGAGGGGTTGGCGTATGTTTGTCCACAACGATCTTTACTAAAATGAATAAGGTTAGGCTCAATAAAGTGGGATATCAGTCCAGGTCCAATAAACTGGGCCTAATGGCCCTATTAACTCTGTATTACTTTCTTGTTTTTATATAAATCTAAAAAATTATAATTACTTTCTAGCCGTTCTTCTCATGACTAATTATGTAAACAAAAGCAAAGTGACACTAGACTCATTATTTATTTATATAAATTATTACATGTAGAGTTGAACTTATCAGAAATGGAACAGTGATCAACATCATGTAAAAGGAGACAAACAAAACTAATTTAACCATCATAACTTTAAAATTCATCACAAGTGTGTGTGTGTATATATATATATGTGAGGTCTACTTTTTTATTAATTTCATTTAAATGTGAAAAATCAGTCACAAGTGGAATAATCTGAGAGTTCAAAAAAATTAAAAAAAAAAAAAAATTACAGATGTTTATACCAAAAAATTTGTGTGTGAGTGTGTGTGTGTATATATTCGACATTTGGTTGGATGTATAAAATATAAAGTTGGAAGAGACTAGAGAGAGAGAAAGTATGTGTTTGTGTCTTCTGGTCTGCGGTATTTGTTGATGAGGGGAATAGAATAAAGACAATATTGAAAAAGCAAAGCTGCTGCTCAAGTTGGTTTGTTTTTGTTTATTGAGTAGAAGGAATGGTGGGATGATGAGAGTTTGATTCTTGAACACATGCAAACATCACAAGTGAATGTCCTTTGCAATCATCCTCCCCAATTGTTGTCGATCCCGAATCTAATCATACTTTTCTATACTTCCTTAACTTATGTTATTATTATTATATGTGTATACATTATTATAACCATCAAACCCCATCTCTACTCTTCTCACAAGACTATTCAATTCCCCGACAAAGATATTCTCTTTATCTAACTATTTAAATAAATGCATAACTGTGATTGGTAATTTTAAAGCAAAAAAAAAAAAAGTTACAAAACCTAACTAAGTTTCTGGGTCATACGGGAAAGATATTACGAAACCAATGTACATTAATAAAATTCTACTGTGGAACTCATTTATTATGAATACGAAAAGAGATATTATTAATTACTTTATTTATGAACTGATGCTACAAATAAAACTAACTTTTGTAGACATTAGACTCCGCTCTCCACGATCTCTTTTTAACGTAGAAGCAGTACTGATTTCCAATTCAAGGGGTTTCCTTTTACTTTTTCTATATTTGTGACCTGGTTAGCGTTCATTATAATTAATCTCTTTATGGACCAAAAAAAAAAAAAAAGGAGGAACGATGTGGTGGTGGTGAAATTATGGTTTAAGGTACACTTTGGGGGTGGGCCCCACGCTTTTTGAACCCGGCAGCCACCAAACAGGAGGCCACATTTCTGGTGTCGGAGTTTTTACTCTCCTTCTTTTCCATTAGATTCTTTCAATACTTAAAAGGGAGAGAGAGAGAGAGAGTGTGAGCGATTCCATGTTGCACGCATGCACCATATAATCCTACACCCCACCACTGGTTTTCTAATCCCCACCTTACGATTTATGCACTGTTTTCTGGCTTTGATGATGTATGATCGTGTACATTATTTTTAGCGCAACGTGTCATGCAATGATGGTATGCATGTACTAAAACAAAGACTAAACATGATCTTCCATTAATTAAATATCTTACGTATGACTTGGCTTTCATGGTCACACACAAAACGGGATAAAACAAAAACAAAAACAAAAACAGAGTGGTCTAAAATTAATAAGCCTTCTGCTTCACATAAAATATTATAGACTAAGTTGTTAATTATTGAGAACCATACTGTTTTGAAAATAATATTTTATAAAAGACATGTAAGGATAAAAAACAAAATTATATGTATTTTTTCTTAATAAAAAAAAATTAAAAGGTCTACGTGTATATAATGCTTTTATAATTAAGTATACATAATTTTTAAAAGTAAAAATCAACCAATCAAATTCATCAATTACATTTGAATTAAACAGAAGTAAAAATTTGTTTTAAGAGAGGAAATACAATAGATGAATTTGATTGATTAATCTTGCTTTTTAAAATCAGGTATACTTGATTATAAAAGTCTTATATATATATTCTCAGTTATTAATAATTAGAAATTCACTTGTTTTAACTTTATCCAATCTCACTTACATTTAATCAATTACCATATAATTTGCCCTAACTTCTTAAATTCAGTTGCACTAAAAAGATAACTCTTGTATATAAATATAAAATTTGTGTTTATTTTTAAAGCAAGTTTTCAATCATAACCTTAATATTTACAAAGATTTTCTAATTAAAGGTAGTCAATATATATAAGTAATATTAGGTTTCTTAAATATTTTATCTAAATTCATGTCCAAATGATGTGATATATGAATTGTCAAGATTTTATTAATTATCATATCATCTTATGATTTACAAAATATTGAAAATTCATATGTTACATCATTTGGATAAAATATTTAAAAAATCTAACGTTACAATATATATATATCCACTTTAGTAATTAAAGATATATCTAACTTACTCATCCACTTAATTATTCACTATAAATGTTGTGTCAAGTTCCTATTCAGATTGTGACCAGTGTTTTTCTATTTTAAATATATTTATAATTGAAATTAAATATCTTAAGTGTGAAAGAAATCCGAACCAAATAAAAAGAAGACCCGGAACAACGACATTAGAAATTGGCTGCTTATATATATATATATACACACACACGTGTGTGTGTGTACACACTAAGTTTGGAATAGTTTTATTCTAGAGAAATGAAACAAAAGGGCAATCCTGACTCTGAAATCTATGACTTTGGTGGGATTAGATTAATCTGATCCAGGGATATATTTTGGCACTTGGACCAAATAATTACAACCGAGCCGTTGGCAACTTCAGGAATAGAAGCCAATCGTGCAGGTTTAAACTCACTGTTAATGACCTGATTACAAGCCAGTCTATTTCGAAAAGCCAACCAAGTATGGGGCATTGGGCACAGAAAATGACTGTTATACCCTTGAAGGTGACTTAACATCTTTGATGTTCTTTAAAGCAGCTGCTTCAGCTTCAATTAATTAGAAAGCAGGGGTATTTCAGTAACTAAATATTTTGGAAGAAGATAGATATGCATATAATATAGTGTTTGCGTAAGAGATATTAATAGAGATAGACATACACATATAATAAAATAGTGTTTGTGTATGTATCATGTAGTTACATGAAAAATTCGCACGTGGGGACGTTGAATATTATGTTTAATTGCATTTCAACATCTTAATTACTGATTTCAGCAGATATCTTCTCTTCAAAGTGAAAAAATTTCAATAAAACAATAGATCTTGTTATTGTTAATTTGTCTAATGAAACTTCAAAATCTAGGCATTTACCTGTTAATTTACATTTAAACTTGCTGTCGTTTATAGAAATGCATGCTTTTTATAATTCAATTTTATATTCCATTTTTTTAAAAAATATTTTTTATGCATTATAGACTTAATTAAAAATTAACCCTGAAAAAATAATTTAAAAAACTTGGTCCAACATTGAGAAAAATTTCGGTAAAATAAATCATATTAAATATTTAAAAGAATCTATATTAATAACATAATTTTGTACGGATCTATAAAATGTAAGGCAGACTCTTTCATATCAACAGAAATGGAATATACGTGTATATATATATATGGAGACGGTGTATTCATGCATGGGAAAATTTTACTGTGTAGAGGTGGAGAGAGAGAGTGCTGAATTATGAGGATTTTGTTTCTTTGTGGGGATGTTTTTCATTTTCTGGCCCATCTCTTCTGCATGTGGGATCAAGTTTCGAGCACTGTGATTGGCCCTCTCTTTCTCTCTCTCTCCTCAATACCCTTTTGAAGAAGTCTATTAAGGACACTCTTCAAACAATACCTGATGAAGATGAGCGTTGGAAGAAACAAAGAAAGAAAAGAGAGGAAAAAAAAAGCTGATCATCATAAGCAAAAGCTGAAAGTTTAAAGCTGAAATCAACCGAAAGAAAGGAAAGTGCTTTTTCACCTTCCCTTTCCTTGCTCAGCTTCATGTTTTAGCTAGCTATACCCTCTTATAGTTTATATTTTATATAAACTTTTTTATAAGTGAAAGAAAGAGGAGAGTGAGTGTTTTGATACTTATCGATCAACCAAGAATTTTTTCCTTCCTTTATTTCTTTATTTCATTTTAATTTTTTGAATTTAGAATTGCAATAATCAGTGAAACCCATGTTAGCCAATACCACACCTTCTCCAACAATCCCTTCTTCAGAGCCATTTTCTTGCTTAGAAAATGGAAATAATAACAAGAGAAAGAGAAGACCAGCAGGTACTCCAGGTATGTTAATTTTTTTTCAAAGTTATTTTGTTCTTGTTTTTATACGTTTTTTAATTTGGCAAATTTGGATATATGGTGTGTTTCAAGTATTTTTTTATTTGACGGGTGTGTGATTTCATTCCTGTATTGGTATATATCGATGCAGATCCAGATGCAGAAGTGGTTTCGCTCTCCCCAAAAACCCTCCTCGAATCGGATCGTTACGTGTGCGAGATCTGCAATCAGGGTTTTCAGCGAGACCAAAACCTACAGATGCACAGGAGAAGGCACAAGGTGCCATGGAAGCTGCTCAAGAGGGAGACTCCGGTGGTCCGGAAGCGGGTGTTTGTCTGCCCGGAGCCCAGCTGCCTGCACCATGACCCCTGCCACGCCCTCGGCGATCTTGTAGGGATCAAGAAGCACTACAGGAGAAAGCACAGCAACCACAAACAATGGGTCTGCGAGAAGTGCTCCAAAGGCTATGCAGTTCAATCGGATTACAAAGCACATCTCAAAACGTGTGGCACCAGAGGCCATTCTTGTGATTGTGGTCGTGTTTTCTCTAGGTAATTATTACTTGATTCTAATTTGTTTTATTTAGATTTGAATTCTTCAAGAAAGTTTTGGACAAAATATTAATGATGATAACGGTTGATCAAATATCATGTTTTTGTTCATTATTATTTATTATTTATTTTTAAAAAAAAATCAAATTCATTTACTATTTCAACACCAGTCAATCACTTTTCAAGCAACATTAATTATTATTATTGTTTTCCTTTAATTTACTGTGTTAATGACTTGATCTCCTCCTATCTCTTTGTTTTTCATGCTCATCTTCATCGATAAAGACACCAAGATCAATCAAGCCCTTTTTTGAATATTTCTTTGTTCTACTTTTAAACTACATGGAATCATAACATATAACATCTTTATTTTTTTAATTAATTAAATTAATGTTCCATCCATCATTTTTCCTTTTTTTTTTTTTTTTATGTTTTAATTTTTCTCTTCCTGTGTATAGAGTTGAGAGTTTCATCGAACATCAAGATGCTTGCAACATGGGACGGCTCCGCCAAGAACCACCAGGGCTGCAGCCACCACCGGCATGTTTGTCACGAACCACCTCGAGCCCGAGCCCCTCCAGTGACACCAATTTTAGCACATCTCCTTGGCCTGCTAGTTTGATCTTACCAAAACCAATAACGGATGCCATTTTCTTGAACCCTACTAGTACTACAATCGATCAAGATAAGTCCTCTAAAAATGCTGCTACAAACTACCACAATTTGGAGCTCCAGCTTTCGAGCACATTGAATCCGGCTTCACCTAAGGTAGATGATAACCACTCTACGCAGCTGCAGCTCTCAATTGGGTCCTCAGATTTTTGTTGCGAAAAGAATAACAACGAATCGAATAACACTGCTTCGAAGAAGGAGATATGCAATAACAACGATATTGAGAAACCAGCAATGGCTGCTTCCAGGCTTAAAGAGCAAGCGAGAGAGCAGTTGAGGATTGCCATGGCGGAGAAAGTGTATGCGGAAGAGGCCAGGCAGGCTGCCAAGAGGCAGATTGAATTGGCTGAGCAAGAGTTTGCAAATGCAAAGAGGATCAGACAGCAAGCACAAGCTGAATTGGACAGAGCTCAGGCTCTAAAAGTGCATGCAATAAAGCAAATAAACTCTACCATTCTTCGAATCACTTGTCACGCGTGTAAGCAGCAGTTTCAGGCAAGAAATATGGCTACTGATAATCATCATGAGAACTCTTTGGTTTTGAGTCATATGTCATCTGCCATAACAGAAGGTGAAGTAGACAACGATCATCATCGAACTCTTCGTGATCATCATCTTGCAAGAACTGTTAATTAGTTAATTATTTATATATATATTTGACTTCCATTATAAGTTAAAAATCCTCTTTTTAGGTCAATTTATGTTACTCTCTTTTGATTTCTTTTTTCTTTTTCCTTGTCATATCTACATATTAATATACCAAGTTGGGTGTTGTGATTATTATGGTTATGATCTCAAAGTTGATTAATAGTGAAATGGTTGATGAGTCCTACAATTTACTCGTGTGATTGATGTTATTTGTTCACTGATTAATTTGTTTTAAAGGAAAATGTATGGAGATGAGTTTTGATGATAAATTAGCATCAATAAAACTGTTTGATATAAATGTGGGATATACTTTGTCATTTACATTACAATAATTAATGGAAATCATTAACTATCATTGATGTGGTTTTTCATTGTCTACGAATTCAACTGTTTGTTTGCTAAGTTTCACACTATGAGAAAAAAAGCTAATACAGTTGCAAATGATGAATTGTTTTATCACTATTCATTTTATAGCCGTTGATATACTTATCTATTAGTTAACAACGAAATGATCACTTACGTTTAATTGAAAAATAGTCAAGATGTTTCCTTTTATTAAGTGGAATGGCACTGTGTTGAGCCCTACTCTAGCTTTACACCAAATATGAAACTATTTCATTGAATGATGTGAGAGAAACACTCACTTTCTCTTGCTTCAAAGTTTTGTTAGTGTTGGATTTTCTATTTGGACTATTTGAAGATCTTTGTAGGCTGGCAGGTCAGAAATTGGAGGTGACCACCTTCTCTTCTCAAGCATTAAAGAACAGTTCTGACCTCTATTTATAACCCAAACTTTCATTCAAAGATAAGAAAGAGAGAGAGTGTGTGTGTGTGTGTGTGTGAGCGAGAGAGAGAGAGAGAGGGACGGAGGAATCAGAGGCGCCTTTTCCCTCTGCAATTCTGGTCTGCTCATATAAATGTAAATGCAAAAACGCCATGTTTTTCAGTGCCACAGATGTAATGGTAATTGGCAGACTCACTGGTCCTTCTCAACCTCCTTCAAAGCACAAACACACAGACACAAACAAACTCCCATTCATTCATTCACTACACGCGACTTTGATACATCTCTCTCATCTTTTTTTTCTCATCAGAATCAGGGCCATAGATAGAGCAGTGATGGTGCATGGCAGAAGCAGCGCAGAATCTTTCCTCTTATGCAGAGACCATTCATAGCTTTTTATTAGGGTTTTGATACTTTATTAGTCACAAGAATGGTACCGCACTATTAAACTATGTTATCGTTTATGTATATATATATACTGGAGTTATAATATATTCATGGTAACTTACAAAGTTGAACGTCACATATTTTAGACTAAAAATATAAATTTATGAAATAGCAGACATGTGATCATATATGGACACCCTTTTCTCTCTCTATTGTTTATTTATTTTATTTTATTTTTCATTAAGTTGGAAGAGAATTAGTTGCTGTTGAAAAAAATGATACTGTCTAGGTTGAGGTCATGCTGTTATATTTCATGAGGAAAAACCAAAAATAAAAGGCCAACGTGAGAGCTTTTAGGAAGGGTTTCATTTGAGTTGGCCTTTTTCTTTTTCTCGGGGCATGTGCATTTCTGCTAGGGGCCTCTTCCTTTTTTTGTCTGACGCAACTGCGGTGATGTTATTATTGAGTTGGATTTTGATAATTTTGGTGAAGCTTTATCCAAGTACTCCAATAAATGGCATCAGAGTTCTCTGCAAATTAATTTCAACATTGACTTCTGTTTTTAGCTGCCTTCATTTGAAGAAAAGGTATCTTGAATGCAAATTATATATATATAACTTAGAAGTTATAATCACGTCATCTAAATATGTGAGATTTATCATTCAACCACCTCAAATTTTATTGATAAATACACATAATTAAAATAAATGAGTCAACTACATTCCTAAACAAAGTGAATGTCTTGAGTTTGAAATCCAAACTCAAGACTTTGGATTTATTTGGATTTCAAACTCAAGACTTTCACTTTCTTTAGGAATGTAGTTAACTCATTTATTTAATTATGTGTATTTATCAATAAAATTTGAGGTGATTGAATGATAAATCTCACATATATATATTTCACAATATCTGGGAAAAAAAAAAGATATAAATATATATTTTTTTTAGAAAAATGAGATTTAAAAAAAAGGAAATATATATTCCCTTTTTTCCAAATCTCTCTTTTTTTTTTTAAAAAAAAATATACATATATGTGTACTTTTCTAAATTTGTTGTGGTAAAATTATTATTATTATTATTATTATTATTGAGAGTTGGAAGAGAGGAAATATAGATAATAATTTTTACCATAGTGTGCACTGAAATTAATTTAGTGTATTGCTATTGATTAAATATAAATAGTTGTTAACTAAGTCAAATGAAGTGAAAGTAATTAAATCTAATGGTTGATAACTGAATTTATTATTTCAATATGTAATTATGAGGAAAAAAATTTATATATATGCATATATATATTTAAAAGAGAAATTTTGATAAGTTTTATGAAACATGGGTAGAATTTTATTATTTAAAAGACAAGTTAAAGAATATTTAATTTATTTTTCAAAAAGAGAAAAATACAAAATTCAGATTAGTAGGTCTGCCTCATCTTTGGCAAATTAACATCATGACAAGTAAATAATATTTTTCTCTTGCAAGAATGTTTAACTAAATTTATGCTGAGTCTTAAAGTCTCATATGAGTAATTAAAGGGATATTTTAAATAAGCAAGCCGAGGTGTTACTTTCCCTACAAAGTTTCATATGATATGAGTTGGTTAAATGGAAAATCTTATACTTATAAGCTGGAGGTGTCACGGTTCCACAGACTAATTTTCAGGGTTGCATATAATTTGAATTCTAAAAAGTGATATTAGAGTTAGACCAGAGTTCGGTGTTGCTCTCTAGCAATTAGGGTCTCAATCCCTCTGGAAGGGACTGTTGAGTTCCCATGGTGTCTGAACAGAAGGTGTCTGAGTCTCTTCATCAAGTGTCTCTTTGAAAAAAGACTGTAGAATGGGGTCGGTGGGACATATAAATGAAGATATATAAGTCACTGGTTAAATATCTTATAAAATGAAACAGTTTCTTTGAATCATTAAAACACATTGAATGAATTGAACCCTGTTACATTACATATATGATGATTATATAGGACGAAAAACAAAAATCCAGAATACCAAAAACAAAAAACAAGAGACAAGAACACTAACAATTAATAATAATAACTAATGATACGGATATGACAGCCCTTATATTACAACCACTAATTGGTCTGCATGGCTACTATCATTATTAACCTACTTTGATAAAATATCAAATCCTTTTTTATTTATTTGCTTCATCCATCAGTTATTATTACCCTAACTTGGCCGTTTATTATTATTATTTTTTGTTCGGTTGGTTCTCCTCCTACTATCATTATTTTAACGATTGATTGGAGTTTTATTCAAAATCTAAAATTTTATCTGAATAAATTACACTTATATAAGACACGATGAAGATTCTTTATTAGTTTAACTTTATTTATATCAACAAATATAAAATTGTTATGACTAATGTACTATTCTTTATTACTTGAGATCATAATTGAACTATATATAAACTAATTATCATTTGCAAATCTTGATATCAATGGAATTTTACTGAAGATATTTTTTATGATTATTTAAAATCTCACCGCACCTAACTAGCTAATAGCATTGTAAACCACTTTTACCTCATTTTATAAGAATTTCCCTACTCACAATAGAAACCTTTGTCTTTGAATGGTGGATTTTATTACATATTTTTATTATATTTGAGTCATTTAGGGAAAATACATAAGAATAGCCTTTAAATTTCCATTATTTATCAATAAAACACACTTACTTTAGGGTTTTAAGCTGCCTTCAGTTTTTCTTATAAAAAAAATTATTGATTGTCGACCATGGATGATCTAAACCATATCTGTAATAAAATTACATAAAATTAAGCTCATATTCTAATAAAAATAGAGATTCTAGAGTTAAGTAAATGCCAGTTTCAATATATATATATTTTGGGATCAAAATTTCTAAAAATAATGATACAAATCATAAAAAATCATTAGAATTTTGATATTTCAATAATATTTTAATTAAGTAATCCAATATTTTTAAAATATAAAAAATATGCTGAAGATGTTATAGATTTTAAAGATACAAGGAAGGTAAAACCCCACGTTATCATTTGATTATATGAAAGAGAAGCCAAAAACAAAGGTATTATTTCAATTATTTATTGCCTCCTGATTTTGTTTTTAGTTTCATGATCACTTTGGACCGCAATGGTCCACCTGAAAATGGTAATTAAAAAATGTCAGGTACAAATGGGTTTTCACAGGCCCGATCGTAAGAATATGATGGGCCTTATTGTGCATCAGAGTTGTGCAATTATGCTGCACGCTGCTGCCGTCCCTGACGCAGTTGCCCTTGTACATTCGTCTGTATCTTAAGTCACCATAATTGAGCCTAATTCAGTAGTTTGGCCTACTTTTACTTGTTGTATGTCCAAATCAATTGACACCACTTACATGAATTTTATTCTATATATTATGCAGTTTTTATACTGACTAGTTAACAAAATTATATATATTTTTTAATCTTTTATTTTCTCATTTTAAGATATTTTATTCGTTTAATTCAACTCTTAAATTAGAATCCTACCACTATTATATACATAATAACAATATGTTTTTTTTTTTCTCTTTTTCATTTTATAAAAAATATAGTACAACTTGTAGATCATTTAACTGATGATTAAATTTTAGATAGCTCTGGCTTAAAGATTTCATTTATCAAAAACCTTCTCTACAAAGGAGGTCAAAACTAAACCATCCACTAGAGATGAATATACTTTTTCTTAATTATTTTGATCATTACCATCATTTACTTCTATACATATATATATATATATATATAAAGAAGTTAATAATAACGTACTATTTGATTGTTTTTGTTCGTGCAATTATATCATCATAAATTAGTATATCTCTCACATATAAAGTATATATTGTTTTCTTGTGATCAGATCACCATCACAACAAAATCCTTAATTGTTGCCCTGAAAATTTTCTTTGGAACTATGTGTAACTATATATATATGTATATGTATATATATATATAAATATGTATATGTACGTAATTGATAATAACGTACTATATGATTCCTTTGGTTCGGGCAGTTATATATTACATGATCATGGAATTAGTATGTCTCTCACATGTAAATTTTAACACCCAGTAGTATATATTGTTTTCTTGTGATCAGATCACCACAAAGGAAAGGAAAAAACCAACAATTTTCTTATTTTGAATGGTCCATAGACCTACAAATTATGATTTTGGAACACTAGAGGTAGCTCTCATCCAAAGAGATTAGTACTTGCTCTTTTTTTAACGGAGGAAAGAACAGAAAGAATAACCATGCAATGAAACCCACAAAGAGAAGACCAGTAGCAACATTTCCTCTGTCTTTGGAACTTGTCGTCAAGTTTAGACTTGAATTCTGCTGCCCCTGCAACACCCAGAGCTGCTAGGGTGATGAGTTGGTGTGTAATTAAACAAGAATGGAGAAGTTTTTGGAAGAGAATAAGAGAGGAAAAGTTTTAGAAGTGCAAGTGTCTGTCCTCTTTATTCATAAATCTTCCAGGCTATTTAAAGAAGTCAAACTAATACACAATCTTTCCCTAAATTGTGCAAGACATGCTTAGTGGACAAGTGCTCCACACATAAGCATCCACTTATCAATCCTAATAATACAAGCTTAGTGGACAAGTGTGCATCCACTTATCAATCCTAATAATACGTGTTTAGTGGACAAGTGCTCCACATCATTCCCCTCCCCTAAGAGAATCCTTGTCTGCAAGGATGAAATCTAGATAAGTCTTGGTGAAATGCCATTGATTTTCCCATGTTGTATCCTCTATCGGTGCTCTTGCCCATTTAACCAAAATTTTCGTCTTCGGCTGATAATGTCCCTTTTTTATAATCCGACGATCTAGGATAGATTCTGGTTGAGGAAGTAGAGTAGAAGTATCCAACATAGGGGGTAACACCGGAGAAACCAACATCGAAGCTCCTAGTTTTTTCTTTAGAGCACTCACATGGAAAACATCATGAATTTGAGATTTTGGAGGCAATTCCAACTTATATGCAATTGGTCCAACTTTAGTCAAGACTTTGCAAGGTCTAAAAAATCGTGGGGCCAACTTCAATGAACTTCGAAATGCCACAAATTTCTGATGGTAAGGCTGAAGTTTCAGGTACACATAATCACGAATATCAAAACTCACATCTCGTTGATACTAATCCATGAGGCTCTTCATTTTATCTTGGGCACTTTTTAAATTACTACTCAAGTCTCGTAGTATATCCTTCTTTGCTTGTAAAAGTTCATCAACTGATTGAACCTTGGTTGTGCCACCCACATAAGAAAGAAGAATAGGGGGAGGAATGTCATAAATTACTTCAAATGTGAGATTTTGGTGGTAGAATGTACAGATGTGTTGTAACTATACTGTGTTCTATGTGAAACATTTTAAGTATTGTTCCAAGATGCAGTTAATCACTTCAATTTGGCTGTCTATCTGTGGATAGTAGCTAGAGCTAATAGAAAGTTTAGTACCCTGTAATTGAAACAAAGTTTTTCAGAATGAGTTAATAAAAATTCAATCTTGGTCACTTCCAATTGAAATCGGAATCCCATGAAGCTTGATGAATTGGGTATCTAAAGCCTTGGCCACCATTGTTACTGTATATGGGTGTTTCAACGGCACAAACTACACATATTTTGATAAGCAATCAACAACCACCATAATTACTGAATGTCCCTGGGAGGGAGAGTGGTAAACCTTTGACAAAGTCCATGGATATGTCAGTCTAGATTTTTGATGGAATGGGCAGAGGTTGAAGAAGTCCTATTGGTTTCAAACATTCTATCTTGTACCTTTGACACACATCATACTCTGTAATAAATTTTTTAATAAAAGTGCACATACCAGGTCAAAAAAACTTGTTTTTAATCTGCTCAAAGTTTTGTGAAATCCAAAGTAACCTCTTACTGGTGACTTTCTGATAAGATTATAAGTAGTAAAGTTGAGGTTGAACTCAAAAGTAGTCATCCCCTTTTGAACCAAATTCTATCATGTTTCTGATACTGGTGTTTTGAGTTTAGATTAGACAAAGTTGTATAGAAAGGGTCTTCAACAACCTCATTTTTCAGTACATCCCACTAAGCAACTACAAGTAGAGAAACAACTAGGAATTTGAACTTTACTAATCTCAATAATGCAATCGCACAATGATTTTCATTCATTTTATTATACCGAATTGTATAATCAAACCCCAACAATTTTGGAAACCAATAAGCTTGGGCTAGAGTTGTCACCCATTGCTCTAATAAAAACCTCAAACTCTTATAGTCTGTGCGGACGATAAAGGGCTTACCTAATAAATGAAAACGCCACTTGCGAACTGCCATCACAATTGCTTACTTCTCTTTCTCATATGTGGATAGGTTAAGAGTAGTACCTTTAAGAGCTTCACTAAAATATGCTATTGGTTGTCCTTACTGTGATAAAACAGCACCAATGCCAACTTCACAAGTATCATATTCAATGATAAATTGCTAAGAAAAATCTGAAAAACGAAGCACAGGTAGAGACATGAGAGATTGTTTTAACCGATTGAAGGCTTTATCTGTTTTTTGAGTCCAATGAAAACCATCTTTGGTTAACAAGTGTGTTAGAGGGGCTGCAATTCATTTGAACCCGCTTATGAACTTCCTATAATATCCAGTCAATCCCAAAAATCCTCGAACCCCTTTCATAGTAGTCAGTTGTGGCAATTCTAAAACTAATTGGATTTTAGCTAGATCCACTGCCACGCCCGTTGCAAAGATTACATGACCAAGATATTCGACCTGCAACACCCCAAAATGACACTTCGATTGTTTTGCAAACGAGTAATTGTTAGATAAAATTATTAAAACGGTATTGAAATAAAATAAATGATCAGTCTAGATCCTGTTATACACTAAAAGAATTGTCAAAAAATGCCAACACAAATTGTTGCAAGTAAAGCCGTGATAAATCATTTATGAGACATTGGAAGGTGGTTGGAGCGTTGTCAACCCAAACGGCATGACTAAGAATTCATAATGCCTGTCATGGGTACGAAAGGTTGTCTTTGCTATGTCTTTCTCATGGACTCTTATTTGATGGTAGTTGGAAGAAGGTCTAGCTTGGAATGATATTTCGCTCTGTGTAACTCATCCAAAAGCTCATCAATTACTAGAATTGGCTACTTATCTTTATAGTGATATTATTCAAAGCACTATAATCAATGCAAAAGCGTCACCCACCATCTGCCTTTTTAACAAGCAATACAGGGGATAAAAATGGACTTCTAGTAGGCTAAATCAGCTCAGTCTCAAGTAACTCCTTCACCATTTTTTCGATCTCATTTTTTTAGTAATGTGGGTATGTGTAGGATGTGACACTAATTGGTCCTTGGTTTAGTTGCAAAGTTATTCGATGGTCATGAACTTAGGAATGTGGTAATTTTGTTTGAGGGTCAAAAATATAGTGGAAATCAATGAGGAGTTTTGCCATATCGGCTGGTTCTAAACTTGAGTTATTGGTTTCATTGTTGGAATTAACATGCAAAAACAAGTAAATGTCTTCCTAATGTTATAGCTCTTTGTTATTTATTGTAAAAAAATCAGGCTGACGCATCTCTTGAAGGATTCGAGTTTGACCATCTTACTTGAAAGTCATAGTTAAGTTGCGATAGTCAATCTCTACTAGCCCCAGCTTCTCCAACCATTGTACCCCTAGAACAACCTGACAAGCTGTCACTAGTAAAATATAAAAGTCAGCTATTCTTTAATGATTTTCGATGGACAAATTAAGACTCAAATATTGCCCGTGATACTCTATCTTATCTAGTTTGCCACCATGAATTGGAAAACTTTATCACGAGTCAATGTTAAATACCAATTTAGTCACCACGGATTGATCGATGAAGTTATGGGTGCTTTCACTATCAGTAAGAACTATAACAAGGCTATTTTGTATGGTACCACTAACCTTAATTATTTGAGGATGTTTTGTACCAGAGATAGCATGAAGAGAAATTTCTGGAACAGTATCATGTAGTGTAGGTTCATCCATCCAATATTTTGCTTCCGATGTGAGTGTAGGAGTCTGATCTTCAATCATGAATAGTTGTGGTTTTTAACATCTATGCACTTGAACATACTTTCCGTCACAATAGTAGTGAAGCCCTTTTACACAATCTTGAGCTTCTTGTTGGTGAGACACTGTAATGGAATGGGAAGGTTATTAGTAGGTCGACTTCCCTCTTGAACAGGTGAGGAACAAAGTATTCCAGCTGCGTTTTGCATCACAAGCCTTAGAGTTGATGTTTATGATAGATTATTGCGGAAGGAGCCCCTAATTTCTTTTGTAGCGTATTCGTTCCTCCAATAACTGTGCGACTCTGATTGCATCTGTCAACGAACGTGGTTGCATCCTCCAAGTGCAAACGTGGATAGATAATTGAGAGAGTAGAGGGATCCGAAAGTGTTGAAAAAGAGGGATGGAAAAGGAGAGAGAAAAAAGATGTTAAGGTGATTATGTAATTTTGGGTTATGGACCGAAAATTACTTGTTCACAGTGGTTAAAACTTATTGAAATTTATTTGTAGCTAAAAAACGAATTCAAATAAATGTGGAGGATTATTTTCACAGTTTCTTGTATATTATATGTATATATGATTAGATTTTGTCATGTATAAAAATTATATTTATCACAATCATGAACCAAAGGTTTCTTTTTTGTCAAACAAAAATGTAGATGTGCAGACCGTTTAAGTTTGGAAGATATAATTTTGTAACATGTGAACGAGATCTTTATTATTTTTATTAACTATCCGTCACATATTTCTTAATTTCTATAAGGAAAAAATGTTAGATCTTTAGACTATCGATAGGTATAGTTAAAAGTTCTATTAGATAGATATTTGAACTAGTCTAATAATGTAAATTATTTGTCTCAATGAAAATTATTTTCTTCCTATTACTACCTTGTCTCCGTAGAAGTCGAACTCTGGTAACAATTCACCTTGAGTCAGCCTTAAGCATAGTACATAGCAAAAGGTAACAGCACAAGATAATAGGTTGCTCCAACAACAGCAGTAACAAGAACACATTTGCATTTTTGTTTTAGAATTATATAATATAAATACAATATATCTGAATACATAAGAGATGATAAATCAATTGCAAACGGCCTCATTTAAAAGTAAGGGTGGGGTTATTACAGCCCATGAAAAATTATTAAAACAACCATTTTTGTAAAAATATTGATATGATGAAATTATTCCTAATAAAATTTTAAAAAATGACAAATATAAATAGGTAAAGTATTTATTATTATTATTATTATTTTACTTTTACAACTTGAAACAATTTTCTTTTTCCTTTCTTAGTTAAAAATAAAACAAACAAAATTCCATAAATGTTCCTAAAGAAAATCTATAAAAAAAAGTTTATAAATCTTTACATGTATCAAATTACTCTCTAAATCTTTTCAAATGTAAAATATTGTTTCATTTAAATTTAAATTTTTTATTCATTTAAAAGTAAAGGCTGACCAAAAGACAAAATAAAGTTTCAATTTTTGTAGCAATTCTAGTGACTTCAACCTTCAGCTATGGGTGCTTCTTCTATTTCTTGATAAAGTGTAAAATTAGGGTTAAAAATTTATGTTTAAGGGAAATAAAAACAAATACTAAAGATAGAAAATTTATTTTAAAGAAATATAATTAATTTTTTTATTATAAAAAAATTTATTTTAAAGAAATATAATTGATTTTGTTTGTATAGGATTATTATTGACTTTTCTTTTTTCTTTTTTAATGCTTATACTAATTTGTAGATTTTTAAATTTGATCAATTAACACATTAATAATTTGGATGTAAAAATCATATTTGTGGGTGACAATATCTGCATTATAAAAGTAATTTGTCTTGATAGAGAAAATAAACAAAAACTTTCGTTACAGGGGTACACTTATATATTCCAATAAAAAAGTTACAGGGGTACACTTATATATTCCAATAAAAAATTTATAGAAGTTTAAAAAATGTCTTAACATGTTTTATGAGAGGTCTATGTTGATTTTTAAAATTTTAGGTAATTTTGTTAAAATAAATTTCGAAATTAGTGACATTTGTCTTCTATTTGGCCGAACCTTAAGAGGTTAACAAATATTTGCCAGAAAATTAATTGCCGTTTCATAATTACTTTACTGCTATATGCTTTACATCAATACTAATATTGCAGTCGGAAATGCTTTTATAGTATTTTGAAGTAAAAACGATTTTAGTAAAAGCACTTAAAAACATTTTAAAAAATGCAAACAAATTATTTCCTCTAAAAAAAGCCCTAATTATTTAATTATTTTCAATCAAACATTACACAATAGAAATAAAAATATTTATGAAACTTGTATAGCAAACCCCACAACATTCTCAAGAAAACTATAAATAAATAAAGTTTTATATACATATATAAATGAAAATACATTTTAAAGAATCAAAGAATTACCCATTTGCAACAACATCCTTGAAAGTTGTCTTGGGTTTCGGGTTGAAAGATTCATAGTTGTATTAGCTGCTTGGTGCCTCATTAATTCGACAAGAATGATTTTTTAAAAAAATTTTATTTTTTTGTTGTTTCTAAGATTGGTAGGCAGAAATGTAGATTTTTTTTTTTTTTTTTTTTTTCACATATTGCAGTACAGTACATAATACATGTACACATACCACAGACCTGACTCTCTTTGATGGGAATACTACTTAGGAGCAGTTAGGAACTGAAACCATCAAGAGAGGGAGGGGAACAACGGCTCCCAGACAGGAGGAAGAGCAATTGAAAATCACCCCACACAATGGGACGCCTGAGAATCGAAACACCAATCAATGTTGAAGAGCTGAATTTAACTTATCATCCAATCAGACCCTGATTTCTCTTGGAAATGTAAATTAAACTGTTCATATCACGCCTCAAATTTGGTGTCAACTGGATTAATTTCGAAAACTTTGGAAATACAATAACATATCTAATTGTCTACTATATTTCTTTGAAAGGATCGCTAATGGTAACCTGCTCATAGATTAATAATTTGCCATGATAAGCTTTTCTATGAAGATAAAAATAAAAAGTTATTCTAAAATTTCAAGTTATTTTACATTCCCAGGTAAGCGTCTATCTAACATATACTAGCTAGTTTTTCTAGTACCATCTTCACATAGAAATCCACTCATTCAAGCATTTGCCAGGGTTTGGTTTTGCATTTATTTATTGTAATTAAACAAGCTTAACGAACAGAAAAGTTTGCTTATGATGTTCGTAGGGAAGAACAAGAATACAAAAATTGTACTACAAAATTTTGCTTCTCATTGCACCAGAAGATTATAAGAACTTCAATTTCCAATAGCCATTCCAATTTCAAAATTAATTTACAGAGAGACCTCAGATGTTCTTAGTCACGCTCAAAATATCCATGAAGCTACCGTCTACCATCCTCACACCCCAAAAATGAGGGCAAAATAAGATATACCTTCGATCTTGCTGCTGCTTGCATGCCAACTAAACTCTGGATCTACTGCTTGATCAAGTTCAAAATGACACCTTCCAGATGATTAGAGTCTTCATTTATCGACTGGTGGCAACCTATACGTACGAGTAATACGGATCTGAAGCAAAAACAGCTATTTAGTAATTAGTAACAACCTTGGAAACCAATATGCATGTTACTGATTCATTTTTCCTGAAAAGCTTTCTTTGCCATCTGCAATATTATCATTATATAAATAAAACTGAAACTCAAAATGCATATTAGTTGACCACCCTGTTAATCTATAACCAATACATCAAATGATTTATAGTCAAGTTCCATTTGAGTAGTTAATGAATAGGAATATACAGACTTGATCTTCAATTGATGCTAAGCTGATTTGACCAAACAAAGAAAAAAACTTTATCCATATCAGTAATTAAGTCCATTACATTGAGAAGCACTGAGAGTAAAACAAGAAAGGGAAACGGTAAAATAGATAGTTGATTCAAAGTATGCCTCAGAGATCAACTGTATTATTAATTATTTTCCTTGTTCTAATGCAAGGACAAGACATCTGATCTTCAAACTGAAATACTCCAATTACCTTCAATAAACTAAAGCAAAAATTCATCTCAACACTTCTCTATGTAGCACCATACATTACACATTATCTACGATAAGACGGACTGAGCAAGTGATAACTTGATTGAAATTAATGTTATTAGATTACCTAAAGTAAATGGAACAAATAGAGTAATTAATTTAGTTATATGGACAAGGTTTTTCTTGTTTCAACCCAACTCAGTATCAAGATCAACTCTATTTAATCTGCTCCTGAGCATGTCAGATGTAATCTAATCGATTCAATTGATGGATCAGTTAAAATTTAATTTTTAAGTACTAATGCCCTACTAGTAAGAACCTGGATCTGGGATGGTGTGAACTCCTAATGCAGGTTATCATAAATGCATTGTAATATTTTACCTGTGCAAATGCATATATTGCTCGCAATATTCTAGCATAATCAGTTCCAAGCATTTGAATAACCACATCGGCCAGTAATGTTCCCCACAACCTGCACGAGCAACCAATATAAGATGTGAATAGGCATCCCAAGAGACAGAAAAACTCATAACTGAAAAGTTGGTATACTAACAGTAAACATTACTGCTACAGTATCACAAACTGTAGCATTGAATAAAACATAATCTATTTCATACCATAAATTATCCCCAATTAGAGAAAATCTAATCCTTCCAACGTTTCTTTATTCGTTGTCTTCTTTGAACCAGACAAGGTACATTGACATTAACTCACTCATAATGAAGCTATCTCTAGACAGTACTACAAATAGAAACACCTCTTAAAGAAAATCATGAGCATGTTGAAAGAAGAAAAACATTTGGCCCAGCAAGATAGTTCCAAAACAGCAACTTAGTTGCTTTCATGTCACTTTGAAGGCCAACAAGATCAGACAGAAGTGGAAGTTTCCACAATGCGCTATTTTAGCCACTTGTTGCTGCTATTTTCTAGGAGAGTACCTATATGGTTCCTTATCATCCTGAACAAATATTCCTGTCTCCCAGGATTATTTGAAATTTTAAAATGGGATGCAAGTACATCAAGAGATAAAGATTTGTCACAAAAATTGTATTATGCTGTACTGCAGAAAGAGTCCATACATTGGACCAAGTAATCCAACCAAACTCCTAAGACCCAGATATTTTGTTGCAGCACCAGCAAACCCCTGAAAAAGTAAAAAATGCAAGTCAAATTACTATTATGAATAGGATACCAAGCAAATTTATTGTCTTGTATCATCAACATACAAATCAATTCATATTTCACAAGCTTTTCAACATCCCAGGAAAGGGAAGGAGGGAAAGAAAGAGCTGTTTAACATATGCCCCAAAAGTAAACATTCAGTACATTCCTTACAACAGTTACAAAACTCCTCAGCACAATGTCTTAAACATGAAAAAATATAAATATTTAAGCTGATAAAAACACTTAAGATGATATCATGACCTGCTTTGCAGCAAGCAAGGCTGCCCTGGTCTCCAAATTGATAGCAGCTAATTGTCCACCCTGAAAATGAGGAAAGCACAAGACATGTTTCAGGTTTTTCCAGGTCGGCATGCTCCTTATAGTAACACATAATCTCAGACGAAGTATAGAAGCAAGATAGAAAATATATCCAAAATCGTAGTTAGATAGCAAATGATAGCAAACAAATTCAGTCAAGCAAGTGATGACAAACTACTATAGAGCACACCAGACATTCACATGACATATAAAAATTCATCTCCTACGTAATCAAACCAAGGAGCATAAGCTAGAAATGCACTTCAGCTACCAATCATCAAATTTTCAATAATATTCAACTCCATCCAGTTTTCATCTCATCATCTGAGGATCAACTACATAACTTTCAAGTCTCAGAACAAATGTTTACCGTTAGCTCGCTATGAATCAAAATTTTAAACTGCCCTGTTAGTGGCCCATCACCCATGGTCCCATGCCAACCTAAACCTGTGAGGGAAGGTTTTTTTATCAAAAACTAAGTGCATCAGGTGGATTTGCAATCAAAAGATGTCCTGACTCAGGGTCCAGGCAGAGACTAACTTAAACTTTTCTGGCAAGGTACATTGTTAAGGTAAAAATTTTGTTTTGTTTCTATTTGTTTTCTTCCACATTAATTTCAAGTTGTTTGATTGTCACATGAATCTACAAGTGATTGACACGTGTTTCTATCAGCAACAGTTTGAAACATAGTAAAAGCAGAGATATAACTCCAGTATGCAACATAAACATACATACATATGTACCTACATGGGAGCATGAACATGTAGATATACCTACCTGATGAAACTATTTCAATGAAATAAAATATCCATACAGCTTTGTGACATTCAGGTAAGTGAAAAGTGAGAAGGGAATGGTTAAGGCTTACAGCCTCATTTGATAGCGTACACGTCAGAGTAATAGAATGTGATTTATATAGAATAAAAGGGATAACCACATAGGACACCCAATGAGTGGAGAAGTAGGTACTCACAAAAATTTCTTTTAAGGAAAATAAAATAGATGCATCATAAACACAAATGAAACATTGCACAGAATGAGAAACTTAACAGACACAGATGATGGATTGCTAAGATGTTTAAGGGTTCCCACAAACAGAACAAAAATTTAATTTCTGCAGGTTGTGAGATACAGATGACTTTGTGGTTCCAAATAAGCACCTTATTGAGAACTTCCTTCTTTATTTGATAGTTGGCAGCCTCTAAGAACACCTTCCCAGATAATCTCCTCGCTAGCTACCACAAGAGGCAGAATGGCTTCATAAATAGACTGACATACCAACAAGTAAAATATCATTGAATATAAGGTTTAACAAACAAAAATGAATTGCCTACCAATTGGTAAACTTTCGCCAAAGTATAAATACCACCACCCTAGGCAAAGAAATAAAACACAGAATAATATCAATAGCTTACAATGAGAAAATCAGAATAGAAATCTGAATTAAGCTAATATAGGGTATAAGCACCTTCAACATCATTGACTTGACCTGTTCTGCCCCGACCTTCAAAGCGGCAAAACCTTGTACCTTCCACTGGCTAAGTCCGAGTTCAAGACTATTTTCATTGTCGGAAGTATTAGAAGATTCCCATAAGCCCGGAAAAACTCCAGATTCTTCACTAAACAAAGACAGATAACAAGTTTCTAAGTCCTTACAGTTTAGTCATGAAGGCAAAAAAAACTGTAGTCTATTTTTCTGTAGTAAATAATAATCTTCAATACATCAAACATAAACCAAATGAAAATTCACAAAAATAAAACTTCTCCAATCAGGATCATCTTGATTCTGGACCTCCAATCAATTTAGAGGACTACTAATAATTGGATTGAATTATTAAAATACAATCTTGGATATGAAAATCTTTAGCCTTTCTAGGATGTAAAATGTGGATTTGACTAGTATCCAGAATCAGTAAATATACAAGGTAGTTACAAAAGAAACATTAACCATTTTTAATACTTTTAGTTTTTATCATTTAAAATTCTCTTCTTTTTTTTTTTTCTGAACCGTTAGATAGAAATCTAATGGACACGAATCATTTATGTATAATTAATAATCCTGCATAGCAGCATAACCCATAAATGTGTATCTTCTCATCACACTAATAAATTATGGAGACAATACATGAAAGAAATGCTTCCAAGAAAGGGCAGTTCCTTAGATCCTTTTTTAACCATATTACTTCCAAAATTAACCATTGTCTGGGTTACAAAGCAGTATCAATCAGATAATTTTGTCTGACATTATGGATACAGCTTAACGCCCTAAAAGATAATTTTCTCTGACATTATGCATACAGCTTAACACCCTAAAGCCTTGTATCACATAATTAGAAGTTTGAACAAAAACTTGAATCTTGATTCACCAAACTGCTATCAGTAAAACCTTATTTCATAAAGGATTGGGTTAACATATGCTCAATAAAAGGGATATAGGTTCTGAATCAAATAAAAACAAAATTGCATAAACTCCCAAGTCTTTTAAAAAAATAATAAAAATTTTGCTTTTGGTTGATGTGGAAAATTAGAAAGGATACCTGCAAACAAGATCCATTCATCAAAATACCAAACATCAATCTCATCTCAGCATCAAGTTTCATTTTTTTTGAAATTACCAATCCTTTTATCTATCCTCGATTATCAAACCAAAATAATGAAACTAAAAGCGTAAATCCTTTAACAATAATTTTACAAGGTTGTTTTAGTTTAAATATTAATAAGTAAAGTACCTTGCACAATCCTGAAAAAGATGAAGAACATTTTCAGCTTTCAGGTCTTCTTTGACAATTTGCCAGAGCAAGAACTGTTTTAAGTGTTTCTTACAGCAAGCAAGACGTTTCTCTATGAATGTTTAATTAAGTACCCTGGAACTATAATTTTACATTTTCTATTTTAGTTTAAATAATTAATTAGCAGAGTACCTTGCATAATCTTGCAGAAGATGAAGAAAAATTTCGACTTCCAGGTCTTCAGTTGACAATTTGCTTGAGCAAGGAATGTTCAACTTTTTCCTCACAGCAAGTAAGACATTTCTATACGAAGGCCTCCAACCCCTATAATGAATGCCAATGGTAATTAATCAAATATCAATCACAAAAACAACAGCATCCTAATATTATAAAAAACTGAACTTACTATAGTCAGTATTCTCTCAAAACCTAAAAAGAAAAGACAAAAAATATAGAGCTTGCACTGTAGCTCGCAATATCAAGCAGGAAACGAATATTTCAAACTCATGCAAAATTTTCATTCTCCAATTTCAAAGTTCAACACAATTATACATCAGCATTGCTAAGTAAGACAACCAATGAAAGAAACCATAAATCCTGCCTATTATTAACCAAGTAAATTCAGCAACCTTAATGTAGATCGGGCATCTGCTGCAAGATATAAGAATCGTGACTCAAGAGTCTCAATGAAAACCTCTCGCTCTTCAAGGTCTTCCTCGATCATGACATAGTCAACATCAGCTCTATTTGCGATTGATTTTAGCAAAGGACTGAAGTAACTGAAGATTGATACAATCCAACGACCAAAGATTAAACATAAAGAAATAATCTAACTGCTGAAAACAATAAACATCCGAAAGTTTGGTTAAAATATTGCCAGCAGTCAAATTTCCTTGATACAACTATATATTAATAAATTGGATGAGATTAAACCACTTCCCCTCTCAACTTTTGGCGGTAGGGGATTGTTCAAACTACCATGGAACAAGAAATCACCTGGGGCCAAAAAGGATTCTTTCAAGCTCATACAACTCAGAGTCAGTGGCAAGTTCAAGCACCGTCCGAAGCTCAGGATCAAATGCACCTTAAGCAATATAAATTTCCGACATGTAAAACATATTAAACTTATATTACAGATGTGTTGTGCGTGCGTGCGTGCATGTAAAGTCATTCTCTAGTGCGAATGTCCACACTGAAACATTTATCCAGCCTCAATTCTATCCAAACCAAAGAATTTGCATATGTGTATAGAGATAAATGAGAAATGCACCTTGGCCTTTGCTGGATACAGCAGCAGCAGCATGAGCACAAGCCACTGCACCGAAACCCTGTCTAAGTCGAGACCGGTTAAAAATCTGCACAACCAAAACAACAAAAGATGAAGCATCTTTAACTTGTTATTCACTTAGTTACACACAAATTCAACATTATACAACAGGGTATTTTCAATTTGATTAAAGAAGACCAAAACAATGAAAAATTACACAGGTTTAACGTTTTATTTATTTTTTCTTTTGAATTAGCATGAAGCAAAGAGAGAGAGAGAGAGAGAGCTTACTGGGAAAGTGAGGTTGGAGGTGGCGGTGAAGGTAGAAGAGAAGAAGGAGGGGTGGAGAGCGAGAGCTGTGGGAGGGGTGGAAGCGGAGGCTGCCATGTGTTTTCTTGTCTCACTTGAAGCTCACAATCATAACAATAACCATAATAGCTGCCTGTATGTGGGTTGAAATTGAAATTTTCATGGTAAAAACTAAAAATTGCTACTTGCTTTCAGCTGAGAGAGATTTTCTAAGTCCAGATATTTGGGGATGATGCTGACTGCTGACTGCTGACTGGCTCTTGACTCCAAATTCTCGACCTTTTGTTTTGTTTTTTTTTTATTAATTAATTTCTACAGGGTTACGATAAGGGAATAAAATGAAGATAAATTCTAGGATATTAGCAAAAATATACACTGAAGTCAAAAAAATAAAAAAAATATAAAGGAACAAACTAGTAACTAAACACTCTTCGTGAAAGCTGGATGTGTAAATACCCTTGCTGTTAAAATGGCAAAACGCCCCGTTGTCTAGTGATAACTCTATTTTTATAGAGTTATCTTATCTTTTTAAACTTGAATTCTTGTTTAATTCTTAATGTTTTTATTATTATTAAGTACATTATTTCATCATTTTGTATTTTTCATTTTCAGAATAAAGTTTGTGAAAATCATATGTGGATCCCACCAAATGCTTTCGCTCGAGACAAGATCATGAATTTCATTCAAAACAGTTCATCGCCTCAAGAATTACTCGAATCAGAAATCGCATCAAAAAAATTATCGCAATTTAAAGATCGAGTATTCTAGAAATAAATATTATGTCATGCTTATGTAAGGAATGATGTAATCAAAATTATGATGTAATATTAAAGTTGACTTTGAATGAGGTAGGTGAACGATGATGTAAGCAATGATGCAATTTGAAAGTTGACTTTGAATGAGGTAGGTGAAAGATGATGTAAGCGATGATGCAAAATGGTGGAAAATCAGGAAACGATGATGCAATCGATGATGTAATTGGAGGTGAATTTGGCCTATAAATAGGCCTTAGAATCACCATTCTAAGCATTCCATCACAAACCAAAACAATAAGTAGTTTAGAGAAAGAGAGAGAGAGCTTGGAGAGGAGGAGCAAAGCAGAGGAAGAAATTCTACGGTGAAGCTTCAATCCACTAAGTTTTCCTATCTTTTGTTATATTTAATTTTCTAGTTTTTGTAAATTCTATTATGGAGTAGATTTGTTTTCTAAGGTTATGATGTAGCCTAACTTTGATGTTCCAAACCTTTGTTCAATTCAATTAATGATTTTCTATCTTGGTTGATGCATTTAATATTGTTCTTAATGCTTCTAAATAATCGGCCACTATTTAGTTGAATTGTTAATCATAATGATAGCGGAAGCTGATTTATGTGTCTAGTTCATTGTATTTAATGTCATAAATTACATGTAGGATAGGAATATACCTGCATGGTTTGTGTAGTCTATAAAAGAGATCCATAAATCTTAATGAATCCTTTAATATTTTGACCTGCATGGGAACATAGCAGTTAATCTTTATAGGGTATTTTCCTTAGACCTCGGGAGGGGCTATGTGAATAATTCAGGGAATCTCGACTAGCAACTGGATAGTTAATTTTTGTTAAAAAGAACAAAGGGGAGGAACAGATTAGTTATGGTGAAATCATAATCTTAGAGTTTTTATTCATTGAATTAATTTTCATTTATTTTCAATTACAATTAAATTTAATCATAGTTATCAACTCATTCACTCAAATTTCATCCACCAAATAAAAGTTGAGTTATTTTAATTTTGGGCATTAATTAACAACAATCCTCGTGGGACGATACTTTTCTCATTACTTTATTACTTGTTCGGCTCGTTCACTTGCGATTTTGCACAACATCTAGAATTTAATCCATTAACTGCCTGTACCTAATATACCTATATTACAGATATAAATATCAAAATTCACAATAAATTCCTCATAATAATGAAATTTGTACCGATTAATTAAAAACTTTTCAAAATCCTAAAATCCATGGTTAGGATTAAATTTAATTTTGGAACAATTAGCACACCAATAATAACTAACAAACATAATAGAAAATAAAAAAAGAAAAAACAACAACTTCGAATAGAAGGAAACTAACATTTTGCACACTTTAAAACCAAGATTGGGTCACCAAGATGGCTCTTTGAGTTGGAGAAAGATGATAGTGTGGTAGGTGTGAAAGGGAAATGGATGATAATTTATGAGAAAGGCATTTTAGGAGAGGGAAAGGGAAATGTGGGTAATCTTGCAACATTTGTCTGGCATAGGTATATACATAATTAGCTTTCATGAAAGGGTCAAAGGGGTACTTTTGCTAAAAATTTTATTTTTGTGCAATCTTTGTTTTATTGTGATAATCACCACGTACTGGTGTGGTAATTATTCAATCCTAACTTGTATATTTATTTATTTATACTAATATTTTAAATTACTTAGTATAATTATACTGAACACTATTTTTTTTTTCATTGTAGTCAAATGGTTTTATTTCATCATTTAAAATATTTCACGTGTAATATTGCAATAAAATGTTTACTTATATAAAATATTTACAATTTAAAAATACTAATAAATAGAAAAGTAAAATAATATTTAATAGAAACAAAAATTATAAGGAAGACATATATGGTTATGTTTTCATGAGCTTTCATGTATATATATATTTTTTAATAATTTATAACAATTTTAAATTTTTATATTTTAATATTTAATTATACTATATTTTTATTTTTTTTAATAAAAATTGCGTTATTTTATTGTTCAATTTCATATATAATTACTCAAATAATTATGCACCATTAAATTTAACCAAAATTAATTAACAATTAATTAATAATTGACTAACAACGTGGTAACCGTTTTTTTTTTTGTAATTTTTCAAATCAAAAGTTTGATTTAAAAAGCCACCCAAAAAAATTTCACTCCAAACCAATTTTAAAATAAAATTTATCATTATAAAAAATATTAGTCAGTAAATTATTTTTAAGGACATGGTAATGTTAACTAACAAAAAAAAAAAAAAAAAAACACGGTTATCCATAATATATAATAAAACATTCTTTCATTTAGAATTTTTGTCTAACAATTTGTATGCATCATTAAAGATAGGGAAATAGTTTTGTTTAAATGAAAAAAGGTTTTGTTTTGTATGTTTTAAATCAATCTTTGAAAATTCATATTGTTTAATACAAAAACAAAAATTATACAGATCAATATTTGAAAAGACGAATTAGAGTTCTACTTTTTTATTTTTCCTTTAACACAAATATCATTTGAAACTTAAAACTACAAAATTATTATTTTTGTTCCAAGTATTTAAATTCAATAGAGGATGAACAATTTAAATTGCTCTGTCACTTTAATAAATTATAATTTATTTTTGCCCAAATAAAATCTTACCAGTACTTATTTCAAAAAAAAAAAAAAATCTTAGTAATACTCTTTCATTTTTTTTTTTTTAGAAAAAGACAATACTTTGTTTAATAAAAAAATAATGACTACAGTATTTAACAATATTCTTTAATCGAACACAAATCTAAGAGATAATATATCCGAAAAAGAAATAAACACCAAACTAATTAAAAAAAAAAAAAAAAAAAAAGCCTTGAATAAGAGATGACGAAGAAGAGAGCACGGTAAAAAAAAAAAAAAAGAATAAGAATCTAAATAAAAGTCATATATAATCATATTAGATACACTCAAATCTAAATCAAATTAGGATGAACTAGAATTGTGATATAAATGGAGGTTATAAAAAATATATGTATGATTAAAATTATCATTAATATTAAATAATGGTTTTAATATTTTAAAGGGTGTAGGAAGTAAAATTTTAATTTTAAATTTAAATATGGGTATAGAAAGTAAACGGGTGTTACAAAATATATTTTGGGTGTCAATAGTAAAACGAAAGACTTTTAATATTACAATTCTCCAAATTAAAAATAAATAAAACAAAATGGAAATACCAATAAAGCTATGTGATGAAATAACAAGGTGTGAGGAGACAAGCAGAAACGAAAGAGGAAAGCGAATATAAATTGGTGAAGGATCAAGAAACCCACGCACAAAAATCACAGAAGCAGACAAAGAAGACGATGTCGGATCCCTACGAGAGAGCCAAGGGAGGGAGACTCACCTTCAAAGGTGGAAGTCTCGCCACTCGCAAATCCATCGACAAGAAGAATAAGAAGAAGAAGAATAAGCACAAAATCAACCAAGACGACACCGAATCTGACCATCCCAAAATCGTTGCCGCCGACGACGCCGACAAGGCACCTGCTGGACAGGTCTTCACCATCGATGCCGCCAAGAACATGAACTACGACCAGCTTTTCCCCGTCGAGGCCAAGAAGTTCGGCTACGACCCCGAACTCGCCGCCGCCGCCGCTAACAAATCCAAAACCGTCGAGGAAGCCCTCGACGATCGCGTCAAGAAGAAGGCCGATCGTTACTGTAAATAACCATTGAAACTGTAGTATGTAATGAACTCGTACTGTTCTTTGAGTCTTTTTAGGGTTTTATAATTTTTACTAATTGAGAATTTATATCTGTTAGAAGAGCCTGTACGTTTACGAAGATAATCAAGTGAGTATGACAAAGATGCCGATAGTAATTACATTTGTGTTATTCTTAATTGGATGATGAAGATGCAGATAGTAATTACATTTGTGTAATTCTTTATTAGCCACTACTAGAATCGTTGATTGTGGGATCGTGTGTTGTAGGAGCATGCTTATCTATTGTTATGCGTTAGAAGTTACTTTAGTACAAGCTTAAATGTATTAAGCACCAGAAGTTCGATATCTGTTATTCTTTCGCACTTGTTTAATATGTTACACATTTAATTTTATCAGCTTACTGTGTAGTTTCTAATTTATGTTTCAATGGTGAATATATGAAGCTTGAGGTTTGATTATGATGGTCAAGAACGTTAACAATTAGCAAGATTACTTTGATTCATTCATTTGTAATAGATGCTTATACACGTGCTGTTTAGGCTACATCGATTCATTGTTCTATATTAGATAGCTTATATGTGTGTAATGTTTCGTAGTACAATATCTTCGAATTCCTATAAGGACTGGTTGCTAATAGACTCTTTTGAAGAAGTGAGAATAGAACTTAATATCTTCCCATTTCTTCAGACCTCTAGTTTGTTCTTTAAATCACCGGATGGATTTAACCTCTAGATGTCTTGGTGAACTGTAGTACACCCGATGAACTTGTCAATGATCGTACAGATCTTGCATCTGCAACTTGAAATCTTTGTTGGTTATTGTAGGGCAGCTTTGCACCTCCTACACCTGTTTGTATAAAAGAAGCTCCATTTTCAAAAACATCCCCCACAGAATAAAATTTCCATGGGCTTCCTTGGCTACCCAATCTCCATGTCACCTGTTTAAGTTCATATATCTCAATTAGTAAACATTTTTTGTCTATATTTAAAATGTTCAAGTCTAGTTTTCTTCTGTTTAGTTCTCCATGTTCGATATATTCTATGTTTTTCAGCTAGGTATGCATGTATTGTAACAGTTGTTGGAAGAGTTCAAAGTACCTCCTTATTTCCTGACTTTGGGGCTATAAACAAGTTGGCATGACTCTTAATACTAGGGCTCATACTTCCTCCAATGGCATACTGTGACCATCCCTGGTAGAGATTGTTCACTACATGTGCGAATCCATGGCGGACCCTGCATTATTTTGATATAAATTGGTCAGTATCATCAATGTCCTATCTACTTTTATCTTGTGACTTCTTTTGCAAAATTTATAGAGTATAGGGATTGGAATAACAAATCACCTTGGCATTCTCTGGTTGCAGTTAGGTCCAAAATGGTTGAAGGCAACAGTCACCTTCATGTTCTTGTCCCGGATGTAGCCATCGTCGTGGCCTAGAAGCATGACCTTGTCTTGGTTTCTAAACCAGTTGTTGGAGATGGTGACATCCGTAGAGCCTCGACTGACATCGATGAGGCCATCTTGGCATTTGTATAGTGTGTTGTGGTCTATCCAAACCTTGGATGCTGAAACCAATCTGATTGCATCCCCATCTGCGTTTCCTAGCAGCATTATCCTTCTATCTGGACCCATCACCGAGCTTTGCTCTTCAGCTCGACAATGGTGGATGTATAGGCCATGAATGATTACATTGCTTGCCTGATGAAGCAAATGTAATGTAGCAGAACTTTTAGTTATATATTGATGGCAGTTCATGTAGAAAATTATAGCAGTCAGTGGTGTGGTTGATTACCTTGTAGACCAAGAGGCATGCTGCGCCTGAAATGTGCACAATCACACCACGAGCATCAATGGTGGTATAACTGGTGATCAGAAGTGGTTTTTGGAGTTGGATGTTCATGTCCCTTTGAAAGGTGATCCACACCTTCCCAGAAATCATTGTAGTTCCATACCTTAGAGTTCCAGGTTTAGGGTTAAGTGGGTCATCGCTAGAATTTGTAACTTTGTAACGCATCACATCTTTGCCAATGTTATTTGTCATCTTTCCAGCAAACCCCACAGAACATTTAGCAAGTTGCTGGCGGTGCCTCCTCCAGTTAGGGTTCTGTCGCAAGCATTGATCAATTGCATTCATTTTCACGGCCAGAGCTGTTGAACCAAAAACAGTGGCCACGGAAAGAGCTATAGCAAGATGCCAAAACATGGTGGCCATGATTATTAAAACCTTTGTTCTTGATTGCTGCGAGAGGGAGAGAGAGAGCGAGGAACGTGTAGAAGTAGAGAGGCAAGAGACGCTTTATAAAAGAGAACAAAGCAAGTAAATAGTAAGAAAACTGGTAGTCTGTTTAAGTTGGTTATGAAGTAGCTACTAGCAATAGCAGTTTTTTTGCTACGTTAGCTCCGCTCCAGTAGCTTGAGTGAGTTGTTTGGATATATTTGGATATCTTTTTGTATGACATAATCGTTGGATGCCGCACATGCATTTTTCCATTGCCACTGAAGTTGTCACGTTGGTAGGATCGCAACAGGGGATATAAGGTGTGCATCGTGTTGCACCCAATATATTTTTGGAATATCATATTGGAGTTGGGTACATAATTAACTTAAAAATATCATTAATAGGGGTTCGTTTGACGAATGGGTAATGATTGCACAAGTAGCGATTTGTCATTTTTAATAACTTTGAGAGTTAATATTTAAACAATAAAATTAAATAATGAGCATTTTAAATTGAAATCCAGTATCAATCAAATATATATATATATATATATATATATATATATGTAAACCAAATCATGCACATGCACATATTCAGCTTGAAAGAGAATAGAGAACATTTCAAATTCAAATATATATATATATTGAAAACTAAAAATTTTGTTTGATATAAATAAGAAAAAGGTGAAAGTGAAGTCAAGTAAGTGCATGTGGTGTCATGACATATTGCAATCATATAACATGTGCAACTGCTTTTTGGTCTTGGCCAACCCCCAACGGCAAGGCACATGGACGTGATCCATTGTATGTCATTTACTATTGGTGTCTTCAAGAACACAATCGTTACATTCCATGTTATCCTCCATTAAAAATTAATAATTGTTGCACTATACTGTCAGTCCGGCTTTCCCTCTCTACTGTCATTAAAAACGACAAAACAAAAACAAAGGTGAAACGTCTCAACAAAACTCTTATCTCTCGTTCCTGTCTTGCGAACTTGTGATTTCAGACAACAAAATCTGTCACAATTAGAAATACAAAAGCATCAAAATTCAGACAACACAGTATTTTTTTCAACTTGGGTAATAACAACACACACTCTCTTCTGTTCCTGTACGTTCATTTCCTTTCATGGATCCTCCACTTAGTCCTGATATATTCTCTAATGGCATCAAGGTATTTTTTTTTTCTTTTTCACTTGTTTTTTTAAAGTGGGTTGGATTCATTTCTTATGTGTTTGTTATATATTCTGTTGTTTTTATTGTTAGTTCGATATTCGACTGGATTGTGTTGCTTTGATGTTCTGTTTTGATGGTAGTGATGGACCCTTTTGATTTCTTGTGATGAAGAACACATTTTTTTAGTAGGAGTAATTCGTGAATATTGAATATTTATATAATGTCATTTCAGTTTTTGGTTGCATTATTTAGATGTGTGTGTTAGATTGTTGACTTGTTAATAAGTTTTTCACCCTTTGTAATAGGTTTTTGTAAAGGATCTGTACTGGTTTTAGTAACGGTTTGAGTATAAATTTGAAATTAACTCCATGGTGATGCTGACTTGTATACTATTTTTGGATTGTTTATTTGTGGACCAGGGACTATGAATACTTTTGCCTGACTATAAGCTTCTGATAGTCATTATCAAATCTTTTCTCAAGTTCAATACTTGAGCCTCCTCTATTAAGAGAGTTTGATAGCTTGTAAACACTTATAATTTATTGCATTATTTGAGAGAGCTAGATACTGTTTTAATCAAACCAGTAGATGATCCTTCATAAAATGGATTGATTATGCAATTTTGTTTTGGATCTGTGTTCACATGGAATTTCTGGCTCTTTCAGTATTAAATTCTATTGTGTACTGGCATTAGGCCTTCTGGTTTGTATACAATACATAGCTACCTTTTAGTTTTTGCTCATATTTATGTTATGGACCACGAAGGCAGCGCAACTGAAGTAGTGTGATATTGACCAATTTAATTTTGTGTTTCTAATTTGATAATTGGCAGAAGGAGACATGGAGGAATACCCTCCTTTTGGGCTTCCAAAGCATCGGAGTTGTTTATGGTCGTATGAGTACTGCTCCCTTGTATGTCTTTGGGACAATTCCTACCTCAGGTGAGCATGGGGCACCTCGTTCGAAGGATTTCCAATCAGAGGAGACTGTGTACGAACTCTTCTCGTTTATATTCTGGACTCTGACTATTGTTTCTCTACTGAAGTATGTTCTCATTGTACTGCGAGCTGATGATGAAGGAGAGGGTAATGGCTTTTAGTTACCATTCAGTTTTTAGGATCCTTGTAATAAGATTGTCAATGTGATTTGCTTAGCCAATCTTGCAGGTGGTACTTTTGCTTTGTATTCATTATTATGCAGACATGCAAAAGTGGGTTTATTACCAAATGAAACAAGCGATAATGAAGCTGTGTGCTATGAGGGGATTAGGATGAAATTTGAATCAAGAGCTAGACGGGCAATTCGGAAACATAAGAGTAGCCACTACCTGATGTTGTTTCTGGCATTGTTTGGTGCTTGCATGATGATTGGTGATGGGGTGCTTACACCAGCAGTTTCTGGTTTGGCATCGATAACTTGATAGCTTTTTTCAACTTTCATTCTTTTTCTATAATGTGTAATAGCAATCAGCTTCAGTGATTTTTTTCTTTTTGTTTTCCATTATCAGTGTTATCAGCTTCATATGGTCTTCAACGATCACTGTCACATATGTCACATCATTGTAAGACCCAGCAGTGAGATTATTTTATAGTGAAAAGGAGGATAAATTACTCTGCTTCAGCTTAAATTAATTAAGTTACGAATCATTATATCATAAATCAAATTTCATTACTAAAAATTTGGTTTTATCTTGTGGTTTTTACAGTTTCTTCTTCGCCAGAAAGACAGGAAAAGATATCAGAAGATTTTAAAAAATGTAAGTATTTCTAGCATGAATACAGCTTTTGTTCCGTATTTGCAATCTTAAACTTGTATGTTCTGTTTCACTTTTGGTGTTGCATTACATTTCACAGGCTTTTAATTGACATGCATACATAAAGTTCAAAACATATATACTTCTCTAGTGCTGATCGACCTTATTAGTTTGTACCATTAGAATTAAATTGCTCTTTTCCTACTTGCTTTCTTGAAAGTATGTCATGTAGTAGATAATAAAACAAATGAATAGTAGAAAATACGTTAACCATGGCTCTTGTCTTTTGGTGGTGGATAGTTATGTTAAGAGTTGTTAGGCTCTTCCGAAAGTTATAACACATTTTGCTTTATAAGATTTGTGATGGGAATTTTATTTAGTATAGTGATATGTTAATTTTCTTGATAATTCAACTCTTTCAGATATACCAGTTCCCTGTGCCTGTGCTATCTTGGTTTGCCTTTTCACACTGCAGCATTATGGGACACGTAAAATCGGATTTATCTTTGCTCCGATTGTCATATTGTGGCTCTTATTTATTGGTGGAGTGGGCTTATATAATATTTTCCACTATGATCCCCACATTTTCTATGCAATTTCCCCGGCATACATTTATAGATTTTTAAGAAATATTGACAGAGAAATTTGGAGCTCATTGGGCAGTATCCTTCTTTGTGTAGCTGGTAAGTTGGTGTTTGCTTGTTTTGGTTTTCCACTTTTGTTACATTTTATGTTCTCATACTTCAATTAAAATGACATGCCATTCTGGAATTTGCGAATTTAGAATGACTACTTACATGTGAAATGGTTTCTTCTTTGCAGGATCGGAGGCAATGTTTGCAGATTTAGGTCATTTCTCAAAGAAATCAGTCAAGGTACAAAACCATTGTTTGTTTTGTCTTGGATAAGTAGAAGTTGTGCTTTAGTTTATGAACTTGTTTTTGATGTCTCTTGCAGATTACATTTATCTGCTTTATATATCCGATTCTTTTCTTATGCTACGCTGGTCAAGCTGCATTTATCTCCAAAAACTTGTATAAGGTCGAAGGTTTTAATCATCTCACTGCTTCTGTGCCTGGTAAGTCAGTTGCTTGTTTTCTGTTTCCTTTGGCTGCTTGAGCTTGGAATTTTTGTCACCAACTCATTGAATGCATGGCAAATGCAGACCCTATTTCCCATATTTTTGTAGCTCTATCTCTGCTTGCTTCTGCTGTCGGAAGCCAAGCAACCATAACAGCCAGTTTCTCCATCATAAACCAGTGCCTGGCACTTGGTTGTTTCCCTAGAGTGAAAGTCATACATACGTCTGATAAGAAACGTGGACAGGTCTACATTCCAGATGTGAACTGGTTACTGATGATCCTTAGCCTTGTCATTACAATTGGTTTCCATAACGTTTTGCATATAGCAAATGCGGCAGGTAGGCTATGATGACTAAAACTCTTCCCATATTTTTCAAATATTCTCAGAGGTGTAAAAACTGTAGACAAGACAAAACTTGATTGAAACAATTGGAAAACATGTGACGTCAAGTAATGATAATAAAATCATGAAGATTACACTAGAGAAAAAATTAAATAGTTAATAATAATGTGAGATAATTCAGGGTATTGATATGAAATTTTGTCTGTCATGCAATTTTTGTCAAGTAACAATTGTTTGTTGAATCCCCTACAGGTTTGGCTATAGTTTCAGGAATGTTAGTCACAACATGCTTGATGTCACTTGTAATTGCTCTGTTCTGGGAGAGAAGTTTATTAGTATCTACATGCTTTCTGATTTTCTTTGGCTTCATTGAGATCATGTATCTATCAGCATGCATACTGAATTTTCATAAGGGAGCTTGGTATCTAGTTGTCCTTCTAGTCCTTTTCCTGACAAGCATGCTTGCCTGGCATTATGGAACCATGAAAAAGTACGAGTTTGATATACAGAACAAGGTATCTACGGAATGGCTCACAGATCTTGGCCCGAGCCTAGGAGTTTCCAGGGTACCTGGCATTGGCTTTATATACACCGATATAGTGACAGGAATTCCAGCTTTCTTCTCCCACTTTATCACGAATCTTCCCGCATTTCATCAAGTGCTGATATTTGTATCTTTCAAGTCTCTACCTGTACCTTATTTGCCCCCAAGCAGGCGCTATCTAATAGGTAGAGTAGGTCACAAAGACTATAAGATTTTCCGCTGCATTGCAAGATTTGGGTATTGTGAACGCATTGGAGACTCGGATGATTTTGAACAGCAAATTATTCAACTAATCGGAGAATTCATTTCCTTGGAAGAAACTGATTCCGAGTCCTTAACTTCTCCTGAAGGAAGAATGATTGTGGTTGGAAAACCATCCCAGGATCATGGAAATGCTTTGATACCTATCCACTCCGGTGGTGACCACACAAACTCAGGAAACAACGAATCTCCGTCAAGTCCATATACTGATTGGTTCGAGAGAGGTTCTGCTCCACTTCGTAGGAAAAGGGTAAGGTTTACATTGCCAGAAAGCAGTCCAAAAATGCGGGCATCCATAAGAGAGGAGCTACAAGAACTGATTGATGCCAGAGAAAGCGGGACTGCATATTTTCTGGGGCAGCCCCAGTTAGATGCACGTGATGGCTCAAACTTGCTGAAGAAGCTACTGATCATGACCTATGTTTTCTTGGATAAAAACAGCCGACAGCCTCCAGTGGCATTGAACATTCCTCATGCAACTCTTGTTGAAGTTGGTATGGTCTACACTATATGACTTACAAAGCAATATGTTGAATTTTGCTCTCTATAAAATCTGTATGTATATATAATACGAAAGATAATACCAAGAAAGATCATCCTACTTTGACAAGATGAGATTGAATCGTACACTTAATATTTGGATATTAATCTAGCAAATAATACAGACTACGGTTATGCGGGACATGTTATTGTATAAATCCATATTCCATAACATAGTTTGATAATATTATATCTATAGTTTAAACAAGTTAAATAAAAAAGATAATAGAGGTCGGATTTGATCATTTGAAGAAAAGAAAAGCCTTATAAATATACAATTTTCGTATATTATCATCTATTTTTCTAGTATGAGTTGAATGTTAGTGTTTGTTGTGTATATTTTCGCAATCTGAATAAATGAGCCGTTAATAGTCCAAATGATGGGCTCAATAGCCAGAAGCCGCAACCCAGCAATTTGATCATGCATAAAAGCTTGGTAATCTGATCACACGCTATAAAACATAGTGTGATCGCGTGAGTTCGCCACTTAAGCTGTTCGTGTAAGATGAACGTGGAATCTGATCGCGTATAGGAACTGTTGATATGAACGATTGCTCGTTAATCTGATCGCATAATCTGGTCGAAGAGCTAATCGCTGTTTAATAATCACATATTTGGTCGCATGATACAGTCATTATAATTATGTTTAGATCGTTGCACGATAGATCGTTGATCTGATCGTTGAACGGAGGACTGTTGGTTTGATCGCTATAAGAGAATTCAGTAGTCTAATCGCTATAAAGATCTGATTGTTGTATTGTACGAGCATACTGTTCCTTGTCATCAGCTCGGGTATCAGTTTGTTGTTGGGAATTCTTCATCTACTTGATAAGCGATATACTAGCTCGTTAGAATATCTGTTCGTTACAGTAGACAAAGTTGACTTTCTAGAAGCCTGAAGCAGCCTAATTCAGGAAGAAGTTTACTTTCCTTGTTTGAAGTAAATCAAATCTCGAGATTCTCGAAGATACTGTTATTGCCTTGTTGGAGAGAATCTCGGACCTCATAATTATCACGATTATTATCACAATTAATGTAAATATTCTTTGCTTTATTTGATGTAATTCAATTCTACTTAAATTGTATTATTCATTTCTATAAAAGGGGGGAAAAACTTATTTGTAGAAGGGGAGAACTAAGAAAATACATGCTGTTATTCTGAAGAAATAAAAGTGATAGTTGTGGACGTAGACCATTGTTTCGTCGAACCACGTAAAAATCATTGTGTTCAATCTGTTTTGATTTTGGTATTCCAAATTTTTTCTTGTTATTTATTGTTTTGTAGGTATTGAGTTTGAAGAACCTAGTTGACCAGAAAACGGTGTCAACAGTGTTGAATATTCACAATAAAGAATTTTCTTTGTTAAACCAGAAGGCAACCGAGAGGTGGTGATCTTTAGCAAATTCCTAACCACTCAAATATAGTTCTAAATTTCTAATATGAATACAAATTATATCAAACAAGCTCTTTTTTTTAACCAATATAAAACAATAATTAAAAGTAATCAATTGGTAAGTAATTAAAGGGTCAAGGGTAGAAGATTGAACACTATATTTATCGTGGTTCACCAAGGCTTGCCTGTATTGAATTACTTCATTAAGCTACAACTACAAGAAGCACGAATTTCTTCACTAGCAAGATTTTTTACAAGTTGTATAACGGCGATGGATGGCAATCTATTGTGGATGGAGAGTGGCGGCGGTGAATGCGAAAGGGTCCACAAGAAGATAAAGATGATGATGAAAGAAAGGTTTTTTTTGTTTATATTTAATTAATAAAGTAATTTAAGTTTTTTTAATTGTTTTTAGGGCTCATGTGGCGTAATAATATTGGACCACAATTTTCTTTTTATTATTTAATTGGTTATAATAAATAAAAAGACCAAATTGTCCCTTAGACTTAGTAAACTAACTGTGATCAGCAGATAATAAGTCAATGTTAGTGCAATTAAGGAAATAATTCAAGATTTATTGTGATAATGGGTAAAGCCAAGGGAAGTTAATGCAATTTGCCCTTAGAACCCCGACTTCAACAAGTTTTGTAATATTCAATGAACTTGGAACATGTACTAACAAAGTAAACCTAGTTTAAACTTTAAAGTTCTAACTTCAAGTAATTTCGCGCCCACGAAAATGATTTTCTCGTTAGCAAGCTTAGGCGTGTAGTCGGTGTAGATCTTACATCATTTACAATATAAATAATAAACTAAATTTTGAAGCACTTGATGCTTTAATATGTCGAAGAGGATGGTGAACTTTTAAAATGAACTTTAATTGTTCTCTCTCTCAAATTGAAATACAATAGTACTTGTAAATTATTTATTTGATATAATCAAAGTTTACTATTGAAACCTTAAGCTAGCATATTAATTCCTTTTCTAGTAAGGAATCCCTAATATTAAAATTCAACATTGATATAATTCAAAAATATTTCAATTGATTTAATTTGAAATCATTAGACATATCTCAAAAAAAAAAAATTGTTTGTTAAAAAAAAAAAGAAGTTATTCATTTTTAACTCTGAAACTGACTTCTAATTGTTTCTAGGTTTTTTAAAACATTGTATGTCAAATGTTATATTTGATGTAGGAGCAAACATTTCACTTGCAATGTGAAAACATTTCACATGAAATGTTGCATGGGAAATGTTTTAAAGGGTTGAAAAGATTATTAACAATTAAATTTTCATTTGGTTATTTTTTGGGGGCTTCAAAATAAATTTTCGTTTTTATTTTTTGTCATTTTTTATTTTATTCCTAAATTTTAAGATATGAAGACCGTGAAAAAGACCTGGAAAAAAATTAAGATATCTCAAGCCTTAGAATTTGTTTTATCCACTTTTCCTAAGGTTTATCTTTTCTCTAATGCTTCATATATATCCGAAAAATCGGGAAAAAAAAAAAAACCTAAAAAGTAGTTCTAGGGCCCAAAATGTTTTTCAAATTTATTTTATAAGTATGTTATTTCATTTTTATAGTTAAAGAATTTCATCCAAATTCATTAATTTTTTTTTTTTTAATTTCATTAAAGTCAAAACCCTCGCAAATCTCATTACAAAATAATTTCTAACCAGAGAATCACGACTAATACAATAGATTCAACAACCCCCTATAATTAACACCCCTAGTAGGTTATAAAATTAACACTCTATTATACGCTTGCAGCTTGCATGTAACAGGTGCAGTGGTGCACTTTGAAATCGTCTTCAGCCCTCACTTCGATATATTTGTTTAAAAGTCCAATGGTGAAATACATGAACACGTGGCTACAGACCTTAATCATTCAAGCCCCTTCGCTGAAAATCAGTGAAATATCGTGCCGTACAAAAGAATTCAATGGAATATCATCTACTCCGTACTGTTGATAAAGAGCATCAAATTGTTGAATTGTCATCGGCCAAAATGTATAGTTGTATTCACAAATGATCTAGCGCGGGTCTTGCAGAACATTCAAGCCATGTGACTACCGACAAATAAGTCCAACTCACCCATTTATTCTACAACTCAACTAGTTGTTCGTCTAGGTCACATGACAAGTAGTCTATAAATTGCAAAATTAATTATTCTGGTTATCTGGCTTGATATATAAAAACATACTTATAAACTGATCCATATTTGGTAATGCACATGTGACATTCAAACTGCTTTCTTAAGGATCAATTTTTGTAACCAGTTATTCAGATGTGACCAAGTAATCCGAGTTACTTGACTAGAGTCTAGGTTGGGAAACTAATTCTACAGGACAAGACAAGGACATGCCAACACATAATAATTCCCCGGTGGAATTGAAATCAGTTCCTCATGTGACAAGAAACCAAACTACAAAAAGCTGAATACTTCATTCTGATTAGAAAACAGTATCCAATTTGGAATGTTGTGCAAGAAAAAAGTAGGGAGGAATGAGCAGTGAAAAAGAGGGAAAAAATTATAATGGCACGAAGTGTACTATCAAGATGCAAAAGCCCTCCCATTATTCGAGAAACCAATGAAATGTACCTTTCGTTAGTGTAAAAAGACAAGAAAGAGATGATGAAAAAAGAGGGGTCAATTATTCAATGAGTATTGTTTCTTCTTTAATTCTGTGAACACTGAAATCCAATCAATATTTTGCATGCATGGGTCAATCAGTCAAAAAAAACGGGGTTTTAATATTCCAAAAAATGGGGTTTTTGATGCTCTCTCAGTGTGCTGCACAATGCATTGCCGAAGACAGTAATACTATGGGAAATAGTTTTTGGTCGTACGCAAAGCAAATATAGTAATAAAAAAATAAGAACTGACGAGTCATAGTAGAGGAAAATATGGAGGATGACATGAGAAGTAAAAGCATGGGAAAAAAAGTCGAAGAAGAAGAAGAAAATCATGAGACTCTCAAAAGGAGAATTTCTACACATCCACTGTACGGCCTCTTGCTTGAGAATCACATGGACTGTTTAAAGGTCTCTCTCAGTCACTCTATCTTTGCTTGATTTTTCTCTCGTTTTTAAAAAATTGGTGTTGCAACTACAGAGCCTGCAATCAAAATCTCGTATATATATATATTTTTTTTCTTTTTCTGTTTTTTTTTTTTTTAAGGAAATGTGAACTAAATTTGAACTCAAAATGCAGTGTGCAAAACTTTATTTCTTTTTTAGTATCCGGTAAATTTTGTCAACAATTCTCTCTTGTCAAAACAATTAATTACAGAAACAAAGGTTTCAGTCGGAACTCTCCATATTTGGGGGCATAATTACTGAAACATGTCATCTGAAGAATTCAAGTACTTTGCGAAACATCAAAATTTCTGAAGAAAAGCCACACTCAGTATTAAATGGTTTAGGTTCGGAGTCCAGTTGAAGTCTAAATCTATAGAGTGAGAATTATCATCTCTCTTTGGAGTTGAGTGTAACCCTAGCTAGGGAAGTACAGATAAAAATCCTCTCGGATTTCCACATACATCCACCACCAACAATTTCTTCTCTCTCTCTCTCTGATCTCTGTCTCTCTTTTCCACAATTTTTGACCAGTGTGAGTCCCAAAGCCATGAATTATTTACTAAATCTTTCCATTTAATTTACTGTATACCTAGCTAGCTAGCAACCTCGTTTTTTCTTTTTCATTTTTTTCTTTCAGTTTTTGGCTTGGAAATGTTACAAAAATGAGAAGATAAATAAATTATTTTGTTTGAAATATATGTAATTTGATTTACACTTTGTCTATTATGTTCAGGTTAGTAGCATTGTCAAAGCAGAAATAGAACAAGGAATGGCTAGTAGGCGACACGATCATCAGACAATGCCTAGTACTAGTGTAGATACTCCATCCGAGCTTGATCATTTCATGGTAAGTTAATTAGCTTAAAGTCAGATTTGATTTCAAGACTTTTCTCCTTTCAAACTTAGAAATAATTATGGAGATTAATGTTATATATATATATATAGTAACTGTGGCTTATCATTGCATGCATGTGATATGACAACCGTTATATTAAGGTAACAATATGTGGGATTTTAATTTTAAACACACTGGAGGGGGGGAGGGGAGAGAGGGAGAGAGATCTATATGTTGTTTTCGTATCTAGTTTAAGTTACGAGCTACGTACTACTGCAACAACTTTCTATATAAACATTGTTTATTCTTTCACTTTAAATCGTAAATGGTATTAAACCATGTTTCCTTTTTGAGTCGTTTAAAAACCTGTGTAATTTAAACTCCGATGTGATTTTTTTTTTTTTTTTCATGTTATCCTTGGATTACGTTTTCATTTCTGTATTATTGTTGCTTGCTTACCACATGTTGCCACAAAAACTGATAGTTTACTTTGTGATTATGCATGAGAATGATATAAAAAGATGATGCAATGTGCGGTAAAACAAATTAGAGAGTGGAAAGCAAAGAACATTAATTAATGTATGTGACAGCATCGATTATGTACCATGAGTTGTTGAGTAATATTAGGTTTTTTCAAATTTTAACTTTGTGGTAATATTAGGTTGTTGAGTAATATTACTTTGTGGTACGCATTGATATGATAAACTCAATTTCTTAGTTATCACTATTAAATTGGATTCAGTTACTTTCACTTGCTTTGTTTTAGTCAACATTCATTTATTTTTTATCAATGATACAAATATAATGCATGACTTAATTAACTTGAATATACACTAAACTAATTAATATATATATATATATTTGGTTTCATATATTTATATATATTTCAAATGTAATCGCTACCAATCTTAAACTTAGAAGACAATAGATTGTTTCAACTTAAATAATAATAATACAATATCATAATAATAATAATAGTATTGCGAAACCGAATCAAAGTTATAATTTGCTTACATGAGTTGAAGATATTGACAGGAAGCATATTGCAAGGCACTAAGCAAGTTAAAAGAAGCGATGGAAGAACCTCAGCAGGAAACTGCAGCATTCATCAATAAGATGCATTCACAACTCAGAGAGCTCTCAAGGTCCAATACTCCTCCTAAAACGCCATCTGGTAAGCGAATCTCCATCTTCTTCCCAGAATGATTTTGGGGATTGTTTGGCAAATGACTTGTAAAAGTGTTTTTCTTTTTTTAGAGATTTTAATTAAGGTGACTTTTGAAGATATTTGCTTGAGCTTTTAATTTTGGAAATAATTCTTAGAGAAGTTAGGCCCTCCATCCTTATCTTGGATCATTATCCCCCATCATGAAAATGTTGTGTTACATTTAATCCATTTATAATGAATAATAAAACACATCACTTTTACTTTTTTATATTACACTTTCTAAACAGTGAAAAAGTCAAGCAAAATCCGTTGCCCATAGGTCAAGTACCTCTTCAAGAAGCGCCTTTACTTGAAAATAATCAACCCGAAATCACTCCCAGCCCTGAACGTGCGGTAAATCTTTTCTACGCATAGCTTTTAGTGGTGTATCTTTTAAAATTATATATATTAAAAAAAAAAATTGTTAATAGTTGATTAAAGAAAAAAAATAATCACGAAAAATTCATTATAGTTTATAAAAATATTTATTTTAATATATATAAATTTATTTTTATTTAAAATTCTCTTTGATATTGATAAAAATACTTAAAATATTTCCTAAAAATATATGTAAAGATAATAATATCCTCTATAATCATAAATCGATAATAAAGATATAAGGAGTAAAATAATTATTTTTATTAATTTTTTAATATCAGAAATAATTTTAGAAAAAAATAAAATAATAATAATAAAATGAATATTTTTATAAATTAAAATAGATTTTTAGAATTATCTTTTAAAAAAATTCTTTGAAAATGTCAACTATTTGATTATTTAATTTTGAAAAAGTTTTTCTTTTTACTTAACTAATTTATTTTATTAGTAAGGCCATGTAAAAAGTAGGGTTGAATAGTTTGATTAAGATTTTTATTTAGAGAAAAATATAACTTAATTCATAAAAATATTAAAAGGAAAGTTTCGACTTAAAAAAGTTTGATAAAATTCATTTTAATCTTTAAACTTTAAAAAATGTTCAAATTTTTAATTATAATTTTTAAAAGAATAAAATCTCATCCTAAATGTTTTTAAAAAATATTAAATTAATTTTTTCATAAATCAATTGATAATTAAACGGAACAATAAATATGAAAAGATTAATTTATTCTTAGATTATGTTGAAACAGATAAAAAGATTGTTACATACCTGTTTATAATTAAATTTATAATAATTAAATAATAAAATAAATAAAAATTAAGAAATTTAATTAGAAATTGTATTAAGATAAAAGATAGAGATTAACTTGGAATAAATTAAAAAAAATTAAGAAATTAAATAAAAATTAAAAACAGTTCATCGATTCATCTTTGTTCCCAAAGAAAAAATGCATCAATTCATCTGTTCATCGGTTCATCGACCCAAATCTGGGTTTCTAATAGATTAAAAACCCAATCTAGAAACCCAAAAATGCACGCAACATCATCAATCAATCTCCCAACATCATCAATCCAAAGCTAAACATCATAAATCAAACCCAATATCATCAACCTCCCACAAAACCATCAAACCCAGAAACCCAACAGCATCAATTATAAAGCAAACCCAGAAATCCAACCAAAGAAAAAAATCATCACCGGACGAAGATGTGGTACGAAATGAACCCAGGTGGGTTCGCAATCAAACGAATCCAGGTGGGTTCGTCATCAAACGAACTTTCTTGGGTTCGACGATCCAGGTGCGACAATGCACCTGCTTTGCTGTGACGGCGGAGCAGACGGTTGTGCTGGTTCGACGATCCACCTAGGTTCGATCATCTGGAGACAGACGGTTACTGCTGCTGCGTCGGCAGCGGCGGCGGCGGAGCATGATGAGGCAGTGGTGGCGGCGGCAGAGAATGAGTTTGATGAGGAATAACAGATGATGGTTGATTTTTGGTGGTGAATGGGTTTGATTTTTGTGGTGAAGATTTGGTGTTTATGGTGAACATTTTTTTTTTCGTTGAATGGGTTTAAATTTTTTTATGGTGTTTATTGTTTTTTTTTTATTTTTTTTATTTTTTTTTAATTATATGAGTGGTTCTAAATGATCTGGATTTCAGATCTATATTTTCTTGGTTTTTGTTTTTTAAGTTTCTTAATTAAACCGGATTCTAGATTTTTTTTTTTTTCAAGTTTTTCAATTGTTTAATTTTTTAATTTAATTTCTTTTTAATTTTAATATTTTTAATTTAATTTATATATTTTTTAAATTTATTTTATTCATACACATCCTAAAAGGTGATTTGAAATAACAATTTTACCAAAATTGTTATTCATACACATCCTAAAAGTTGATGCTTTATATTCGGTTTGACCAAAATTTAACTAACTGAAAAGATTAATTTGATATTTTTTTAAAACGTTAAAAATGATTTGATCATTTAACAAATTATAATTAAAAATTTGATCCATTTCCAAAATATAGGGACAAAAATAATTTATTCCCCAAGAAAAAAGAGCTTATCATTGAAACCCAAAATATAAGCTTCTTTCCATATATATATATAACAACTTTGTTAATCATCCAAAAACTTTACTAAAGTGGCAACCAATTTCAAAAAAAGAAGAAATTCAAAAAGTTTTTAATATAAAAAATGCTCTTCCAATTCTATTATGTATTCTAAATCAGAGTAAGAATTCGTTGTTATCATTTTTTTATTAGACTTTGGATAATCTAATGATACATCAGTATAAAAAATAATAGATTAATCAATATTGTTATATTTTTTCTCTCTCATGCATTATTCAAACTTACGTTCGTCTTATAAAAAGTCCAGCAAAAACAAAAATTTAACAGGAAGTCCTTACTCTATAAACCATGTATGATCATATGCATAATTATTAGTTTTTCCAAAAGAAGGTAACCTTTTGGCTATGCAGATATCAAATGAATAGAACTTCAAGGAAGAAACCGATTCTCTTGTCTGATCCTTGTTTTGCAGGGGCAAAAAATTACTGATGTGCAGAGGTCGAGCAAAAATATGCAGGGTGCATTTCATGCTTTTGTTTTGCTGTTTCTGCTTTGAATCAGAATTTCTGTTGTTGTAAACTCCTCTTTTAACTTTGTAACAACTAGTGACAAATTACTATTACTATTAAATACATGAAAATTTTTGTCCTCAAAAATATCGTAGAGCTAGTCTTGCAGTTACTTGACCATTATAAAAGAGCGAGAGAGGGAGAGAGAGAGAGAGAGAGATTTCCTTCTTTTAACTCCCACTAAAGAAAAAATGACGGAAAATGATTGAAGTTCAAATTTTCAGTTTTCAACCTTAAAATTCTACTAAAATCACTTTTTAAATAGAATGGCTATAGAACTTAGAAGAATTCAAGAAGAGTTATTATATCAACCACATAATTGACAATTGTTTATAAAGTCAATTTACAAGGAAATAAAGTTGTTTTCACAACCAGATATAAGCTTATGACCCATTTATTTTTATGATACAGAAGTGAGAACCGTTTATTGTAATTGTTGAATGCAAGGATCAATTAGAAACCATGCTCTCAGTCTCATTCACAAAACCATCCCCCGTCCAGTCTTTGTCAGACTGTAAACCTTTCTTCACAGCCTTCCGTTGCCTGATCCCTTCCTGCTGCCGTCTTACCAAGTCTGTGTGAGTTGTGAAATATTCAAGAGAAGCCCTGAAAAACACCACAGAAGAAGAAAGAAAAATTACATTCAGTGTCCAGCAGTTCTCTGATACCTTTTTACAAGGGCAGGCAGGATCAGTAGTTCATTACTTTAATCCATTTCTTGACAATTAGATCAATGCATTTTGAATGGCTGAGATTGAATTCAATATATATATATATATTCAGGGTCCAGCAATTTTCTTAAACTTTTTTACAAAGGCAGGCAGCAGTGGTTGATTACTTACTAAATTTCTTGACCATTAGATCAATGCACTTTGAATGGTTGAGATTGAATTCAACATATATATATATATATATATATATTTGCAATTGCTAAAATTGCCTTGATCTAACGGTTGAAAACTTGTATCTTAATTTATGTTGAAAAGGAGGGAATGCTAAGCCTAATGCTTCTTAAACATTACTAATAATCAGATGAAGTGAAAATTGCATACCCTCTGAAATCTTCTATGGATGAGAAGTTGTGCATTTTCATGAAGTCCTTAAGCTCATCACAAAGTTTCTTCACAAGGCCATATCCATGCATCATAACACCAGTGCAAACCTACAAACAAGAATAATGGCATGAAAACGAGCAAATAAGACATACATATAGATTTGTGATACAGAATCACAAAGAGTAAATAAAGAATGTATTTTGTTGAGGACCTAACCATAGACACACCAGACCAAGTTTTGAAACATGCTAAAGAGTATACAAAGAAGTAGACGTGAACAAGTAGATAAAGAGTTTACTGAAAGGAATGAAGAAAATATGAGGCCATTTGTGTTACATATTGACAAAACGACTTTTTGTTCAAATTCATGTTCAGTAACGCTTTAAAGAAATAGTTATTGTACAATACAAAATAACTTCTACATAAAGAAAGACCAGCATGCTCAGAATTCAGAGAAATCCGAAACTTAATACTATAATAATCATATGAAAATTAAAATTTATATGGTAAGCATGAATGAGCAGACATGCATTGTTATTATCAAAGGAAACAGTTAAAAAAATTTAAGTTCTGTTCCTACCTGAACGGTATTTGCCCCAAGAAGAATAAATTCAGCAGCATCACTGCCAGTCTCAACACCTCCAATTCCAGAAAGTGAGTATTCCTTATCATTGAATTCTGACTTCATCATTTTTGCAATATTCATCACTTTCGCCAGGGCAATAGGATGAACTGCCTTAGCAGAGTAGCCCCCAGGAGTTGAGTATCTGATGAAAAAAATTTGAATGCGTAAAATTTCCTCAGATGAATGCTAAGTCAATGGAAAACTCTTATATTGCTGAATTTGGTAATGCTAACCCCTCAACACAAGGTTCCGGATGCAGAGTCTTGAGATTGATTCCCATTACGCTCATGACTGTGTTAATAGCAGCTATTCCCTCACATCCCGATCTCAGAGCCACTCTAGCTGGCTATATACAAATGAAGGATAAAATCAGGAACCAATATACTTTGTAGTATGCATCTAGAAAGAAATAAAGACATGAAAAAGGAAATGACACATTCATTATGTTCTCTTAGTGGATAGTATCAAAACTAATGACCATTCCCAATTTCCAAGTAATTGAACCTATGGCTAAAGAACAATCAATAACTGTTTATTTAACCCATGAACTACAAACATTTGTACCATTTATCATTTACTAGTGAATCACAATTCAATGATTGCTTCACAAACTTATAAAGAAGTTTGACCTATTGACATTTCAACTCCGAAAGGAATGGATGATTCTAGCCTCATAAATAATCATTGAGCAAGCAGTCCTTAATTTAATACAACAACATTTGTTATGACCAAAAAGAAAATACTCCAATATTTGACGAGTTCTATACAGAGAATCCATCCACTGGGACGATTAAAAAAAAAAACTAATAAATAAATTATTATTAGGTCATTGTTCCTAGTTCCTCAACTTCAAAGTTAAACGACAATCACTTTTTGCCTCTTTCTTTGGCAACAAGCTGTTACAAGAGAGTGATGAAGGAAATTTATTAAACATCTTACAATCCTACACATTCAATAAAAAGGGCAAAATGTCAAACAAGCTGATACAGAGACTTGATGTTATGTTCCATAGTGATTCATACTGCTACATCATTGCATTTTTCCACAGCACATGGATTAGAATACATGACGAAGTGAAATAAGTAAGGAGACTTTATTTCTTAAGCCAAAAATACTAGCGAAATTGCGCAGGTCAACTAAGAGATATGAGCTGTAAACCAGCTTCTTATAACATAAAACATATGCTATCGTATCCACCATAAAACATTAGAAAGTCAAATACAATATGTAATATGCAAAGCTGTGAAGATACAATATAGCAAGCTGACCTGCGTAATGTCAGTAATGTTAGGAGTCATCTTTGCCCACACGGGAACAGTGGCTTTAGCATTTATCCATCCACAGGCCTCTTCCAATAGTGCACAATCTTGACCAACAGCAGCACCCATTCTACGCTCCGGCATACCATGAGGGCACGAGAAGTTTACTTCAATGGCATCCTAGAAAACCAAAGACGCACGCATTAGAAATTAACAGTTCGAACACGAAGATGTATACAATAATTCTAAAGCAGTCGTAGTTAATGACTAATCTTACAATTCCTGTTTGCTCAACTCGATCAATAAGTTCCTCCCACGCAGCTTTGTCAAACTCCTCCATAATCGAAGCAATGAGAATCCTATCCGGATACTCTTCTTTCAACTGCTTAAACTCTTTCAACATAGTTTCAAGCGGCCGATCGCTTATAAGTTCTATGTTCTCCCACCCAATAATTTGTCCTCTGGTTGAGCCATTTGCTCCTGCTCGAAGGCGGGCATATCGAGGAGTTACATTTACAACTTTTGCTGCATCCAGTGAGACCTAGCAGATATAATTAAAGATCAAACTTCAAGATTCATTACAATTTGATTAAAAAGTGAAGACAAACAAGTACCTTTACAATGATCTCAACAAGCTATATTGTTAAAATAAATTCATATTACTTAGACCTTACCGTTCTGCATGTGTCTCAAAAAAGCTACTTACATATCCATTTCCAAATTTAGCTCCATTTTACAAACCAACCAGAAATAACTATAAACCACAAGCTAAAAATGAAAACTTTGAAGTTCAAGATAGCTATTCAGCCCAGAAGGATTCAATTGAATCGAACAAAATCTTTGATTAAAAAAGGGAAAAAAAAAAAACTCACAGTTTTGGCAATCACAGCACCCCAGCCTTCATCGAAGGCTCTCTTCATGACAGTATAATTGGTGCCGGGTGGACCCGACCCAATAACGAAGGGGTTGGGCATATGAAGCCCATTAACAGCCACGCTCAAATCGGGCTCTGCAGTAGACTCGGAGGCCACCACCCTCAGCCCAACCCGTCTGGGCTGCTGAACTCGACAGAATCCCGGGAAGGCGCCAGTCCTGATCTGGGTAAAACTCAGTGACGCCATGGGTGAGTCTGGTTCAAGGTTTTGTTAGTTTGGATGACGAAGAAGAAGGGAGTTGAATCTGAGTTTAAAATATTCTTCTGGGATGGGTAAAAAAGTTAGGGAGCAGAATCTACTAATCTGGCAATTAAATTATATTATAAAGGAACAGATTTGGTGGGTGCATGGGATTGCTAATTTTGAAAATTATCGATTGAGTGACGGAATATATAGCAAATTTGAGTCAGCAGACACATATATCTTTTAAAATATTAATATTGTTACTTATTCACGTGCAGCTTTTTTGAGTAGAGGATTTTTTTTTTTTTTTTAACCATTTCTCAATACAATTGTTGACTTAGTATATTCATTGATTAAAATTTTAACGAAAAGTTTATTAATGTTTATTTTTAAAATGTAAATTATGTGACAAATTATAAAAAGGTATTTAGAAAATAAAAAAGACTTTTGTGTTTATGAGGTAGTATTTAAATTTTATAATATGTTATAGGAGCATTTGGGGTTTGAGGTAATTTACATCATCTTAAAAGAAAAAAGTTTAAGATACATTTATCGGTAATATCCAAAATTTGAACTTTCTCTACGTGATAGAAATTTTAAGAATGTTTATAGAAATATAAAAGGTTAAAGTCACTCTTTATATAAATAATGTTAGGTTTTTTAAAAATTTTATCTAAATTTATATTCAAATTATATAATATATGAGTTGTTAAAATTTTATAAATTGGATAACATGATAATTAATAAAATCTTAATCATTTATAAATCATATTATTTAAAAATAAATTTAAATAAATTTTTTTAAAATCCTAATATTACTCCTTTTTTATATGTGTCGTGATTGTCAAAGATTAAAATTTCCTGCTTGACTTAGATGGATATTTAATTGGCGGTTTTAGTGAAAATTATTATTGTGGTGGGACATATGCATCACTTCACTTGTGTCATTTGAATATTATTTCAATGACATTTTAAAGCGTTATATATGAGGTTATTATTTCGTTTCAAAACTTTCTAAAGACCCCATCTAAATTATTTTTAAAAAAAAATTCTTCATATCTCTTAATTTCAAATATGAAATCACTATTTGAATTTTATATGAAAAAGTCCTAAAAATTTTCAATGGTTTTACAAAGTTAAAATAAAATAAAATAAAACCCTTTAGTACATATTCACTTTATTGTCCTTATAATGGGATTCCCTGCTGAAAATCATAGCCGCAAAATATCATCATTAATAATATAGTTTGACTATTCCGTGACGCAAGAAGCATACTCTTACGTCTAATCAAACCGATTGGAGCAACAATACAATTAATTTATTACTCTCCAAAGCAAATTTTTATGGGGTTTCAACTTTCAAATGTCGGCTTCACACTCCCTGTCCCGCAAACACCATGCACATTGCACATGTTACTGTATTTTTATTAATTATCTGTTATACGATATTATAAATTTACAACATTATTTTGTGTTTGTTATCTTCGTGTCGTGATTTCAGACACTTGTGTAATGTAGATTTGCCAAAAATACTGAGATCGAAGTGTTCCTTTTATATATTGAAATATCAGATAGAGAAAGTGGAAGCATTACCTTGCTTGAATCCTATTAAAGAAGGGTTAAGTATTGGATTAGATTTCAAAGCATTAATCCAGGAGCGGGGAAAATCACTTCCAACCATATTCACCTCATTGTCATCCTCATCCCTAACAAAAAAATAGTGACCAACAATTGAATACTAATTTTTTTTAGGAAACTTCATTTTGGTATCCGAGGTTTTGAAAAATATCATATTTTTAAAGTTTTTTTTTAAACAGTTTTTTTCATTCCTAACTTTTTTAAATATCTTAAAAAAAAACTCAAATCGTCTGTCAATTAACTATGACTTTAGGTAATTTAAATTATAATTTAATAACTTAAATTCAATGTTATTTTAGATAATTTAACTTGTAAATTTATTGTTTTATGAGAGTAATCCATTAATTTAAACTTTTTTTGAATAGTTTTGAAAAAATTAAGGATGAAAAAAGTTGTTTTCAAATAATCTTTAAAAAAATGATATTGTTCAAAAGCTCAAAAAGTAAAAATAAAAATTTTTCTTGTTAACGTCGGAAAATGGTTTTCTTAGTCAACGAGGTTGCTTTCAGGCCTAAGCTGCAGTTTTGGATCATCAATGGAATGCATGCAAAACAATAAGAATGAGGAGAAGAGGTCAAAGGCGAGGGGAAGAGACACAAGGAATTTTTAGAGTGGTTCGGCCCAAAAATATGTCTACATCAACTGTTCACTCTCTCACTGTTTTGGCAGAGTAACAGTACTCAGAAAAATTATCCTCTTCCTACAGCGAAAATCCTCCCCCATTTATAGGAAAGGGGAGAAGTTACAGTAAAATGGAATAAGACAATAATATACAGTAGACTAGACGTACAATGATGGACCGTATTTAATGTGCCGAGATCTCAATTAATGCGGCTGATAGTGCATTAAATGCGACCGAAAATACGTTTAATGCAGTCGAAACCGTCGCTTCTGAGGTCTGTCCAAGGGAGATTTCGGGTGACTGATTTGAATACGTCATGATAGGCTATCGGGATCTTGATCATAGCTTCTGGTTGATATAGCGTGCATGACACGTTTTGGAGTTGTATTCTGTATGGCACCTTTGACTCCTATTGACCCGCGACTCTGAGGAGCACAGCGGAGATGGATCTTCCAGCAAATGGAATGTCAAGTTCATCTGGCGGATAGATGAATGCTTTGATGAATCCGGCTATCAGGAGGATTGGGGAGATGGATAACGAGTCAACACCTTTGCAGCCAGTCATGACAATGAGGTGGGCAATATTGCAAGCGAAAGAGCCAGTATACGGTCACGTTCAGAGATTAGCGATCAGTCTAGGCGGATCATCTTGGACGAGGAGGACTCGTGAATATGTCTTATGGATGACTCCTCTTGGCGGATATCTTAAACGGACAGAATCGACGAACAGACAAGCGGTCAATCATGGTGGATAAACTGGCAAATAGGCTTAGCGGACACGGTCAGCGGTCAACAGTCAGTCTGAGCGATGAGAGTCAACGGTCAGCAATCAGGACCAGCGATCAGACTGAACAAACAAAACTAACGGACAGACTGGTGGATGGAGTCAGCGGTCACAACCAGCGGACAGGCTGAGCGATAGCGACCAGCGGTAAAGCCGAGCGATCACAAATGGGCCCCTTATCAGAAAGGTGGACTGGAAGAAAGGTGGATCTTTGAGCCTTTGGGCCACTGGGTCTGCACAATAGATCTTTCTTGACCCGATTATTCTGATCGCTAAATTATCCATAACATTTATTTATATATATATTTTTAAAGTATTATAGTTAATTGAAAATTCATGAAGAATAGAATATGACTTGAACTTATAATCTCATAATAATATTAGTGATTTAATATAAATATATTATTGTTATTATTTAATTATTATAAAACTAAAAGTTGTGATATATATGAACATAAATTGAATCCATATTATTTTTACAATAATATCAAACATCGAACATCCCAATTTATTCACAACTCATGTGCAATTAGTAATTGGATAATTTTTTAATATGAAATAAATAATTATTAACAAGTATTCATTTATTAATTGACAATTTATTAGTTAAGGTTGAAAAATATATCCATTTACCAATTAACATATTAATCGTGAGGATCAATTTCATTAGGGAGGTCAAATTGAAATGTTTCCAGATTTTTAAAAGTATAAATGAAAAATAACTTGGGACAGAATTTAAAAATTTTCTACCTAATTTTTTTTTTAAAAAAAAAATGAAAATGAAAAAGTCTGGAGTGGCCCTTTACTCATATATATTTACTGGATACATCATTTAAAATCAAATTGAGGTACAAAATGAAATATGTATTATTTATAGTTTTTTTTTTTTAAATAAATATTACTTATAGTTTTCGTATAGAAGGAATATTACCTTGAAAAAAAGATTTGAAAAGCAGAGATGGGTTATCATTAATTTATACTCATATCTTTATGATATTATTATTATAATATCATAATGACATAGGATCGAACTTTCCAAGGCCAGAGTTTGAAACTTTTGATGGCAAAGTTTGAGCCAAGTCTCCAACATATAGATCCAGTAAATGGTTCTAAATTTTGTCACGTTTATTTTAAATATATGAATTTAAAATTAAATTAAATGTGTTATTTATAATTATTAATTTTTTATAGTATTAAGTTCTAATCTCTCGATAATTATTTTGCTATTATCTTTGTGGTAGAGAAAATTCCCCTTATGTCCATATAGAGATCTATTTTACAAACATTTGATTGTACCGTTAATTGAATCAATAAAGTTGATTTTTTTTTTTTTTGAAGTTCCCAATGCAACTACGCAAGACTCTAACAAATGATCTAAAACGCAACATTAAATTAACTCTACTTTTTAATAGTAAGGGGAGAGAGGCACATACAGTGAGAGTAATGTCCTTCGACTCCTTCAATTGGAGGGCCTTTAGAATAATTTATGCACATATCTAAGTGGACTAGACGAAGAATAGCCACTTTTGAAAGATCCGGCACTCGAATCAGCCAAAACTTACGAAAAGCCACCAGAATAAACAACTTGTGAGTCAATAAAATTGATTTCTTCTTTTTACTTTTCCCCTGCGTCTTCTCTACTTTACGTGGTAGGTTTTAGTATTATTTTATAACATATTTATTTTATGTTTTATTTTATAACCTGTTATTGAATTTAAAATGAGATTTCATAACACATTTGAGAGATTTCATTCATATAACTTATTACCCTACAATATGATTTAAATGATCTTATTACCCTACAGTTGTGCAAAAGCACCGATGTGAGAGTGTAAACGTTGGTGCACTCCATTTTGCGTGCTAGTTAACATGCACGGCAAATAAAAATGTCAGAGAAAGAGAGAGAGCTATCGAATGCTCCAGGCGTCCAAAATAGAAGAGTACTAGTGTTGAGTTTGGTGACGTGATATGCAATTTCTGAACATGATAAACACACAAAACAAGGGTTCTGCTGCGAAGTCCGTGCACAGTAGTCTCAAAGGGGAGACTATGGAGTGGAAATTTAAATTTCATTCTCTCTCTATCAAACAGCAATAGATGTGGATTTTGCATTGTGATCGGACCAATTTGGAGATAATTTTTCTCCAATCTATTGGAGACACAAGCCTCACTCAATCCGCTTGAGTTACTGGTATTGGGACTCCCAAAACAGGTGAATGTTTTAAGTCGAAATCCATTTTAATTGTTAAATTTACTTTCAAGTTTAAATTTAAGTAGAACCCAAAGTTCTAAATTTCAATGTAATTAGAATTTACGTTTCTTTATTCAAATTTAATTTCATCTAGAAGTTATGTACCAAGAATATTTAGCAATCCAACATTTAACAAATAATTAAATATGAGCCCCAACATATCTTAATATTAGCTTTCAATCCAATTAGATAATGAAGTTATGAATTTAATTGATGCCATTGTATTATTTGAAAAGAAGAAATTCAATCTCAATTTTATCAAAATGTGAAGTTATGAGTTATGATCAAATAAAATTATGTAATGCTAAAATTCAATCACAATATAATTTGAAGTTCTAATTTCTCAAAGAAAATAATGGCTTCTTATTAAGGATTTGAAATTCCCTAAAAAAAAAAAAAGTTCACATATGAGTAAAGCCTCAAATTTAACACAAAATGATTTTCATATACGAACCTAAAGTTTAATGGATTGAAATTCAAGTGATGAATTTTGTTATATGTGTGACATGAGGTTTCAAATAGATAAAGAATGAATCTAAAGTTCAAATAAATCATGAAGTTCTACACTTCGTTTTGAACTAATCGAAAACTGCAATTATGAATGGAATATTATGGACTTGTAATAATTATAAAAAAGCATGAACTTCGTTTTGGGAGGAAATTAGCTCCACAAAATTAAAATGAACCTAGATCATAAAGCTCACTAATTTATAAATTTAGCCCAGGGAAAAGACCCAAAGAAAGGACAAGTCGAAGGTCAATCCAAGGGGAAGCCTAAAAGGGAGGCTTGATAGGAGCCACAACCACCGGCCTAACCACTTTGAGTGAAAATGAAAGAAATGTTTGAAATATCGTTAACAACTGACGGGAAAATGAACTATATAAAGACTCTACTTTAAAATTCAAACACAAGTCCTCATATCATCCAATGGTCCTTGGTACGATCATAATGATAAAGTTTAGATCTGTCTGCAAACCTAAACAAGACAGACACCTCAGGCACCAGGTTGTAAAGGAAAAAATGATTAGGATCAGCTACGTGACTCTGTGTTAGTACAGATAGATGAAGCATGAGGAGCAAGCAAGGAAATGGACCCATAATAATTTGCTAAATCGCATAGGATACATTCTTACATTGAGCAGTCATAAAACAAACTCCAAGATAATATTTGTTTAGGAAAACTCTCGTCATCAAATAGGAATGACAGGAGATAAACCATCAAGATTGTTGAGCAACTAATGGCTAAAATCTTGAAAACCCATCCCTCCAACCTTGTTCTTTCGACATGATATGTTGCAGCTCAACCAATGCATTTTTTTAGTGTATTCATCACCTTCTTATCAAGACCTAGCCGTTAAAAGATTGGAGCTCATTGCAAAGAGAAACAAGAATACGAAAAACACTCCATGCATAAGCATGTCCACAATCTCTTTCAAGAATCGGAAAAAGTATTATAAAGTATTAAAGCAATGCTGTATTACCAATGGGAACTGTGACGATAACATGTACTTATCACCACCTCGATAACTATCAACTATCATCTATGATATATTATTAATTTATTGTTGTGATAATTATTCAACTATTATTTTTATAATAAAGACAATTCACCCTTTTTATTGTCTCTCTCCATATATATATATATATATATATATCTATATATGTATAGAAGTTTATTTTGCAAACCTTTAGTTGTACCATCAAGTAAAAAAAATGGGAATTGATTTCCCCATCTTTTCTTTATGTATTGTAATTTTATTTTATATATATTTTGTAATTTTTAGGCTTTATTTGTATGACATGAAATGATTTGTACGGTCAATAGATAATATTTTTCATTAAAGATAACAAAACTATTTCGATGTCTTTAAAAGTAAAATAATTTTATATTATAATAATCTAGATAAAGGACGTACAAATCAATACTATACACAGGCTAAATGAGTTTTTTCTTGTCGCTTGGTAGCCAATGCTGTTGGGCGCCAGCTGTCCCTTACCTTTTAATGATAAAGTTAGACATCAACTATAACAAATAAATAATACGTCTCTCTCAAAAAATAAATAAATAATACGTCCCTCGTCTTATACGTGAGATCTCTTCTATCTTTATATGAATTTTTTCTTCATTTTTATGTTAACAAATCTCTTTTATATGAGAGTAATATATTAGACCGCATTATCAATGCTCTATTCTCTATAGGTTTCAATAGTTTTCTCAATCGAACCCATTAAAAAAAAAAAAAAGTGTTTTCTTTCGTGAAGTCATACTCTCAAACCATATTGATTCGCTAAAAGATTAGTTGATGAGAATGCTGAACAAAACTCCCGTCTCTAAAACCGTCTAAATGAGCAGAGTTAGATGATTCCGTGACGCACGAAAACAAAACTGGTCCAACCACTCCATTGGAGTAACACGACCGACATTGACAATTTTATTCATTTTCAAGAATTAAGACTTCAACATCTTCCAAAAAGAAAAAACAAATAAAAAATAATAATAAATACTAGTTTTCTTTTTTTTTTTTTTGTCTTTTTTAAAGAACTGCAGCTAGTTTTTGACCCTTGAAGTTCAAAATAATAATAATAAATAAATCCAATCCTATTCTTCACGGACACTGAAATGTTATCAATCTAATTTGAAGTAAAATCATGAGTATGATATGGTCCAAATATAATCCAGTTAATTAAATTAATTACATATTAATAGATTCTTTACTAAAAATTAGATTACCTTAACATGTCGATGTCAATTTTGGGGATAAAAAGATGGTATAAAGCTGTAATTTTATAATTTGCGCATGGATATATGTAATTTTGTTTTCACCTTAACTATCAACACTGATAATTAAATGTAAAATACGTTTTAAGAGGATTCTAAATAAAAACATCCTCTGAAATTACATTAAAACCAAAAAATAAAAAATAAACTAATACTAAATTTTAGTAAAATATCGGTAATTTCTTAATTACCAGTATATAATTGGTTATAATGACAAAAAAAAAAAAAATTCCTTGCTGACAAAAGATTAATAATAACATGAATATGGATATCTTCAATTATAATTAAAACATGCCTTTCTAAATGACCAAAAAAGGATTCCAGAACAAAATTAAAGGACATAACACAGTAATTCATGTTCCAAAGATGACATAAAAAAAACGACCCGATTAACCCGTTTATTTACGGGTTGTTTATCAACCTATTAATGACATATTTATAACTCGTTTAACCGATACGTTATCAACCCATTTAACCGACACGTTATTAACACGATATCAACCCATATTATCAACCCGTTATTAACTCGTTATCAACCTGTTAGTATCAGTTTTAATATCAAAAAACAAAAATCTTTAACACTTATTATTGTTGATCTGTTGTTAGAAAATACATTTTCAATATCAGTTTCAATATCAAAAAACAAAATTCTTTAACACTTATTATTGTGGATCTGTTGTTAGAAAATACATTTTCAATATCAAAATTTTTCTGTATTTTGAGGATTACAGAATAAATTATAATTACAGACTAAAATATTACAGAATAAATTTCTCTCTTATATTCTAATTTACATCAATATGCAGAGTCTCAATGGAGCTCCTGACTGCATTCTACATACCAGTGCGAACATCAATCTGTAAAAGTCTCTTCTAATGTTTGTATTCTACAAGGAGAAACACTTATTTACTAACACAATCATAGTATTGCATTTCACACATCTCCACTAAACAGTTTCAATATCAAATATCAAAAATCAAAAATCAAAACTAAAACAAATATACATGACTACATACTAGAAGCTGATGAACCGCGCCCGAGATGAAGAAATGGTGTGGGGTGCTGCGTGGTTAGGTGACGAAGCAGATCGACGAGGCTGGGTGACGAACGAGATACGGCGCAGTATTCAAAGGAGTTGGATAGCAGCGACCCGAAGGAGATCGATGTGCGGATGAGATGCGACGTAGCTACTGAAGGACATCGGCTTGGCGGCGACTTGTAGAAGAAGATCGACGGACGAAAATGTAGCGACGACAGAAGCAGACGCGTGGCAACGACCGAAGGAGATGATGGGTGATGAAGGAGATGCGACGGGTGACCAAAGAAGACCAGTGGCGACGACGGAAGGAGATCGGCGTGGCGGCGACTGAACGAGACCCTGGACGGAAGGAGTTGCGGCTGTGGAGGTGGACAGTGGACTTGTGGAGTGATGGGTGCGACGGCTGTAACAAATAGGGGTAGGGTTTGGAATCTGAAGATTGAAGAGTATATATAGCTCTGGTTCAAATTATATGAATGCCCTCTACATAATAAATTATAATTTTACCCTCACTTAACGGGTCAACCCGTGACACGATTAACCCGACACGATTAGTTAATGGGTTAGACGGGTTGACTCGTTAATTTACCCAACTCGTTAACGCTCAACCCTAACCCGTAATTATCGTATCGGTTTCGTGTCGACCCGTCGTGTCGGGTTCCAAATTGCCACCCCTAGGCCTAAGCACTTTGAGTGAAGATAAAAGAAATGTTTGAAATATCTCTAACAACTGACGGGAAAATGAACTATATAAAGACTCCACTTTAAAATTCAAACACAAGCCCTCATATCATCCAATGGTCTTTTGTACGATCATAATGATAAAGTTTAGATCTGACAGCAAACCTAAACAAGACAAACACCTCAGGCACCAGGTTGCAAAGCAAAAAGGGATTAGGATCAGCTACGTGACCCTGTGTTAGAAGTTAGAACAGATAGATGAAGCATGTGGAGCAAGCAAGGAAATGGACCCATAATAATTTGCTAAATCGTATAGGATACATTCTTACATTGAGCAGTCATAAAACCAACTCCAGGATAATATTTGTTTGGGAAAACTCTCGTCATCAAATAGGAATGATAGGAGATAAGCCATCAAGATTATTGAGCAACTAATGGTTAAAATCTTGAAAACTCATCCCTCCAACCTTCTTTCTTTCGACATGATATGTAGCAGCTCAACCAATGCATTTTTTTAGTGTATTCATCACCTTCTTATCAAAACCTAGCCGTTAAAAGATTGGAGCTCATTGCAAAGAGAAACAGGAATACGAAAAACACTCCTTGCATAAGCATGTCCACGTTCTCTTTCAAGAATCGGAACAAGTATTATAAAGCATTAAAGCAATGCTGTATTACCAATGGGAACTGTGACGATAACATGTACTTATCACCGCCTCGATAACTATCAACTATCATCTATGATATATTATTAATTTATTGTTGTGATAATTATTCAACTATTATTTTTATAATAAAGACAGTTCACCCTTTTTATTGTCTCTCTCCATATATATATATGAACACACATATATATATATATGTATAGAAGTTTATTTTGCAAACCTTTAGTTGTACCATCAAGTAGGGGTAGGTATCTCTAATTCAATCCGATTAACTCAATCCAATCTGATCATTTTTTATCGGATTAGATTTGGTTATATCTTTAAAAAAATTGAGATGGAATGGGTTGGGTTTAAAATTAAATTGGATTGAGTTGGGTTGAAAAATTTTTAACCTAACCCAACCCAACTCAACTCAACCCGACAAATGTCTATCTCTAATTCTAAATCCAAGTTTTTCTTTTTTTTCTAAAAACATATTTGCTAAAGAAGAAGATTAAATATAGTCTATGTGGTAGATTAAATCTTTTATTTTTAATAATTAAATATTTATTTGTATTCATTTTATTTGTAATCAAATTGTTAAGACTATAAAAGTTACTAATTAAATTTTTTATGCCTTCGTAGTGGATTAAATCCAACCGGACCAACTTAATATAAATCAATCCGATTATTATTGGGTTGGGTTAAAAAATTTATTAGGTTGGGTTGGACTGAAAAATTTTTAATCCAATTTATGTTGAGTTGAGAGATTTTCAACTTAACCCAACTCGAATTCGAAAATGTCCACCCCTACCATCAAGTTAAAAAAAAAAAAAAAAAAAAAGGAATTGATTTCCCCATCTTTTCTTTATGTATTGTGTTTTTATTTTATATATATTTTGTAGTTTTTAGGCTTTATTTGTACGACATGAAATAATTTGTACGGTCAATAGATAATATTTTTCATTAAAGATAACAAACCCTATTTCGATGTCTTAAAAAGTAAAATAATTTTATATTATAATAATCTAGATAAGGAACGTACAAATCAACCCTATGTACAGGCTAAATGAGTTTTTTCTTGTCGCTTGGTAGCCGATGCTGTTGGCCGCCAGCTGTCCCTTACCTTTTAATGATAAAGTTAGACATCATTTATAACAAATAAATAACATGTCTCCTCTTTTATGTATGGATAATCTCTATCTTTGTACGAATCTCTTCTTCGTCTTTATATGACCCGATCGCTTTTATATGAAACAGTATGTTAGACCGCGCTCTCAATGCTTCGTTCCCGATAAATTTCGAACACATTTTTTAGAAAAAATAAAAAGTGTTTTCTTTCGTGAAGTCATGCTCTCAAACCATATTGATTTGCTAAAAGATTAATTGATGAGAATGCTGAACAAAACTCCCGTCTCTAAAACCGTCTAAATGAGCAGAGATAGATGATTCCGTGACGCACGAAAACAAAACTGGTCCAACCACTCCATTGGAGTAACACGACCGACATTGACAATTTTATTCATTTTCAAGAATTAAGACTTCAACATCTTCCAAAAAGAAAAAACAAATAAAAAATAATAATAAATACTAGTTTTTTTTTTTTTTGTCTTTTTTAAAGAACTGCAGCTAGTTTTTGACCCTTGAAGTTCAAAATAATAATAATAAATAAATCCAATCCTATTCTTCACGGACACTGAAATGTTATCAATCTAATTTGAAGTAAAATCATGAGTATGATATGGTCCAAATATAATGCAGTTAATTAAATTAATTACATATTAATAGATTCTTTGCTAAAAATTAGATTACCTTAACATGTCGATGTCAATTTTGGGGATAAAAAGATGGTATAAAGCTGTAATTTTATAATTTGCGCATGGATAGATGCAATTTTGTTTTCACCTTAACTATCAACACTGATAATTAAATGTAAAATACGCTTTAAGAGGATTCTAAATAAAAACATCCTCTGAAATTACATTAAAACCAAAAAATAAAAAATAAACTAATACTAAATTTTAGTAAAATATCGATAATTTCTTAATTACCAGGATATAATTAGTTATAATGACCAAAAAAAAAAAAAATTCTTTTCTGACAAAAGATTAATAATAACATGAATATGGATATCTTCAATTATAATTAAAACATGCCTTTCTAAATGACCAAAAAAGGATTCCGGAACAAAATTAAAGGACATAACACAGTAATTCATGTTCCAAAGATGACATAAAGAAGATAATATTACATGCCTAAGATCCATCTCTATAATCAATAATATTTCTGTTACTGTCACTAGACATCATCATTTTATTAATTTTTGATGTATCGATAGATGCAATTTATTGCTAAGCGACGTCGTGAATTCTCCACACGTATTTTGGTAATAACGAGTCATACACTAAATAGAGCCACACGTAGGTATTGAAACCCGAGTCATGTTACTAAACAAATTCAGTATAGATATAGGATTTATAACAATCATTAAGTTCCTATCCAAAATTCTATATAAATTAGAGTTAGCACACAAAATTTACCCCAAGTTATGCACAAGTGACATAGCATGTAAATTGTCATTAATATATCAAATAACGTATACGGTATTAATAATTCATATATTACGTTATTTAGACATAAATTTTGATAAAATTCTTGGACTATTTAACGTTTATCTAAAAATTAGGTAGTTAAAGTTCACTATAATTTAAATAAAGTAACAAAAATAATTTTCTATCTAATTGTGGGATTATTCCTGCATCGGGCCCGGCTCAAATGATTGCTGATATTCCAGAACTCGGCTCTATCATTATCATGGGCCACATAGATTAGAGTCCAGTCTAACCGAGCAAAGAATACCGAGTTCTCAAAACTCTATCAAGTTATTAATTAAATTATAATTATTCTTTTAAGATTCTTACATATTTTTTATACATAATAAAAGGTTAAGCTATATTAATTTAAAATTTTGACTTAAAAAAATAAATTCAATTTCTGTTTATCTATTTTCATTCAATTGAAGGATTGTTATATATTTTGAATTCATTTTCTTTTTTCACTCTTGAATAAGTTGAAAATTGATGAATGGATGTTAAAATCAACTTTTTAAGTTACGATTTTAAGTTAAATCTAACCCATAAAAAATAATGTACGTTCTTATTTTACTTTATAGACCTTTTATCAGAGAGAAAACTAAGTATAGTTGATTGATCATAATTTAAAAGATTAAAACAATTTTTGTTAAGATTAACAAATCGGTACAATCAAGTTGACTATATATAACAGGTCAGTGGTAATCCACATTTTTTAATAAGGTTAGTTACAAAGGACTTAATTACTTAGAAGAAAATTCTTCACCAAGAACATCCAACTTCAAGGCTTGCGTTTGATGATATAAATTAAAAATATGTTGCTTTAATTTAAGAAGAACTCGTCGTTTGAATCACTAAAAGATCCAGATGGTATCATTTTTGTCAAGTCAAATTTTTTTTTAAGTAATTCAAATATTTTTTATCAAACAAAGAAATTACTAAAGAAAACAAATAAAAATTAATGAAACAATTTTTTTTTTCACCAAACAAGATTAAACTAATCATACAATCAATACACACTAATTTTTTTTTTTTTATTTCCGAACAAAAATAAGAATTTAATCGAGATATAGGCTATATCAATTTAAAATTTTGATTTTAACTTTTTTCCATTCATTTTCTCAATTTAAGGAATATGGGTTTTGACGGCTGAGAAATAAATGAGAAAAGAGAGAGAAGATGGGATGAAAAGGATGAAGGAGGACGCGGATGTAAAATTGTGTGGATGGGGTATTTCAATAATTCGTTGGTCGTGGTGATGAGGAGAAAATGTGAGTGTCAAATTGACAGAATCCGACCCGACTCCTATCTCAAATCCGAAAGAATTATGTGAAAACCGAGATCTTCTAAATTAAAATTTGTATTTACTAAAAATCTTTTAAAATAATCATAGTAACTTTGATAATAGAAATCGAACAAATCTAATTTTCTAAAATCTATCAAATGATTATAAATTTATAAAACTATTTTGAAAATATACTTTCAAAATTTTGTAAACCAAAAAACAGTATACACAAATTCAACTATTTATCATCATATGGTCCTTCTTACGATATATCATTATCTGCATGGACCTATGACGTATACTTGAAAAAAAATTTTGGATTTCTAAAACGTGAACGCTAATGTCCAGTGAATGAATATAAATTTTCAAAAACATTCTAAATAAAACATAACATATATTTTTTTTAACCATAAATACTTATCAGTGATTCATAAAATTTCATATTCGAAATAGTAAAACTAAACTCAAATATGATATTGTCGATAAAAAGAAAAAAATTTCAATGATTATCTCTAGAAATAAAACTGAATATAAATTTCATATCATCGCAAAATGATAACTTCTATATAAATTATTTCTATAACTTTAATAAGATAAAATGAAATCTAAAATAGGTAAAACTTTTCTGAAAATCTCTTTTTGTAAATCTGGTATTCTGTAAATTATCGTTCTGTACATATAAAATATAAAAGTCTATGATCTGTAAAACGTTTTTTTATTTATAAATTTTAGATTTGTAATTTATACCAAAATAGTACCCTGAGAATTCTATCATATGTGATAGAGATATTCAATCCACACACAGAGGGGGAAGGAATAACCTTTGCCATCCACATGTTAGGTGACTCAATGATTCTCTCTCAAGCCTTAATGACTCATCTCATTTGACCTTTGCAATAGCGTGTGTTAGGCGACTTTCTCGGTTTTACTCACGTGATACCGTTCTAACCGTTAGTAGAGAGGGTACACTTTAGTATTCTAAAAATATTTTTATTTCTCTTTCCTTTCTCAAATCTTTTTAAAAACATGTTTGCAAGTAAAATTTCAAGTATATTTCCAATTATATTTTGTAAAACTTTCCATACTAAAAATTTAGTTTAGAACAAAAGTCCCATCCATGCATGTATTTATCGAAATCATAGTTTGTCATTCAATTTATAAAACATGCTATAAACTTTCATGAATCAATTAGTTTATCCATAAATCATAAAATATAATTTACTTTATTAGTTCATAAAACATACTTTGAAAACTCAATACAAATTATAAGGTTCACAAATCATCAATCATACTTTAAAATTTCCAAAAGTCATAATTTCTAATTTCACAAATCATAAAGAATACTTTTTAAAATAATCAAAACATAATCTTAAATCTATAAATTACAAAATACACTTTAAGATTTCAAAGTCAAATAATTAATTCATAAACCATATAACAAAATTTACTATTTAAATTGTAAAAACATACTTTGAAAACCATATAATATAGCTTACTTTGTTAAATGGTAAAACATACCTTGGAAATCTAATATATAATATAAGGTTCTCAAATCACCAAACATATTTTAAAATCACCAAAAAAAAAAATAGTTTCTAATTCCATAAACCAATAGGTATACTTTAAAATCATAAAACATAATTTTAAATCCATAAATTACAAAGTGTATTTCAAGATTTCAAAACAAAATCCATACTTCATAAATCACAAATCATATCATAAAATATATAAAACATAATTTAAAGCCTATTAAAAATATAATCTAAAATTTATAAAACATAATCTAAAATTTATGGATTCTAAGTATACTTTAAAAATTTTAAAACATATTCTAAAATTCATATCTCATAAGACATACATATTAAACATAATCCATCTTTCTCAAAGTATGAAATATATTTCAAAATTTTAAAACATACTTCAAAACCTTAAACTATACTTCAAAATTCATAGATTACAAAATATATTTAAATATCAAAACTAATAAAAGTTGAAACATAATAAAAATACTTCCATAATTCAAGTTAAGAAAAAATATTCACTCACTAGATTACTTGTACTTGTCTTCTCCTTGGAACCCTTGTTACCTAAAACAATATAAAAAATTTACTTAAGATCTATGAGTATTAAACCAAGAAAATTGATTCTAAATTGGAATTAATTTCTCACCATAAATCCATCTCCAAGTTTCCATGATTTTCTTCACCTCTTCTTATTTCTCCTTCATTCTTTCTTCTCCCTTTCCCTTGATTTTTCTTTCACTCTTTTGGAGGGGTGTGTTCGGCCAAGAAGGAAAATGATGGAATGACTTTTAATTTCACATAAGATCACATATATATAAATATTCTCATGCATGGCCCTCATTTCATCCACTTAGCCCTCTCTTCCACTACTCATTTTTCCATCAAATAAAAATTTAACCAAGTGTTCTTTTGCATTTCCAATTTTACATTTTCCATAATATTTTATTTTCATTCTTATAATTTCTAGATATCTCTTCTTTTTTTTTTTTTCCCATCAATTGCCCTTTAAAAATTCCATAATTCCTCATCTTGTGTGGTAGACAATTTTACCCCTCTCACATATTCCTTTTTACATGTTTATCCTTAGGTGGGTGTATTTAGGAAAACAATTAGGTGTGTTTAGAAAATAATTTGGGCTATACTTGTTTCTGATTGGTTGGACTCTTTAATAAAATTTTTCAATTGAACCCCTTGTGCTTTTCATTTAAACCTCACCTAAACTTCATTTATATATATATATATATATATATATATATATGTATGTATATAATTATAACCTATTGGATGAGTTCGGATTGGAGGTGTTACATAATTAAAACCCAACCACTATATTCTCCTTACCGGTGTGAATTTAATAGAAACCAACTAAGTAAAATATAATCTCACGATAATTATATATAACAATTGATCAACCAACATTCTACCCAAATTTTGGGATCATGTGTATAAGTTTAGGGGCTCCATCATGTTTGTGTGCATTTCCCATAAAAAGTAAATTTTGTAAAGAATAATTTGTATTAAAGTTTATTTAGTGTTGTAAATAATATATATTAATCGTTAAATGTGTCATGGATTGTATTATTTTCGTGAAGTTTGAATTTTAAGAAAATGTTTATTATATATGTTTGTGTGGTGAAGTGACTTGGGAACGGACAGAAGGTCCGATATGACAGTTGAGAATAAATTAATATAGAAGAGTAAACTTTCTTCGCAGGTTTTAAAAATTTTTGGATTTTTCAAAAAAATAGAGGAAACTCTACCGGATTTTTCACAAAATATAATCAATGTTTTAACAAGAATTTTTATGAAAAAAAAGGTATGTAAAGAATAAAGTAACATCCCTCGCCTAGATCCTGATACGGATGGGGAGGTTGGGGTAGAGGTATTACAATGCTGACCAAATTTTAGCTTGGTCTAACAATGAATGAAGTAGATATGACAAATTTAAGAAAATTGCACGGGATGTTCTCTATGCAGATTTTTTTCTTTTATTTTTTTTCAGTCTCTCTCTTTCTTTTCCTCTTTTTCTTTTAACCAGTCACACTTGGTTTCCAACTACAAAAGCTCTCACTCGCGGAGATACACTCTCAACGTTTTTTTCACAGAGTCCAACCATAATGAGAATAAATGCATCTAAATAATCATGCAAAAATACCAAAAAGACCTTTCTTCTATTTTCTCCAAAATGGATAAACTCTAATGGACTGTTTTCTTCGTACGAGGGAACCAACCCAACACATGGAGTGAAATAAAATTTTGCAATGTGGTTATTAACAATCGAACTTATGTGTAGTTGAAATAAAATTTTGTATTAATTTATGTGGTTAAATTTATAATTTTCACAAAAATTGTATTATTTTTTAAAGTAATTATCTGCATTGGATTACTTATATCAAATTATAATTTTATTAAATCATTTTTTTAAGTACCAGTAAGGTTGTTGCATCGATTTCCTTTTATAAGTACAAGTAAGGTTGTTGTATCAATTTCTTTTATAAAGTAAACTTAATTTTAATTATTTTTTGGATGAACTAATTCTTGAATTATAAATCCCAATCGTGAGGTGGACGTCCCTTATAAACTTGGACAGATGGACCCATCCAAAAACTGATAAATTAAAACATGAGTTTGGATTATTGTTTTAGTCCCATCCCATTCATTTTCTGTTGTACCAAACACAGTTTGTTTTTATTATTATTATTATTTTAATGAAAATGTATCTTTTTTAAAAATTTAAAGAAATCTATTTAAATGTTATTATATTATTATATTTAAGTTATATATAAATCATTTGTAAATTGACAAAGCTTATTAATAATTAAAAAAGGTTGTTCAGAATTAATAAAACTCGTGCAACGCATGGATTTCTTCCAAACGCACGATCACATCAGTAGGCCGGTGTACCAGACCGCCTTTTTTGTAAAGTTTGCATGTTTCTTATCTGTATACTGTATCCGACGTGGATTCGAGTGTAAAAGTTGTATGGAATTTGGGGAGCTTTTGAAAATGCGCTAGATTCATTGAACCAACATTCGAAACTCTTTTTTTTTTTTTTTTGGAATTTAGAAAAAAAAAATTGTTGCTGATGTTTATAGTCAAATAATTGCTTATGCGGGCATTACTATTAATTTTCCACTTTAACGTTTAATGTGTTCCATTCAGTTGTATTGTTTGATTTTTTAAGTGATAAAATCACTTAATTAGGTTTTAAAATCATTGATGTATAAAAGTGAAATTTTCAATTTTCATTTAATCAAAAAGTACCAAATTAAATTTAAGTCTTCACCATTTATATATATATATATATATATATATTAGGGATGGTCATCTCTCCTACGAAGCCACGGATACCCACCCATGAACCCATAAATATTCACCTGTGGTTGACAAATATGAATTTGATTTAATGGATTTGTGAACGAGTGATTTCCAATCCATTGTAGATTCACATTGGATGCGGGTGCAAAAATTGCACCTGCATCCTAATCCGAAATCTTGCAGATGTTTATTTATCTATATAAAATTGTGATTTATCTAATTGTGAAAAATTTTCAAATTATTTAAGTTCTTATGAAATTAAGAATGATTATTTAATTGTGAGAAGACGTTAAACCATTTGTGTTTTATTTTATATATTTGGTTTGAGATTTTATATGCTTTATGTATTTTGTTTGAGATTTGTCGTAACACCCTCCACCCGATTCTAATTAAAATATAAACCGAATCGAAGGATGTGACCATAATCGATTGATTCATGTATTAAACATTCATTTAAAACGTTTATTATTATTTTAACGAAAATCATGCAGAGTTTTCTCTATTTTTCTGAAAATCCAAATTTTAAAAACCTACAAGAAAAACAAAAACACTTCTAAAATTTTTATTTACTTTCTCAACTTCCGTTTCAGACCTCCCGTTAGACTCCAAAATTATTTCACCACACAAACATTTTTCAAAATAATATTATCGTCAATCTTTATCAATAAATCAAAAGAAGCATACTAATAATTCTTAAAAGCATTGCAAGCCACAAAAGTTAATTAAAAATACAGAATATCATTATATGCATTGTAGTGGACGTTTCAGATTACAATTTTGTTATATAAGAGTACAAAATATGCAAAAACATACATGAATCCATGAAATTACAAAATAAAGCTACCAACTATGGAGGGATTGTGACTCATAAGCAGTGCGACAGCTATCCTCTCGTCTGACTTTATCTACATTGCCTAATTTCCAACTTACGAGTGAAAAATCTAGCGCGCTAAGTTTTTCTACTTAATGGATGTACACTATATTTTCAATTCATCATTTATTCAAAATTTTGCATTTTACAACAAAATGTCCAAATCCTCAGCTTTTACTAAAATTCACAATTAAATCAATTCACTAATAAATACATATACAAAATACATATAATTTATTATTAATCGTATCAATTCGATCTAAAAAGAAAACTTTTTATTTCAAATCCCAATGAAGCACGTTACTGATAATTACATATATCAAATATGTACTAATCCTTTTTCATATTTTTATATATATTTCTATTATTTTCTTAAATATAATAAGACGAATTCATTTAATAATGTTCAAACATAATAATAATACGATTCCGTTTAATAGTCTTCAAACATAATAACACAATTTTCTTTTATATCTTTTCAGTACGCTTCGTAAACTCTAACACGATACCATGGACTGAAATTTGGGTCTCCTAGTATCGACCACTCGGTGGCTATTCGCCAGAATCCACGGCGTCCCCGACATCGACCACTTGATGGGTACCCGTCGGGTCGCATACACAATCACATATCACAATCGATTTCGACTTCAAGATTGGACACTCTGTGCCTCTCATAATCCATCCGTCGAAAGCTGTGCATCGTATCGGTGTAACGACATAGTATTGCTAATATCATCCTATTGACTAACCAACTACTAGTCCCCACCTACAAATAATAAGATTTGCTCGGACCCTTTTAAAATTTATTAATTAATAAAAATTTCATATTTTTGACAACTTTTAATTTTTAATAAAATTTCATTCAAAAAGCGATTAAACACAATTTCAGTTACTCTTTTTCCCATAAATTCAAATTATCAACATAAACTTCATAAAACTCTATTTTACATTCAAGTTACTCATCAAACCTTTTCCAGAACGTTCGTGTCTTTCTTCGGATATACGCTCGATCAAGATACTAAACTTATCAATTTCTTTCCATTTCTTTTTCGTTTCATTCCGTTTCTTTTTCGTTTTCATTCGAAATTCATTAAAATCATATTTAAACACTATTTAATACAATTTATCAACATAGTTTTACATATTTCAAAATCAAACATAAATTTTAAATCACGTAAATATTTAATCTCATATTTGTAACTATTTTTCGAAATATTTTAAAACGTCAATCTTGATCATTTCAAATTACCATTTTACACTTAGTTTCGACATCAAAATTTAGCAAAATTCATTATTTTCTTTTCATGCACATATTTAGTCAAACACTTTTTTTGTTTCTAAAACTTTGTTTTCAACTTAAATTGTATTACAACATTATTCAAAATATTTTCAATTTACATAAAAATCAATATTCAAACATAATTATTATCGTAATTTAATCGAATTCATATTATTTTAAAAACTCATAAATACGAAATTTTACTAATAAAATTTGAGTTTTAAAAGAAGCGTATACCAATCTTTTTAGACAATAATTCCAGCTTCTCCACACCTTCAATTTGAGCTCCTAATTTCTTCTTACTCTTCTTTCCATCACCTTACTCCTAACCCACACCTAGAGTTTTCAAGAAAGCATTTAACATCGTCAAAATCAAATCCATCATTTTAAAACACTAATTTCTCAAACCATAAGATATCATTTACTAACTTAATTCCAATTTAATACATATATGCCTAATAATTTCACGACTCAATCATATTTCCAACCAATAATTTGGCAACTATTTCTTTTTACTTTCTTTTATACTAAAACACTCAAATACATCCTAAACATCACTAAAACACATCGAGAGGATAGGATACTCAATTACCCCCTTTTCTTGACCTTAATCCCAATTTTACACCCAAACTTTCCAATTTCAATTTTTCTTACATTTTTTTTTTAATTCCAATCACTTCAAATTCATCCCAAAACCTCATATACTAATTCAAATATTTAAAACCACTTCAATACACACAAAAACAAAAATTGTCTACATACTAATATAATTATTCATCTATTTATCCATTTGCATTTTTATTCTAAATATCACTTCAAATCAACATAAATCATCACCTAAATAATCTAAATACTCCAAATTCAATTTAACACATAAAAATTTCCTAAACTAACCAAATTCATCAACAAACTTTCCAACCAATTCTTTTTTATTTTATTCACACAAATCAATTCAAATTCACTTAAATTTTACATAAAATTATCAAACATCAAAAAGCTACAAATCCATCACCACCATACCCTTTGGCCAAATATACACAACCACTCACCATCTATCAATTTTCATTTCCTACAACATCAATTACACTTAAAAACACTCCAAAATTAATTCAATACCTGTTGATGGTCGGAATCAATCAACACCCTAACAATTTGTGTGAGGATGGCCTCCCAACGAGCTGCGGCTTCTGCGCAAGCTCGTGGCCGTTGAACCTCTTTTGGCCTCACAGGGAGGTATCGCCCATGCCCCTGTAATGTCGCGTCCGGAGTCGAACTTCTCACCTTAAATGGTTTCTTAGGGCAAGACTCCTACCACCAAACCAAGTTCAACGGCCGCGAGCTCACACAGAAGTCGTAGCTCGTTGGGAGGTCGACCTCATATAAATCGTTCGGATGTTGACTGGTTCCAACCATCAACAACATTTATATTGAATAACAATTTTAAACTAGAAACAAAATCATATATTTACAAAAAATATATATATATAACATACATTTTTACAAATACTTAGTGAGCAAATTCAAGCTTATAAAATTTTAAATATTCCATAACTCAATCATTGTATTTCATGCTATCTAAAACAAATCGCATAATACATAGTACTAGCCCTGCACCAAAACTATCTTTCACCATTGCATAATACTCTACTAAGATTCGTGCTGGTATTTACTGGGTACTTATAGTAAATTTAGTATTTTAAAAATATAACCATGGTATACTAATCAAATTGGGTGTGTAAATCACTTTAATGAGTGGCTATATCAAGTTGTATTTAAAAAATTTAGTAATTACTGATTCTTCTAGTAACGTTACTGTATTCTTCTCGTAACGTTACTGTACAAATAAAGCAATTAAATCCTAAATTATCGGTAATTCAGTATAATCCAATAATTTGTGATATGTATTTACAGAAAATTTTGGTTTGGATATCAATGACGGAATGGGTGACGTAACAAGGACTGGTGGCGACAGGCATGAGCGAAATGTAAAATAGAAAAATAATTGAACAGAAATGACATCACTCGTGACTTGAGTAGTGATGGCTAATTAAAATTTGTTGCTTTGCAAGAGATAGGTTTTCACGTTCATGCATTTCACGAACTTCGATTGTGACGTTCTTATTGCCATTTGCCACTTCGATAGTGATGTTGGCCGAATCATCTTCTCATATATTATGTAATCTACATATTATTATCTTATATGGATCCGAAGCTCTCAAGAAATATCCATTTTACTATTTTTGAATATATAATATTATAATAAAATATTGTTCGCATCGTTGTCATGTAGTAATTATACGTTGCAGCAAGTTGAAAAGTGGAATCTACTGAGAACCAACCGGATAAACTAAAATATAACCTAAAATAATTTCAAATTGGACGTCATGATAATTGTTTAATTAGAGCACGTTGTACATCATTAAACGTGCTTAAGTAACAATCCTCAAACAAACATTCTCCTTCCATCACAATTACAGACAAAAATGTTGTTTCTTATAATAAAATGGGTTAATACACTCCAGGTAAAAATGTTCTTCAAATCCTCCAATTCTTCCAACTCTGCAATAAAGTTGATTGCCACAAAACATTAAAAAAAAAAAAAAATTGTTAGTAGATTCTAGATAAAACTTAATAATAACATATAACATATTTTTCCTACTTCAAAAATATATATATAACATATTCTCCTCTTATATCTTGTTAAAATGTTATTTAGTGTTTTAACATAATGTCAATATAGAACATATCCTCCTCTCGTATACTGGGGAAGTTTTAAATGCTATTTAATGTTCTATCTCCATAAATTTCAAATGCGTTTAACCATTGCCGATCCTCTTAATATTATTAATTTTTTTATTATATTTGAATTATATTAAAAAATTGGGCGAGAAAGTTTGAATGACAAAATTTGAAGCAAGAAATTCTATTTACACACTGTCCCAAAAGTTTGACAATCTATGCCAAAATCAGGTAGGAAATTGAACAAATATGAGTTTCTTCGTTTCCTTCTCATTTGAAAAGTGGAGAATTTACAGTTTAGGAGTGTACAATTCGAGAAAAAATCAAGATACTAAAAATTCCGAATCCGTCACTAATTTAATCAACTCTATCCACAACTGCCGCTGACAAAATTCTCATCGGGCATCCGGGTCGAAAAACTCCGGTTTCATTGATCGGATCTCGGATCTTTACACAAAAACGGATGATTCAAAAGCTGAGACGCCGTCCATCTCTTACTCGACTCCTTCTGCAAGCAACACTCGATGAAGCTTCGGAACTCCTCGGACGCCCCGTCGGGCAGAGCCGGTGGGTCCCCGAAGCATATGGCGCACATGAGGGCGGCCCAGTCGGGTCTCTGACCAGGCTGCAGGAAGGGGAAGTGACCCAAATAGAGCTCCAACAGGGTCAACCCGAGGCTCCATATGTCCCCAGCGTAGCCGTTGTAGTTGCCTCCATAAGCATCCGGGTCGAACCGCTCCGGACTCATGTAAGCGCAGGTGCCGACGTAGGAGTTGCAGGCGTCGAGCGTCCGGCACATGATCTTGCTGACGCCGAAGTCGGAGATCTTGACGCGCATCCTGCGGTCGACGAGGAGGTTCGACGGCTTGATGTCTCGGTGGATGATCTTGAGCGAGTGCAAGTAAGTCAAGCCTTTCAAAATCTGCGAAGCCACGTCACGGAGTTTCGACTCCGAAAAGATGCCGTTTCTTCGTAATAGCGTTTCGAGGGTTCCCGCGTCCATGTACTCCATAACGATCGCGATGTCTCCCGACGGCTTCTCGAAGATGCCGTGGCACTTCACGGTGTGAGGAGAGTCGGTCCGGCGGAGGATCTCCATCTCGCGGAACACCTGCCGGCGGACTGTAGCGTCGGTGTCGCCGTGAACGACTTTGAGAGCGTAAATCTTGTCGGTCCGCTTGTGGCGGACCTTGTAGACTGTCCCACCGTTTCCGTGGCCGAGAACTTGAATCTTCTCGAGGTCGGCGTAGGAAATTCCGGTAGTGGTGGTAGCGGTGGAGCCGGTGGCGGTTGCGGAGGGAGGAAGAGGCAGAGGAAAACGTGGACAGAGGTCGGAATTCTCCGGAGGGAGAGGGAGGCGGAGGTTGAGCTGGCGTCGCTGCCTTACAACGGCCATGTTGCTGCGGTGGTGGTGTTGGTTTTGGTTGGAAAGAAAAAGGCAACTAACAAAGAGTGTCAATGATTAATTGAAGACGGAGGCTTTACTTTTATAGAGAAATGGAACCTTAAGAGATGTCCCGGTGCTATCTTTCGCTTGATTCTGCCATGTGGAATGTTAAGACACGTGACAGGATCGAGCTGGAGAGGAGTTCAATTTTTAAAAATTTTTCAAGTAGAACAGGGAAAGCACGTGCGTAAGAGGAGAGACGGCTAAATGGGGGAAGTTGGGGTTGAAGGAAAGTGGGACGATGGTGAGAGTGGGGTCCAGTTTCATATAATACGTATTTTTGTTGTGCTGAACTACTGGTGTTTGTTTTTTTTTTTTCACTTATTCTGGTGTACTATTGATTAAATGCACGTGACTTAATGGCTGCAATTTTTTTTTTTTTTGGTGCAAAGAGAACATGATAAATTATTTAAAAAAGGAAAAATGTCATTTTTGTACCCGGGGTTTTAAAAAAATATCATATCTTTAAACCTCTTTTAAAAATAACTCATTTTATCCCTAACTTTTCGAAAATTCTTCAAAAATGATCAAACTATTAGTATAATTGGCGGTCAAAACTAACAAAATACATAAAAAAATATTTTTACCCTAAATGATTGTCGATGGTCTATAAATTATCGAATTACCTTAATAAAATAATGAATTTACAAATTAAATTATCTAAAATATCTTTGAATTTAAGTTATTAAATTACAATTTAAATTACCTAAAGTAACTATTGACGGTCATTGACTAACGGTTTGAATTTTTTTAAAGAGTTTTGAAACAATTAAGAATACAAAAAATTATTTTCAAAAGAGCTTTAAAAATTTGATATTTCTAAAACCTCAGAGACTAAAATGAAATTTTTTTTAAAACACAATTTTTCATTAAAAAAAACAAGAAAAAAATTTATGATAAGGGTAAATTATATGTCTCCGGCTTCCTTTACCACTCTGGATTGAATTGAATTATTTTGATAGAATTGGATTGGATTGTTTTTTTAAGATAAGATTGGATATGATAATATTGTATTAAATAAATTAATATGATATTTTGGTGTAATATGGCATTGGGTTAAAAATAATACTCTCTATTGTTTGGAGTATTATGGGATAGATTAAACAAAAAAAAAATTATGTGCTAAATAATTAAAATAAAATAAAATATTTGAATTACTTTTTTGAAAAGTAAATCTATTTAAAACTAATTTTCAATATAATATTTACTCTATAACTATTATTAAAATAAATTATTTTTATTATTTTAATAAAATACATAAAAGTAAATTTAAATTAAATTCAATATTTTATATAAATAATATAAAGAAAGAGAGAAAATTAAAAGGAAAAAAAGAGTTACAATATATACACACACATATCCCATGCTCGTGGGATAAAATTTGTTGCGCTAAATTTATCTCACCAAAATGGGATAAATTAGTTCTATGAAATTAGAGGAAAATGCAACAAAAACAAGAGATTAGATTGAAATTTATCTAATCCCTTATAATAATTACATCCTAAGATTATGATTTAAATCATATACTTGTCTTAAATTTCAAATTAATTATCATGATTTAATAAAATATATAAAAACATATAATTTAATTGAACACAATACATCGAGATCAAATTATACTAATTTGATTCAAATAATTTTTTCTTAATTTAATAAAAAAGAGACATTCCGAACCTTTATACATTTAATTTTTCAATAGGGATATGAGACCTACATCTTATTTTCTACACAGGAGTAAATTACCGATACACAATCAAAAGTTGATATAAAGAAAAGATAAATTATTAGTGGATAAAAAAGAGCCAAAAAGAATACATTATAGTGGTTGATATTCAAGCAAGTAGATTGTTTATGGTCCAAGTTCATTTCATATTTGGTCATTTATCTTATCGTTTAAATCAAATTACACAAACATTCCCAATATTAGGTTTAATTACACATGTATGCAACTCTTACTCCTAATTACATGAATACCCCTACTGTTAGTAAATTACCGCAAAAATTCAATAAGTGGAGAGTAAAACAACTTTTTTACCTTTTGCAGTGGTAAAAAATTTTAGGTCTGAAATGAAAGCTCAAAGCTTATTTGACTCAGTATATTGATTGACATAAGCTAATAGCCCGATGCATGTTACAAGATGAAAACTAGAAACTTGATTGATCCAGCTCAAATAAGGTCTATTTTTTGAGGATTGATTGTTTTTTTATGCATGAGGTTTAAATAAATTGTAACCAACATGTTATAAACCATTACATTAAACCCCATAATCGACATGTCATAAATCATCACGTTAAACCCTATAATCAACATATCATAAACCATCATATTAAACTCTGTAATGGACATGTTATAAACAATCACATTAAACCCTGTAACTGATATGTCATAAACCATCACTTTAAATTTTGTAACCGACATATTATAAATCATCACATTAAATCTTGGAACCGACATGTTATTAATTATACCATTAAACTCTCTAACCGACATGTTATTAACCATGACATTTACTCTATAATAAGTTCCATAGCACCTTTTTCACCTATAAATAGAGGCCGATCTCACCTCTCTTGCTTATCTCTTGCAAGCCACTTAAGTTTTTATGTCAAGACGGTTAAAATTTCGTTAGTCTTTCATCCCTTTTTCTTCTTCGACACACTCTTTTCAGTCTGATGATGCTTTACAATTACTGCATTCTCTTACATTATGATCAGTTTACTGACTTGAACGTCGAAGTGTTTTCGTTCGGCACCTTACCGGTGTCAAAATCACCCGTGTTCTCTTTGTTTGATTTGTGTAAGACACAGATTGCTAGGTTTTAAGAAAATTGATTGACGAGGCCTACTCAAAGTTAACATATCGTAGAATTCACCCACTACAGTTTGGTGCTATCTGTGGGAATAAAATCTAGCAACCCAATCCAGTGCAAGTCGAATCACTTTATGTAGTATAATGGTAAATATACCTTAAAAATCTTAAAATCACTTACTAATGTGATATTCTTTCTTTGAATTAGTTTTACGTATGAACCACATGATGTCTAAAGTAAAAACACAGTTTTAGTTCTATTATTAAAAATTATTCTATGTGCATTCTAGAAATTATATCTAACATCTTGAACTCCCGGATCATGCACGCAATCGTTCGACTGTATTTGACCTGAGCATTATGCTTTTGTAAAAAGTTTTCCAGATGGTCTATAACTTTTATATTAAGACTTCTAACTATGTTATCTTTATGAACTATTTTTGTTAAGTCCAATTCTTATATTACAAATATTATAATGAACTTGACACTCTAATTATTCCATATTCATTTGATATGTTTAGGATTTTTCAATTTTATGAGAGATCATTGCATATAATTTTGTTGAATTGTGGGTCTTCCTCTTTAGTCTTTCATAAATCATACTAACAAAGCTAAATATATCATTTCCATATCTCAAAGCCATAATATGCCACAATAAATTGTAAATCAATGTCTATAGACCTTACTCTTTAATGACATTTTACCTAAAAATTCCTCATATTTCCTATAGATTTATCAGTACATTAAAACTGTACATTATCATTATTGTTGCCATTGAACTTGGTTGTCACTCTCATTAATTTTCATAGATGCAGTGTCAATTATTCGATGATAAATCCGTAAGGTAGGAATTATATACTTGATTTCTACTTAGGTTTTTACAGCCATTTGAAGGATTCTTTGATATTACTAAATGAATAAACTTTTGGGAATTTAGTTTGTTTTGTCACCAAATGTATCTTTTTATGAATTGTGAATGATTTTGCTATTAAGAACTATTATTCAGCTAGTGTATAATGGATTATTGGTCACACCAACATGTATCACTTTGCGTTGGCATTTTCGCGATATTACTCTAGTATGACTCTAAACTTTCTCATGGTATTTGGCAATAATACTATGGAAGGAAGCTAGATCAAACATGACATGATCAAATTACAAAAGTTTAACTACCCAATATAAGTATACACTAAAATGGAAGTATAATTAATACAATTAATTCTACACAATATTTTTAAATTTCAAAATCCTTAATAATATCTTCTGCGTGAGAAATGAAAAGATATGCTAGTGCACTGGTTTGCTACAAATTTCTATATCATAAAAGCAGTCACCTCGAAATTAATAAGACAATTAGGTTTCATACATATGTTTTTATCAATCGATTTCTACACTTGCATAGTGGTGCTAAGTCGATTATATTTAATATTTTTTTTTTCTTTTTGGAATTCGATCCACAAGACTTCACTGGGAACAAGTACATCAACTCTCGAATTTCAATCACTTCTACTTCGATGACTAGTAAATCTAGTGTTAGGCGTTGAAGCCACTAGACTCTATAAAGATCTAATTAGAAATACAACAGTCAGCCATATGCTTCCGAACAACTTATATTCAATAATGCAACATCACAAACATCTCATAAGTTATGTTTAACGATACGACAAGAAAATCGAATGATAAGGAAATGGTATCAATACTAAAATTTAATATCTTTGTTGCTATACATATTTTCAAGAAAAGATTCTTCCACAATTCTAAATAGTACAAAGAGTTAATGAAGTGCCTCTCCTTCCAAAGTTATGGAAAACATGTTTGCTAAGATATGAGCACAAATTGAAAATGAGATGTCTCAAAACATTAACCAAAAGAATAAAATGACTGGAGAGTAAAAAATCTAGTCAATCGGATAACAAAACAAGCTCAAATAGCTATTATAGAATAATCATCCCTTTAAGCTAACACATGGATTCGACTAGCTTGGAGGGAAATAGAAGAGTAATCAAGCTTACTGATATTGGTTCCTACATGCTGTGGACATTTGGTAAGATTCCTCATTTAAAATTCCTATATTCCCAACAGTTACTAACTTGAGCTTTGGAGGATCCTTGACAAAATTTAGGATCACTCAAATAATTTATGATATAGAGTCATACAAAATATAAACCTAAATGCATTGACACTTTAAGCAATTCAGCTCTGTGATGATAATGTAAAATGTCATGTTTTACTCCCTTAATGTTTATTTATTCTTATATTTTGATTTAGGATGCAAATGGAGGCATTAAGTGCAAAGCAAAGCTAATTAGGTGATTTTAGATAGTTTCAGCATCACTTCGTAATCTAGGCATAACTCTCTCATCCGAGCTCCAATTGAGATGATTCAAGATGCTTTGGAGCGATAAGAAAAAATTCTACAACTTTCATGTTTTGAGTTTTGAAAGATACTGGCTGCATCGAGGTTCAAATCGGGCTTGAATTTGTTGTGCATACACTGATGGCGTTCTGGAACCTCCCTTAGTCTGCAAGTCTAATGTACGGATTTGACGTGGTTTATTTTGAAAGTTTGCAGATCTGGTGCATGAAAATTTCAGTTGAAATCACCACTTTCCTATTTATATTAAGACTTTATATTTGCCTTAATTAGTCAGACTTAAATATTATTATTTTAAGGTAATATTTAGCATATTATTTTTAGGAGATTTTGTAGAGATTCTAAAAGGGAATTCGTGTATAAAGAGGAGAACTATCAGACTTAGAAGGGCCTCTCTATCTCTTCCCTCTTCTCAAAATTTTCCTTTGAGTTTTCATTGTGGCCATATGTGACTAATTTTTTACAATTGATCGAAGGAAACTGAGGTCTCGGAATCAATAAAATTGTGAGATCTAATTTTTTTTTTATTGTTCAATATATGCTTTGGGTATTGGATGTTCTTCTATACTTATTTTCATGATTGTCTCGTTTAATTACTAGGAGACCTGCTAGTTTATTATTCGTTGCAATCTACTACTAAGTTAGATATCAAATCCATAATTGTTTGAACTCTCTAATTTATGAAGCAACTAAGATTTAATGATTTGCTGCATTAGAAATTATTAGATTTTAGGAAGAATGCTCGACGAAATTAAATGCAACTGCTTGTGCTTGTGTTGTTTAGCTTCATTGATTTCTTTAATTCTTAAAGTTGCTATTAGATTAAACCTTTAGTACTTATCTTGGGTTATTTAATAGTTAGGATTGGTTAGTTCATTTGTTTTCTAATTAATTGCGATTAAGGAGAAATAGAAAAAATGGTTCCAACGGTAAATATTCAAGGTATGAATTGATATATACTTACATCAATTATCAATTGTAAAATTCCGATGGTGGATGTTAACTTAGACCAAGGTTTGTTCTTTTGATTGATTTCAATATTTCAATTTGAATTGTTTCTTAGCTTTTTTGTTTTCCCTTAAAATTGTTTTCATTATACTCAAATACCCCTTCCCCATCCTTGTTCACGTAGCATAAAACTAGGCTAGATACTTTTTGTGGGAACGATTCTTACTCACACCACTACATAAATTTTTAGGAGTATAGGTTTATCTTGGTTGCCACGACAGCATGCCACTCTGAAAAGATTATTTTTGAGTTTCTCAGAGGGATTAGCATTTTGTAAGTAGATACTCCATTTTCCTTGTTAGTTTTTCTCTCATTAGGTTTTGCTAACAAGGTTTTTAATGAGGTCTACCAAGGAGATTCGTAAAACAAAGACCAACCTTTATTCTTGTTTAAATGCATCATAATCAATAAAAAGTTAGCCTCGACCAATAGTTTTTCAACAATAAGTCCATCATAACAATCAACTTGTGGTTTAAGGAGGATAAGACTGCATCCGGCCTTTGCTATACAAACAAGCTAGTGGTTCAACAAGGACACGGTAACATTTAGCCTCCGCCACTCACTTTCAAAAGTTATTCCCTGTGAATGCAATTTCAAAAGCTATTCCTTGTGAACTCACTTTCAAAAGTCATTCTGCATGAACACATTTTTCAAAAGTAGTTCCTCATGAACGTCCTTTCAAAAGTTGTTCCCTATGAACGCAATTTCAAAATCGTTCTTTACAAACGCCCTTCCAAAAGTCGTTCCCTGCGAACATCCCTTTAAAAATCATTCCCTGTGAACACCATTTCAAAAGTCATTCCTTGCAAATGCAATTTCAAAAGTCATTTGATCCAAATGCATTTTCAAAAGTCATTCGGTTTGAATGTTTTCTCGAAAGTCATTTGACCTAAACGAATTATTAAAAGCTGTTCGATCCGAATGCATTTTCAAAAGCCATTCGACCCGAATGCATTTTCAAAAGTCATTCGATTCGAACATATTTTCGAAAATCATTCAACCTGAATACATTTTCAAAAGTCACTCGACCCCGAATACAAGCTCAAAAGTTGTTCGCATCAAAGTCGAACGCATTCAAATTGTAGTGTTCAAATAATGAACAGATTTTTAGCCAATCAAGTACACTAAAAAGTGTTTTACAAAAGATATTATTTGATTACTTCTCAAATTATATGTATTTAAATTCAAAAATAAAAAAGCGGTAAATGTGGAATGCCATTGGAACGCGTGTTCATCATGTAAGGTTTGGTCAGTTAAAGCGACGTCTATCACAATGATTGGTGTAATTATCATCGTCCATATTAAGTGCTTATTTATTAACATTTCATATCCTAGTTAGTTAGTCGAGTCATAAGATCGATCGACATGACAACATCTAGAGTTTAATGTCACCTTCGACTACCCAACTATGACACCTAATCAAATTACAAGTCCGTTATAAGAACTTCCACTCCTCCAATCGACTATATCAATTGAAGTAATGGGGGATAAACTATAGTAGTAAAAAATTTTAGGCCCGAAATGAAAGCTAAAAGCTTGTTTCGCCTAGTATGTCGATTGGCCAAAGCTAATGACTCAATGCATGTTACAAGAGGATAACATATAAACTTGGTTGATCTAGCTCAAATAAGGTCTATTTTTTAAGTGAGGATTGATTGCTCTTAATGTATGAAGTTTAAATAAATTGTAACTGGTATGTCATAAACCATCACATTAAATATTGTAACCGACATGTCATAAATCATCACATTAAATACTGTATACAACATGTCATTAACTATGTCATTAAACTCTATAATCTATATGTCATTAACCATGACATTTATTCTACAATAAGTTCTATGACACATTTTCCACCTATAAATAGAGGCTGATCCCACCTCTCTCATCTCCTACAAGCCACTTGAGTTTTTAGGTCAAGACGGTTAAGATTCCGATAGTCTTCCGTCCCATTTCCTTCTCCGGCACACTTCCTCCAATCTGATGATGTTTTATAGTTACTGCATTCTCTTACATTATGATCAGTTTAGTGAGTGTCTTTGGTCGGCACCCCACTGGTGTCAAGATTACCCGTGTTCTCTTTGTTTGATTTGTGCAGGACACATGTTGTTAGGTTATAAGAAAGTTGACTGACGAGGCCTACTCAAAGTCAAACATACCATAGAATTCACCCACTATACCCTTTAGTAAGTGAAAATAATTATCAATTACTTGTTTAATTAGTTATTATTAAAAAAAAAGGAATAGAGAAGATCTAATTGTTTGCGTACAAAAATAATATCTTAAAAATATTAATAGTGATGCTATAGCTCTAGAAAAATCAAAGAAGTGTGATGTTGGAGAAAGATCACCTTCATCTTAAATCTATCAAATGGAATGATCTTTATTTTTGATGGAACATGAAGCGATGGTGTTAGAGCAACTCCAACTGATGGTGCAAATAGAGATATTGCTCCATACAATATGATAGATTGCTCTATCTTATTTATCTAGATAGTTTTTATTTTTTAATTGACTTAATTTATTGTGGATTTGTTTTTAGTATATTGATTGATGATCAAGAAGTGTGTTTTGACTTTTGATTGAAACAGAAGAGTTGATAAGAGAAGGAGAAGAACATCCAGTTTTGTGTTTAGGTTTTAAAAGGATGTGTTGTGGTTGAAAGTCTAGGTTTTGGTTGTGATTGAAGATATGATGGTTGTGGATTTTGGATATGATTTTTGATTGCAGAAAAATTGTGATTGAATATGATTTTGATTAAAGATATTTCTAAGGTTTTCAAAATAATTACAATCAAAGAATAATTATTGTTATTTTTAATTAAATTTCTTATTAAATTAATAAAATAAATATTAGGGGCAATCTGGTCTATTTATATTGATAAAATGGTCAATGATTCTATTGGCCACCAACTACAGAGAATAGTCAAACAATTTCGACTAAAAGTTATATATTTGTTTAATCAGAACTAATCATTGGGTATTTGTGCAATTCACCCTCACTTCTATGCATATATTAAAAAAAAAAATTATTTAACTAACTGATGTGCTGATGCGCAGGAGATAATAATGACTTTTTTTTTTTTTTGTTTCTGCTTTTGAGAACAAGGACATTTCATTTCTATTTTCTATTTCACTAATATTTTCCTTGTGCATTTAGGATGAGTAATATAATTGTAATTTTACAAAATCCTAATCGTCTAGGATTTTATGATTATGGTGGACAGGATTGTCTATTAAATATATGAGCTTTTTGGTTAATCAAATTTTAGAGTCCTTAGCTTTTCAAAAAAATATAGTACTTTGGAATTTTTTTTTCCTTGAATTCAATAGTTTGGGCTGGACAATTGAAATATTGATTAAGTACTTTTTATTGTTCTTTTTATTTTGTTGGTAATTGAAAGGGTTGTTAAAACTTTTAGCACTATTAAGCTTTAAAAAAAAAATATCACTATTTCATTCTTATTTTGTGGGACTCATGCTAACTTAATTTATTTAACTTGTATAGCACCTACAAGGGTTTTTTAACAAAAATAATTTTGCGAAAGTTGTGTTTGGACCAATAAATGTTTTCTCCCTCTAAGATCTAAGAAAAGTGAGAAAGAATATACTTGAAAAAAACCAAGTAGAAGAGAGAGAAAAAAAAATAGAAGAGAAAAAGTAAAAGAACAAATAACTACAAAATAATTCTATAAAATTTTGATATTTTAATAAATAAAATGTACAGCATTGTAAATCCTTTTACATACATCATAATATATGATAAAAATTAAAACAATATAAAACCATTACATATAATAAAATTATAAATACAGAAAATGAGGAAAACTATTAAAATAAATTTAAATATATATTTTATATTTTTATATTATAAATGGAGGGATTTGGGATGTTGTGAGTCTTGTGACTTCCCCATCTTCGACCCTCAAAAATTTTCAAAATCTTCCTTACTTGGGGGTGAGATTTGGGCCCCCATTGACAACTTTTAGGAAGTTTTAGGATGGATCTCCGTTAGGTGGAAATCCAATAGGATATGATTATATATATGTATATATATAATCATATATATATATATATATAGGTGATTGGTGTTTAGGCTGCTTTTGAAGATTAAAAAAATTATAAACAAAAAAATTCTAACGATTTATTATTTTCATTAATATAAAAGCAGCCCATTAATTTCTGGGATATTAAGAAAATCTCTTTGAAAAGTAAATTATTCGTAATTAGCCTTGCGTGTTTTTTTTGTAAGATGAACCGTTCCTTGTTGTTAACATTCCATCCAAAAGGTTAACATTTTTTATCCAAATCTATGAAATGACTAAAATACCCCCATCAAGATTTTAGAAAATCTCTATCATACCCTTTAAACTTATGTAATGACTGGATTGCTCCTCAAATTTATTAATTATAAATAATAAATAAATTACAAAAAATTTTAAAAATAAAACATAAAAAATTAAAAACTAAATAAAATAATTTTTCATCCCCATGTCCACCATTCATTAGTGACAAGGCTCTCTCTTTCCATTTCTCTCTTCTTTTTATTTTTCTTCTTCTCTCTTCTTGTTCTTGTTCTTTTTCTTCTTCTTCTAGATTCGAGCCCAGATGAATCTGGATTCGACGAACTTAGTTGAATCTGGGTTTGATGAACCCAGTCTAGGTCCAACGAACCCAATTGTGGTACCCAGATTCCGTAAGGTTTGATGAACCCAAATTCTATGAACCCAGATGTTTGATATATATATTTATTATTTTTTCTTAAGTTTTATTGATGATGGATTGATGGGTTAATATTGATGATGGTGGATTTAGGATAATGTTTTGTTAATTTTTCTGGCATGTTGGTTAAGGGTTGATGAATGGGTGGGTTGTCTAGTTTATATTGATGTAATCATTCAAAAGTGGAGATCCAATTGAGATTGGATCTCCACCCTAAAAATAGATATATTTATATATTTTTTTAATTTTAAAGAAAATTTTTTTTATTTTTTTGAATGATTCCACCATCCATTAGTTGATGGACGGTGAAAATTATTTTAAATATTTTTTAAAAATTATTAATTTTTTGTTTTTATATATTTTATTTTCTTAAAAAATTTACAATTTTTTATCAATTATTCTCATTTTAAATTTTTAATTATTTTATTAAATTATCATTTTACCCTCCAATTATAACACTGGCTATGTTTTTTAGATGGTAGCAGACGATTCACCTAATAAAAAAAAACTAGAGGTTAATTATGATTATTTTACTTTTCAGATGGGATGGGTTTTTCATAATATCTCTTAATTTTTTTCTCAAAACAATCATATTACTCCATTTTTTTAATAAAAAAATAATATTAAATATATTCTTGTTGTTTTCAATTTTTTTTAAAAAACTATGAATTACATGATGAAAATTTCTTTTTTTTTTTTTAATATATTTCAACTACCGAGACCAGTATAAGGGGTATTACGGTATAATCTAGAATAGAGGGCCCTACTCTAAATGGACAATATCCTTCGTCACTTTGTAGAGATTTAAACATAATTTTTTCATATACAATAGGGTCCAAGTAATAATTATCCATATTTCTACGGATAGTAATCGAACTCGCGCACTCACTGTTAGGCGCAAGTGTGTTGCACCCCATGCACAACTTGGAGTACATTATGGCAGTTTCATTCTGTAAAAAGCATAAAAAATTGTTTTTCTCTTAAATTATCAATGTTAAAAAAATATCATCTTTAACTAAAATTTCATATCTAACTTTTCTTGAATCAATTTTATGCACAGTTTGGTTGTACCTTCTGTACTCTACATTGCAACAGCCATGTACTTTTATTTGCACAATTTACTTTTATGTATATTCATTCACAGTTTAATTAAAATTCCCTACTGACAACTGATACATCTTCTTCTCGATCAATCTAAAACATACATGATCTTTTGTGGAATGTAAATTTTTCTTCTCAACAAAAAAAAAGTCAATGTCCAAAACCTCCTTACTTTATCGACTTGACCAGACTTTTATAGCCCAATTTCAATCAAATCCCTCTTTTTATAAAAAATTAAAAAAAAATCAAAGAAGAAATAAACTCTTCATTTTTCCAGGTACAAGTACAGCTCTATTTTACATCTACCTATAATAATTTGTAGTTGCAAAACAATTTGCATCAATAGACTAATCATAGTTAGAGAAGTGTGTGTGTTTATAAATACACACACACACACACATATATATATATATAAACCAATATTTTGACATGTGCATCTCAATATTGCGTGGTGTCTTTTTTTTTTCTGAAAACTAATATTGCCTGGTGTTTTATCCAAAGCAATGCTATGTACAGGCAAGCAATACCAACGGCAAGATGGTCACCTCTAGTATGCTATATACGAATGAGTGACATTTTATAAATAAACGGATATACTTCGAATAGGGAGCCGTGATTGTATTATAGTGTTTTTCGTAATCATTGTCAAAATCTTTGGAATTAGTTAAGTTTTTAAGTTGACAAGAATAATAATTTTGGAAGGAAAACATTTTTACAGAGTGATAACCAATTTGTAAATAATTCCTGTGATTGGAAAGGTCACCAATTCTTATATTGCAAATCATATGAGCATATATAGCTTGATCTAGTAAATTTTTATACAATTAATATCGCTGTACTTGCTGGTGAATTGAATTTGTGATGAGAACAATTATTAGACAAACTAAAAAGTTGAAAATGTGAAAGGCCAAGTTGGGCTGCGGGTTGAGATAACTCTAATAATTAAATGGAGCCAGTTCAAGTCGGTCCAATTGATAAGATAATTAATGTGTGACAGGATTGGATTACACACCATCCAACCCAACGAATAGACTACTCATTAATGTGACCTGTTTGGTCCTGAAATATGGTGACATAGCCAAAAGAAAATTAGAAAATCAACACGGCCATGCAATGCAAAGTGTCCCTGCAGTTTTAATGTTTCAGTTTTATATGCGTGAATTTAAAAAATCTCGTTCAAGTTTGACTCATCTCTCTCTTTATTTTCTTTCTTTTTTAATGTTATTTAGTGCATTATAAATACATTTTCTATTGATAATTATTAGATTTAAAAATTTAATATGATAAATTAAGACTTAATTACAGTATTTAAGATTATATTGATATGACTTATAATATGTTAACATACTCCTTAGTTATAATGTAGAAATAAATGATGAATGCTAAACACATATTAAACATCTCCTGCTATATAATATGTATAATAAATAAGAATTCTAGATAGTGTAAGAGATAATTTGAAGCCAACTCTTTCAGAATTTGATAGCATAATAGAGACGTTAAAACATAATTCTTCATCGGTTTCACCGTCTCTAATTCTCTATCATTAAATGGAGTTGCACATATAAAACAAAATTTTGAGATATTTTTCTGGCAAGTACAGTGTTTCACTCTCTAAGAAAAACACAAGGCGTAGATCTACTTTTGATGGGCCTTTGAACAAACAGTCAAGTGGATCCGAAACAAACTAATGGTTTTCTTTCTGTCATTGGCTCATTGCATGGAGTGTCGACATTTACACCCCTTAAATATTTTTGTAAACCCCTATTCATATGTACAACAAATAAAGAGAAAAAAAAAAAAGATCATATCTTGTAAATAGTTTCAAAGAAAAAAAAAAAAAGAAGATTATATCTTGTAAATATACCTTCACACATTGTCAATTTTACCCTTAAATAAATTATAAAATAATTATAATAAAAAAAAATTAAAAAAAAAAATCAGAAAAGAAGGGGAAGAGCTGCAAAGCCTTCACCTTTATTCTTTTATGGAGGCTGATATTGATTCAGGATGGCTCCTCCAATAAAATAACAAAAGTCGTATAGCAACATTTGAAAATAGGTTTCCTTATTAAGCAAATATCTAGACAATAAAAAAACAAGAGATAAGCCCTAGCTATGTCTGTGTTTTTTGAAAAATTTTCAAGTTCACATAGATCCAAACTGAAGATTCTAAAAGCTTAATGAAATGAAAAGGTCCAGCTTTCAGTTCCCCAAAACTAGCTTGTGAAAGTTTAAAAAAAAAAAAATTTCAAGACAAGAAAGAAGGCAAGAGTATCACCACTAACCAAAAAACAGCAATGATTATTGTCTTGGAAGCCTGCTGGCCTCCTCCAACAATTGGATCTAGGTTTTTATTTATTTTATTTTCAATTTACTTTAATTTATAAAAACTTAAAAACTATTTAAAAAATAATATTATCTTTTGAAAAATTAATAACAATTTAGTTTAAGGGTAACATCAGAATTTTAAAAATATATATCAATTAAGGGGTGTACATTTTAAAGAGATGGAAATATCTTCAACCCATTGCATATCCATAGATGAAAATCAAAACTTAGAAACTCTCCGGACAATATCTACTAATCTTTTTATTGTGCTTTCCTGCTTGGCTGCCTTCTATCATCCATATAAAACATCTTCCAATCATGATTTTTCCTTATATAAATATTTTTGTTTTTGACCAGACGAGATTGATTCAATGATTTATCTGTTACATTTGCATGGATGGAGTTGTTATTTGAGCAATCCCTAAATTGTTTTTTTTTTTAAAAAAAAAAAAGAAAAAAGAAAAAAAGTAATGTCCACTAAGCTCTTCCTTTTAAGTCTGTCTATATCATTTTTTAACGGGCCAGGCATTAATAATTCTCTCTTCTCAGAGGATGATGCTCTTTGGGATTATTAAGCAATTATAAGTTGATCCATAATATGAGAAAGATAGATTTTGCAATTCATAGGATGGAATAAGAGAAAGCAATTATAAAAAGGAAGAAGAAGAAGAGAGATGAGAGATGAGAGATGTTGGATGAAGAAGAGAGTGAATCAATTGGATGGAATTAATAAAGAGAGGTTATCTTGATGGTGGAAACAATTGAAAAGAGGAAGTTAGTTTCTTATGTTTTTATTTCCTTTTTTTTAAAAAAGTGATAATCCCAAAAAACCGTGTGTAGTTTGAAAAAATATCTATTTTAATACACTAGTTTCATTATTGTCCATAATCCCCCTACAGTCACCAAGTTAACAGAATATTTGAATCTGACAATTGCAGAGTATAAAAAGACGTAATTGCCCCTGGTCGTGATATGTTGAGTGTAGATGACACTGACCAGACATGTGTAAATTGGAAAAAGACAAAATTGCCCCTAGTAGTGACATTGTACCATTTTTCCTTAATAAAATAAAACAAAAATATCCGGGTCAGTGTTTACCCTGCATTCCAACCACCAACACCATCCTTTCCATCACACAAAGTCATTAATGGCATGTGGCCTAGTAATCACTTAACTTTGTGGTCCGGGTCAAACTTAACTTTGTGTCGATCTACGTGGGTGTGTTAGTGGCTGGAATGCAGGGTATGAGTTGGAAAAAAGTTACGCTGTGTGAATAACCCGTTACTGACATATTCCACATGCAGAACTACGCACTTTCTCACTCCCTCCTCCATTCCTCTCAACGTCTCTCTCTCTATTTGAAGTCCAATGGCGGATCAGAAGCTGCTGTTTATTTTGTTCAGTTGGAGTTTATTGTGGATCGTGATGGCCCGAAGAATCCCTGGTGCTCACTCAGCCAGACTGTTGCAAAGCACCCACGTTACCTTATATGGCGGCCCTGATGCTTCTGTCACCATACCTACGTCCCCAAAACCAGCACCAACATCGGCACCCATCATTAATGATGATAAAAAAGGTTAGTATATATAACTATCCAAAAACTCACTCTTCTTTCGACTAATCTTGAGCCGGAGATGAGATATGAGACCATGATCTATCATTGCTCTGTTACATTGTATGCATGTGGGTGTTGCGTTCCATATGGCGGTGGAAGAGTGAAGGAGGTTATGTTCACCTCTGCCCGCGCCAACTCATACCCTGCATTCCAGCCACCAACACACCCCACAAAGTTAAGTGATTACTAGGCCACATGCCATTAATGACTTTGCCCTGAATCTGTTGCTTGTTTATGGGGTGCCTTCTTGGCTCATGTGCAGACCTTGCTCTAACCAACTCCACACATGACTTGATCAACTTCTTTAAATAAACATCCAACATATTATTCAGAGTATTAGCACATTCTAACGAAACACCTCCAAGGCCCTGTGCTGTGGCAATCTGCCCCATCCGTTTCCTAAGTGTTTCAGTGTCAGACAATCCAACACTATCATAACAGCTAACAGAATCACCACCACTTGACACAGGAATTGGCTTGCGGCCCCACCAACACTAGCTGAGCAAAATGGAATCCCAAGGGGTGTAAGTAGAGGACTCGCAGAGAGATTCAAGTGGTTGGCCTGCTCCACTTCTTCATCATCATCAATAGCAGCAACCCCAGTCTGATCTTTACCAGGTATCCTTAGTTTTTCAGCTGGTCCAAGTGGTCCCTCCTTTTCATTCACAGGTTACTCTGCAACTGTGTGAAGATGCTGTAGTGGCCTTTGATAATCACAAGGTGTCAACTCCCCATTTTCCATATGAAGCTTACCACTGCTATCTTCTGTGCTGACTGAGTGGTGAGAAACACAATCAACCTTCCCATTTAGCCCCAACATACTAGTCGTCCTATCCTTGAGCTTCCGATCACGAATCCCAGATCTAACCTTTCGTGGAGACACTAGCAGAACCCCATTTGACCACATAGGTACATTTTGATTCTGATTTGGGGCAAGGGACCCACTTTGCTCATGCCCATCTTCTCTGCTAGAAGTACTTTTCACTCCTTGTCCAGCAGATTTAGCAAGCGCAGTTTCACTCACCGGCGACGGGGTCTTGGCCTGGCATGCATTCTTCATGACCTGGCCTGGCCTGGCATGATTATCGTTAATGGAAATCTTTTCATTTTTTTCCCTTTTTATATTTTCCATGCCCAATTACCTTAATACCCTTCCAGCCAAATGAATACTAAGTGCATTTCCCTTTTTGCCCTTTAAGTCAGATGGTCATCCAGGTCAACGTAACAGGATCTGTTACTGTCAAGGGTATTTTGGTCTTTTTATACCCCTCCAGGGGGTATTTTGAGTGTTTTAATTAAGGTCAATTGGTATTTTGGATAAAAATAAAAACATGGGTGGTAAAATAGATATTTTTGTAAACTACATACGGTTTTTTGGGATTATCCCTTTAAAAAAAGAAAATAATTTTGTCCCTATTAGATACCTTAGAATCGAAAATTTAAAGTGATAGAAAATAATCAAATTATAATATCTTTAAAAAGTTTAAGGTTACGATACATGGATATATAGTACCAAAACAAATACTTGAAAAATGAGGAATAAATGACAAAAGTGTTGTAGACTTCATTTTTGCCTACCCTTTTAATTTGTTTCCACATGTACTTAGAAAGGAATAATGAAAGAAAATATATATCGGACCCAATTCCAATTTAAATACGTAACATTGATCGATTCTCTTTGTCACCCCTTAGAAGTTACAGGTTCTCCAAATAAAAAATAAATGTGTCAGTTATCAGAAACCCATAATATTACACACACAGCATTTCGTCCTCTATTTAAAACAACAATCGAACATTGACCATCAGCAAGGAATCGATGATTGATAAAAAATGAACACAGAGAGGAGAAGAGAAGGTGGTACCGTAGACGACCACGACGATCGCTTCGAAGAAGACGAAGAAGAACAGTTCAGAGACGACCACGATTCGACTAAATCGAAATGGATAAGGACGAGAAGGCGTTCTTTGTCATTGCTTGGAAGCGATGATGTTGATGGCGGACATGCAAGAGGTCATTATGCCAGATCCAGACTTTCTTCATCTTCCTCTTCCACTCTCCAACGCTTCATTATTCGTCCTGATAACAGGTAAAAAACTGACACACCGAATTATCAGTGTACATGTTGAAAAACGTCACATACTGATACGATAGTTTTGCAAATATCAATTTTATTCCAAATATGTGTTTGGCGCCTTGTATGTTTATATGCATAGAAATAGTGATTGTATCTAGTATTTTGATGGGACATGCATGCATGCATGGAGGTGGTACGTGACATGGACACATTTCATGGTGATATGCGCAGTGTACTCCTCCTTTTTCACGCCTTTCGAGTTCGGATTCTTCAGAGGACTGCCGGAGAATCTCTTCCTTCTCGACATTGCTAATCAGGTAGCTTTCTTGATCGACATTATCGTCCAATTCTTTGTCGCCTATCGTGATCATCACTCCTACCGCCTCGTTTTTAATCCCAATCTCATCGCCCTCAGGTCTTTTCCTACTTCATTTTCTTTCGAGATTCATTCATTGCCTTTCTATTTGTTATTGTTGTCTTTTTCTTCTAATTTTTATTTTTTTTTCCGTTAATTTTGAAATATAGGTACTTGAAATCAACATTTTTTGTTGATTTCTTTGGCTGTCTGCCTTGGGATGCTATTTACAATGTAATATTTTGATTTTTTTACTTTTATTTTACGTGTTTTGTTTTAGTTAATTTTGATTGAATTCTGTTTTTGTGCACCTGGAAAGAATTTAGTAAGAACTTGATTAAAAATATATACATATTAGCTTTTACCATTCAAAGATCAAACATATTAAAACTTTAGTAAGAATCAACTTAAATAACATTATGTACTGTATGTTTGAAAATTTTTATTGGCAACATCAGTTACACGAATTTTTTTTTTTCTTTCCCTCATGGCTTCTTAATTTGATTTAGAGAATATGATTTTTGTAAAGACACCATTGTAACTTTTAGATGATAATATACATATTCAAAAAGTTGTTTCTTGTTGTTTTGAACTTGAAATCATAGCATTTTAGTTGATAATCTGATGAAGCTATAAGCTCTACCTGTTTTGATCAGGCCTGTGGAAGAAAAGAGGTAGTCAGGTATCTATTGTGGATTAGACTGAGTAGGGCATGCAGAGTGATAGAGCTTTTTCAGAAGCTAGAGAAGGACATTCGGATCAATTACTTATTTATAAGAATTATGAAACTTATTCTTGTTGAATTGTACTGCACGCATACGGCTGCTTGCATATTCTATTATCTAGCTACAACTGTACCTGCTTCCAAGGAAGGTTACACCTGGATAGGAAGCTTAAAATTGGGTGACTACAGTTTTTCAAATTTCAGAGAGATCGATCTTTGGATGCGTTATGTAATGTCCCTATATTTCGCCATTGTAACCATGGCAACTGTGGGTAATAATGTTTCTTTTCTTCACTTGGTGTCAAAGTTTTATAATCATGAATATAGGAACGCTTTTATTCGTGACAAAGTGTACTGATTATGTGCCTCATTGTATTCCTACAGGTTATGGAGAGATACATGCCGTTAATGTCAGGGAAATGATATTCATCATGATTTATGTCTCGTTTGACATGATTATTGGTGCTTATTTAATTGGTAACATGACAGCATTGATAGTGAAAGGATCAAGGACAGAGAAGTTCAGGGACAAAATGACTGAACTTACTAAATACATAAACAGGAACAAACTTGGGAAGAATATAGGTGATGAGATTAAAGATCATATGCGGTTATTGTATGATAACCGGATTACTGAATCTGCAGTACTTCAGGATATTCCAGCCTCAATTCGCATGAAGGTATTGATAATGGTTAGCAGGCAATATAAGAATTCTGAATATGCGTGATTAGGTGCTTGAATCCGTTATATTTGTTTCCTTTTATTTGCAAATTTGCAATCTACTTATACTCTCCTATTATAAGCTTACAATCTTAAATGAATTTGGTTTTGGCATTCGAGTATATTGGTTGCATTTTATAAGTTGAATTTGGTAGTTTTATTCTGTGTTTGTAGCAGCTGTAGTGTCATTTGGAACTTATAATGGATTAGAGTAACTAATAAACATCTACCGAGCATGATTCTTCCTTTTATGTTTACTCTGTATTTTCCATGTAGTAATGTGTTTTAAGTTTTTTGTTTTTACAGATATCACAAAAGTTATATGAGCCATACATTAAAGAGGTTCCTCTTTTCAAGGGATGCTCTGTGGGATTCATTAAGCAGATTGTAAGTTGATCAATAACATAAAATGTAGATTTCACATTAAGATGGTTTAGCAATTATTTTTGCTCGGTAGTTACTTTTCAAGTTATAGATTTTTTTATCCTGATCAACAAATTTCTTAATAAGGTGCTTAGGTGAGTCAGAAGCAGATCTAGTATATATAGAATATTCAGATATAGAGCAATTGAATGATTGTAGTCTCAAGGTTGTCATAATTTTGTTTATTTATTAATGAACCAACAATATCATTTCATTTTTGACTAGTGGCTTATAATTTGTTGTGGTTCATCAGGCAATCAGAGTTCATGAAGAAATTTTCCTCCCAGGGGAAGTGATTATAGAACAGGGAAATGTGGCAGATCAACTTTATATTGTCTGTCAAGGTGATTTGGTAATCTTCCTATACCTTCATTAGCGTGTTTTAGAGCGTAAATTGTAAGTGTCATAAGTAGATGTGTCTATAGATTTAAAGTTTACATTATTTGCATTTTGTAGGATGAAGTAGGAAATGGAGATGACGAAGAGAAGCTTCTTACACATTTGCATACTTATAACTCATTTGGTGAAGTTTCTTTTCTTTGCAACACTCCTCAGTCTTATACTATTCGAGTTCGTGACCTATCCAAGGTACTGCGACTTGATAGACAATCTTTTCTGGAGATAATTGGAATATACTTTTTTGATGGTAGGATTATCTTGAACAACCTCCTTGAGGTAAAGAATCGTCTGTCCTTTAAGATGTTTGTGGTTGGAATCTTGTTTCTAACGAATTAATGGATATCATTGTAACAAATTTCTAGTTGACAGGGAAAGGACTCCAAGCTACAGAGCAGGATAATAGAGTCAGACATCATTCTTTATATTGAAAAGCCTGAATCAGAGCTGGCTACAAAGTTAAACTGTGTGGCAAATGATGGAGATCTTTATCAACTGAAATGCTTGATTGGAGTGGGAGCTGATCCGAAAAAGACTGATTATGATGGAAGATCACCTTTGGTATGCCTTCTGGCCGGCTAAGCTACTCTTTTATTATTTCATAATAACAATGTATAGTTCTTAAAGAATCTTCAGCAGCTGCACACATTTTGATATAACTCCTGTGAATGTGTGTATTATATTTGGACTGTCCATGAAAGTGAGAAACTCTGTGTTTCAACTACAATAAACTCCCTGATAAGGTAATTCATAAGAGTTTTGTTACTTGAACATAAAGATCAATATGTATGCATCAAATCAGACAAGGCAGACTCAAATGTATATTGCTTTTCCAAGAAGTATTGATGCTTCATTACTTAAAAAATAAGAAGTATTATTGCTTCATGAGCTGATAGCTCATATACAGATTGCTGCCTAAAGATTTATGCGAGGCAGACTAACTTATTCTTTAATAGCGTGAATCAGTTTCTAATGATATAGGCATGAAATAAAACAGACTGACTTGCACTTGCATTCAACAGCATATTGCAGCTTCCAAAGGTTATGAAGATATGACTCATTTCCTCATTGAAAAAGGTGTGGACATCAACAATTCAGGTAAGCTTCATAAACATAGTGTTTGTATAGCTTACTTGTGCACCTATTTTCTAATTAGCTATTGGAGTTCCAAAGAAATCTAGCAGACACATTTTGTTTAATCCATTTTTTTTTTTTCCAGATAAGTTGGGAAACACTCCCCTGCTTGAAGCCATTAAAAATGGGCATGATCGAGTAGCTTCTGCACTTGTCAAGGCAGGCGCATCACTGATAATTGACGACGCTGGTGGTTTTCTATGTACGACTGTTGCAAGGAGGGAATTTGATCTCTTGAGAAGGGTTCTGGCCAATGGCATTAATCCAAATTCCAAAAATTACGATCATCGAACAGCACTTCATATAGCTGCCTCTGATGGTTTGTATTCAATGGCAAAACTACTAATAGAAGCAGGAGCTAGTGTTTTTGCCAAGGATAGGTACAATTTGAATACTTATCTGGTATTTTAAACAATGATGGAGCTTTACTGTTTGATTCCTTTATTTTTTTTCATTTTCTACATCTCTGAATTCAATGGAGATAATATTGGTATGCATGCTGTTGTTTTATGGTAAAACAAAGAGAGTCTTATACTTGACTTTTTAAAATAAGAAGAGATTTATGCACCATTAAGTACCATTTATTGTAAGCATATGTAATTCCAAAAAAATATTTTTTACTAGTGGTATAACCTTTGTTATGCTATTTTTAACTTGCAGATGGGGGAATACTCCACTTGATGATGCCTGTATAGGGGGTAACAAGAATCTGATCACGCTGCTTGAAGTTGCAAAGACTTCTCAGATGTCTAATTTTCCTGGTCGTCTGCAGGAAATTCGAGGTACTAGCATACTGCATATCTTAATATGGCATGTATCCTGTCCAAACTTAGATGTGTTATGTCACTTATCTGAAACTTGAAAATAATCACAAAAGAATTATTACCTAATTTCATCACTGTGACGAGATCATATTGGGCTTGAAGCATATTGTCTTATGGTATCCGGGGACTTCATGATAACATTTTCATTGCCAATGACAGACAAAATGCAACAAAGAAAATGCACGGTGTTTGCATACCACCCATGGGATCCACAGGAAGAGAGGAGGCAAGGAGTTGTCATGTGGGTTCCTGAAACCATGGAAGAGCTTATCAATGCAGCTAAGGAGCAACTGAAGTGTCCGACTGGTTCATGTACATTGTTATCCGAAAATGGTGGTAAAATTCTTGATGTAAACATGATTAGTGATGATCAGAAGTTATTTTTGGTTAGGGAAACATGAAACATGTACATACACAAATATTATCAATCTTGGTGGTACCATACCACGTGCATGTTGTATATAGTATAGTGGTAGATAAAACATGATTGAAACTTGTTCTAAATCGCTCATTTTCTTGTCCTTCGCTCTTGTTGCAAGAAAGAGTAGAAACTTAAAAGACTTCTTTTATTTAAAAAAAAAAAAAAAAAAAAATTAGAAACTTAAAGACTTAATAGGAGAGGTTCTCAACATGTGTTTATAGTTGCATATAATTTTATGTGAACCGAAATTGAAAGATCATTAGGAAATGTGAAAGGTTTGCAAAAATCTTTCGGCCCAAAGTCTCAGATGCTGATCGGGCCCCATGGGCTTGATTCAATAACACATGCATTTGGGCCCATGTTGTTGCCCTCCCTACCAATTTTATACTGCACTTAATATAAAAATTATTATTGTTAAATTTTTTATATTATATATTTATATTTAAGCATCGTCAAAATTAGTTTATATTTTTATAATTAGAATGTGTTTTTAAATTTTTGATAGATGTACTTAATAAAATGGTGCATATACAATTATAAAGGTCTGTAAATATCAATAATCTTCTTGAAAATTTCAAAAAGTGCATTCTATTTTTAATTTTTTTTAAAGACTAGTTAATTTGTAACAATAGGTATTTGTAACTCTTTGTGATGATTTAATTTATACTATATATGGTAGATATAAAAATACATATAATTATGCTAGTGTTAATTCTCGTCAATTTGACAATTCACCAAGAATCAAGATGAGATTCTCATCGTTTATTTTTAAATTGCTACTGCTGGTATTTATAATATTTTGGTTCTTAAACGCTCTTATTTTTGTTGAAATTCTAAAAATTATTGTAAATTTCTTGTGAACGTATGGAAACCTCTCTTGGTTTCAAAATTGCTTTTGAAAAGATCCCATGTAAAAGAAATCAAAAACAAATTTACAAACTTTTGACAACAAATTATTTAGCAACCGGTGCTGGCTAGCAAGTGAGGGATTGCATTAGGCCTGCCTTTTATTAGGACCCATTTTTTTCTTCAATTATTTCTTTTTCATGTTCGATATAATATTATAACAAAAAATGTTTTTTTTTTTTTTTAAAAAAATATTTTCTTCTTTCTAATAATTGGTATTAACTAATAAAAAACTCTTTTGAAGGTTAGAGAACGAAAGAATAAATTTTTAAATTCTACCTTATGTTAGTATAGATAAGATAAATTGGTAAAAGTTTTTAAAATTTAAAATTAATATTTTATTGTAAGAATTCACTTTTTAATATTTAATTTTAAATCGAATTTCACATATTTTTCTTATATGTAAGTAGTTCAAAAAGAATAAAAATCTAATGTAATTATCTATTCCAACTTTGGAGAAAGAATGAGAGTTGAAACTTGAAGATATTTACTAACTTCAAATGCTAATGATGGTTCAAATACCACATCCGAAATAATTCTAATTTAAATGCCCTCAGTTTTAGAGTTAAAAAATGATTATTTAGAGAACTCAGCCTTAAAGCAAACTGCTGCAAGTAAATATCAATTTTGATAGATATATAGTAGAATTAGATTTATGAAACGCCAACATTATATTTTTAAATTTTTATCCAAATTTTTTTAAACAATTTGATAAATTAATCTGCAACAACTACGTTGATGATAGAATACTGTAATTTTTTACAAATCAGCTTGCTTAAACAACTTTCAATAAATATAAAATATTGTAAAAAATTCAATACTTTGATGATATATTTTTTAGTAATACCATAAATAATCCTTCCAAAACTTGGAGGGTATTATCCACATTTACTTTCTTGAAGGGGTACGAAAATACAACCATGTTTTGTGAACCATTATGCTACAACATGCACGAAGGATTAAAAAGACTTCATGCATTTGAATTTTGATTATACAACTCCGATACTGACTTTTCACTGAATGGACATTTGTGCATGTGCATGTTTCCATGCGTCTGTAACCAAAAATAGCTTCTGGTCTTCACTAATCATGTTGATATCAAGAATTTTACCCCCATTTTCGGATAACAATAAACACGAACTCGTTGTCGGGCCTTCCAACTGCTCCTTTGCCGCATTGATAAGCTCTTCCATGGTTTCAGGAATCCACAAGACAACTCCTTGCCTCCTCTCTTCCTCAGGATCCCATGGATGGTACGGGAAAACCGTGCATTTTCTTCGTTGCATTTTGACTGTCATTGGCAATGAACATGTAATCAAAGTCCCCGGATATAATTATAAAACAAAATATATGGTTCAAGCTAAAAACATCTCATCAAATAAATCAACTAATAAGATTCTCCTCATAAGTGTATGTTTGGTACAACTTATTTACTGACTCAAAATACATTTTTAATTCACAGAATTTTTTTTTTTATTTTTGTTTATGTTACTTGGTTGTCATCTCAGAAGAACTTGTTTTTATCAATAAAATGCAACAAAATATAAAAGATACATTGACAACTTTTTTTTTTTTTAATACTTTTCTGGTTTACAAGTGTGACATAACATGCCTAAATTTGGACTGAATATTTCATGATGAGATATATAAAAATGTTAGTACCTCGAATTTCCTGAGGATAACCGGGAAACTCAGACATCTGAGCAGCTCTTGCAACTTCAAACAGCTTGATCAGATTCTTGTTTCCACCTATACACACATCATCAAGTGGAGTATTCCCCCATCTGCAAGTGAAAAATAGCCCAAGAAAGGTTATAACAGCAGGGAAAAATTCTGTTGTCTAAAAACGTGCTCGCATGAATAGTACATAGTGGTGCACAAATCATAAATCACTTTTTATTTCCAAAGATTTATTATAAAATTAACCTTCTTTCTTTTACCATAGAGCCAGTGCCTAAAAATATTATCTACACTGAATTCAGAAATAAAGAATAAGGGAAAAAAGAGACAGAAGACTCAAACGATCAAGCTGCATTCTACCTGTCTTTGGAGAAAACACTGGCTCCTGCTTCTATCAGTAGTTTTGCCATTGAATACAGACCTTCTGAGGCAGCTATATGAAGTGGTGTTCGATGATCATAGTTTTTGGAATTTGGATTGATGCCATTAGCCAGAACCCTTTTCAAGAGATCAAATTCCCTCCTTGCAACGGTTGTACATAGAAAACCACCAGCATCATCAATTGTCAGTGACGCGCCAGCTTTGACAAGTGCAGATGCAACTTGATCATGCCCGTTTTTAATGGCTTCAAGCAAGGGAGTGTTTCCCAACTTATCTGGAAGCAACATGAATTAAACCAAATGTGTCTGCTAGATTTCTTTGCAACTCAAACATATATAGACACAATGTACGTACAGCTTACCAGAAATGTTGACGTGCACGCCTTTTTCAATCAGGAAATTAGTCATATTTTCATAACCTTTGCAAGCAGCGATATGCTGTTGAAAGCCAAATACAAGTGAGTCTGCCTTGCATTAGTATGATTCATTATGCCGATATATAATCAGAAGCAGATTGACATGATTAAAGAATAAGTTAGTCTGCCTTGAATTTCTAGACCTTTATATCGACTACTTGATAAAATTCATCTATGACTGAAATCTTTGGGCAGCAATAAGTGCTTCAGCTATCAGTTATGAAGCAATGATACTATATATAGAAAGCAAAGAACATTTGAGTCTGCTTTGCTTGAATTGGTGCATACTTATTGACCTTTATGTCCAAGTAAATGAACTCTTATCACCCTTATTACTTATCAGTGTAAATTAAGCTTATTGAAGTAAAACCACATGGTGGCTCACTTTCATTGATACTCCATTATAATACGCACATTCACAGCAATTTTAAACAAAATTCCAATTTCATTGTGCGGACAAGGAATATTTGCTTTTCTTTAAGTTGACAATCAATTGTCATTCCAGCTTCTGCGACAAATGTGTGTTGCAGTTCAACATTTTTAGAAAACAAGAGATTGTTATCATAGACTATTAAGAGTAGCATAGCCGTCTAGAAGTCATACCAAAGGTGATCTACCATCATAATCAGTCTTTTTTGGATCAGCTCCCACTCCAATTAAGCATTTGAGTCGATAAAAATCTCCATCATTTGCAGCACAGTTCAACCTTGTAGCCAGCTCTGATTCTGGTTTTTCAATATAAAGAATGATATCTGAGTTCAATATCTTGCTCTGTAGATTAAAGTCCTTTCCCTGTCAACAAAGAAATTTGTGATAATTATATCAAATATTAATTCATTAAATTTTAAATTTCAAACAGCAAAAAAATTAGGAAACAGACAATTTTTTTACCTCAAGGAGGTTGTTCAAGATAATCCGACCATCAGAGAAGTATATTCCAATTATCTCCAGAAAAGAATGTCTATCAAGTCGCAGTACCTTGCCTAGTTCACGAACTCGAACAGTGTAAGGCTGAGGAATGTTGCAAAGAAAAGAAACATCACCAAATGAGCTGTGAGCGTGTAAATGTGCATGAAGCTTTTCTTCATCACCTTCCCCTTTTCCTAATTCCTCCTGCAAAGTTCAAATAATGTAAAACTGTCAAATTTATAGACATATCTACTTACAATATTTGTCATTTATGCTCTGAGATACATTAAAAAAGTTGTATAAAAGATTACCAAATCACCATGACAGACAATATAAAGTTGATCCGCCACATTTCCCTGTTCTATAATCACTTCCCCAGGGAGGAAAATTTCTTCATGAACTCTGATTGACTGATAAACCAAAACAACTAATAAGCCACAAGTCACAAATGAAACAGTATTGTTGGTAATTCAATATATAAATGATAAAAACATCATGATAATGTTGACAACGATCAACCCTTAAATCATTAGTTTGTAATGCTGCAAGTAAGCATGATCATATTCACTTAAGCTCTAAACACTATAGTTGTTCAATTGCTCTAAATCTGATCATTCTTTTGATATTTGATCTCCTAGTGACTCACCTAAGCACCTTGCTATGATCAAATTAAAATAAGAGTTGTAGACTTCATCCTCATAATTTATAGATGATATGATCTGTAAGTTAGGTAAGTAGGTAACTTTCAAAAAAAGTAGTGACATAAAAAAAAATAATTGCTAAACCAACTAAACGTAGAATTTACATTTCCAATCCTACAGATCAACTTACAATCTGCTTAATAAATCCCAAAGAGCATCCCTTGAAAAGAGGAACTTCTTTAATGTATGGTTCGTATAACTTCCGTGATATCTGCAAAAAGCACAAAAATGATATTAATAATTGATTATGATACAAACTTTGAGATCAAAATCTTAATAGACATCATCACTAAGGCATACAGATTATTGACAGGTAAAAGCAAGTTTTGCAGTTCAGAAGTCGCAACTGGAATTATCAGTCAACAAGTGATGCAACAGCAGTTTGTAACATAAATATACTAACTCATGCTGTAAACAAATTAAACAAACTATCAAATACTCCCACGATTGCAACCAGTGTACTCTAGACTAAATAATTATGGAACCAAAGTAATCTAAATAAAAAGATTATCTGTGAAGAGTATGTTCAAATAAGAAACTACTAATAACTTCCACAATTGCAAACAAAAGGAAACGGACATGTATCATATTCAAGCACCTAATAAAAAAAATTCTTCTCTTGCATTCTAAGTGTTATCAATACCTTCATGCAAATTGAGGCTGGAATATCCCGAAGAACTGCAGATTCAGCATGCTCGTTATCATACAGTAATCGCATATGACTCTTAACTTCACTACTTATGTGCTTCCCAAGTTTGTTAGTGTTCATGTATTTAGTAAGTTCAGCCATTCTGTCCCTATACTTCTCTGTCTTTGATCCTTTCACTATCACAGCTGTCATGTTCCCAAGTAGATAAGCACCAAGAATCATGTCAAATGAGATATAAACCATGACGAAGATCATTTCCCTGACATTAACGGCATGTATGTCTCCATAACCTGCAACAATAACTGCATAGTCAGTAATCTTCCTATATTTGTGATGAACTTCGAAATCAAAGAACAAAAGGAAGCTGACCAAGGGTTGCCATGGTAACAATGGCAAAATAGAGGGACGTTATATAACGCTTCCAAAGATCAATCTCTCTAAAGTTTGAATAGGTGTAGTCACCCATCTTTAAGCTTCCTATCCATGTGTAACCTTCATTTGCAGGAGGTACAGTTGTAGCAAGATAGTAAAATATGCAGGCAGCCGTATGCGTGCAGTATACTTCAACAACAAGAAGTTTCACAATTCTTATAAAAAAATAATTGATCCGAATATCCTTCTCTAGCTTCTCCAAAAATTCCGTCACTCTGTATGTCCGACTAAGTCGAATCCATAATAGATACCTGACTGCCTCTTTCCTCCCTGAAGCCTGATCAAAACAGAGTAGCTAAGCCTAATCAACTCAAATGCCAAGCTTTCAAGGCCAAATCTACAAGAAACCAAATTACATACATGTACATGGCCACACAAGAGACTATGACGTCTGTACAAAAACCATGTTCTCTAAAATCAAATTGAAATGCCAAGGGGAATTAAAATCATCTACTCGAAAGGAAAGATTCGTAATTGCAAGCAAAATTTGTAAAACATAGTCAACGTATTTGAATCTTAATGCATTGGATACTAGAATGAATAAAAGTATTAAACTCCTGTATCAAACTCTTGTTAACTTTTTAACAACATTATACATTTAGGTACACAAAAAGAGACACTAATCAAATATGACATGACTACCTTCAATACACTTAATTAATAATTAACCAGTAATACAAAATTTATAAACATACCACTATAATATACCTACTATAATTCAAAAACTAAAAAATAAAACACAGTAAAATCAGATATATCACCTTGTAAATAGCATCCCAAGGCAGACAGCCAAGGAAATCAACCAAAAATCGCGATTTCAAGTACCTAAAATTAAAATTTAACAAAATAAGCCAAATTTAATATAAAAAAAAAATCATAATAACTAAAAACACAATTAAGAAGAATGCAAATATATATATATATATATTAAGCAACCTGAGGGCGATGAGGTTGGGATTGCAAACCAAGCGGTAAGAGTACGGGTCGCGATAGGCCACGAAGAAACGGACGACAATGTCAACCAAGAAAGCAATCTGATTTGCGATGTCGAGTAGGAAGAGATTCTCTGGCAGTCCTCTGAAGAATCCAAACTCTAAGGGAGTGAAGAATGAGGAGTACACTGCGCATATTACCAAGCAATGTGTCCATGTCACGTACCACCTGAGTTTGAATCAAAATACTAGTGTCACCATTTATATACATACACTTTAAAATGGCGCCAACTGGACTTTTGTTTGATTTGGTATAAAATGTAAGTGCAAATCTAGGAAGTGGGAATAGCTATCTCCTCGACAATAATTTTAGACTTAATTTAGTGTTTCTTCCTGTCCGTTTATTTATTTTTCTTCTTGGATACCTCGGGAGCTACTCGAAGTTTGAATACTATTAGACAAAACGCTTTTTACTGCCAAAGCACCTGGTAGCAAATTTCATCTTCATAGTTTAAATATTTATTTAATGATTCAAATAAATCAATGAATATATAATAAGAGGTAATAAAATTGAAGTCATTTAATTTTGCCCTCATTATGATTAGCTATAAAGTTTCGAAATACTTATCACAAAATCCATAAGTGTTAAGATTGCTGGGAGATGTAAATCCATTTTTGTTTGATGGCTATGCAATCACTTTCACCGTTTAAAAAATAAAATAAAATTCTTTCAAAAAAAAAATAATAAAATTGACAGATGGATTTCTTCTTTATACTGTGAGAGTTGCGGTCACAACTCCATGCTATTTTTATGGAAAAATAAATAAATAAACAATTACAAGATGTTACATAATACCTGTCACATACAAAATCTATCACATTTAAGTGACTGGTATTAGGTATCGGGACGCATGAATATTCCATGTTCAACATTTTACACTGGATGCACGTATTTTATGTTATCTCTCTTCTCCTGAACCGTTGATAAGCTTCGGAGCTTACCGATAAGTACGAAAATAATGTTCCACTCTCAAAAGAATTTACCAAATAACATGGTAAATTTATTTGTGCCAGGTAATTTGAATAAATATCTTGATAGCTTAGGATTACTCTTTGTAGGGACATAAAAGGCACTTAAATATTATATATATATATATATATATATGAAATGAATGAATCTAATTCAAACACAGATTCAAAGTCGTGAATCGAAAAAAGAAAAAGAAGAAAAAAAGGCGGTTAGTGGCGAATTGAATTACCAGTTATCAGGGCGAATGACGTAGCGTTGAAAAATGGAAGGAGAAAGTGCGAGTGTGGATCTGTCTCCACCCTCTCTACCGAAGTCTCTTCCTTGTCCACGCACAATCGACCCATCAACATCTTCATCGCTTCCAAGCAACGCCAAACAACATTTTATCCATTTCCGTACTCTACTCCATTTTTCCTCGCTGTCTTTGCCTCTGATCAGCTCCTCTACTTCCTCTTCCTCTTCCAACCTATCGCCATTTTCACCATCGTCGCCGGTACCTCTTCCTGTTCTCTCCTCTCTGTTCATCTTCGATCGATCGTTCACTACAGTAACTCACAATGATGAGTTCTTTTTTTTTTGAAAAGACAATGAGTTTCTATTTATTTGTTTGTGATAAGTTGATAACTGACACGAGAAGATTAGGAGACGCATCATTTTTTTTTGTTTTTTTCTAAATCGCGGTTGAAGAATTTTTAACAGTTGATTTGCGGTGACAAAGAGAATCAATCAACGGTACGTATTCGAATTTAAATCTACTTTACTTCAGTTTTCTTCTTTTCAATGTATATAGAAGAAACGAAGCTGAAGCAAAGTTAGATCCGGTTGTGTTGTGGCAAAAATTATTGTCGCTGCTTGAGTTGAGATAGTTACGAATCACGACTTTTGTAACCTTTTTGTTTTCTGTACAAGATTGTTCATATTAAACGAAAACAAAGTACTCATGATCAGTGCTTTTGTGTACAGAATGATTTCCACAGAAAAACTATCCATATAAGTAGTATAAAGTTTTTTTTTTTTCTTATTTTCAAAATAATTAGGAATTATTACAAATATCTCAAAATTTTAGAAAATATCCCCCCACCCCCCAAAAGAAAAAAATCTTTTTTAGTCTCCAGCTACCTGACTATTTTAATAAACTTACCTATCAATTATATCTATTAGATTGATTGTAAGGATAATAACGAAAGTGAATCTAATAATTATAATTATTAAATAAAATTACCTAACCAATGTAATAATTAAATCAAAACTTCAATAGCTTTTTCCCGTTTAAGATCAAATAACATTTATATATGCAACTTTTTATCTACCTTAAACGTTGTATGAATTAAAGTGGATTTAAAACTATTGAGATTTCATTCTGGACTAAGAATGATTGACCTTGTTTTTAGATAAAAATGAATTTATCTTTGGTGAAAAATGAATTTTATCCCGAAAAATAAAGAAAACAGAATTTGATCTTAGCTGCTTGGGTCCCCTAGTTGAAGTGCATATTGGGCCCACAATTAATAAGAATTTGTTGTAATACAACCTAATTCAAAATCTATATATATCATATTAGTGATATTTAAGATCTTAAAAATTCAAAGATCAACTCATTCATCTGAGGAGGTATCATACGAATAATTGATGTGTTGATAAGAACTTTGATACTTAAATTCCTATGCATTTTCTATTGATAGATTATACAAATTATTAATTAAATGTAATTGTGATAAAATTAAGGTGGCTCGGTATTAAACGTCACATGCATTAATAAGACTGTAAGTCGAAATTTTATTTTTTCTTTCAACTTCAAAATATTTGTTTAAAAAATTAATAATAAATAAATTATAAATACTATTGAAACAAATAATAAGTTAAACAAGGAATCGATGGATGTTTGGTGGTGACGTTGTATTGGTGACAATCTCTTAGCTGCTTGGGTCCCCTTGTTGGAGTGTATGTTGGGCGCACAACTAATAAGAATTTGTAGTGATACAAGCTAATTCAAAAACTATATATCATGTTAATGATATTTAAGATCTTAGAAACTCCAAGGTCAACTCATTTATTTGAGGAGGTATCATACAGATAATTGATGCATTGATAAGAACTTTCATACTTAAATTCCTATGCATTTTCAATTGATAGATGATACAAATTATTAATCAAATGTAATTGTGATAAAATGAAGGTGGCTCAATATTAAACCTCACACGCATTAATAAGGCTGTAAGTTGAAATCTTATTTCTTCTTTCAATTCAAAATATTAGTTTAAAAAATTAATAATAAATAAATTATAAATACTTTTAAAAAAATAATAAGTTAAGCAAAGAACTTATGGATGTTTGGTGGCGACAATTTTTACTGGCCGTGATGTTTGTTATGATGCTTCTGGTGGTTGTACTTTGTGGTGGTGACAATCTTTAGTCGGCAATGGACGTGGCGAGTCATAAAGATTCGTGTACTCTATTAGGTGGAGAACCAGACATTGATGGATCTACGTCAACAGTAGAGATCCAATCTGAATCTCTATCCGATGGATATAAATTTTAATCAATCATTTTTTTTTTAAAAAATATTTTTAATAAAAAAGCTTTTAATTATATATATATAACTCTATATATGTTTAATTATTGGTTTTGAATGGTGAGGACACTATGATGGATGGATGATATTTTTAAAAGGAAACTAATTCATTTTTGTTTCTTAAATTGTTTTAAATTTGTTTGAAAATTTTTAATCAATTTTTATTTATTTTATAATTATATATTTAATTATTTATATCTTAATATTTGAATTTTTTGGTGTTGACACATGACCTAAATATGTCTAAAGACGAGAATACTTTCACCAACGTTAAGTTTGACCGGCCATTGGCTAATGTCAGTATTTAAAGTGATGAATTTCTTAATAATCTAAGGATAATAGAATCATAAATAATTTATATTTAAAAAATAGAAGTTTGTTAAAAAGTTAGTGATGAAATTAAAATTTATCCATCTATTTGTGTGTTTTTCCACTTCACTAAAGTTATGACTCATGAGAATTGAATTCCCATTGATTTCAATAAGTCCCTTTGGAGTTTCTACCAATTCAATTTAGTAAAAAAAAAAAGCCCTAATATTATATGAGTTATTAATTTGAAGGGCGGAAATGAAGAGGTGAAATGGAAATATCTACAATTAATAGTTTGGAAAAATCTCTAAAACGCCCGTAGTTTGAACAAATGTATTTTTTCTCGTATTAGTTTTATTTTTATCTAAATTATCTCTTAACGTTAACAAATTAACAGAAAAGTGAAGTTTAACAAGTACAGATCAATGATGTTTTTAACCTTGATTAGAAATAAAACAAAAAAAATTATAGAACAATATTTAAAAATAAAAAATTATAAATTAATATAAAAAGTTAAAAAAAATGGGTTAAAAAGGGTGAAAATCCAAATTGGATTTCCATCGTCTATTCAATTTGTAAGGACGACCGAATGGTGGAGATTTGATCTCCACCAACTATAAACTCCATCCATGGTCGATTTTCAAACCTTTCAACCTAGAAACACTTTCATCTCCATTCATCCTTCTTTGTCCCCCTCTTCTCTCTACCCTTTTGGGTTTTCATTAGTTGAAAATTCAGAAAAATCTAGACTTTTAGTCAGCTGAAAATCTAGAAATCTGAGTTTCTAATCGTTGAAGATGAAAAAAGGAAAAAGAGAGGAAAGTGGGAGAAGAACAGTGATAGGAGAGAGAAGGGAGAAGGAGAGATGATGGTGAGATGAACATGGGTTTTTGGGTTTTATTATTATTATTTTATATTTTTATGTATTATTTATTAATTTATTTTATTAATTTATATATAAATAACTATTTGTTTAACATATTTTATTTAAATTGAGTAATATAATTTCTTTGTTACCATTAAAGTCAAATGATTAATATTTTAATTTAACGGAATCTACGGCGGTAAAAGTATTTTATACATTTATATTAACGAAAGAGGAGATTCTAGATAAAACTAAAACTAGTATAGAAAGAAGGAGATTTTTCCAAACTGTGGGTGGCTTTTAGACATTTTCCCTAGTAGATTTTATCAAATTCCAGATTTCCAGTTAGAAGTGCCTTCGCAATTAAGCAAGTAGCGAGGAAAAACTGTCAACAAAGGCAAACTCCATAAAATCAATCGGAGCAGCAGTAGCAACTGGATTGGAAGAAATGGCGTTGCAGTGGATGATACTGACGTACGTGGTGGCAGCAGAGGCCGCTTTAGCTTTAATCTTGACCGTTCCTTCCCCAAAGGCCTTGAAGACCCGCTTGGTGTCTCTAATCTCTCTTGTTCTCCAACCGGCTATCTTTGTCGTCCCCTTTTCGGGTTTTCAGCTTCTGGGTATTCTTTCTCACTTTTGAAAATGGTGTGTGTTCTGGTGGGATTTCTCAATCGATATAACTGATGGGGTTTTTGTGTGGATGCAGATATCTACTGGAAAAACGAGCATCGTTTGATGTGTACTTCTGAGATCTGCACTGCTGCTGAGAGAGATCGATATGAGAAATCTGTAAGTGCTATTTTGTTCTTTTCTATTGAATTAACTGAGCAATTATGGTTTATTTGTAGAGTGAAATTTATGATGATTTTTTTACTGAAAAATGGTTGATCTGCGCTTATAATTGATTTATTTTTCCGTGAATGGAATCTACTAATTGCATTGACTACAGAGAAGAAAATAGATTCTTAGGTGAATGGAGAAAAAAGAATCTCCATGAAAAAATTGTATGGATGAGTCATGAGTAATCGATGTCGTTAAAATTTTTATTTACTTTCTTAACAATAGAATTCTTTGCATAATTGTGGTAGCTTGTAAAGCTTTGGCTTCCAGAAATAAATTTTAAGATTAATTGCTCAAGTGTTATCTTTTGAGTTCATAAAATAGTTGCAAAGTGTCTTGTGATTGTCGTTGTCTGCTTGCTTTGAGGTCTCTTGTGTAGATGTAGGAAGCTCAAATGAATAATTATTATAAACTTCATCATCCTCTTTTTCTGAATATGTCACTGAAGTCTGCTTTTTAGTTGTCTCTTGACATTTTCATCTACACCAAAGGCATTTATTTTTTCTCTGGTTTCACAATTTGGACCTAAATGCCGTTTCTTAGCACACTTGTATGAAGTGGGAATCTTTCCATATGTCTTCTTTAGTGGGTATTCCTTCTGACTGTTTGGTGTTATTATATCACCTTTGCATCTTACTATAAGTAGGTTTAATATACTTTACTTTCTCTTGGAGGTTTTCGCATAATCATATTATAGCCAATTATTTTTACAAAATTTTCGTAGAGCCTTGTTACCCGTCTTTTCTTTCTCAAGCTGCCTTTTAACATCCAAATAATTTCATGGGACAATCCTCCAGTTACTGAAGCAAATAATTTCATGGGACAATCCTCCAGTTACTGAAGCAAATAATTTCATGGGACAATCCTCCAGTTACTACTTCAGCAGCTAATTCCCATAAGTTTACTTATTACATTGAAGGATGTCATTATGTTGGTTCTTAACCTTGCAGGAAATCTAGGTGTGAATATCTCCTTCCAGCAATCTTCAATGCAATATTGTTATCAGGGCTATGATAATTGATAAAAACTCTTTATCATTTGAAATGGGGTAGACACAGCCAGGCGTCTTAAATTAATTAGCCACTCATGATCTCTATCTAATTGAATTTTTGTACTTCCCACAAAATGCTGAAGAATGGTATAAATCAGTGTATTTTCAGAATTTTCTTGTATTGTGATATTATTTTCAAAAGTGTTATCATACACCTCCCCTTAGTATTGAGTGCTTGAGCATTTCCCTTGATCCTAGGAGGTCAAGAGTTCAAGTTTCACCCTTATCCTATTTTTAGGAGGAGTGTTCACAGAAGTGCTAAACTTAGACAAAATAGATTGTTGGAAATCTAAATTCTCCAGAGAGATTCTATTTTCATTGAGGGAGGATGTTAACAACAGTACAATTGAATAACATTTTATGTTCTCCTGATATGCAGAAGCAAATAAAAGAATTTAAGGATTTTTTTTTTCCTTTTTTATAGGCATTTGCGATATCTGCGCTAACGCATTTGCGATATCTGCGCTAACTTCTTTTACTTTCTGCTTCTACAGTTGAGAAGATATTATTTCTTGACTGTCTTGTGATCAACTACCTCTTTTGACAAAGATAGAAATCTTTCATTTCCAGCTACTTTTAGTTACTATTTATGACCTTTTAACTGTGGATCTTCTGTAAATCAAACTTGATCTTTTGTTCTTGAGGCTCAGCTTCATAACACTGTTCTGTTATGTTGATGAAACACAACTAATTTAAATATTGTGTTCCCAAAATAAGATTGGATCAGATATTTGTTGCATCTTGAGTTTGATTTTTAGGAAATAAAGTAACCTAAATTCATTTTCTAATTGCATGGTGGACTTCACTCTGTTGGATGGAATGCTAAAATATGACATGTATTTCTTGTTAAAGGTTACATAATCTAAATTAGTCATTTTATCAAGCCGCCTTCGTTCCTCAAAATTTATTTCCAACTCCATTTACTCAAGTACAATTTTCTTTGTCCACTCATGTTGTGGTGTCCTCTGAAGATCTATAAAGCTCAAAGGAATGTGATTCTGTGTGCCTCAGCAATCCTTCTTTATTGGTACGTGGAAACAACTTCTAGTCTACTGAAATCTTAGATAACTTTTATGGATGTCTATGCATCATTTGTTATCTATGCTTGAATAATGTGCATCTAAATGTCATTGCAGGTCTATCTACCGCATTTGTAAATACTACAAGGAGCTTCAAAGTTTGGAGGAAGTAGAAAAGAGATACAAGGCTCAGTAGCTTTCCTCATCCGTGCCCTCCTGTCGGATTTAGTATTAGATGATCGAATCCATTTACAGTTTTACTCTGTACGGAAACTTGAACTTACCTCTGGGAATCCCATCATGGATTTTATGTATTCGCTGGTGTGTTTATCTATAATTCGCTTGTGAGTTTTTCTTGTAGACAGTTTGTTATGAATGAAATACAGCGAGAACATAATAGCTTGTAGAATTTTTCTTGGAATATTTTAATAATAATTAATTCTTTAAACTATGACCTAGAGTTTTGGCAAGATGATGTTGAGTCTGTGGTATCTGGGTTTCGTCAAAGCACTTTTAACGTGTTAGTGGTGCTGAGGAGGTGATATACCAAGTCCATGTAATGAAACTTTTGGATTCATTTGACAGCAACATTTCTGTTTACTTCAAAGTTTAGATACACAATATTCACAGGTTTTGAAATTCTTCATTCAATGTAGAAGGAGGCATCACGGGTTTAGAATTTCATCATGACATAACAGGAGTTTTCTGATAAATATTGCGAAACATTAGGGCAAGTCTTTCACGTTTTTGTTTGAAAGAGATGTTAATGATATTTTTATTAATATTTTCATGATATTGGATTCTTGATAAATCTATTTCTAAACTTAAAATTGATATTTACTTATTTTCTTATGTGATCAATTGAGAAAATTTATTCGTAAAAAATGGGTTTAGTTTGACTATTGCGATGTGTGTTGTGTTTAAGAGTTAATACGATTAGTCTGTCAAGTTTCTTCTGCATTGGACAATAACTTATTGTGATCAAGCTGTTTTCTGGTTTTGTCGTTTCTTGAAGCAATAAATAAAAAAAAAACAAACAAAACAAAATGTAGGATCATGATCATAAAGGAACCCAAAAGCTAAGGAAAATTAAATGAAAACGTATGAGTTACTTGATTATTATGATTATAGTTTACCTACTGTTTGAGAGTACCTGTAGATTACGGTTTTGATTTCTAGATTCGTCTTTGTTTCTTCTTGCAAAGAGTCGTCTCAAACGCCTGTTACTTGTTTGCGTTTGAGAATATTTGTTACTTCGTTATAAACACTCTTACTTTGTTTCGTCATTGAGAATACCTGTAGAATAATCTTTTCTTCTTGTAAGATTTGGCTGTAAAATTAAGCAGAGGGTAAGTTTTTCTTCTTTTTTTTTTTTTTTTTTCAAGCATATATAAGTTTGTTTGATAAAAATTTTAAATGAAAGAATGTGTTATTATCTATAATGTGCAACAATTTTTTTTTTTAACTTGTATCACTTTGTTCTTAAAAGTAATTTATGTAGTGATATTTTGGAAATGATGAATTTCATAAAAGAATGGATGTACAGTGAAAATTTTCTATTGCCACAGTCTGCAAACAAATAATTGTTACTTTCAATCAAGAATTCAAACCAACACTATACGGAGTGTATTTAATTTAAGATTTCATTAAAAATTAAAATATTTAAAAAGTTTGAGTGCATTCAATTTATATTTGAATAAATTTCACTTAAATCTAAACGTATTTAATTCAAATTTGTATGTAAGTTTATATTTAATTATTATTTATATGAAATCTAATAAAGTCTAAATATATTAAAAAATTCATTGACTTTGTAGATTTCATTTAAATCATGAATTTAGATAAACTTTCGAATGATTTTTATAAAAAGATAAAAATTATAACAAATCTTATACCCTCTTCAAGATTTTATTGAATCTGTCAAATAATTCTAATAAAATCAATATAAAATTATTAAAAAAGAAAATCATTGAATTCTTATAAACTTTAGAATGGATATACCTCCTAATCAGTTACAGTAAAACTCACTGAAATAGTATTGACTAGAATTTCATGAATGTGAATATTCATTTATTAATCTATTTTCCATTAAAATAAAAAATAAAAAAGGTGATTTTTTTCAACCTAAGATTGATAAATGGGCACCGGCATGTCGGACGTACGAAGCACGTACATCGCATGTGCAAAATTTACACGCACCATTTATTTGACAATCACGTGCTTCTTTTCAAATCAGGCGCTAACGGCCTAACAGGTTTCACACTCCACTAATTAAACATCACTATTTGGAAAAAAATAAATATATAAATTAAAATGAACTTGTAAATTAAGTATGATAATTGAAAGTTCTTTTTATGTTGTTAAACATGTCAAATGTACAAAATTTACCTAAATATATATATAGTTTTATATTAAACTTTACAAAAATTTTCTTCAAAACTATAAAAACTTGCTATCTGGGCTCGTATTAGCGTGCATTTTGTGAACTAAGCATGATGGTGTTCTAATCTAGCTGAGTTAATGCAAGAATTGTGATGTTCCAGTTGATAGTTCCTACGTACATATATATAACACATACAATAATTTTCGAGTGAGAGATCATTCATATTAGGATCCTTGAATTTTGATAAAATTTAATTAATTTTGATGTAATTTTTTCTGGATCATCAGATATTGAAATATAGTTATGAAAAAAATTAATAATAATTAACCTCAAAACAATTCTTTTTTTTTTTTTTTCCAATTTTTGAATACAAAACATTTACAACGTTACGTATTATCCTCAAGTTTTAAATATTATAGTTAAGTCTTTTTTATAAGTTTAAACTTTGAAACTAATGATAACCAACTTGGTATTAGAACTTGGAGATTTCTTGTTCAAACTCTCTTCGCCGCGCCGCGCCCCGCCCCCCGCATTTATCTTGAATTCTTATTACACATGTTATACGGTGGGGACGTCCAGAATATCGGGCGTTTAACATGTGTCTGGCATCTAGTATCTGTATCTATCCACGTTACATATGAATGTGTGCGTTATATGTCAATCTTGAGTATTAAATATTATAGTTGAATAATTTCTTATAACCTTAAACTTTTGAATCCGATAATAATTATCTTACAAAACGTGAAAAACCTTTAAAAAAATGGTTCTAATGCTCAAAATTTAAATTTACAAATTTTTAAAAAGTATATTTCGTATGAATAAATCTTATCAAAATTTAGTAAATTTCATCATGTTCCTCGTGAACTTTTATACGAAAATCCTTGCTTTTAAGAGGTGGAGCTTCTCCACTTCAACCAAATGAGAAAAAAAAAAAAAAAAGGTTGGAGCTTCTCATGGGCTTGGGTTTTCTGGAGAATTCTTTTATAATGTTTTTAAACTAATAATAATTATAATAATTATAACCGTATGACAAAATTTTTTATATCAATTTAATAGTTCAATGACCAAATTTTAATAATAGATATACCCAGAATTTTAAATCCATCTGAAAATAAAATTTAGATCAACCTAATTGAAATTAAACTTTTTGCTACAACTCTATCGCTGACGTATACATACTCTGTAGAGATCCTCTTATATATTTGAAAACAAAATAAAAATTATGGATTTTCTTAACCAACTATAAAGGTGTTGAATGAATAATAATATAATGATGACCATTATTATGATACAAGACTCGATATAATTAATACCCTTTGAGTCTTTGAATGACTATGTTTGTTTGAAAAAAAATACTAAGTCTAAGCAAAATAAAACTTGACTCGTTAAATTATTTGAATTGATCAAACAATCCAAACTTCAAATCTTAGAATTTGAATGGGTCAGATTAGATCAAGAAGGGCTGACAGCTGAAAGAAGTCTCGAAATCGGCATTCTTTATACGCTTCACTTAGCATGAGACTATGCGGAGATGACCAAATTTATATGCATTTAGAAAGTTTTCGTACACACCACGTATTTCAAACCTTCCTATTGGTTATTAACGTACTAATCAGTAATCGATCACAAAATGCTTAGTGCTTGTTACAACTCATGAGATCTTAAAAACTTAGACAAACCAACATTCAGATCATAAAAATTTTAGTTCGTAAATTATGTAAAATAACTATTTTAAACACATATATCAAAGCATTTCTCCTCCTAGGATAAATGATTCTACACCTCTTATATGTTTAATGGCGAAGATTCGAGTCTTGTCAAATGCATTTTAAAATATTAATTTTGTATTGAATATTTTTTCTTTTTGTTGTAAGTGTAGTTGATTCATGATTATGAGAGTAAATATTTAAATTAAATAACAGATGTATTGATTGTTCTGTACTGATTTTTCTAGACAGATTTGTAATCATTTATGTATCTTTTTTTTTTTTTTTTTCTTGTTAGGGGGAGGGGGGGAGTGGTTTGGTGGGGTTTAAAAAGACATATACCAAAACCTTATGGCATTCATGCATGAATGTGAAAATATGTAAAAATGTGATTATAGAAATTCATCAAAACTACAATAAATAAGAGTTTAGATGAATAAAGAATCTAACTTTATAAAATTTCATATGTATTTTATATTTTAGTTAACAACCAACTATTCAATACACATATAGCAAAGCCTTGAGGCATACATTACTTATTAGCATGAACATAGTAGGAATAATATAATTACAAAATGAACAACATAAATACATAAAATATATATATATATATATTAAATGAATCTGTTGATCATCATTAAAACAAATTCAAAAGGACCTTTTGAGGTTCTTGAAATCAGCAGATTCAATGCATTCCAAACCAGCCCTGTAAGGATTCAACAGTTTCAAAAGTTCAGTTGCTTTCTCCTTCGTGGAATCACCACAACCACATTGCAACAACAAAACCAGCTTTTGAAAAGCACCCACTTGAAGGGCCTCAAAGAGGATCCTCCCTCCATGTGACTGCTTCTCAAACCTGCTTAGCTTCCAAATGCTTGAAACTGAGTACTCAGTTGCCAAATCTGACACCCTCAAAATCTTCTTCACCAAAACAGGCATGGTCAAGTCATTCTCGTAAGCAGCTTCTCTCCCTTCTTTGCAGTCTAAAATTCTATCAAAAACACCCAAAGCAATTTCATTCAAGTGCTTTTCGCCATCAATTAGCATATTTAGAAGCGAAGACACCACACCCATCTCAACAAACCGTGTCTTGACTCTTTCATGATGATTCGAAGAAGAAGAAACCATAGAGAACATCACCATAAGAGAAGCCTTGGTGATTGTAGAAGATACAGGCTCTTTCATGAACCTAAGCAAAACTCCATGCACTTTTTCAAGACTCACCAATTCCTCCAGAAATTCTTGATCATAACAAAGCTCTTTCACCACTAAAATGGCATTTTTCGCTGACGATAAGTCCTGGCAATTCATCAACCAAATCAACATGTTTAAAGAAGCTTTCGATCTGAGGATTTTCCGGGCTCCATTTTCCAGCGGAAACATCCAATTCAAAGCAGATAATATCTCTTGCAGGACATTGTAATGTCTCTCAAGAGATTGATCATCGCTTGAAAAAGCATCAAATGCACGAGCTAATGTATCTGCTACACCATTATCTATAATGCATATTCTATTACGTTCACTTTCAAACCCCCATTTCTTGATCTTATTCAACGATTCCAAGAACCCACATTGATCCAAACGTTGCATGGAACCTTCAATACTCAAAAGAACCTCCGACACCTCGGTCCCCGTGACCGGAACTTTCGGGGTTGGAATCCGTTCCACCCCGGAGTTCCGATTCTCCTCACACCACTCCTGGATCATTTTCCTGAGAGTATGATTCGGTATCCGATCAAAATTACTGAGGACCTCGTTCGTTACCGGGCACTTAAAGTTACCTTCCTCCAGCCACCTTTCTATGCTCTCACGATCATAGGTTATTCCGGAAGATATTGAGACAGGATCTTTCATCAACTCAAGCGAAATCGGACACCGGAAATGTTCCGGTATCACAAACTCCTTGTCAAGCCTGCACTGTTGTTTCTTACGTGCGGTTGTTTTCCGTCTTCTCCAACCAAACATTTTTTTTTTAAAAAAAAAAAGAGAAATGGAAATTATCTTTTTCAACTGTAATGCAAATACAATGAACAAAGAAAGTACAATATGGAAAAAAGAGAGAACTAACAAGAAGTTAAAAGAGGAGTTGTATTGTTGATCTGGTTTGTGAAATGGTAGGAGGAGCGTGTTGGTGGGGTTTATATATATATGTAAATTAAAGGTGACGATGAGAAATTGAGAATATTGGTGCGGAAATCATGAAACGCGGCGTTGAAAGGCTAGAAGACTTTTAACAAACAAGAGAAGGAGAAACAAAGAAAAAACGGAGAGAAATATTTGAAGGGAGAAGCGTTCAAACTGATTAGTATTTTATAGAGAACAGAGAGGGAGAGAGAGATAGAGGGATTATTCTTTTGTTGTTTTGGAGTGGTGATTTTGAATATTGACCATTTGAAAGTTTGAAAGCTTTTAAAACGTAACAGTCAAATGAGGAGACATGACATGGTAAGAGAGAACAAACGAGATTTTTGTTTGGTGCTTGCATTGACCTGAGTTTTTAGCAGGGGTTACTTTTTACGCGTCGATAGCAAGTTTTTTTTTTTTCACTGGACCGACATGTACTCGGTCACCTCATCGTGTGGGTTGAGTCTGATTTGTATGCGTGGCCATCGTCATGTCACATGTGCCGCATTTTGTATTGTTTTCATTTAAATGAATCAAGTCACATGATTACCAGTTGTTCCAATCGTCTGAATTTGTGTATTCTATGGTCTAAATACTAATCAGTTACAGTCTTACAGAATGGGGTGGTATGATAGATTATTTGTAAATATTATATGAATCATAAGTTTTGTATTTGTGAATTTTTTCATCAATAATTATTTTATTCGTTGCATATTGGAAACAAATCAGGGATGTCTGCATTTTTATATAATAAATTTTAGATTATTACACCCTTTTTATGCTAATGATTGTTACAAAAGAAATTAAGATTTTTTAATGAAATTTTAAAAATGTTAAAATAATCAATATTCAAACAAAAAAACACATTTATATTAGAAAAATATAATTTCTAACGACTATATGTTATAAATATGAATATAGTATACATACTAGCTATATAAAAAATTAAAAATTCTCTATTAAAACTTCATTTCTAATTGTTTGCATCTGAGACAGAACTTTTAATGCCGAAACAAAGACTTGGGTGATTCAAAGATGATGTGGCTACCATCTTGATTTATATAATTTTCATACTATGACATAAAATTTCAATAGTTTTCAACATAATCATGAACATGCCAAATATGTACACCACCCCTTAGTACATAACATTGTCATTATACAAAATGTTAAATATAGAACCTTAATAAAAGAGAACCTTGATTTTCTAAACTTACGATAATAATCTTACACGGAGGTGAGAAAAAGGAAGTAAAAAAAGAGACACTGCAAACATTACACAAAATTGAAGAAAGAAACCATTCAATAGAAAGAAACGCTATATAAGAGTTTACGCCGATGCTGCTTCTCAAATGCAGCTACAAGCTCATCAATTGATTCCTCCCATGATTCGACCTTTTCGAGCTATAAATATATAAACAGTTAATAGGATATTTGTGTTATAACTTATAAACATGATTGATTACGAAGGTTAGAGGGAACCAAAGCAGGATACAGACCTCTTGACACAAATCTAAAGTTAGGCGGGCTCCAATGGCTGCCTCCTCGTGGTTATCTTTGACCTCTAAGTTGATCACCAGCACCGATTTTAAAAGTACCTGTTCCCGATTGTGGAGGTCTGCATATTATTACACATTAGATAAGTAGAGTAAACAATGGAAACTAAAAGTTATGTTAGTTTTGAAGGACAAGCAAAGCATAATTATTGTGATTTAAGCAGTAAACAACATTAACACACATACTATTTTCATAATTGTCCAATTGAGATTGTTCGAATGTTGTGAACAAGTTTCTAGGTGAAAGTATCTAATGAAGGCAGCAAAATCTACAGGGCGGGTTTGAAAGCATCTTTGAGAAAAAATGATTAACAATGACTGCTTAGACAGCTTTCAAACACAAGTTTCTCTAGCAAAAGAATCTGGTAAAATAGTAAAGCGAACAAGGTTTCACAGCTCTTATACCTAAATCACACACATAGCTAACAGGGATGAAAATTTAAATACCAGTTGACTCTAATTAAAATGATCACACACATGATCAAGTTCCAAAACACTGATAGTCATGCTTTCTCATCTATGGCAATGATCTAATATTGTAAAATGAATTGCCCCATTACCAGATTCAATTCAAGAGCCATCTGCGGACAAAGAAAGAAACTTTATATATCAACAAAAATTTCAAATCAAATCTTCCAAAGTCTCTCTCTTAAGCTATCAAGCCAATAAAATACGTGTTAACAGAGAAGCATCCTCAGTTGTCCCATAAACCACTTCATCATAACGCCTCCTATGGGAGCAATTATAAAGCTTTACAATTCTCCGTAAAGCTCCAAAAGTCAACCTCTTTAAACTGAAGCCTTCAACAAACACCAGGTAATGAACACTATCTTCCTTTTTTTTCCAGTAAGATAATCATCAATCTCAGCTTCCTCACTCAGATAGCCTTTTTCAACCAAGAACATCAAACATAAAGACATGCCACATGGAAAAAACTATTTAAGAAACTCAAGGAGAAACCATTCTCAATATTGCATTCAAAATTATTTAGCCTCCAAATGAACTACAAAAGCCCCAAACTCTAGCCAGACAAACAAATTAGTCTGAATTCCCACATATGAGATGTAAAAACCCCTTAAACATAATCACGAAAGTAAATTCTATGATGAGCAAATATCTGCATAACAAGAACCTAATTCTTTGGTTAAATTAAAAAAATCTCAGAAAGCCTAAGAAAAATCTATTAAGGCTGTAAACTATCTGTTTCTCTTTAATCAATTCAAATTATTGCCTGGATTTTAACGCACAGCCAAAAAAACCATCAACATTCTACTCTTGGACGTGTAACCCAATCAAAGCTGAAAATTTTCTCACAGCATACATAAGAATCATATCGATAACTCTAACAAACACGATCCACATCAAACAAGTGAACAAGAACTAAAATATCTCGACATTGGCATTAAATATCAATATAATTAGAACTTATTCTTCATTGCAGTATAGAAAATGATAAGTGTTTACACCAACCTTCAATAACCATATCAAACACTTTCTCTTCAAACGTAAACACGATGTCAAATGAACCATCAAGAGCATTATCTTGCCAACGTTGAGGCGCCAGTTTCACAGACAAATTCCTCTTAAGCATCGGCAGAATCCCATTACGCTTGTATCTAGTAAAAAATATATCGAATTTGATCAGGAATATGATACTATACATGACGACTCCAAACCCGTGAATGAAAAACATTATAAATTTCGATTTGAACGAAATTGAAAGCCAATAAATTTGAATTTGAAGATAAAGAAAGAGAAGGGGATATACAGTTCAGGGTCTTTGCGGCGGAGGTCGTCGAACATGTGCTTGTAGGGGGTCCCGAACTCGTAGACGTTGGGTTCTCTGAGGGAGGGTCCAGGGAGCTTGACGTGAGCCCCGGTACCGTAAGACGACACGTCGAAGCCCTGCTTTTTGAGGAGCGAGTGGGCCTCCATGCTCCGGTTCTGGTTCGACGAGCACACCATCGCGTATCTGAACTTCATGGTGGGGGGGCTCTGGAGTTCCCTGTCAGTGTCTTCGTGTTCGAAGGAGCTCCAGTCTAGGGTTTTGATCGGAGTTCAATCACTCATTTGGGACCCGATCCGTATCCGAGTATATTCAGATTGAGAAAAGAAAAGGGCTGAGTGGCGGTATGACAAAAATCCACGATCCGACCCAAACTGCCGAAAATGCATGGAAATCGGGTTTTGAGTCAGGTTTGGATAAAATTTTTTTGTCCCATTTTATAATTGGGCATGTTAAATCAGTTCAATCCTGATTCGATCCGTTGATATCCCTAATTGAGCGAGGAGGGACGAGCATCCATGGAGGAACTTTCATTCTCATTAAAATATGTTCATTTTTTCTTCTTAAATTTGAGAGCAACAATTAGTACGAAATTTAGGGTCCAGTGCCTCCAATCTGATTTAGTAGTGAGGAGCATTTATTCAACTTGAGAGAAATTAAAAAAGAAAAATTCTTCTTACAATCTATTTTTTTTAAAACATTATCTTTATTTAAAAAATAACATCGAACAAGTCAAAAATTTGTCGAGATCAAATATTTCTTACGTAATTTAGAGGTTTACTCAAGTAAATGGGAAACAACCATTCTGAAAACTTAAAAGTAACAAAAAATTCTCAAAACAATTCATTTTGCTCCATGGCATGATCATCCTATCTTTTGTTGTTATTTCATATAGATTTTATTTAAAAAATAAATAAATTTTTGGAAACACTTTATTTTATTTTAATATTATCGATTGTTAATAATGAATCTTTTATGTGGGAATTTTGATGAAATTTTTAATGATTTCCATTGTAATATATGTATAAATCAATTAATGCAATCCAAACAGAGAAATTAATATTAATTATATCTTAAATTTTTTTTTTTACATAAAATAAAATTCAAAATTCTTAAGATTAAAATATAAGGTTAAGTTTAAAACCAGTTGAAAACTTATCTCTTTATTATTGTTTCTTTCTTGTTGCAAATAATTCTCCTTCACTTTAGAGTTTGTCTTTGGAATCAAGAAAATTTAAAAACTTGTGATAAAAAGGGAAATTACTAAGGTTTGTGACCGCACGAGAAGAATACAATAAGATAGATTCTTAAAACATTTGGTTTGTAGTGTTTTTGTAACTTTTTTTTTTTCCCCTTCTTAATCGTTTTAATTAAGATTAAAATTATCATAAAATAATAATAATAATAATAATAATAATAATAATGAAGTGTAAAATTATATTTAGTGTATGTTGATATAATCATTTAAATGTAAATTGTATTATAGTTATTTTTAAAGTATCTTTAATGTAAGTATGAATTGTGAAAAAATATAGTATCATATAGAATAAATTGATAGAGTGTTAAAATTAATCTCTTTAATGCAAACTTTCCTAACTATTATTAAGCTGACAAGACAAAAAAAAAAAAAAAAAAAATAGAGGATGTCATTCACACTATCTATTTTCAGAGAGTCTTCTGGACAGTAATGTCAGTAATAAATTATTTTCATATAGCAACCAAAACAGAAAACACAATACTCATATTGCCTTTTCTTTACTGGTTGTGGTGGTACTCTCGAGATCGATGATGATGGTGATGACTGAGTCACGATCGACCACTAATGTTGATAAAGTCCTCCATCAGTGTTGAGATTGACGATGGTAGTAATGACGACGCAATGGCTCACTGACTTAACTTGCAGGACCCAATCATTTTCACACCTCGTGTAGATGAATCTAGACTCAAAAGTCATAAACAATCTCTTCCGACCCCTTGATGATCTCTACCACCAAGCCATGAAAACAAAGAATAAGATGATGGTGTCTTCGTTTGTGAGAAAGAAGCTAAGTAAGGCTAAGTCGGGACAAGTCTTGTTTGAACATAAAGAAAAATGTAGTAGCAACTTTTTGAAAATATTTTATGATCTTTTAAAAATATTTTTTTGGTAGTTTCAATGATCAAGACTTTCATCAAATAATATTTTATGGTTATTTTTTTTTAATGATGTATTTTTGTTTAACTGTTTATCATTCAAATAAATAGAACATCATTTAAGAGTTTTTTTAGACTAGAGTATCTATTAATCCATGGTTATGTCATACAAGATATATATTTTCTTGACATCGATGATATGTTAATTTTTTTCCTAAAAGACAATCCATAATTACACTACATATGCTTTTTAAGTGCGGCCCACCTAATAAATGGGGATTTTTACATCATGTTTGGATACAAGACTAACACTACACTTGTTGGGTATTACATTTGTGTAGATATTTCTTTTATGGCGATCAGGTAGCCAACATGTTTGAATTCTACAGTAAGGGTTTGTTTGGTATGATATTTCAAATGGAGTTTTTATGAGTATATTTTTTAGCGTAGAGCTTTTACAATTATAGCAAAAAGTTTAATGTTGTTAGATTGTACACTTTTAAAACGATAGATGGTTTAAGAAACAACAAAAAGGTATTTGAGAAATAAAATTGAGTTTTGTAATGAAAAATGGATTTCTTAAAATTTATAAAATTAAATAAAGACATTTAAGATAATTCATATCTTTTAAAAAATCTCAAACTGAGTTTATTGGAAAAGCTCACGAAGTAGATATAAAAGAATTGTTTTTAATAATAATAACTCTTTTTAAATTTTACTAATACTATTCTAATACTCTAATACTATCCTAATTCCCACAATGGCATTATATTTTGCTAAATCAACACAGATATTATTTTAAATTTTACTATAATGAAACACATTAGTTAACTTTAATTACTATAAACAAATTTTAATTAGGTGGGGTGGGTGCACGAAGTTGAGGTTTACAAAAGATCATAAACCCATTTTACTTTATCTATTCTAGTGTTTTCTCTATTTTCAAATTTATTATAATTTACAATCAATTTTTAAGGTGACCTATTCAACACACGGACTAAAATGAGATGAGCACGGAAAATATCAAATGATTGACTGCTAATTTGTTCACAATGAAAGAAAACGACCTCTTCGTTTCAATAAAAAATATATATAAATATATATTTACTTATAATTCAAACAATTAATATATTTTCCAGCTATATGGGTTCGAACTCCATTAAGGGTATTTACCATAAACATGTATGAATTTATTTTTGTTCCTAAAAATTATAAGAGTAGACTTTTCCTAATGTTGTTAGAATAAATTTTATGAGCGTATATACAATATGTATTAACCATTATCATATGTGAAAAGTTTCATTCATTATTGTGGTAGTAGATTATTTTAACATTACGAAAGCAGATTTTTAAATAATACATATAAGGTTTAATCTTAATTGATTCCAATACTATTCATAGATTTTCGAATTATATAACGTTTAATCTTAATAAATTCTTAAATGTTGATACATTTTCAAGTTGTATACATAATATTTAATTTCAACAAGTTGTGATTGATCTTTAACTATGAATGTTGGATTGCCTACTAATTATATATATGAATTAATAAAAGAAAATTAAATCGTAAAAAAAAAAAATCAATACAACATTAGCAAACGGAAAAAAAAAAAAGTCAGAAAAAAATATATAGCCCCTAGATATTAATATGATCAGAAAAGAACGTTCCACTGAGGATGAGACACGTGATCCTCTTAGACCCGCAACGAAACCTGTCCACAAAACCACCAACTTTTATTTTTATGGCCACTACATGGTGCACGAAACGATTTCTACACTGTCGACACGTCGATCACACCAACAGCAACGGATCCCACCATATCAAACCCAGAGATTTCCCAACATCCCCTTCAACGCTGTCATTTTCTCACCCGGCGACCAAAAAAAAGCCCTAAACCCTGTCACAAATTTACCAAACAACCCTCCCTTTTTGCTTATTAATCAAGAATTTTAATTTATATATATAATTTTATTTTTTAAAAAAAATTTCATGGATACTAATGTGTTTGAAATTTAATAATTACATTGACAGCGCTTAAATAGAAAACTTTGGAAAAAAATAATTTCACCTTCTCACCTTAATAAAAGGAGTAAAAAATGTCATATTTTTACTAAAATATTCTTCATTAATAATTTCCTGTATTCAATAATTTGAGGCATTTTTTACTCAATTTATTTTTATTTTTAATATTTAGGGCCTTGTTATCATTGAAAAGAAAATTGATAATTTATTTATTATAAGGCAATTCTATGTCAATAGTTAGAGCTACGTTAAAATGTGTCGATATAAAACATTATAAATCCAATACCTATAACATTTAAATATATCTTCTGTCAAATATATATATATTTACACCTAGAATATGCTGATATTAAATACTATATAACCTCAAAATTAAACAATAAGAAATCTATTACCATAAGAGCATATTAACTGAGTTTTAACTAAAATGACAAGAAAGAGTGAGTCACTCAAAACATCTTTTTTATTTTCACTGAACATTAATATTTTAAATTTTTTAAATTGAAAATACAAATAATTTTATTTTGTTTCAAAATTGTATCTTAAAAAGATTACTTGCTCATGTCAAATCAAATATTAAAATAATAAATAAAAGAGTTTGGTTGCACTTGCCTTAGTTATCACATTTGAGTGGGTAATTCAAATTTTTTTAAATAATAGATAATATAAAGTCAATGATAAATACATAAATATTATATTATTAGTCATTTTAACTTAACAATATCTAGTTAGTATAGTTGAAGGTTTTCTAATGATAAAAAATATTAATTAGATAAATCTATTCTAAAATCAGACGATATTAAATACTGTAAACTTTAACTTTAATAAAAGAAAATAATTATTTACAATAAGATTTAAACCATTATTATGGTTGTGAAAAGAAGTATATTAAAGAGCATTTATTTCTAATGGCAAACCTTTTTCCCTTTTCACTTGAAGTTTACGTATTTTTTTTCAGATCAAAACACAAGCCTTTCGAAAAAATAAAAAATCAAAATGCAATCAAAGTAATTAAATAGCATTGGAGGGGCATTATGGTCATATGAATTGAAAGATAACGTTTATCACAATTTTGGTTATTTACAAATATACAGACATAAACAAAACAAAGTTCGTTTCTCTCGCCTCAATAAAAAATCTGTGCAGAAAGAAGCTAGGCTTAGTGTCTCTGTATTTTTTTTTTTTTAAAATTGCTTCGCGATCACAAGGTACAATTAGTCTATAGATCTGTAATTTTTATAACGAGATTCTGTTTGTTATATCTTTTTTTTTTTTTTGGGAATTAAATGGTGTTTTTTTTTTGGGTTTCAGAGTTGAATATGGATGCAGCCACGGCAAGTGTGGTCGGTTCTTCGATCGGCGTGCGTAGAGCGGCCGGTTCTGTTTCCGGTTCAGCATTTTTATCTGCCTACGGTCCCGATTTCGTTCGTTTTGGCGCTAAATCTCAGTTCCTTTCAAAGGTACGATCTTTTGCTGCCTTTTGATATTCGCTTGTCGATTGTCTCTGAAGAATTTGATATTAGACTTGTAGAATCGTAGTGATAGTTCAATTTCTTTTTGTTTTCAAATCCTAACTTAATAGGCGATGTTTTTTTTAAGTGGTGTTCGTGTATGTACCTTAATGTGACAATATAATAAAAAAAAACAGCACAAAAACATGAGAAATGCTTTGATAAGCTTGGGCCAATATCATTTAGTCATGTGCCATGAATTACCAATTAGAAGTTGCCACATGGCATGATTTTTGCGATCAAGCACAATACTTCTGGCGTACTGAAACATTCTCTTGGAACATATATTTGATTATGGGAACTTATGGATGTGATGTTTGATATTTGATTCATTTTTCGTTTGTTTGTTTGTTTTTTGGATTGTTGTACTACAGCATGGTTCTTCTGTGTCCTACTCAAAACCCATGATCAGGAGGATGGCTTTCCGAAGTAGGAGATGCATGTCTATTAGAGCATCGTCATCTACGGACTCAGCTGGGTCATCTCCGGAATCAGCTGGGTCAGTTGCTCCACTTCGGCTGGAGTCTCCTATAGGACAGTTTTTGTCTCAGATTTTAATAAGCCACCCGCATCTTGTGCCTGCAGCGGTTGAGCAGCAACTTGAGCAGCTTCAAACGGATCGTGATGCAGAGAAAACAAAGGAAGAACCTTCTGCTTCTGGCACTGACCTTGTATTGTATAGGTTCGTTGTGTATTCTACCATTCTTTCACCAGCATTTATTTGTCTAAACTGGGAAAATGAGCTTTCAAGTACAGTTAATTATGGACAGGAAATAAAGATTATAATTTGGTTGGTCTTCAAGAATACTATAAAGGACCTGACATAATGAATGGAATTATAGGTAATGTTCCTAGGAGTGCATACTAATATAGAAAATAAAAGCTGGTATGGATGCGGAGGAATGTAGAGATTAAAACATGTTAATATATATCAATACACCACAATTTACTATTACATAACCTAGTGATATGAGAACTCTTACTATTATGATTTTGTTCATTTTAATTAATTAAGAGCGTAGTGAGTTGATTTGCACAATTGAGGTTTTTTTTAGTTAATCTATCTGTATGTGCATTATGCATTCAAGAGATTAGCAAAAAGTGGTAACCGTTGGCCTGTTGGTCATGTATATGATGTTTCTATGTGCATAATTCGTCACACTAAAGTTAGATTAATTATTGTGAGATAAAAAGTTAATACGGTTATGTTTGTTTTTATAAAATTGTAGCAATACTTCTACAAATCAAGAAGAAAATAATTGTACTGAGAATGACAATGGAATTTGAGCATTAGAAACATAGGGATTTATGGTGAAGGTTATGTAATGTTTGGCTTCGTTGGTTTAAGTTCTTATAAGTATGTATAAATTAAAGTGGACATAAAAATTCTTCTTGTTGCCACAATTAAAGATTGATTGACATATGAGTAACACAAGTATAATATTCGAAAAAGAAAATGTTTTAAGCTTGAATTACTTCTTTTGACGATAAATAATTATTATCTCCTGTAGGCATGGTCTGTATATTAAACAGTACTTTTTGGGATTAAGAGTTCATACATATGATGTCAAATATGTAGAAGATGATAGAATTTATATTTTCAGAAATCATCCACACAATTCAATATTACATTGCAATAGGTGTTTTTCATTGTTGTGTCAATTTGCTTTCAGCAACTTAGATATTTATGTAAACCGTAGATTTTAATCTAAATATCTATATATTTTTTCCCTTAAAATTATCAGGAGAATTGCTGAGGTGAAGGCCAATGAAAGGAGAAAGGCTTTAGAAGAGATTTTGTATGCATTGGTCGTTAAGAAGTTCATGGATGCCAGTGTCTCTTTGATTCCTACAATTGCCCCAACTTCGTCAGACCCTTCCGGGCGAGTGGATACATGGCCAAGCCAAGATGAGAAGCTTGAGCAGCTTCACTCTCCTGAATCTTATGAAATGATCCAGAACCACCTAGCTCTCATTCTTGGAAATCGGTTAGGTGATTCAGCTGCTGTAGCAGAGATCAGCAAACTCAGGGTTGGGCAGGTCTATGCAGCCTCAGTTATGTATGGGTACTTTCTCAAGCGGGTTGATCAGAGGTTTCAGCTTGAGAAGAGCATGAAAATGCTTCCAAATGCATCAGATGCTGAAGATAGCAGTGTTCAGCAAGCATTGGGTGACATGAGACCTACTGGTGGCGAGGGATCTTATCCAGATGTGTCATCCCACCCTGAAATGTCATCCTGGTCTGCTGGAGGCGTCAGTCCTGGAGGCTTTGGTTATGGGATCAAAGCCTCCCGGTTGCGGAGTTATGTGATGTCTTTTGATGGGGAGACACTTCAGAGATATGCAACAATAAGGTCCAAAGAGGCTGTTAGCATCATCGAAAAGCACACTGAGGCTTTATTTGGAAGGCCAGAGATTGTCATAACACCCCAAGGTACCGTTGATTCTTCGAATGATGAACAAATCAAGATCAGCTTCGGTGGGTTGAAGAGACTGGTTTTGGAGGCTGTAACTTTTGGTTCTTTCCTCTGGGATGTTGAGAGCCATGTTGATTCAAGATACCATTTTGTAATGAACTGAATGAGAATGGTGTTTCATCTTCAGCTTTGTTAAGAAAAAAATTCTTTGTACTAAAAGCATAACTGACCAAACTAAAATGGTATAACTGAGTGTAGTTTTCATATTGTGTACGAAAGTCGTTTTTGCTACTGATTATTTTGTATATAGATTGTGTTTAAGTATCGCTGGCTCCTACTTTTTTGAGTGTCTACATGAGATCTGATCTTACCATTTGAGTCTTTTTACATGCATGACTCAACTTATTATGATCTGGCTTGCCGTTATATTTGTCTCCCTAGTTTCTATATTATTCTCTTTGGTTGCTATAGTATCAATGTATGGGCATACATATATTAGCATAATTAAGGAAGAATATTTTTGTTACTAATTTATTTGTCACTCAAATTACTTGGATGATGGTATGAATGTACAGAATGTGACGTTGATCAGGTGGTCAATACCTATAAACTAGTATAGTATGTCTCTTGCATCAAAGATTTTTTATTTTTTGGATGTGCCTCAAAAAAAAAAAAAAAATTATATACAGTAAATAACTGTTGATCACTGATGGGGTCGAAAGAATGGCTTTATTTAATAGGCAGTGCAATTACAGTAATTACTTCATATATGTCGCGAAAGAGTCATTCAAGGTAGCTTTGAGCTGCTTGGATAGATTCCAAGTGTGCAAAACTTGACCAAAAACGTCATAGAAGTTGATGTTTGCCTCAGCGTGGTTGATCTCTATAGACATAAAACCTTGGCCATCGTAATAAAATTTGGTTTCGTTTTTGCTCAGTTTATCATCATCGATAGCTCCTCCCCATGCCTTTGATCCTCCTCCACTAGTCAAAAATTGAATTGGGCTGTATCCAAACCCATTGTATATCAGTAACTTATCGTTGTAAGATCTTCCAGCTAAACAACTTTGTAGACAGGAGAATTACAGAAATGCTACATCTTATCTCTATCTCAATTAATGAATTGAATAATTATCTGTATTTCAATTGATGAATTGATAATTGAATTATGATATTTGACAAGTGAGATAAATCATCATTAATATATACAAATTTATCAATTATCATATCATTAGTTAGAATGAATATTTAGATTTCATATTCATTATTCTAGATTTGAGACTTGAAAACTAAGAGAAAATGACTCACAACCTGAAACTAATGTGTGACCTCAACTTTCATTGAAATTATTAGTTTTGGCAGCAAAGACTACTGGCCATTTGCTAATTTTCTTTTTAAAAAATGTGTATGGTTAGAGTTTTTAGATTATTATTATTATCATGAGAAAAGGTAAATTTTTGTGGTTTTCCTTAAATAATAGTTTTTGTGGTTTTTAAACTTAAAAACATAAGTAATTTCAGATGGTAAAGATTAGGAAGAACATAATTGTATAACACTTGCCCAAGCTTTTGTTTTGTAGATCTGTATAATAATTTTCAAAAATGATTTTGAACTACAAACTGTTTCCAAAAATTGAAATGAGGTAGAAAATACCTTGTAGGGGTACTAATGTGTTGCAGGCAGTGATCGTGTCCATTAATGTAGACATCAACATCGTTAGCCTGCAAATTTTGAAGTTGAAGCCTATCAGAACAACTAAGAGAAATATAATTTTATATTTTGTACGGCAGAGTTACCTCCAGTATGGGTAGAATCTGGTCTGTAAGCTCCTTGGTATCACCATGATGCCCAATGCTTCTGATAGCATGATGACCAATCACTATCTTCCACCTTGCAACTGAACTCCTCAATGCTAATTCAAGATTCTGTCAACAAAAACTAATGAATTATTAGCTCTTTGGAGATTAAGTTTCAAACTCTTTTTTATATTATTATTATTTTTTTATTTCTTTTGTTTATACTTTATTGAACTAGAAATAGATTAAACTGTATTTTAAGTTTTATTAATTTAAAATGCATCTATTAATATTCAGGATACTAAAGTACTTTTTTTTTGTGGTTCACAACCTGAAAATTTCTTTAAATTTGTAACTTCAAGTTTGAAAATTGGATTCTTTTTTAACCTTATAATCTTTAAAAAACATGAAACTCATAGTAATCCAACTCTCACCTAGTGGTAACAAATTAGAGGTACAGATAGTACAATTTTTTTCCTAAGAATTAAGAAAATTTTTTTAAGTAAACAGTAGATAAAGACAATACACTTTATTGATCTCAATTGTATGGCTTGAAAAAAAAAAGATAAAAAATCAAATTCCAAATGCATTTTCAATGCTTTATATTATCACTGATGAGTAATTACCTTTGAAAGATTGGAGAGGTAATTATTTCTTGGAAGAACTCCTCTCCAATCATATCTGTGCTTCTTTGGCTTTAAGAAGTATTTATCCACAAACGGAGTAGTGTCCACAAAGAAGAAGTCAACATTTTCTGATAATCGAAAAGAATTCCAAATACTATTTTATTGTTCTATACTTTTAAAACAAAAAAATTATTTTCAACAAATGTCAATAAAAAAAAAAAATTATATTTTTACCAGTGTTAACAATAAAAGATCTAAGGCAAAGCCATCTAGGATCCATCGACCTCAACCTTGGGCTCAATTGGGCCTTCACATTTCCCCTGTAATCATGGTTGCCCAACACTAAAAAAAATATAAAGTTTTGATTATAAGAATGGAGAAATTAATGTGTGTAGACTCTGAAGATTTGTGTTAATATAAATTCGGATAAAAATAAAATTACATAGAATCTCATAATATATACATATTTATATTACAAATATAAGTATAACTATCGAAACTCCTAAATTAAACATTACGGAACGATCCGAAACACATTACTATTTTTACTCTACTCTTCAATAGTAAAGAGAGAAAGACTCATATTGAAAGAGTAAAAATATAATTCCACCGAAGGAATTTATAAGTAGATTACCGATAATCAAGTGGACTAAGATGAAGATATCCACTTCTTGGTGGTGGAAAACTCAAACTAGGCATCGCTGAGAGAGCAGACAAGGTGGGTTGGCCATCATGGCAAACCACTTAGAAAGTGTGCTGACCATCATGGAAAACCACCTGTGAGCCATAATTTCTATGTTTGAAAATAATGAATTGCAACTAGATTCTTTATTTAATATGCCTGAAGTAATATACGCCAACTAAATACAGTCAGAAATGTTAGTGTTTATTGTGATGGATATTACCAGAATACCATTGCTTTTGCAGACTGTTTGCAGTGTAGATCTTTGAAAATGATTCCTCAAAAAAAGGGTCATCTGTGCATCTCAATCCATTATCGTAAAAATTGTCTCCAGTTGACACTACAAAGTCTATCTTCAAATCCTCTCCAATCCTCCCCATCTACAAAAAATTTAACTTGCAATTACTATGAGATTTTAATAAAATTGTTTTACAAAACCCATTTTCAATTTTGTTTTTGTAAAACAGTTCAAAAACTTATTAGGCAACTGTTTCCATAACACAAACCGGAAATACATAAAACAAAATTCTGACAGTGGAGAGGAACTCATAAAAAAATAAAAATAAGATTTATTTGTTTTTCCTCCTTTTATTATTTAGTTTAAAAAAAAGAAGAAGAAGAAGAAGAAAGATCGACTAAACTTATATAAAGCAATTTGATTTGAATGATTTTTTTTTTCTTAATTGTGAAAAATGATATACGGCTAAAAAATTAGATTATTAAATTTGAAATAATATATTAACGAAATAAATAAAAAGCTAAAATATAAGTTAAAGAAAGAAACAAATTGATTATACTATTGTCTCCGTTGTGATTATACAATTATTATTTATTAATAATAGTTAAAGTATTTATAATTAAACAATATTCATTATTTTGATTGAGTTATTCACTTATTCTATCTATAATATAGTTTCATTTTCTTAAAGAAAAATATATATTATTGAAGGCATTCTCAAATTCTACAAACACCAAATTAAATATTACAATTGGTCGTTTTCTCAAATATGAGTGTAAAATATCATTTGAAAGATACTATAAATTGTTTTTTTGAAATCTGAAATCAATAATTCAAAAACACCAATTTTACTTTCTTAAATGATGTCAAAACATGTCACTTGAAAGTCACACCTTGGATAAAAAATACTCACAAATTTAATTTAAATGAATCTTTTAATTATATAAAAACATAAGAGATATTGCACCTGTCTATGGCAATTTAATTAAGCATTGGATAAATCTTTTCAATCAAATATACTCGGTCCAAGAATATTCATACCAAGTAACCCAGCCCAAATATATAGCAAGAAATTGCCAGAAACTGATTTGGACAAAAAAATGAAATAATTAGAAAGCACAAACAGAAGCAAAATAGTAAAGTGATGGGATTAATTTGTTAAAAACCTGAAATGCAACTTGAGATTGATTGAATTTTCCTCCCCTTCCCCAATCTCCAACCACCAAAAAGCTAAGTGACCCGTCTGCTTTCTCAGGGTGTTCAAACCTGGGAAGCTGATAAGCTGAAACTGAGAGAAACCACACACAGAAGCAAGCAACCCACCAGAAAAATAAAGCCATGGTTTTCAGAGAGATATTCAACTGGATATATCAAATTCTAGCTAGTTTTGATAGCAATGGCAGCTTAGAAGGAAGATTGGAAAAGGACTGGGACGACAAATTTATAAGGTCGGTCAATGTTCCATTGGGATGAAAAAACAGTCTTTCAATGAATTATATGCTTAAAAAATATGGAGAAAGATCGTTGAATGCAATTATTTAATGCTTAAGGTTTGACATTTGAATGGAAATGAAATTAAAAACGCTTACAGTAAATAAGAATTTAGATTAATGTTACACTTATATATTTCTTTGCATTTTTAGAGATAGTTTATTTTTATCAAATTTTACTTAATGTGTCTGAATTACACTTATTAAGTGATTTTTGTTTGATTTTTTTTAAGTGTTCAAATCACTTCAAAATCATTAAAAAAAAAGTTACAATTTTTAACTTTTAACTGAATATTAAATTACTTAATAATTTTTTAAATATATTATTTCAAATCTATCATTTCCAAAATAATATATTTTAAATTTATTTTATAGTATTTGATTATTCTTGTTTAATTTTAGTAAAAAATATATATTACTTTACAATTTCAATTTTTGTTAAACTAGTAATTCAACTTAAGACTTTTTTTATTTAAATATATAAATTTAATTTACTTTACTATAATAATTAATCATATTTTAATTATTAATAAAAATATTATTAATATATACATAAAAATGTTTTAGTATTTATAAAATAATTTAATTTTTTTTTGTATTATATTAAATAAACTTACATAACAATTAATAGTAAAATGATATAAATATCAAATTATAAGTTTTCAGATAATTTTAATTTTTTTAAAAAAATATTAAAAAAAAAAATAGTCATGTTATTCAGATTTCATATTTCAGTCACTATTTAATCTTCTGATACCGTATTAGTTATCATCAGATCCAAAGGTTTAATTTGATAGAAAAGTCAACTCAACTATAATATTTAAGACTTGAGGTTAATACGTGATATACCTAAATCAATAAACTTTAAAAACAAAAAGATTTTAATAACTATTATAAAATGTAACTCAATCGATAAATTTTGAAATTTATATAAAAGTAAGATATACCTACGTATGAAAAAGACTTTAGAAGCATTATGTGTGTTATTACAATTGAGTGATTATGAATACAGAGGCGAAATAACATAATACGGAAAAAGTTAAAACTACCACCAATGTATTTCCTGTTTTCGTACAAATGGAAAAAAGAAATGCGACGAACTTTTTTCATTGCCCCATGAGACAGATTGAGTGATGAAATGAAGTACCATTAGTCCCCATCATGAATTTTCCCGGAAACTTCTTATGCACATGTATCGCAGTTGTACAATATTTTGGCCTCTCTATAGGTTAGAACACAAGTCCTTTGTTTGAAACTTGTGGACAGAAGTGGAAAAAGAAGATTGGGAAAATGTAGTTATTTGTGAATTGTGAGTTGTATAAGTTTTTACTTTTAGATTAATCTTATTCACGTTCTTTTCTGTCAGGTTTAAGTGTATGTATACCTCTCTTTATATAATGTATATGCAGACTTAATTTATTTTTCTCAGGTCTTGTTTGGCCGAATAATCCTCTCTCTATCCACTAGTATTATTAAGCAGCTCCTCTAACATTCTGTAGGAGTTCATTTTTTATTAGATTTTTTTTTTTAATTTCTTTTTACACTTTCATATCCATAAAATCGTCTTTTCGGTTTGCTTAAAATTAAATGGAGATAAGTTTCTTATAAGTATTGATATAAATTCTGAAGAGGATTTTGGTATTATTGCTACCAGATTCATGAATCGTGACGTTTATAGATTTTTTTGGAGGATTTTTTTTGTTAGTTTTAGAACCAAATGAATTTATATGCACCATGACGAGACCTCAACCGAAAAAAAAAAAGGTGATATACTAATTAGTAATACATATAGTAATTAACACTAGCAATTCTTGACAATAAACAATAATTAGTAGATTTGGATTCTTAAGTTATCGTTCTTTTTTATTTTTTTATAATTTGAAAAAGTGAGATTAATAAAAGTTAATTTCATAACTATCAATAATCAAATTCGTCTTAACAACTGGGGAAAAAAAAATTCCTGTACTTCTTCGATGCTATGGAAACCCCTTCTTGCTTTAGTCTTAGGAGGAAATTTTTACCTAACTCACTATGAGACAAATTTATTTAAGAATTTAATTTTATATTTGGTTATATCATCTAATAAGTTAGTTTAGAAAAACTTTTATGTCAATATGGGCTTTTCTTTGAAGCTTATTTTAAGGGAGATTTTAATTTGAAAAATATTTGCCGTGTTTCATTTGACGTGAGAGAATTTTCGTTCCTACTGTACTTACCTAAAAAGTTTATAAAAAAGGCAAAACTACTCATTTTGTTGATAGTCATTGGATGCCATTAATGTTGTAATTACACCTAGATTATAAAAAAATGTAACCATTACTACTTAAGATACAAGTAACCTCATTACAAATTAATAATCAGATAACTCCAAACATAAGTACTTCATTAATAGTAATTCAATGTGGTTAAATGTCTATATTCTGAAATTTGTATAAAAATAAACAAATAAAGTACTGGCGTAGTCCCTCTATAAATGCACAATACAAGTAGGTCACCTTCGGATCTGATGTAATGTGAGTTATTTAGAAGATAAAAAAAAAAACGAAACAAGACAAAACAAAAGAAATTAAGTGACATGTTTACGATGAGGACAAAGTTAAAACTACCAACTGCCCCATAGTTTTAAGTTTTTATACAAACGAACAAAGAAAGGCAACTAACTTTTTGACTTCTAATTGCTCACGCAGTCCACGAGTGATGCAATGGAACAAAATATCACCCTCTTGCGGTTTCCTCGAAATTTCTTGGTTGTACTTGTTCCCTGTTTTTGACTAGTCTATGTTTTTTTATTTTTTATTTTTATTTTTATCTTCGAAATAAATTTGTCTTTGTTGTTATAAGGTTTTTTGTTTCAAAGTTGAAACTAGACAGACGTGAGAGCACAAGGTTGAGAAATTTGTGATGACTTAATGGTTCACATTTTTCGTTGAATTGTATTGCTTTTTTAATTTCCAGGTTTGATTTATTTACATACATATGTTTGTAGTTTTAAAAATATATAAAAATCTTTCATGCTAGACTTTAGGGTTCCGTTTGACACACGAGAATATTGAATTGAATTATATTAATAAATTTCGATTTATTTGGATAGGATTTGATAAATTAATATCACGTTGTGTTTGATTTAGTATGAGATTTATTTTGTCTTTTGTTTGGTTAAACTTAGGATTAGACTAAAAAATAAATAAAATTTATATTTAAAATAATTAAATTAATTTTATAATAACATAACATATTAAATTATTTTTTAAAAATATATATAATTAGATATTATTAATTTTAAATAAAATAATAATATTTTCAGAATAATTAATAAGTATTAATGTAACCTTCAAAATAATTAAATGAGTTTAATATTATATTTAAAAGAAAAGACCAAAAAAAATTAAAACTTAAAAACCGATGAAGCAATGGACAGTAGTCCCTTGCTTAACCCATGTGCTGTGGACCTGAGGTGGCCACTTAAAATAGTGGACATGGATTGGATTCCCAATCACTTGTCTCAACTAAAAATGGAATTGGATTGGATTTTGTCCACATCCAGTCCAATCCCATAATCCACACGCACCTTAGAGGTAAATCAAGTACTAAATTAATATGACAGAACTATAATGAAATATTTGGGTAAACCTTTGGCTTGGCAAGTTTCTACCCGTGCCTATTGAGATTAATGAGAGAAATTTACTCCTTCACCAATGGAAGAAAATTCCCTACTCATACTAATATATATATATATATATATATATATATATATATAAGACTCGAAACCCAATGACATTAATAGTTGGGGACTCAAAGTTCTACCTGAACTTGTCAAAATTACAAGAGGTGTGGGGAGTGAACTTGAACCTTAATGTTTCTAATAGTCAAAGGGATAGAGATTCAAAGTTCTTTCCGGATTTGTTGTTATTAACGAGAGAAGTCTAATACTACTATAAGGCCTCGTTTGTTACGTGGGATAGGATTGAATTATTTATATGAGATTGGATTGGATTGGATTGGATGAGACTGGATTGGATTACTTTAATTGTTATCTCATGTTTGATGATATTAGGATAGGATAAGATTTAAATAAAATTTATCAATGACTAAAATGTAAATTTACAAATATTTGAATTTTTTTTTTTCATTTCCCCCACCATTCCGGCTCCCCACCGCCACTCTCGTCTCTCTCTCATCCTCCCCATCTCAAATCCTTCCAGAACCCTCGCCGTTTTCAGCAGCGGGACGCGTGGTGGAGACGACGGAGGCGTCGATGCCTTGGAACGGCAGTGAAGACGACGTGGAACCCAGCCGCCAATCGATCGTATCTCGGTCTCGTCAACTTGGAGAATCGCCGGTGGTGGAAGAGAAGGAGAAGAACTGAGAAGAAAGAGACGATCGGAGAAGAAAGTGACGGTCAGAGAAGAACCGGAAGAGCGACGATCCGATCGGAGTACGAATAGAACGACGGATTGAAGTAGATGATGGCGGCGAATGGCGGAGCTGGTGAAGAAACAGTAAACAGGTAAGATGGGACAAAATTAACCCATCAATTTGAGTGGGTTTCAATTAACCCATTGGAGGAGGTTAAAAACACTGTTGGGAAAGCTTGAGATAAATTAGTAAGAGAGATCTGCTTGCACCAAACATGGGTTTGGACAAAAATTTTATCCAAACCCAGTCCCAACGTAGCTAACAAACGGGGTCTAAAGGGAGATAAATCTCTCAGTGTGCATTGATATAAAAGTTTTTTTCATCTCAATGTGCAATGATAAATAAACTCAGTCACTGATTAATAAATTTAGTATTTAAAGTTATCAACTGTTAAATTATTTTACTTGCTTCCATTTTTTCTATTTAATAACTATTTATGATTAATCAATTGTCCATATATAATGTACTGACTCAATTAATTTCAGACCTCAAAGAAAAATATAATACCAATTTCTAATACTAAAATAAACAATCTAGATTGTTAACTCACTAAGAAATAAGTTCTTTGTATAGTTTTATGTTCCGGTGTGTCAATATTAATTTAAGGATGTTATATTATGCAATGACTCTTGGTTACCACATGACTATTTGTATACGTGAGGTTTAGTTTTGCCTATGGAGGGATGTGACAAAGACGGGATGCTGTTGTATCCTTCTTAAAGGCCACAGATTTGAAATAAGTGCAGAGTGTGGTGGAAGTAGAGTATTGTCATGTCATTCTTAAATCATAAAATAGGCAATGTGACATTCTGAAAATTAGACTAGATTAAGAAAAAGTTTAGATTAGGAAAAATCTCAATTCAGAACAAGATAGTAGAATCAACTTAGAATCACCCTCTTCATATGAGAGTAACTTACGAGCTCTGTCTTCTTTCTAACATAAAGAAATCCTATCTGTTATATGACTATTTTATTTTATTTTCTTAATTTATTAGATATATAATATTGCTCACCAATGTAAAAAATTTCTTCTTCTTTATTGCATGCTAATTCTTATTTGAATTGATTGTGCACTTTCTTTAATCTCTTTTTAAATGTAAACAATTAGTGTAGGAAATCCATCTTCAATTGTAAAAATAATTATTTGAACTACACTTGTAATAAAAGTCATAGGCTGGCAACTTTGGTTTTCCATAGTAATTTTAGTCAATCTTGATTTAATTATGTTCCAAATTGTATTTTGAACATTGTTTTGACTAATGTTTCTTGAATAAATTTGTTTGATTTTTTTTTTTTTTAAAAAAAAGGATAAAAGTTAAATAAAGAATTTATTTTTTTTTTGTCAATCTTCTAATAATTGTAAGGACAATCAGTGTTCAATAGAGAACTTGGTGAATATTCTGTTACTGAATCACCGCCAAAATGTTGAACAATGAATTACAATGTACATACTAATTTCTAGTGACCCTAAGAAAATCCACAAATTAACTCTAAGAAACCCTTAATTAATCATCTTAAATATAATTATATTGATGAATGAAGCTGCTTGACCTTATTCAATTTATGCAGCACTTGGCCGAAAACATCATAAAACACAATCTCTGCTTGGGTCTGAGTCAATTCCACAGACATGAATCCTTGCCCGTCATAGAAGAATTTTAAACCACCTCTGTTTAGTTCTTTCACGTCTCCTCTCCATGCCTTGGACCCTGCTCCGCTTGTCAAGAATTGTATTTCGCTGCAAAAACAATCGAGTTTATGATTAATCTTCAATTACTAATAGATCTTATTGAAATTTTTTAATGATTTCACCTGAAATTTGACTAAATTACTAATAGATCTCTTTATAATTCGTCAAAAATATTTTTTAGGATACCTAAAGTACAATCAGAAGAATTTTAGAAATTAAATACCCATTAATTTTCACTTAAAAATCTTTACCTTTTTGTGTCACTGATATGCTCAAGGCAATGGTCATGACCATTCATGTAGAAATCCACATCATAAATCTGAAATTAATGAAAAAATTAACCGAGTTAGATTCCATCACATGATATATATATATATGTATATGTATGTATGTATGTATGTATGTATAGTAAACTATATGTCCAATATTATTGGGCACGTTTTGTTTAAAAATTAAATTATATAATTAATTACCTCGAGTAGTGGGAGAATATGCTTTTTAAGTTCCTCGGTATCTCCGTGGTGCCCAACACTTCTTATTGCATGGTGACCAACCACAATCTTCCACTTGGCAGTCGACTCTCTCAATGCTAAATCCAAATCCTGAAAACCAGTTCAAGTAATCTAAAAATAATAAATCATTTTCAATAATCTACGAGTAAGAAACCATTTCCAATTAACTTTTTTTTTCTTTTCTCGACTGACATTTCCAATGACATTGTGTTCGAATAGTGAATGAAAATTAGGTAAAAAAAAAAAAAAATAGTGAATAAAAATTCTAAATTTGTAACTCCATAAATTTCTTAAAAGATACTTTCAGATCACCAATCAAATGCCTCCCTCTAATTTACCTTTAATAGATTGGAGATATAAGCCTTGCGAGAAGTAATACCCCGCCAATCGTATGTGTGGCCTTCTTCATCGGTGAAGTACATTTTCACAAAGGGTGTCGTATCCACAAAGAAAATCTCGGCCAATTCTATAAAATTATTACAAAGAAAATAGTTAGATATATTTATCAGTTGAAAAAAAAAAGACATTTATATTTGAAAATGATTGTAGTTAATTACCTGCATCGACAATGAATGATCTTAAGCAGAGCCATCTGGAATCTAATTTTCTGAGGAAAGGACTCAATTGGGCCAATACATCGCCCCTGTAATCATGGTTGCCCAGAACTGCATTCATCAATAAACAAGAGTCATTGAAATGAGCTCATGTGCATGTAAAATCTATTAGTAATCAGGCCAAATAATTTTTATGAGTTGAATAATATATATATAGTTAGATGGTTATGATGAGGGAACTTGCCGCTGTACCACTGCTTTTGGAGGCTATTAGCAGTGTAGATATTGGAGAATGATTCCTCAAAAGCACTGTCGTTTTCACCAGTCAATCCATCTTCGTAGAAATTATCTCCAGTTGAAACCACAAAATCAATGTCTAGCTTCTCTCCGATCCTTCCCATCTACAAATTCACGCATGGAAAAAAACAAAGGAAGACCAAATTTATTATCATGAAATATTATTCATTTCTGGAGGAAGGATCATAAATGGAATTCACTACACGAATTCTGGCGTATAAAAATGATTAAAATGAATAATGTAGGAAGTATTTGAAAACCTGAAGAGCAACTTGAGATTGGTTGTAGGCACCTCTTCTTCCCCAATCACCAAGAACCAAAAAGCTAAGAGATTCATGGTTTTTTGTAGGATGTTCAAATCTTTGAAGCTCAGCACATGCAGAGAAGACCAAATTTATGATGACGAAGAGAAACCACAGAGATTGAGCCATGGCTAGATAGCTCTCTCAAACTCAGACCAAAAGAGAGCTTTTTTGAATTTTTAAGAACAAACGAACATGAAGAAAGCAGGCCTGAAGGCTGACCCCTTTTATAACCAAAAGAAAGTTCGTGTGACAAAGTTTTAAATAGTGCAACAATTTGTTTCTATTAAAATAAATACAATATTAAACATATTTTATGAATTTTTGTATAGGATTAAACAGTTTAATATTTCATTTATTTTTACAGAAACAAAGATTCAAATTGAGTTATTAATTAAAATTTCTATAATTTTTATATTTAAAAATAATGGTTCAAGTATTATTAACGCCAGGACATTCTAACGAGAGAATCACACGGTTGTAAACATTGAGAATACCACCGAGGACAGATGAAATGGAATTAATTGAGTGGAAAAGACATACCGAGAAGGACATTGTTTGGCCTTTAGAAAGGAAAGGATATGCGAATATGCTATATAGGATTGGAAGAATCACATGGCATATGTCTCTAAGTCCGTAGAATATTCCATTTGATATAGAAAGCGAAACCAAGGAAAAGTCACAACACGCGGGCATGCCTTTCACGTTGCGTGGGTTCTCTTCTCTACACTGAATTTTTTTCTAAGCCTTGACATCAATAACAGTAAATGTCCACTTACTCTTCACAAAATGGTTGGCGCCGATGCAGACCTTGTCTCTGCACCTGCGTTAATATCAAATGAAAATGGATAAACTATTGTGTTCTTTGGCAGAGTTTCTCTTCAGATGATAAATTATTAATTTTTTTTTTAATAATTGAAACTAATCTAGGGTATAATTGAAACCGATAACGATAAACATTATAATGTGATCCAATGATCAATTTTGAGGAATAAAATAAGCAAATACATAAAAAGTGAGAGGATAACCCATAAATAGTGAAAGAAAATTGTCACTGCATTTAGTGATCAGCTGAGCTTCGAATTTAGTATACACAAGCATGTCAAGCGGGTTGCTAGTAGTTACTGTTGAGTCAACCCGTCGCGTTTTAATTAAAACCCATTTATGTAAAACCAATTTATATGATGTAATGTTGTGATTTCATATGAAATTATGTGTAGAACTCTACACGTAAGAAGGCATTTGTTTGATACTTCTAGATGAAATTCTTACGGAACATTATATTTATATTGATATAAATTAATTAAAATTTAACTTTTTCCTTTTGGCAACTACTTGTAAAATAAAAAAATAAAAAAAAATTCTCCACACTGAAGAATCTTTGTTCTTGTCTTTTTTTTTAATCATAATATGATACGGCAATCTAGATTCCGTATTCTAAAATATAACTTCTATATTCTTAATTAATTTAAGGATAAGAACATGTGTTAATCTAATCATTTTGTATTCTAATGATTTAAATATTAAATTAAACCATTGTCTTTACGTTAAGATGCGTAACGAAACTGATTACTTGAAATTTGAACTAAAGACTAAATACAAAGATTTAGATAAAGACTAATACAAGGATTCGGATAAGATAAAATTCTCTTTCAAAGCAATAAAATATTTTTAATGAGAAGTATCCATGTCATTATAAAAAAAAAAAAACTCAAGATTAATAATTTATATATATACAATTTGAAGATAACTATATATCTATATATTTGTCAAATTATATATTTATATAATTTATATATAGTTTTAACAGTAAAAATTGTATACACCTATAAATTGTGGATTATATATATAATTTATATAATTTCTACACCTAAAAATATTTATAATATTTATAATATATATAGAGCTTTCACGATAAGTGTGTTCTGACTTTAAATTGTTAGGATCAATCATTCCAGTCAATTAGTACATTTAAATTGAATGAGAGAGATTTAGAATAGAGAATGCAATGAATTATTGAGATGGTTGGTCTTAATAATTTTAAAGTTAGGACATATCATGTCACATCATTTAAACAAAAATTTTAGATAAAATTTTGAGAAAAGTAATTAGGGGTAAGAAAAAAATAAGGACTGATTCGAACCAAACCGATCAGACTCAACCTGATTTGAAAATATGGGTTTTCAAATTGATTTCGGATCGTATCGGTTTTGAATGTGAAAAATTGATAGTTTTCGGTTTCAGGTTGAAAATACCAACCAACTGAAAACTGACCTTTCTTTAAAGAATCTTGAAAATATATAAACTTAAAAAAGCTAAACACTTTCTCAGTTAACCTCAACCCTAGTCAGTCTATTAACTCTCAACTCTCAAAACACTCAGTCACTCTCAACTCTTGAGTCTACCCCTGACTGTAGTATCATTCTCTTCACATTGTGTACTGAATTCATAGCAATAACGAAGATTTTCTCCTCTTTAAAAAGGTTGCGGCAGTTTTATATAAGTAATTTTGTCGCTTAAGTGAAGTGCAACCCTTCTCCAGTTCTCCTGCCTTTATCTCCTTCTCCAATAAGATTTCACTGTGTAAAATTACTAGTTGGTTTTACCAAATTTTTATCAAAACCTACTCTACATCAACATATCATTTGTTTTACCAAGTTTACGTCCCGAAAAATTCTATAATTAATAATTAGGCGTAAAACTTTGACTAACAATTGTTACATTATTTGTTTGCCTCTTCAAATTTGTTTCGATATTCAAATCGAAATTCTATTCAAGTAAGTTACTTAGATTTTTCTTTTTTTTTTAAAAAAAAAAAAAGAGAGTAAAGTTTAGAATAAATTTAAAGAGTATTTTTAATTTCTTTAAAAAAAAAAAGAATATTTTTAATTTACTTGCTAAAATTAATTGTCATTTTAGGTAGATTTATTTGAAGGCATAGTCGTTATAACAAATCTACTAAATTATGGGTGTAGATTAGAGCGAACTTTTTTTTTTTTTTTTAAATAAGCGACCCTTCAATTTTATTGCGAAATCCTAGAATTGGTATTGCATAATATCGTTCCTTTGATGTGTTTTTTGGGAAAATTATACTGTTCATGTTCGGTTTACATACACAACAATGATTTGTTAATTGCTTCAAAATGGTCTGTCAGGCGTTTTGGGCCAGGCCCATATTTGTTTATCATAGTAGCCCAATATCAAGGAATTATGACACTTTTTCTTTTTCCTTTTTTTTTTGGACATAAACTATGACACAATGAAGTGAGCTACTCAGCTCCACTAAAAATCCAAAATTATTTAGTTAAAAAAAATCCAAATTTTTGAAAAAAAAATCAAAATTAATATAACGTCGACTTCCTTAAAACCAGTATTTGACAGAGAAATCTAAAGTCTAAACACTCACCAACTTTTGATCATATTGCAAAAATAACTTTATAAATTTTAGATTTAAATGACCGCAATTCAATATGGCTTGATTATAAGAAAAAAAAATACACGAATTTAGTTTATTAATGACTCAGGTTCGAATCGCCGCACTAGATATGACAGTTAGAAAAATTAAAAAAGTAAAATAAAACAAACACTTTCGTACCTTCATTGTATATAAAAGAAGATTATTGTTATCGGACAAAATTTTGTCCAAATTTTTATTGAAATGAAATGGCTTTAAGTTATTAACACCATATAAATTGTGAAACCATATCATGAGAGGTGGATTTTGAAAAGATTGTTAAATTCATATGTCTATGAGAAAATTCAAGAAAATTGACTAGTACTTGTAAGCTCATTTTACTTCTTCAATATATATATATATATATATATATATATATTTTTCGCACATCTAACCAAGCAAAAAAATCTTCTATACATAGAATATAGAATGTATAACTATTGTTAGCTTTAAGGCGTTAATACTTGATTTTGAATATAACTAACATTTCTGAAGTTTTAATAAAGTTTAATCTCATTGTCATATGACGAAATTTCAAATTTATTGTAATTGTAACAAAAGACACCATGAAAGGATCTAATACATCAAAGAATTCACTTACATGCATAAAGAGACTATACATAAAGCTTTTGGACATCAAATTTGGATTCTCTTTTTTTCAAAAATAAAAGGAAAAAAAAAAGGATTCTCTTAAAGGTTTCAGCTAGACGTTATAACTTTTATATTTTATAAATTAGTTTTATTTACATGTGATTTATATGGTTTATTTTATTTAACCTAGATGTATATTAGGATCACTTCAATTTATATTACAATCTTAAGTATTCTTGGACATCTTGTAAATTCTCTGATACTAAGAGGTGATATGCAAAAAGTAAAGGCATAATGATTGATCAAGCGGACCGAACATCAAAATTTTTAATATACTTATATTGTGGATATCTTTTTAATTTTTTTTTTTTTTATTACTGAATTTGATTTAGAGAATTTTCGGAACCAATTGAGATGGAATATTGGTGGCACGACCTAGAAAATTATTCCCATATGGGAGGAATCAACCTATATGAGATAGAAGAGCAGCTCACACGAGGCTAAAAGGTTTAACCATACAAATTTGTGGGGGGAGTTAGATGTCTTTTTAATTGCATGTTTCTCTTGATATAGATTTCTATATATCATGTGTGTAAGTTTGTATCATGTTTGTATGTACACAGACATTCAATATATAGATACTATCTAGACGAGCTACTGGCCGAAGAATGACTAAAGGGCGGTTGGTTGCGCGGCAGTTCATGGTTTGGTTGAAAATTGTTTTGCTTAGATTCAATGGAATTGGGATAGACAGTGCATGTTTTGATATCTGTGGGATTTCTTTATTGAACTTTATTTTGTCTGTATGTTCGATCTGCTCTTCTTCGATCCAAAGTTTTTCCAATTTGAGAACAATATCCAGAAGTTCTCTCAAACATTCAAGTTTATTCTATAAACATACAAATATTCACTTATAAATCTCTCTCTTAAAACTCTAAATCAATAATTTTGATAAATATTATGTTTTCTTACTATTTTAAGTACTATTTTAAATTTATAAATTAGAAGAGAAAATATAACGTAAATTCACAATTTAATTAATATAAATACGAGGATCTTATAAGTAGATTATTCCAATTTTCATCTATAATCCTTCTTCTTTTTTATTTTTTATATTTTGTTTTTCTTTATTGACGTTTTTTATCTACAGTAATAAGATGAGATATTGGAGTATGTGGTTTTTTGGTCATTTTTATCAACTATAGGGGTCCTTAGCAACTTTCTAAAGTTAGGTTTTTTGGTTATTTTATCAAACTAGAAGGGAGAAATATCTAATGGCACAAATATAATAATATAAGGGTCCTTAACGATTTTATGAAGTTAGGTTTTTTTGTACAAGGGAGAAATATCTAATGACATAAATATTTTAATATAGTTGTATACCTTAATTTTTTTATTAACTCTTATTTGATAAGCTAATTTAAGTATGACCACCCTAAAATGACTCCAATATCTCATCTTATTACTGCATTATTGTTTTTTTTTTTTTCCCTCAATATTGACAAAGTAGATTTTATATCTTTTACTTTTAGAGTCCATATTCATTTTGCAGGCAGACATAAAAGGTCAAGTCCATGCCTTTTCTCGAAGCCTGCTTTTAACTTTGCTAGATATTTTTTGAGACATTAAATTAAATTAAATTAGAAGATAGTCTTCGCTTGACACATAGAATACTATCCAAAATTCAAAATGTTGTGTATTTTGAGATAATCTCATGATGATTATTGACATTATTCCAAGACGATTTATAAGAGAAGAAATTACACATTTCTGAACTACTCCTAGTATCAACTACTTTACATTAAAATATCACTTGTTGTATCATTGTTTTTAATATTTTAGATTGAGTTATCAACTAATTAGTTAATCATCACCCATCAATGTAGCTTGATGGTGTAGAACACTCGTTTATCCTAATAATAGCCTAAGTTCAAGTTGTCTCAACCGCATATAATATCTAATAAAAATGATATGAAGAAGGTTGTCTCCGTTCGACGACATAACCTGTTAAACAAAAAAACTTATATTAGGGTGATCCAGAGATTAGCTCTGAAAGCATGATTCGATGCCTAAGTTAACAACTTCTCTCTAAATAAATTTCTTTTACTAGAAATCTTAGTCTAAAATTTTCTCTGTTAAAATGAAAGAAAGTTACCTTTTATAAGAATACAAAGCTTTCTTTCCATGTGTAATCATGCATGCGAGAGTACTCCCACTTGTCAATCCTTTCATACTTATGCTGACACAAAAAAAGAACTAAATAGTCTATCCACTGCAATAATAATCCAAAAGTGAAGTAATATTTTAGGAGGCTAATCCACCAACAACATTATTGATTTTTCACTTTTTTATTTTTTTTCTCTCTCAGCCCATTTAAAATACAATTCAACTGTATAAATGCTCTTGTGCAAGTTGCAAGTTGCAACCAACATTCAGTCGGTGCGTGCGAGAGAGAGAGAAAGATGGCAAGTGGAGAAGCAGTGAAGAGAGCAGAGTGTGGCTGTTGTGGTATACATGAAGAGTGCACCATTGATTACATTTTAAGGGTGCAGCAGCGATTTGGTGGGGTTTGGGTCTGCGGGCTGTGCGAAGAAGCCATCAAAGACGAGCAAGCGAAGCTCGGTGATGGCATCGAAGTAGACGTTGCTCTGAGGCTCCATGCAGCGTTCAGGTCGGAAACTGCCACCAAAAGTGGCAGTCCCACCATTCGCATCGCTCCAGTATCCATTCTCCAACTCATCAAGAAGATCATGTCTTCCTCCTCCAATTCTCCTTCACTTTCTAAGATGCCTTTGGCATCACTTTGATAATATTATATGACTTTATAAGCTCGATGTCTCATTTACCTTGTACAAGTTGACGTAACATAATTAAATATCTTTGTCATTTTTAGCATCGATTGATTTTTATTCTGTTTTCACATCATATTTGATGTCATGTTCATGTACTGTGTCAAAAATTGAAATGCGCTTTGATTGTACAAATGACAACAACCCTTTTAAGCAATCGAAATCAGCAATCAGTTTCAAGTCACAGGATCTTTTAGTTCCAAATATTTATAATAAACACAACAAAAATAGAAAAAACAAATTCTTAAAACCATAAACACTCAGGGACCTAGAAGAGCAATAAGAAATTTCCTGTAATTGCCTGATGTCTCAGAATGAACTGCATCCTGCAACGACTTGTTATATTTCTTCTGGTACTCAATTTTGATATATTGCAAATCAATCTCAGCTCTTGACACAATAAGTCTTATCAGTGCGGAGTCATTAGTTCCCATTCCTTTCATTGACTTGCGCAATTCCTACAAAGTATCACAGAGTCAGAAGTACTTTCAAGACTTACAAAATTATGATAATTGAAAAATATGCAATTAATCAGTAGTAATTAATAAATAGCATATAACGATGGCTGAAATGGAACCTAAGCCAAGCTACCTTAATGCATAATAACAAAAATACCTGAAATTATGATAATCGAAATATATGTAATTGATCAATAGCATAAAGACGGTTTAAATGGAACGCAAGGCAAGCTACCTTATTGTATAATAACAAAAATACCTTAGCAAAATATCTCGCAGGGTTCTCTACACATTGCAGGATTGCTGAGAGACACTGTTGAAAATTTCCTGAAGTTTCACTCTTTATCACCTGATATGAAGCCAACATGACAAAAAGTTACGGCCAAAATTTCGAGCGGAGAAGTAAGAAGGGACTTTAGAAAGAGAGAAAAAAAAAAAAAAACCTACCTTTTTAAGTGGGGTACCATACATATTAGCATAAGCATGAGCAACATATGCCAAATGTGCAGAGCTTCGTCCACTGAAAATGCTGATGAAAGTATTCTCATCAGTTCCTATTCTCCTCTCCCCTGCCTTGTAGAGTGCCTTTGCATCATGGTCAGCTGCCATTCTATCAAAATCTGGGCCTTCATACCGTGGTGCAGTTACAAGTGCAAGCAAAAGCTGCAGCAAGTACATTACATGAATTATCAATAAGTTTGTATACACATATAAAGCAGAATGTTACAAAGATTCAGTCCAAATAATTTACTAAACAAAGCACACAGTTTACGTCAACTATTCACAAATGAATAGAACCATCACTTTTGGTGATCAATTGGTGGGGCACTTCTTTCTGGCCACTGTTGAGAGATCAATATATTTGCTGCCATAGCTCCACAGTATACAATGCTATGCAACCACTATAGCATTGTCTATAAAGTCACATCCATTTAAATACAAATATTTTGTTATTTTATTTTATTTTGGCCATAACATGCAAATTTGCTGAAGAAGAAATTATACATAATCTTCCATGGAGACAGTATGCATAATGGGCAATCATTAATAGCAGCATACTTATGCAATTCTTTGTACTAGATAGTTTGTCCTATATCAAGTTGCAATTATTACTTTATGAAAACTACTAACATGTGCCCATAGGATTTAAAAGTTGAGTAAAAAGTGTATTTATTCTTTTATAGAAACATGGAGTTGTGCATTGATGTAATGGAAGAAAATATGTCATATATGAGCTGTTTATTCAATTAACATAACCTTCATTCTATATCAAGTCGCAATCAATTACTTAAATACATAACTATTGTAAGTTAGCACTGCATCAACATGATCTGGGTCCAGAGGAAGGGTCCTAGCAAATATATGCAGAGAAGTAACATGATTTTCAAGATAAATATGGCTGGCTTTGAAGAATTTTATTTTGCAAAATCCACGTAATAGTTGGCTAAAAGAACCATCTAAAGCAATTTTCCACAAGGGAAGATGGTTTGAATTCTTGAAGTGGAAGCAAGACTTCTAGTCAATCCACCTCAAGGGAGTGGAGACAGCTAGTGAGCGGGGGGTGGGGGGGGACATGAACTTTCAAACATTTGGAATTCTGCCCCTATATTAATTTTACCATTGACCTTAACACACAGTTTTTTGTATTTCATTTTCTTTTTGATTTTTTTTTCTTTAATATGCACCCCTAAGCATATGCATAGTTATAAATCACTATCCCATGGATCTCCCACTAGTAAACATTTCTGGCTTCACCACTAATTCCCCTAAACTAACCTTAAGACAGGGATTTAATTTAATGAGTTGGTTCACGTGGTTGGGAGGGTTGGGGTGTAGTGTGAGTTACTAAGAAATTCTAGATACTAATACTAATAGGCTGCGCTTTGAGCTGTAATGGAAATTCTTCACTAACGATTATAGACAATTAGAAAGTCAGAGCAGTATATTTCTAAATGTTACAGACTAAAAGTGAAATATTTCAGATCATTAAATTAACTAGGCAGTTGATTATACTGCATCACATAAAAATTAAACCAAAGTTGCCAAATACAAGATCACAGCAAGCAGGGCGAGAGACAGTGAGACTTTTACCTTTTGATGATCACCAGAAGTGTAATTTCCAATATCATGCTCAAGGGTAGATCCAAATTTGGTATAATAATATTGTTTAATTGAATAAAGCATGGATGGAGTCCGAGTACAGATCACTTCGTTGGCAGGTTTTGGATTAAATGCGTCCGCAATTATCGAATTTCTGATAAGCGTTGCATCACGTTCTGCTGGATTTTGCATCCAGAGTAAAACTGCTTTCTGAAATGTGAAAGGATAATATAAGTTTACAATGAACAGTTAGCAAGACACCATCACTATCTAGAATTTCAGAACAGAGAATTTCACCAAAAAATTTCTTTTGGAAAATAGAATCTGTAGTAAATTAACAAACAAAATGCGAGAGTACTTAAATATAAACGTTCAATGATCTTAAAGTACTTCACAAAACTAAATAGCTAAGGGTATCAAGGTCAGAGTGTAGCACCTCGAAGTCACCAGTAAGCTCTGACGCCAGGCGTTTCAAAATGTCATCATGATATATAGCCCGATATTCTTGTTGGATGAGAGCACGCTGTGCATAATTTCGATGGGCAAGAATATTAATCACTGCAGCATTATCACATCCAAAACCTGCAATCAAACAAAATTGCAAACATTTGGTGAATCAAATCTTTTGTTTCAAATGTCCACATTAAAAGAACATTGATTGTACCTTAATTGAAAAGTTAATCAGTGCTAAGGCACCAAAAATACAATGCCACTCTACAATACTCAAGTAAAAAAGAATTACAGCTTCCAAGTACCAAGAACTCTGCAGATAATTGTTTAACATATATGATTACTATCCTTCAATTGCTTCAGCCTTTAAGAGCAATTTATACTGTTACAAAGATGTTTAGATGATTGAATACAATAAAGTAAATCAACTCAAGTTTAAACTGCTGAAAAAGGAAACAGCAGTAATTTATCACAAATAGCTAACTATTATATTAAAACTTGGTTTATTTATTTATTTAATTTATCACAAATAGCTAATTATGTGTGCTAGATGTTAACCAATGGCACAAGCCATGAAAAACTTTTCGTAATACACATATTTTGACCCGTCAAAGGTTGTTATCATGATTCATAGTTATCCATCTAACAAATGGCCAACAATTATCATTTCCCTTTTTTTGGGAGGAAGGGAGAATTAAATTCATAGAAAACCACCCACACTTTCGACAATGATGAGATTTAAACTTTTGATCTTTTAGGATTAAGGGAGGTGTTCAACTATTCCTACTAAGAGGTGGTGATACTTGTTTATATTACTATTTCTCAACTACAAATACATATAACAATTAACACTTACATGATTGATCACGTTAATGTATGTCTCAAAGTAACTAGATGTGTGATAAATTTTGTAGGGTGGGTTATTTCATAATTTCTTGTTTGGGTGGGCTTTGTTGTAATTTCTTGTTTGTGTACTTAAGATAATCTTTTGTAAGACAGAAAAATGTGTGTCTCTCCAAGCCGTGAGAACAAAAAAAAGAAACTTGAGAGTTTGTGAGATTGAAAGATTGAGAACTAGAGAGAGAAGATAACTTGTGAGTAGAGCTAACCTCTTATAACCTTGTTATTTTTACACTAGTAAAATTGGTGACCTTCATGTACATAACTATGTTAGTGAACCATATTATTTTCTTGTTTGAGCAATTAAGAGAGTCCTTTGTAAAAGAGAAAAGTGTGTGTCTCTACAAGCTGTGAGAATAAAAAAAAACAAAAACTTAAACTTAAGAGCTTGTGAGATTGAAAAATTGAGAACTAATGAGAGAAGATAACTTGTAAGTATAACTTATGAGTAAAGCTAATCTCCTGTAACATTATTATTTTCACAGTGAAATCAGTGACCCTGTGAACATATCCACGTTGGTGAACCACATAAAATCTCTTTTGTTGTGTTGTGGTTTGATTTTGCTCTTAGTTTGATTGTATTTTTGCCGTTATTTTGTGTTACTTGTGATCTTTGTGAGGCCATTCAAACAAGATATTGGGTGTTACCAGTGTTGTTAGGAGTTTGTTCAATAAGTGTATGACAAAAGTCCTAAGAGAACACCAGTGAGTTATTTGCAATCCTCCTACAATCACCTATGCCATACTATCGCAATAATATTCCGAGCCTCATCTACCATGATAAATTAAAACTAGACAATACCAATTTAGTTTCTACAAAATCCCACCAAGAAAGGTCTAATTCAAGATCATGACACCAAAACCAACACAAAATATTTTCATCATCAAATATCTGAATTTCAAGGAATTAATTTTTAAGAAAAAAGAACGGCCTGCATATATCTCTAATAATACTTGGTTTTCATTGAAAATACAAAATCGAACAAATTTCCATGATAAACCAAACAAATTGAAGAAAAGAATCGAAATCAAAGTCAAATCGATACCCTTAAAAGCACGGTGAAGCTGCATGGCATCGTCTCTAGGAGAAGCATTTGGAGGGCAGCTTATGCTCGCCATTTTTTCTCTCTTTCTTCACTTTCACTTTCTCTATCCCTTTCCGCGTTTCAAGATATACGTCTTTATGGTGACTGATGGAAATTGAATTGAAATTCTCAACTGCCACCATTAATTGTAGGGTTTTTATAGAGAGTGAGTTTACCAAAACTAACCTTTTCATGGGGGCAAAAGAAAGCTTTTCATTGGCCCCCAGCGGGGGGTCAAAACATCCTTCCACAGACTAATTTATCTTTAATAAATATCCATTCACTCTAAATCGCGTCACGCAAAATGAAACCAATATCTGTCTGAAATCTGAATAGGACATAATTTGTCGCTTTCTCATCGTAGGAGAGAATGTCTCCCCCACCCTGTAATTTTAGAGATAAACGTGAGTCTCGAGTTTCGACCAATTATTCAAACATCATATAATATTCTGTTTTTTGAGGATCTAAATTATAAATGAAACTAATATCAGTTTCAATTTCGTATAATTTGATGATATTGTTTTTATTTTAACTAAGGTTAAGGATTAGAATGAGTTTGGTGTGCCAATCTTTTTTTTTTTTTAGAATTGAGATATGTCTAGAGAACTGTTGAAACCAATCAAAATATAATACTAGTGATACGATCTAAGATTTTGCTTTTAATTGAGAGAAATCCGTCTCCACATAAATGAAAAAAATTCATACGAATATAAAGATAACCCATACGTAATGGTAAGAAACGATTGTTTTTATTATCATTATTATTATTATTGTTATTATATAATATTTAGATTGACGGTGATGTCACGCTCATATCACACGTAATCGGAGGCAAGACGACTGCCATCGTTTACGTTTTGTATGTGATATTATTAATTATTAATATAAATATAAAATTAGTGTCTTTTACTTGTAAATTACGAGAAAATCCTCCAATGTGATCCCCACTGAAAACACGTGGTACTGAAAAGGTATGGTTGATAGATTAGGCTAGCGTGTGGTCCCCATAAATTATAACGTTAAAAATACGAATGAATTAAAAAGGTTTTCCTTTTCAAAAGCTGACCCGCCCACCGCCGGCCCTATGACCCATTCCTCATTAATTATAACGTTGAAAAAAATATAAATTATTCAAAGGGTGTATTCTTTTTAAAAGTAATATGCCCGCCTATGATCCACGAGGATTTATCAAAAGATAAAACAACTATTATTTGAAATAATAATAATAAAAAACTACTCTTATAACTTTTGAGAGAAACCACCACATACAATGTTTATTCGCATTATTTAGGAGGAATTAAACTTCCAATCTCATATAAAATATAAAGAAAAAATCTTAAAAAACTGTCTAACTTTTAAGAAATTATTTATTTTCTTCCATATAATTTTATTTTCATTTAAAAATCTCTTTTATTATAAGATTAACTGAAAAAATAGAAAAACAAGTAAAAAGATAATTTTAACTTCAAATTTTTATGTAAAAAATAAAATAATATTTTAAAATAAAAATTTATAAATTAATAAAAAATCAAAAAATTAGAAAAAAAATAATCATCAACAACCCAAAATCATCAACCTACGAAAACCTAAGCACATCATCCAATCATCGATTTGCAAAAACTCATTTATACATCGTCACTGCCTACAAGAACAATCTGCAAACAACCTACAACAACAATATGTAAAAATCCATCCATACATCAATCTGTAAAAATCCAAGCACACACATTATCGGTCATTTGCAAAAACACAAACACATCATCGATCAATCATCCACTACAGTAACCCTAAACACCTACCTATTTCAAACCCATCCAAACATTATTGTCAAACATCATCTTCAATCAAACCCAAAAAAATAAAACCCAGATTTATGGGTTTCCAGATGTACTCAAAAATACCAAGGGAGAAAAAAAAAAGGAGAGAAAGCGATAGAGAAGTCCTGGAATCAAAACCATAAAATCACAACCCGAAATCAACAATCCAAACCTAGATGCAAATCCAAGACCTCGTCTCCATTACCAGCCAAGGTAAGTGACATGAAGAATTTGAGCCCAATACCAAGGAGGTGTGGTTATGGACGATATAAGCATCATAAAGGGAGTGGTGGTGAATGCAAGAGAAGAGAAGAAGCTCTCGTAGGTGAGTTGGGTGGAGTCGGGTTTGATGGAGAAGAGGTGTAGAGCTTGTTTGCAAAGATATTGGATTTGCTTGTTTCAAGGTGGCTTTGATAAGAGAAAAGGACGGCGATGGACGACCTTTGATAGAGAGAGATCGGAGAAATGAGGAAGAAAAGAGAGAGACCTAATGGTGGAGACCCAATTCGACTCTCTATCGATCTCCATCATACTGCCGCTGCTGCCGTCTAACCCACCTACAAACCAGTAGGAGATGGAGACAGAAAGCGAAAAATAGGAAAGAGAGAGAACAACAAAAAGAAATTGAAAGGGGAAAAATATTCATGTTTATATTTTTTTAAATAAAAAATATCTTATTTTAATATTATTTATTTTATATTTTATTAACATTCTCATTGAATTTTCTTCCTTGCCATTAGAGTTAGATGATCAATTATATTAATCTAATGGAATATGTTACTGTTAAGTGTATTATCGTCCTTTTACATATCTTCAGGGGTTATTTTGGATATTTAATTTAAAGTTATACGGTATTTTGGATAAAAACGAAACTATATAGAAAAAAATGGATAATTTATAAAAAATCAGAAGGTTTTTTGGGATTATCCTAAATAGAAAGGTGTTCAATTATCTGTACTAATAATTTGTGTGTTTAAAAAAATCGTTTAAAATATTAAAAAAATATAAGAATCATAAAAGAAAATAAAGCAATAATGGAGGAAAGGATCTTATGCGAGCCCAACGGTCAACTCGGCATGTTGAAAATGGTTCTTTTATTCGGTTTTGCAAAAGCGCAACCGAATTCAGTATTAATAATCATTATAATGATTACAGAGAGAACCATTGTGGATGGTGTAAATGAATTGACCCATGCATCAAACATAAAATATAAAGAATTGCGACTCAAAAAACATTAGGTGGGTATTTGTGCATTTTCTTGTTATGTTTGTTTTGTTTGTGTTCTGAACTAGTAAATGGTTGTTTACCACTTTCGATTTTGAAATTATACGTTAGGTAGAGGCTAATTCAAATTTCATGACTTGCTTTTAAATAATGTAGAATAGAAGACAATATTGATGTGACAAGGTCATAAACCATTCAAGAGTATGAAGATGTATTCAAAACCATGAACCACAAAATCTTGGCTTGGCTAAGACTCCTTAGAAGTCACAGCAACTTGGCCAACACGAGACTCTAATAAGCCTTGCCTGTTGGGGAGCAATCACACTCATATGAGATTTCCAATATACTTTGATGCTTGCCTCTCAAGATTCAATTATCCATTTCCTTTGGTTTGTAGCACTATAAACCAAGAATAACTGATCTTAAATTAAGTTTTTCCTCCTGATGAACGCTATGAATGCAGAGGTTTTTGAGTAATGACTTTGAATGAATGAATTAATTCTTTTCTATGAAGGAACTTCCATCAATTTATAAGCATTAATGTCCTATTAAAGAGATTTATGTTTTATGGGAGGGGTATCATCTAACTTGAACCAATACTTGAAGAGTTAAAACTTTTAGTTCCAATTCAACTTGAGTTTCCAATTCATTAGCCACCACCACCTCCACTACTACTTATGGTTGTGCCACTTGATCGTGGTTGCGCCATCAGGTTGCGTTACACATTGATTTAGTCATCGTTGCCATAGATTGTGTCAGCGTCACACATCGATTTGGTCACCGTTATTTCTGTTGCTACCTCATATCGTACCAGATACTGTTTTATGAAAAACTCTTTCTTATGACTAATTTTCGCATCATAGATCGCGGCTCTCATGTAACATTGCTCAACTAGTTTTGAAAATATGTTAATTTTCTCATTATCTTTTTGGTTTAAATTCTTGATGCTTAATTTATTATAATATGAATTTTTTTATTACAAAAATTTGACACTTGATTCTTAAATGAGAACTTCATTAGTATATTTTTTTGAGGAATTATTTTTTTTTTATAAACATCTTTTTTTTTTTTTTCATCTTAAAAACACGAGAAGCAATTTTGTGTGTTTCAAATGAAAGTTGATAAAATTGAAAAACAAAAACAAAAAACAATATCGAATGGCTCCTTTAATTTCTTATTTTCGCCCTCTCTCCCTATTTTTATTATTATTATTTGTTTTAAAAATTTTCAAGTTTTCATTTTATTTTCAACGTTTAGTTCAAACAATCTTACAAATTCAAATATGATGTTAATGAAAAAAAAATTTAAGAAACAATTTTGGATTATAAAATTTGTCCGTGCAAAAAACTCCGTTTGAATGACTTTTCACCTTCACTTGATCCTAATCTTTAATCGAATCCTACAAAATAAAGAATACCACCTTTGCCAGCGCGACTTGGTGTTTGTTAATAAGGACACCTTCGAATGCTTAAATTAGAACTTATCTCTATAATATATTTAAGTTTTTCTCTATATCCACTATTAATCATAATTTATATGAAGACAAACTGACCTTTCCAGCTGTACCTATGCATGTAAACGTGGCTGAAATTTGTCATGTACATTGTTCTTCAAATGACACCTGTTGGATGTATGTGGGACACCTTTCATTATACTACCGGTCCATGGGGCTTCACAGGTTGCCAATTTTTTTTCCTTCGATGATTCCTTCTTTTGCTTCTCCTCTTCATTTTTCATCAAGTTCGGGGCCTTCAAATGTCTCTGGGAGGATATGTAGTTCGTACAATGATTGATATGTGTCATCCCTCTATTGGTCTAATGCGTTCCTCTACTATTGGGCTTATGTGGCACCTGTACAAATGAAAATAAGAAATTAAAATCAAAATCATAATTAGAAAAACAAACGAGTTACTAAAACAAAATTGATAATCGTATGAAACAAAAATCATATTGGATGCATGTCAATTCCCTCAAACATTCATTTCAAAAATATAAAATCCCTAAAATATTTTGAATATTTGTATTAACAATAAAATCCCTAAAATCTTTGAATAATTGTATAAATAAACTTCAGTTTACAGGGTTTAGCTACAATAGACTTAACACAATCTGCTTATTATTAAAATAACAATAATAATAATAATAAGATGTTCGTACAATTAAGAGGTACATGTATTTTCGATTTACTTAATGAATCTAAATTGAATCCATTAAGTTATTTTAGTTGGTTATGTAAGTGGTTAAGTAACTTGAAAATACCAAAAAACTATTAAAAAAAGTCAGCAATCCCGACTTTTCATTACATATACCGAAATAATAGATTACACTTAAAATATATTCATTCAAGTGTATCTTCCTAAAGATAATATATTTATAACTTTATCATAATATTATACTTTACAGATTTGTTTTTAATTATAATTAATACTTATAATAAACAAAATAATTACCCTAACATATATAGAAAACAGCTTGAAAGTTGCTCTTAGTAATTAACATCTCAACACTATTGTTCAATGTTCAGTTTGTTATTAAAACAATGTAAAATCAAATTTGCCTTTTTTTTAATTATATCTTTATTATGAATAATTTCTGTCCGCTATTTATATAATAATGGTTTAAGATTTGTAAATTATTTATTTTTAATTACTTATATCATATTAAATAAAAATACATATAAGTAATAGTAAAATGATACAAATTTCAAATTAATTACTTTAAGACTTAAAAAAAAAAGGAAATTGACAATACATTGAGGCAATTTTTATTGCCCAAGATTGAATATCCCAATCCAATCCTTTGTTTGCTAAAACACTAGACCGAACAAAAATTCAGTGACTAATTTGTCTCACCACTTTTCAACATTTGTTACCATTTTTTCTTTTTTATATTATCAATTATTTACATTTAAAAATGAATTTAATATATATTATTAAAATAATTGAAATGCTAATATTTTTAACACTACTTATAAATAAATATAATTTTATAAATTAATTTTAAATTAGTTGTTCATTTTTAATAAAAAATTAATATACTTTGTTTATTCAGAATATATTAAAATATAATTTTTAATCCAATTTAAAATTTATAATATATTATTTGTTAAATTTGATGTAAATAGTTTGTAGGTTACCTGGGCCGTAGCCCAGAGCCCAAAGTCTCATTGGTTGGCCTATTAATTCTTGGAAAGCTATTAACCCAGCAAGCAAGCCCAAGAGAGTCCAGCTGACCTCGGAGCGATGACTAAACCCATGTTGTTAACTGTATGAATGAAGTTTCGAGTGAGTCCCAGAAGGAGAAAAGATTCCCTGTCATTATTATTATTATTATTATTAAACTTTTAATAATTTAGTAACATATCAATATTAAATAGTGGATAGTCAAGACTATTTCTCCTTCATACATCACTCAGTATAAATTTCTCTCATAAAAATATTGACACAAACAAAAAAACGATAGAGAATCTTTATTGACTCGGAAACTATTAGTTGAAGACAAGCAAGTGACCACTAGTCAAGAGAATACAATAGATGTTAATGGCAGACATTAATTGTTAGGTCTAATATTAAATTGTGTTAAAAGAATGTATAAAACAGCTTTGCTCATCTTAACATATGTAAAATCTTTTTCTCATGCTTAATTTTTACATATAAAACCTATCAAAAAGATAGTAGATCAACTTAAACATGGAAGGTGTACACCAACGAACACCTTCGTTGGCTCATCCTGCCGTGTATCCTTTTTGATTCAAGAGGGAGGGACTTAATGAAAAATCCAAGTATCAACATAATTTTTATGTAAAAATTAATTAATTTTTTTTTAAGAACTTAAATCTCATATAATATCAAATGTAATATATAATTTTTCTTTTTTCTACAACACCAAATAAGAAACCCTAATATTTTTAGTTTAATTCCAACTGAACAAATCCAATTCCAGCTACATCAAATGTATTAATTTAATCCAATAATCTGGTAGCCTCTCTGTTTGGTTGCCAAGAAAGTAGAAGACAACGGAGATTTTCGGTTTCATGAAATATGCAACTGACGAAAAAAACCAGAGCAGAACGTTGACGTTCATGAGTAACAGCCCTGCCACCACGTGGCATAAAATTGAAGTCCAATGGGCGGAGCCCTTATGTCGGCCCAATTCGTAAATATTTTAAACGGGCCCAGCAAATGGATAATCGTCTAAGGGTGTAATCAGATTTAAGTTACAAGTTTCATTTAAATTTTTACTAACTTTTAGGAATTGGAGATGAAATTAAATTAGTTATTATCTTGTGTTTACTAAATTAAGAATTATGAATGAAATAAAATTGATTACAAAAAACCATGTAAATTAAAATAGATTTTAGTTTTCAAGTTTCATACAATGTAAAACAATCAAAACTCCCAAATTTGAGTTCATGTCTTGGTAGTTTAATTTTGTGTTAACTTAAACAATAAATCAAAGAAAGAAACTATGAGAATTCATGAACCCAGGTGTAATCTAATACCCCCTCCAAAATCACTGTCATACTAGAGAAATCCCAAAACACACTTTAAAACTAAATCAACAAAATCAACCTATCAATTTATTATTATTTATTTATTTATATTATTTGTCAATTTTCATCAAATTAATTTGTGATTTTAAACATAAAAGAATTCATAGAAAACTATATAGAATTATAAGAGAATTGAATTAAATATATATATATTCATACAACAGTGTTGAAAAATAAGACATAAATAAAATCAAGCATACACTGATGAATTCCTTCACCCCAATGATCTTAGTTATGCTTAATCGATCGTCCAACAACAAGAAGTATTTATAATTTATCATTTATCACTTGTTCTATTTTATTCTTTTTATATCATCTAACTTGAACGTCAGAGTGCATTTGGTCGGTACCATTCCGATATCGAGGACTTTACCTTTTATCTTTTGATTTTCTTGCAGGTTGTTAGTGGCCTAACAATGCTGTCATAGAACTAGTAATCTCCTTCAACAACTGAGTCTCTACACACTTTTCTTTCACATTTATGCAATGATTCATGTCTTTTATCTATCAATTTCAATTATAGGGTAAAATATGGGAAGATCTCCATTGTAACGTGGGGATAGGAGTTACATTTCAAATGTTGTTTGTAGGTTAATCTAGTTTGGTGTTAGTAGGCTTTCGATATTATTATCCACATTAAAAAAAATAAACACACACGATCAAAACATAATATATAATATAAGTAGTAAAAAATATTACTATGTGCTCACAATGAAAATGTTATATTTATTTTTTCGTTGATATACTAAAAAATGAACATACTGAAAAATAAATATAAATTACTTATTTAAGTTTTGGATTATTATATCACGCTATTATGACCTTTTAAATGAATGTTTACTTTTGTTGTATATATTTTTGAGTTACCTCAAATGGGCTAGTAAAAGCCCAATAGTCTAATAAAATCGTCCCAACAGATAAGGGCTCAAGTTATTGGTTCAAATAAACCGCATGACTTTGTGCTCGGTTGTCAGATTGCCTATTATAATATGTTTTCGGAATGAGATTTTTGTACTCTATAATGTGGCAACCCGAGTTCCCCGGTTGATACCGTTGACACCCTAAGAATTGTTGTTTTAGTGGGTATGTTATTGAGGTTTACGTTTGCAATCCTCTTATTCTTCCATTCTGCGTCAAGAAGCACTGAACGAACAGTCAATAAATAAGCATACAGACAGGCTGATGAGCGAGCGGCCGCATGAGCAGCTCGCGTGATTGTACACAATATCCTGCTCACGTCAATGAGCAGAGTCGACAAGGTGATGAACGAGTAGATGGGCGAGCAAGAATCCAGCCAAGACCAAGCTCAGACAATCAGTTCGCATAAGAGCAATCTGCATGTTTCAACGAGCTCATTGCGCAAGCAGCTTAGCATTGCAAGCTCCCAAGCTGCTCGAACATTCTGCACAATTAGCCTGTTAGGCTAGACTGCACGATTAGCCTGCATGATCTCTGCTCGAACTATCAGGTCGTTGATCTCACCCGAGCACTAGCTCACTTAGAATAGGAGCAGCTCGCTTAAAGGAGTAGCGTGCACGTCAAGTGTTTCCAAAATGACAATAGCGCTATTTAAGGAAAAGTCAACTACTGAATCCAGAGATCAGATCAAATCCCGAAAATCAAAGACATATTATTGTAATTTATTGCTTTCCTATTTGTGTTTGACTAAAACTGTACAGCTCCCCCTCTATAAATATGAATGAGAACTATTGTAAATGAGGATTTCTCTCTCGAGATCTCTCTCACTGTAAATATAGAACAGACATAATAATAGTAATTGTCTCTCCACCATCGGAGCTGACGTCGTGGATGTAGATCATTCTTAAAGTCGAACCACGTAAATTTCATGTGTTTTTCTTCTTTCTCTTTACCTATCTTTTTGTTTGTTTGTATTTTTCATAGATTTACAGTCTTGGGCTTCACGAATCAATAGTTAACCATTATTTTACGTCAACAACTTTATATAAAGTCGATTTTGAAAATACAAATTTTGACAAAGATGAAGGGGATTCAAAGTTACGTACCGTTTCCCTTAAACTCATAATTTATTGTAATTTAAAAAAAATATATAATTCTATCGAGTTTTTCTCTTATTTACATTGAAAAAATCATCGATGTACTAATGTACTAGAATGTATCTCACAAACGAAAATGTAATATGTGGCAAGAGTTACATATATTATAATATAATATTATCAGTTATCATATATTTTCTGTCCGGATGCAACACATGAAGCTGCACTCCATGGCTTGCAACGGCCAACGGCTTTAATAAAACCCAAATCGTTTATCACATGCTTCTGATAGGTCAAAAGCTCCTACGCTCTATTTGCTTTCGAAGACAGGTACTGTCTCATTCTCCACCACTAACTCCATGGAGATTCGGAGAACGTGACATGATACGTCACATCACTTTACACGTGTCGCAAGATGAAACCATAACAGGCTATCAAACGAGTGACCAAAACCAGACAGCTGTCACCATACGAACACAAAAATCCATTTTTCACAATTTTTATTCCCCACCCCACGACCAAGAAAAACCAGCCACCACTCGCCGCATATATGCGACCCACTTGTAGCGACACGTGTCAGAATTGTCTTGGATAATGTAAATTTAATATTGATTTTGTACTACGCTGGAGGCATTTAGGGAAAACGTGTCACTTGTAACACCGTCAGTTGGAAGTTAAAAGATGAGGGCGAGCTGGAGTGCAGTTGGAGACGGAGGTTTCGTGACCTCTGGCGTCGTTTACTATGTCTTCTAGAAATACAAAACAAAAGGTGGATAACTTAAGTAGACAAGCCCGAATTTGATAGCAAAATGACACACGAAAACTCAACACAAATATATTATCACCATCGTCGTCATTTTTAACTCTTGGGGGATATTCGGATTTTTGATAAATTTCTTTTATGTTTATCTAAAAAATGACATCTTTCTTATGCATTTCTAAATCATAAGCCGAAATTACGTCACTATAAGGAATTAATATAATAACTGATAATCGATAGTTTAAAGAAGACAAATATAAGATTTTTTTTTCTATGAACTATAAGAATTATAATAAATTCCTAAATCTCTTTAATTAATGATATATAGACATATCATCATCCATTATGATATGGTGATGGAGAGTTTTTATTCAATTTATTAATAAATTACATTTGAATGAATCTGTGATTTTGTTAGAATCAAACAAATATCCCGTCTATGAGAGTTCTTAAACCTAAAATAATCATAAATAATACATGCATTTAATAAATTAAAATATTTAATAGTGTTTGACCATGGCTAGTTAGAAAAACCATAAAATCACGTTTGATTAGTTGGAAAATTATATTTAAAATAATATGGGATTAAAATTGTATGATTTTATGATTACACACTTTCATAAATTTTGAAAAATAAGCAAAAAGATAGTTTTTATATTAAAATAAATTAAAAAATAACGAAGGCATGCTTTTTTCTTTTTTCATCAAAATTATTCACTATAAATAATTTTACAATAGGCTAAGAAAGCTATTCATTTATAAAAATAACGGAGGCATGCTTGTTTAGGTATTATTATTATTTTTAAACCATTTACAGCATAATCACTTTAATTTGGGCTATTGCTACCAGGAAGCCACATTTAGTTCTCTTCATTAATAATAAAAGTATCAGGCTTAGTTAACTAAGTTGAGATCCTTTGTTAGCCTTACCTTTTGTTTTGACTTTTCTAAAAGAGTTTGAGCTTAAATGAGACATGAAAGAGAAAAAAACTAACAACCTTAACTATTTATTTATTTTTGATTTTTTGAAAATTCTTAACTATTTATTATTGATAATGATTTGTCAATTAATTATAAAAATGTGAAAGTAAAAAAGTCTATGAGAGAATATTTAACCAAACAAAACAGGAGTTAAATTATTCCCTGAAATTTTCTTTAAACGAATATGGAATTAGGTTCTTTTCGATTTATTTTCCATTAAAACATAATTTTCTGTAATTTTGATGCCTAATTAATAATTGTCGTCAAAATAACGTGGACGTTTCCCGAAAAAAGAATAGCCACTACAAATCACAATATTCATCACCAAACAGATAAACGGCTGAAAATTCAAAATTTCGTATCTTATATAATCATAAAGCAGGTGGGTCCACACACTCACTCTGTTTTATATTATACATATAGAACATATTCCCCTAACTTCCAGTTCCGGTAACATCTATTCGTGTACGATCTATGTATCAATTTAAAGGAAAATAAACAATAAACTGATTTACAAGGCCCCTGTGAAGGTGGCATGGAATTGTAAAAAGGAGCGCTAAATTTAGCAAATTATAATCAGTGCTGAATTCGATTGAAATCAACAAATCGTTTGTTAGGTGGAATCAGTTTCTCTCTGTTTTATGGTCCCTTTACGAGTAAAATTCCTCAGAGAAACTCCTTATTCAAATTCCAACAACCCTCTTTTTCTTCTTCAATTTCCATTTCGATACAACCGCAGCCACCCCAGGAACCTGAACCGGTTCGTCAAGCTGACCCGTACCGTTCAATTCTCCGGGCCGGTGTCGCTCGTGTTTGATAGAATGTCGGTCGAGCCTTTGGTTTCGTCGTCATCGATGAAGCAGCCGGTGATTCTGACGTCCGGCGCCAGTGGCCGGATCAACGCGCTCTTCTCGCTCCGGGCGCTGAGGAGTCTGGTGGCGGTGGTCACCGCCTTCGTCATTCTCCTCTTCGCGCCGTTCCGGGGGAGGAAGCGCCCGGTGGCCGTCGGTTCGGCGGAGAAAGGCAAGGAGCAGCAGCAGGAGAGAAAAACCGCCACCGTCAGAGTTCCATCGACGATCGTGCCGTGGAAGAGCGGAGGCGGTTGTCCACCGGGGGCAATTGTAGATGCGGAGGTGGCGGCGAGGAGGTCGCTGGCCGTGCGGAGGGTGATGCAGGACGTTGATGAGAAAACGGTGAGAGAATTCTTGCTTTTCAATACACCGAGAGGCGATACCATTTTTACACAGTCGTGGAGCCCCGTCTGGACCGCTGTCAGGTTTGTATCCCTGTTTTCGAATTCAATAATCCATCGTTTTTGTTAATCTATATTTAATTATGAATTATTGAATGAGCACATGTTTTTGGTAAAAAAAAAAAACCAAAAAAATTTAAAAAGGTAATTAACCTTTTCAAAATTATTTATTACCATTAATTATGATTTAGTAAATAAGGGAATATGTTTGTTGTTATAGGCCCTTCAAATTATTGTTTGTTTCTCAATTTTTGGAAAAAACGATGAATAATTAAAAATAACAATAATTGGGTCTACAATTATCAAGGAAAACTGGCCATTTCCTAGCTGAATTTGCAAAACTTGTAATAGTTTCTGTGTCGATTTCATTTCCCTCGTGATTAATAAGTCTCGGAAATGGAAACAAGTTTCTATGGTTTTGATTAAATCTGGAATTCTACTTTTTGGGTGGTGTTGTATCATTCCTATTTCCTCTGATTTTTGACAATTAATTTGGAGAATAATGACTTAACATTGTGATTTTTTTTTTTCGCTATCTTTATCTGTTTTGATTATGTGGTTATAATAAACAATAATTTGGTAATGCATTACCATGGTATGTCAATTTCTTCAGTTTGGCATGAGGAATGAGCAGATTATCTTCTTATTTTTCTTGTAAGTATCACCCACTTAGATTTAAATTATATGACAACTTTAATTCTTTGTATCCCTTTCCTTTGGTAATGAAACTGGTTAAATTGGCATTAAATGGCTGAATTTTCCAATGTCGTAGAGTATGTAGAATTGGAAGGTATATTCTCACTCGTCCATAACATCTTTGTCGCCTGCCATTGAAACCGATGGAATGGACGATAAGATATGTGTCAAAGGAATATTATGGTTTGAACTCTGAATTCATCAATCTTGGATTTACATGTAATGGGACCATGCCCCAAGGACTTCATTAAAGCCACCCAATTTCTTTTGGCCATTTTAAAGTCACTAGATTCTTCTCCTGGTCCCTTTCCATTGTCTTATATCTCTCTGATCTTTTGGCACAACAAGTTGCAGTTTGTTCATTGTGGTATCTAAAAAATCTAAAAGAATAAATCTACATAAGTTCTCTCTGTGTTGAATTAAAACTTAGTTGATGGGTCGGCTTTGCTTACCCAGCTTACGAGTTGGGTCCAAACAAGGTTGCTCTGCGTCATAGTGGGCCTGAACAAGTTTGCTATGAACCCGCATCACTTTGTTTTGTGAACATTCCGGATGTGTTAGTGATGCATCTTGCTAGTATTGAAATACGTTATTATTAAATTCTTTTTTGTGAAGTTCATCAACTGGTGGCATGGATAATATTTGCATGTTCTTTGTTTTCATTCGTATGTCTCTGGCCCTCTGAAGAATATCTCCATCATATAAACCATACAGAAATAATTTGTGCAAGACATTGATAAATTTAAAGAGAGAAGAAGAGTTTAAATTCTATAGCATTAGTTTTAAAATTATATTTAATAATTAATCAAATGAAAACATCATTATGAGTTTATTATTAAATTAAAAAAAAAAAAAACATATGTGACTAATTTTAGTCCCAACCACTGAGTTCTATAATGAAGAGCGTATTAGTTTTTGGTTATCAGATTTTATCGATGCTCAATTTGCTCTGTAAAACAGCATGTAGATTGGTCAACAACAGAATTACTCTGAGCCTTCTAAATTTTAAATGAGTCATTTGCATCATGAGTGTGACCTTTTTGATCAATGAGCCACAACAACCAACAGTACGAGGTCCATGTTACTAAACAATGGTCATAAGACGTGGTTCGACATAAGTACGTTACAATTTTATTTCAATTGGCCTACAGTAACACTTGAATTTTGTCACTCTTGAAGCCACACACAAGGTGTTTTTTGTGCTATTTAAGAAGCATACTTTTCTATTAATTGTAATGTAGTGTCTCTTTACAATTTTTTTTTTTTTTTACTTAAAAATTTTTTCACATTATTTCTCTTTGATTTCATATGCATATTTGTTTATTTTTATATTATTGTGTTTGATATATTATGGAAATTCACCATGTCTCATTTCTCCTTTCGATGAAAGTGCTAATAAAATACTCATCTTATGCAGGGGTCTGGTTGTTCTTATGCATGGCTTGAATGAACACAGGTACCATTTGTGCTTAATGATCTTATATTTATTTGATTCTATAGTGTGATCAATTGCTTAAGATATTTTCTTTATCAACAACAGTGAAAGATACAGCGGTTTTGCCAAGCAGCTTAATGCTAATGGTTTCAAAGTCTATGGGATGGATTGGATTGGTAAGTTCACATGCATAATTGAGTTAAAATTTACTTTGAGAAAACATTGGTAGTTGCTCTGCATTTTTTGCTCTTTAATTCACCGTCTGACAATTCTTTCATAACTAAACTATTACTTAGTTTCATACAGAGTTCTTTTTCTTCAATTGCGATGTTGTTATGCCTCTGATGCATCTTGTGTTTCAGAGGAATTCCTTCAAGTGTTGTTCAATTTATGCACAGATGTCGAACAATTCTTCTTCTTCTTCTTCTTATTATTTTTTGATGTAGAACAAGTCTTATTATTGAAAGCGGATATAATAACAATAAAGTGGCTGTATTAAATGGTGGTCACTCTTCATGTTGAAATAAAGAGCAACATCATTAAATTGGAGGGAAACATGAAAACATTGTAGTTGCAGTCACTGTAATACTGGCCTTCTTGCAATCATTTGATACATATTGCTGACATAATTCTAGTTAATGGAAAGCTATTAAAGGTCAGAACAAAAAAATAAGGGAAAAAAAAGAAAAAGATAAGACAAAGAAATACAAAAAATAGAAGCGCCAGGATTAAAGTCTCTAGTTGTTTGACATTGAATTATAATTCTGAAATCTTATGCAACTGACAACTTTATTAAATAATACATACTTTTCAACTACTAGGTCTAATGTGGTCTTAGTTTTTTACATTTGACTCTTACTAGTATCATGTGGAGTGTTTATGGGATGACGCATCCGTTTGATGAATTGAATAGTTTTCATGAACTAACTGGCCAAAATGCTGATATGTGGCCATTTATTTTCTTGGTGGACATAAGTTGTAACTGCACGAGCACTGTCCTCAAGAAGAAAGTACTTTTCATGGTGGTCCTCAAGAAGAAAGTACAGGAAAAATGAAAACTATGCTGTTCTCTTTTAATATACCAGTGGCTAGTGCTACTTGAGTTTATCCTAAATTATTTTTGGGCCTAGGTGGAGGCTATGCTGCTCAACGACATGTTGATGATTTTATTAAAAAAAATTTACATGCATTTACTTCAATCATCTTACCCGTCAAAAAATTTTTGCATTTATAAATGTTTTATAGTCTAGAAACTACACTCTTCAACGGTGCATCTACATTTGGATGTTGCAGGGATTGTATATTTCAATTGGGATGCCCATTGGTGCGAAAAAGTAAAATCTGAAGCTTCTCTTTATAAGTAAGCTTATTATTTGAGTGTTTGGGTCTGAAATTGTACTTTCAGAATTGGTAAATCTATTAACTGAGGATGTATGCTCAGAAGATAAATCAAACCTCTACAAACTGTGTCCTGTTTTACTAGAGTGGTAGAGACGGAATATTAGGTCACACTTGTGGTTTCTTTTGAGGAGTGCCAGAAATCAGCATATGAAATATATATCCCATCCAAGTCCAGAAGAAACTACCATAATTTGAACTTGTCTATTGTTGTAATTATCCCAGGCCCAGAATGCATGTATATGAAGTGTATCAGGGTTTTTTGTATTCCAAGGAAAATAGACTTTTGGTTTATGCCAAGTGAACCAGATCAGGTTGGGTCAGATATAACTTTCATTTCTGTGCTTTTAATAACATCTAAATTTTTGTCCCAAGTTTCATTATATAAGAAATTTTTTTCTTCTTTTCTCTTTCCATTTCTTAGTTACAATCTTGATAATTAATTTTGTGAAGGGCTCTAGTTACTAGAGATTTTACTAGGACCCTCTAGTAGTTTTTCTGTCCCCGTACCAGTACTGTCGAAGGTTAGGGAATAACTGAAATACTTTGAACTTCTCAGTGCAAATCCTTTGAATTAGTGGTTCATAATTTCTATTATTGTCAATTTCATTTGTTCGTCCTTGTATAATTCACTAGTTCATCTTCTCCTACTAGGACATGGTGGAAGCGACGGATTGCATGCATATGTTCATTCTCTTGATGATGCTGTCAGTGACTTGGTATGTTTTGTGATTCATGTAGAAGATGCCGATGACAGCACATTTAAAAGGAATCCTAGGTTCATTTAAATCATTTGATCTTCAATTTTATGCAGAAATCATATCTTCAAAAAGTTTTAGCTGACAATCCTGGACTTCCATGTTTCTGCTTTGGACACTCGACAGGTGCAGCCATTATTCTTAAGGTATGGTTTCTTTGATATAAGGGGTTTCTAAGGATACTCTGGTTGAATTTATAGTTCAATGATTTTCTTTCAATATTTATCATCATTGCTCGAAATTTGGTCCTAATTTTCTACTTCTTGCCTGAATGAGTAGGCAATGCTTGATCCAAAGATTGAGAGTCGAATAGCAGGTGTCGTAGTAACTTCACCTGCTGTTGGAGTTCAGCCCTCCCATCCAATTTTTGCAGTAAGAATTCTCTTGAATCAAATCTTTATATTCTTTTTCCAAGTATATTGTATAAGAGTTCACATTCTTTTGAGTTGTGCACTCTAGTTAAAACTGCAGTTGAATTAATGAGATTGATCACTTTTTCATCTTCATATTTTAAATTCGTGCCAGGTGCTTGCCCCAGTTGTTGCATTTTTGTTGCCCAGATTCCAAGTCAGTGCCGCTAATAAGAAGGGCATGCCTGTGTCTCGCGATCCAGAGGCACTTGTGGCCAAGTATTCGGATCCACTAGTGTACACTGGATCCATCAGGGTAAGGACTGGCTATGAGATTCTTCGAATCTCAACTCATTTGCAGCAAAATCTGAAGAAATTGAGAGTTCCCATTCTGGTTCTCCATGGTACTGCTGACACCGTAACGGATCCTGATGCTTCTCAAAAACTGTATGAAGAGGCCTCGTCAACTGACAAGACTATCAAATTGTTAGAAGGATTCTTACATGATCTTCTCTTCGAACTTGAACGAGATGAAATTGTTAACGATATAATCAAGTGGTTGAATTATAGAGTATAAAGTTAGGTTATATTGCAGTGAGGAGATGCCAAGATCTAAAATGACTTGACCAATCTGAAATTGAAATTGAAAAGAAACTGAAGTGTTAGAATTTGGTGAGCCTTTTTATGGAATGCTTCATTAAGCTTTTCGGTTAAGTGTAAGACAAAGAAGATTAGAAGTTGTTTGGCGAAATGAGATTTTGCAATTTCATGTTGAAACTTTGACAGCATTCATTACTTGGATTAAGCCGGACAATATATCATTCTATGAATTCCCCTTACTTGTACGTGTCATTATTTTTTAATTATGGATAATGTTAGACATCCAAAAGTACTTTTGTTCAACTTTTTTTCTTAACTTTTTTATCCAATTTTATATGATAAGTGATATGTTTTATATCAACTGTTTTGTTAACCTCAAATCCAAAATTTTCAATTCAATTATCATGTCACATAAGATTGGATGAAGAAGTTGGATCAAAATATTGGATGTGTATTCTTTAATTATTCTTTCATTTTTGCATTAAAAAATCCCCTTTCATCAGTCACTATCCAACATTTATGTAGTAATTATGATCATGGCAATTCATTCTTGTAAACAAAACCATAAACCTCTGAAAAATCATGACAATTGGATTTATTCTTCTTATACCCAAAGCTTGATTGGTGGATATACCAAGTGGGCAAGCTATCAAAAATCTCTCTCAAAAGTGCTTTTGATTATAAAGATTAAGATCAAAAGTGACCTGAAAAAAGGTGGCGATCATCTGTGTCATAACAAAAGTTTGATTATTTGTGTTTAACAAAAAAAAAAAAATGAGAACAAAATTACTGTTTGACTAATTTTATTTTTTTCAATTTTTCACCCGTCAAATCTCTTTTCCCTCATATGTATATTTTTCCACAAATTCTCTCTCCTCTTCTTCTTCTCCTTCTCTTTCTCTTTTTTCTTCTTGTTCTTATTCTCATTCTCCTCCACTTCTTCTTTCTTTTATTCTTTTGAATTCTCATTGGAAAAACGACCTGCTGATTTGCAAATACATTTGCAGATAAAATTACTATTAGTAATGATAGTTTGTGATGTCATCGGTAATGATATTACAAACTGCTATTAGTAATGACAATAGAAATTGCCATTAGTAATGATAGTGAGTGTAGTTTGTATAGTCATTATTAATTGTAATTTGTATTGCCGTTACTAATTGTTACAAACTACCGATACCAATGACAATTCCTATTGTAATGATTAATAATGAAGGACTTGCAAATTTGCAAGTTCTTTTTTTGGTAAGGAAAAAAGAGAAGAAGGAGAGGGGGAGAAAGAAAAAGAGGAAGAAGAAGGAGAAGACGAAGAAGGAGAAGGAGAATGAGAACGAGAACGAGATTGAGAGGAAGAAGAAAAGGAGAAGGAGAAAGAGAGATGTCGGACAGAAAAGAAAGAAATATCATCAAAAAATATGCTAGACATCAGAAATGATGACCAGAGATTGAAGAGAACGAGGGGTTAATGTTTTTCATTTAAAAGATAATTTTGTCCAAATGTTATTAACTTGGGATACAAATGATAAAAAACTTTTTCTGAATACGAATGATCCATGCATTTTTTTCATCTTTGGACCCCTTCATGGCATGTGCACTTAAAAAACCCCACCAGAAAGGTATGCAATTGAATATGATGTAACAAGACCACCCATAAAACTCAACTCATGGAATATGGGCTTTGCGTGCTTGGTTTGAATACCACGTAACTATTGTTGTATACTTCGAAATGCAAATGCATTATCGATAAATGTTGGTGAAATTGATACATACAAGGCTTTTGCATGGACATGATTTTTGGGTACATAAAGGTATAGAGAAGGCAAGTTAATTTACAAAGAACCATTGCAGTTTACTTTTTTATGGGCGGACTACTTTGAGACTTGTTTCTGATAATGCAGGGTTTTTCGTTGCCATATTGGGCCCCATTTGCACATAAATATAGGTGTGGATTTCCCTCAAGGCGTTGAACATGTTAACAATATGAGTAAATTCAGATTCAGTTCTTGTTTAGACTTTACCTGAACTTTTATTAAACATGCAAGTATAAACAAAATTATATAGCTAAGATTTGTTCTCTTTCTTTTTTTCCTTTCTCAACGATTTAAAATTAAAATGAAACCTATACAATTAACAGTTTCCATCCCCTCTCATTATTGATATTTCAATCAAATATCTCTCTCCTTCCGTTTGACTATTCAACAAGGGTGTCGATGACATGAAATATTCGTTACAGACCCTAACTCAATAACAATTTTTATCCAACTTTACAGTCCTATCTAATAGGAGTAAATTTTAACAAAAAAAAAAAAAATTTGCAATTTTATATATTATCTGCTCAAAATCTCTAAATTAGGGTGTAGCAATAGTGGGTTACACCGGGCTACGGCAAGTGTATATAACTATATAGATATCCTGCCCACGTGGGAAGGTTGAGACCTATAAGTTTACTAATACAAATTGCAAACTACAATATGGAATGGTGGGAGAAGTAAGATATACTATCCATAGCCAGCAGACTATCTCGATTGATTTTATTTAAAGTTAAAACGTAGTGTATAAGCTTGTTGACAAGAATAATCTTGCCCACTTGAGAAGCAATATGGGACCTACGGGCTTGGCTTAGTCAAGCAAATTGTAATCACCATTCTAGTTTGCAAGCTATTCTACAAGTGAGCTTATTGTAACAATGACGTATGGTGAGTTTGGTGATAAGCCTGTTGACTAGAATGAAAATAGTGTACATATCAATCTTGCCGACTTGGGAAGGGTAGGACCAACAAGCTAGCACAGTCATGCAAATTGCAACTTGCAAGTTGCAATTACGATTTGGAATTTCTACAGCTTGCAAGCTATCTAAATTAAATCTCATTTTTAATGTTAAACATAGTGTATAAACGTGTGAACTAGAATAACTATTTCAATTACGGATGTGGTCTATTGACATGGTGTGTATAAATATACATTTTACACGAGTACCCTCCTATTTCAATATAATGAGTATTTTTGATAAAATTTTATCAACTCTAACATATTTTGATGAAATTTTTATATATTATCTTAAAAAAATTAAAATAGACATTTGATATAAATTTGAATTTTTTTGTTTATTGCATAGATACTTTTCCAATATTTTATACTTTTTAATATTTTATCTTAAAATAGTAAAAAAAAAAAATAGTTCCTCATCCAAAAAACTTCCAATTTCTTTTCTGAAAAGCATTTCATTCTTTATAACATCTATACAAAAAATCAAATTAAGATTTAATACATTTCTTTAAATTTTAGAAAAAGGTGTTTAAAGTGCATACTATAAAAAGTCCCCATTGATTTTAATTGATAAACCTTATAAATTTCATAATTTTACAAGGTTGATTTTTGGATTTCTATAAGAAAATAGTATATTATTTATTTGTTTTGTTTTGATTTTAATTTTATAATAATTAAGTATTAAAAAATTTATAAACCTTAAATATAAATTTGAATAAAAAGAAAAAAAAAATAGATTGAGACTTCACTGGATGCGTTTTACGCATGAATTTGGGATACGAAATCTTTCAGTGGACCTTGACAGATATTGATTGACAAACTTGGATGATGAACTCATATTCAACCTTCACAACAGGGTCCAAAGACAAAACGATCCGAACACCAGATTTTGTAGCTATTTCAAATCAATAAAGTGATGAAGAAATTTATTTTTAAAACCATCACGAATGATGTCATTGAAAAAGCCAGATTGGGTTATAGATATTATTTGGGCTCTAATTTAATTTCCAATCTCTGTTTTTCAGTCAGTAAAGATATTTTGGCTTCGGTGGCCAAAATTTATATGAATCTATATTTTCATTTGTATTTGAAGGGGTCTCGAAATTTTGGTCGTTTCAAACTTAAAATATAAACCGAATTCAAATTCTAAATGACGACATTTTTATCCTTTCACTCTCTTATTTAATTCTGAATTAGGTATTATTATATCTTCTTATTGGCAGTCTTGAAAGACAGGGAAGATTTATTGCACTTAATTCATGTAATTAGATATGGTCCTCTTGTTATATGTATAAAATAATTTTTATCTCGGTATATACTGAAATTAAGTAAGATTATGTGGAGCACTGAAATTAATTAAGTCAGTGCATTGTATGTGAATTATTGATTAAATATAAGTGATTGTCAACTAAATCAAAGCAAGTAAAAGTAAATAAATTAATAATTGATAATTGAAACATTGAATTTATCATATTAGTAGTCATTAAATGATATATATATATATATATGACTTTTATAATAGGTATATCTGTTTTATAAAGTAAGGATAAACCAATCAAATTCATCAATTATATTATTTTTCCTAAAATAAATTATCTCTTCTATTTAATTTAAATACAATGAATGAATTTGATTAATTGATTCTTACTTTATAAAATTAGATATACCTAATTATAAATGTTGGTTTGTTTTTCTTTTTTCCTTTATTTTTTTTTTAAAAAGAAAATAACAGAAAAATTAAGGACAATTAGATTTCGATTTGGTTAGCTGGTAGCTGGTTAAATGTGAACCAATCCAAATAAAAGTGATAGACTTTAAGGATGGCACATGTCAACCAAAAACTCTTCTTACCCCATTTATTTTCTACAATCAATTCAAAATTTTTAAATTTAATTTACTTTTTAGACCCATTGAAATATCGAAATTAATCTTAGATAGTAATGTTTAATTAAATTAAAAGAAATTTCTCTTCGTTTGTAGTAAACAGGGAACCCAAATGAAATCCTGAAAGAAACATAAATCCATGGTCTAGATCTTGTTGACTCCTTGTTCGCTTGAACTGGTGGATGCTCAAGAAATTAAACCCAAAACCTTTTTTAATTCAAATTGTATAAGGAAAAGGATTCTATCACGCATTGGCAATAAACGTGAATTTGAATAGTAAAGTTTCAGCTTAATTGCACTCGTTTAGAAATCATGAAGCTTAACAAAAATAATAATAATAAAATAAAATAGTTCTTGAACCTTGAAAATTGCGATAAGACTATTGAACTACTAGCTAGTATTAGAATTTAAGTTGTTTGGTTTTTCAATCAATATTACTGCAATTGCAATTTCAATCAAGTTGCAGAATTCATGTTGGTTTATTTATTTTATTTTTTTTTTAGTTTCTAATGTTGCAAATTTCAATCAAGAAATATGTCAAACATTATTTTATTATGATAAAAATTGTTCAAGTATATGAAACACATATTAGGGTTTATCATGAGGTGGATAGAATTAAAAAAAAAAAATCCATTGATGTAATTGCATATATATATACATATATATATATATGGAACAGAATCGGGGGACAGAAGTTTTGACACAAATTTTGATACAATTTATTGACCATTTAGATTATGAAGATTTCAACAATTTAGATTTACTCACACATTTATATACACCTTAATTTTATACTCAACGTAAATGTGTTTCTTATCTCTCTCTTTATCATTAATTACATCATATCTCATATCTCTTTTCTTTTATTAATTACAACTTTATATTAATATATTTTTCTTCTTTCTTTTCATTATTATATTATCTCTCTTATCTCTATAATTAATTTTATTTATATATATATTTTTAAAAATTATCCAACTAATATTAAAAATCAATCAATTAATATTATTCTCACTTATTGGAATTCTTTACATCTTTATTTTTTTATTTACTTTTAAATTATGTTATTTTCAAACATATATATATTTAATAGTATCTAAAAAAAGACTCACATATATATGTTTAAAAATAAAATAATTTAAAAGTAAATAAAAAAATAAAGATACAAAGAATTCCAATGAGTGAGAATAATATTAATTGATTGATTTTTAATATAAGTTGGAGACGTTTTAAAAAATAATATTAATTATAGAGATGAGAGAGATAATATAATAATAAAGAGAGGAGAGAAATATATTAATATAGAGTTGTAATTAATAAAAGAGAGGAGAGAAGAGATATGATATAATTAATGATGAAGAAAGAGATGAAAAAATATATCTATGTAGAGTATAAAAATAAGTTGTGTATAAATATGTGAATAAATCTGAGTCATTGAAATCTTCATGATCAAATGGTTAATAAATTGTGTCAAAATTTATGTCAAAACTTGTATTCTCCGGTCTTGCTCCTGTATGTATATCCTTCTAAGTAATTTAATGTATGGATATTTTAGTGATTAAAGTATTATTAAAATGTTGGAAGTAGGAAGAACTTATTTGGGTGGCTCCTAAAATTACACAATTTTTTGTTGAAATTACAAAAAATGACAATTCTAGAAAAGAAAAATTCTTGTTTATCCATTTTTTTTTAAAAAAAATCGTTTTTAACTTCTCAAACAAATAAATTGCAACATATACTCAAATTGGCCAAGTTGCCCCTGCATATCTTATTCTCCTCCTCCATTGCTCATAGTATGAGATTTTTATTTTTCTTTGTTGATTGTTTGTGATAGACCCCGATCCTAGTGTTCTCAAATAATTCATTTTTCGACGATCAGATAAAGAATAAAGAGTCTAGAAATAATGCAAGAGGTCCGGTTAGAATTCGATTATATTTATAAGGCCCTGAGTATCGTGTTAGGAAGAAATGAGAATTTTCAGTTAATAGTATTCAGATCCAGATAAATGTTATTTTGTTTTTAAAAAGATCCAAAAGTTTGTGTTTAAGATCGAATTTGGACCTGGTTATATTGTTCAGGGTCATGAATTTAGATTCGATGGGAAACAAAAGTTTTCGGTGAATAGTATTTTCGGACGGAAATTTTTGAATGAATAGTAAAATTTTTGAAAATTGACCTTAAGAGTCGAAAAGGTCTGAAAATAGTATGAGAGTATAGAGAAACATAAACGGATCAAAAAGAAGACCATTTGAATCAGTTTTAAGCGATCCGAAGAAAATTACGATATTGCCCTTTTGAGAGATTAATAGGTTTTAATGAGTTTAAATCCAATTGAATTTTTTTCGAAGCATGAGACTGATAGAGAAGACACCCAATTAGAGTATTTCATGGTCAATTTGAAGATTAGATGACCATGGAATATTTTCAGAATATCTTTCGATCAAAGTGAAATTATATCATAAAAAGGGCAAAATGGACATTTTAAGTCAAGTATTCATGGATCAAACATGAGAATGATATGCAGAAGTTTCAAGGAGTGTAACCCAAGTGAATGAGAATAAGTTAACGAGAATGAGTGTAAAAATCGAGTTTTTAAGCTATAGATACTTATAAAAAGATATCGGTTGATTCGATCAGATTTCGGTTAGGAACATTTCTTTTATTAAGTATATATGAGAGGTATCAGACCTAAATTGAAGTTTATAAAGTCGAATTGACCATAAGATATGTGTAGAATATTTGTGAAATATTTTTCAGAAAGATTAGGTATTGAAAGTTCTATTGAAATGAAAAATTCATCAAGTGTAAGCCCTCACCAGATTTATTATTTTATGGTACTAGAAATATTCGAATTAAGTTACGGTCGAATCATATGTCTCCAGTAGTGTTATTTGAGGCTTATTAGATTTTTATATCGCAAGTCGGATATCGTTTGACTGACCTCGGTACAATTACAAAGTGATTAGGCGAGATTTACGTGTTAATCAAGTGAGGTGAGCTCACGGAATTCAACCAATGAGAAATGAGATAAGTGATTTAAAAAGTAATGGCTATGGATGTGCCACGTGTCATCCATGGATTGGTTGGAAAAATAAATGGATGAAAATAAGACAAGTGGACCAATAGAATATAAAATGATTTGTTTTTGGGCACTAGTATAATTAGTGAAAGTTTGAGGTTATTAAATGAGATTTTCTTGAGGGACTTTATTGTAAATGAGCATTAAAATATTTATAAATAAATTTTGTCTCATTTGAGACATTTTTGACCGTGAAAATGGAGAGAAAAGAGAGTGAATCGGGTGAGAGGAGAGAGAAGCCGAGAGTTGCCGAGAGAGAAGTTCATGTGCGCGAGAGAGAGAGAGAGAGGAAGAGAAGGAGATCTGATCCGATTTTCGACGCGGTTTCTTCACGAAAGTTGTTCCTTGTCATCTCCTCTAGCTAACCCAACAAATTTGAAGCAAAACGGTTGCCTATTTGGTGAGTTATTTCAGTTTAAAGATTGATATTTATATGAAACCCATTTTTTTTCTTTTGTTTATTTTCGAATCAGAGATTAGGGATAATAAGAGGGATATGTGAGGATGATTTTGGTATGATTTTGGAGTGATTTGGTGGAAGAAAAACAGATAAAACGAGAGAGGGAAGTCGTAGAGAAAAATGAGTTTTTATGGAATTTGATCCCGTTTTCGATTCTAAGGCATTAGATTGATGTTTTAGAGGGTAAGGAATAATCTTTTGAAGTTAGATTTCAAAAACGAAAAGTTTAGGATCTATTTCGGAGCTAAACGGAAGAATTGAAGGGCGGTTTCTGAAAAATTTCGAAACGCGTTCGTTTAACGTTCGAAACAGTTTATTTAATTATAGTTGGGTGTTAGAACACTAGAGGATTGATTTTGAAGTTGTCGGAAGTTCGGAGCGAAAAATGATTTTCGTTAGTAAACGAATCCGGTTGAATTTCGTTCTGAGTTTCCTACGATGAGATTAAGTATTCTGAGGTATTCTTAGGAAAGAATAAGTAGAATTCATGTAAAGAAAACAGATTTCGAAAACCCCGGTTGAATAGAAATTGATATCCAAAAGTTTAGGCTCTAAAAGATATAAATAGAGATAATAGGATTTTTATTGATTTTGAATATTATTTGAATGAGTTAAGTGACCCTAAATGGATATTTGATGTTTTAGGGTAAAAGCGGAGACTTCCGGAGGCATACGGAGGAGAATCGAATTTTATCCGAGGATGTATAGTGAGTAGAACTACAAGTTTCTATTTATATCGTTTTAAAGTTTATTTTTTTTAAGTTAAAAGAATTTATTATAAATAGTTATTTATTTATTAATTGAATTAATATTTATTATTTATGTATATGAGAATGTGTTAGAATTAAATATTTTAGGCTTATTGCCTTAAGATTTAGAATATTTTAGTGTATTAAGAAAAAAGAAATTTTAATAGCCTATGGTTTACCCTAGCCCCAGTTTAGTACCTGACCAAATACTCTATACGTGATACGGTAGATGAGAGGAAGTCAGTCAGTGAGATTTGAGTCTAGTCGACTCATGTGTGAGCGAGGTATGAGTGATCCGTATGCATGTATAGGGTAGTGTAGTCGATCCGCAGCGTGGGCCCGCTTTCGGCTACTACACATGGTAAATCCCCCACTCCTAATGGTTAGCTAGAGTTTATATGCTACCACGTCAGGAGTAGATATTCCTTGGGTTACCATTCAGGCGAGCACCAAAAAAGATTTTAAGAAAAGAGTTTAAGAAAATATTTCAGAAAGTTTTAGAAAGAAATTTAAAACGAGATTCAAAAGTAGTTTTTCTCACTCCTAGTGGTTAGCTAGAGTTTATATGCTACCACGTCAGGAGTAGATATTCTTTGAGTTACCATTCAGGTGAGCACCAGAAAAGATTTTAAGAAAAGATTTTTAAGAAAAGAGTTTAAGAAAAGATTTCATAAAGATTTAGAAAGAAATTTAGAACGAGATTCAAAAGCAGTTTTAAATTAGTTTTAGAAAAATACTTTAGCTTTATTAAATTATTTTTGGGAAAAATTTAAGTGTAGAAATGAGTTTTAGTTTAAATGTTACTACCACTCACTGAGTTATACTCACGTTTTTTCTTTAAATGTTTTTCTTAAAAATTCTCCCACATATGCAGGAGCTAGTCATTTAGCCGACGAGGTTCAGTCAGACGTGCAGGCGGACGTATAGGATGATACCTAATACATGTATATATGATGTTATTTTGATCATGTATATGTTTATATAGATAGTTGTAAGTATTTTAAAGAAATCGTGAATGTATTAGTTTAAAATGTTTTATTAAAGTTTTATATGAATCAGTTTTCTGATTTTAATTATTTGGTTGTGGTTGTGTTGTGAAAAATGAGCCGGAGGCTCTGGAAGTTGAGAAATGAATTTTATAGAAGTGTGTTTATAAACTGTATTTGAAACTTACAGAGTGGCATAGTTTAGAAAACAGACGGCATGCTGTCGGATTTTCAATAGAAAAGCGAAAAATTTGTACCCCTACCACCTAGTAAACGAGTTTAAAAAAAAGTTTAATGAAAGTTTCGGTGCTCTGACGGGAATTCTTCGGATCAAAGTTAGGGTTCGTTGGAGTTCTGATAGGGTGCTACGGGGTCTTTCTCGGGTCCAGAGGAAGGATTCGGGAAGGGTTTCGTCAGTTTGAGTTTTGTTGAGATTTTTTGAGTTTTTTGGTGATTTTTCGAGTTTTTTTTTGTGTTTTTGGATGTTGGATATATTGATGTTTACGGTTAGATTTGGTTAGACTTGATTGGATTTGGTTTGAAAATGGAAGTTTTTGATGAGATGTAGTGATAAAGACAACAACCGAATTTACTAGGTTTTGTGTGGTGCCACAAAACTAGATTCATGTGACCCATCAAAACACGATTTCGGGTTTTATGGCCACCTTTATGGGGCAACAAAACTCAATTAAGGTTTTGTGATTTCATAAAACCCGATATTGAGTTTAAATTTCATGTTTTTAAAATTTTGCTGTGAGGTAATTTGGTAAATTTGGGTATAGAATATAAATAATTTGTTTGATGAGTTAAAAACAAATTTTTATAAAAAAGTGGGTTTTTTTTTTTTGGATTTGGGCTGTAAGTGAAATACTCCCAATATAAGTTGTTGACCTTTGAATTTGAATGAGATTGATAGTTAAGATGTATTGACATTCTTAAATATTTATACATTGATATATGCCAAATAAATGTGTTTTCGTTTCTCTCTCTTCTTTGATACCTTCTCTTTTCTCTTTCATTATTAATAAAACAATCAACTAATTAATAAGTTTTTATCTTTATATATACAAATTTGAATGATTTTATATTTATTATATAATTTTTTTGATAAGTGCATGCTACATACTTACCGTATCAGTGAGATAGGTAACCACTTAGCCTTTAGATTTTAGTTCAATGTCATCTTAAAACATTATATATAAAATTTAAATTAAGAAAGTGATATCAGTGAGACTACTGAGAATAGTTAGCTGCACTTAGCATTCAGATTTCAGTTCAATATCATTTTAAAACATTATATATAAAAATTAAATTAATAAAATGAGTTTCCGTGTCTCAATTTTTAAATTACACCAAGGCTTATCAAATTGTATAGAACATATATTTTAGGTGTTTGTCTTTGTGTGAGATTGGTGATTGATCCACTACCATGTTTTGAAGGTGATCGCGGCACATGGAGGCCAAAATGGGGTTCAATCTTCCACAAATGGGTATATATCACAACCAAAAAACGATAAAGAGGAAAGAGATTAAAAGAAAAAGAGAAAGAAGAAAAGGAGAGAACAACCTACGCTTCTTGTCTGATTAGATAATTGTACTTTAAAGCCCCACTTATATTTATTTTTCTCATTTGGAAGAGAATAAGGAATCATGAAAGAGAGAGAAAAATTTTTTGTGTTGTGTAATATGTAAGTTATTCAGAAAAGGAACAAATTCAAGCAGAAGCTAGCACAAACACAAGCAGTCCAATTAGACCAAGTTCTTGTGCATAAAAGAGCATCTTTTTGTTAGGGAAGTGACAAAACTTTTTGCAAAGAGCTGACTGGAATTTTATGCCTGTCTCTTTCCGTCTCTTTCTTGCTTGGCTTATCTCCATTAGAAGGGGTATGTAATCTTTTTAGGTATTGATGAAATTGGAGGTCGGACGATGATCATGAAATTTCAGAGAAATTTCTCTTCCGTGAAGCTCTCTTGGAAGCCTCTTAATAACTTTTATGATGGTTTGTATTATTATGAAAAAGATGCCTAATTTGATTGGTGAAAGCTCTTGTGTTATTATATAACAGATTTTGAGATTGAATTCGATACTATATCCAAGTTTTGGAGAGTAGTTGATTTCAATTCTCAAGTAACATATATGATTTGTACTTGTAATGAGAGATCATTTGAATGGGAAAAAGAAAATTTTGTGTTTTATCCTACTAATTATAAAATTTTCATTGACAAACTGATATCAGATAGCTCATTATATATAATTAACAATAAGGCAGCAAACATAATTTGTAATGAGAGATCATTTGATATCATATACACACAGCAACAGACCCCTGCATGGCATATATAATTAAATGAGAGGCAAGAAAAGACCTACATATATGGCTTGAATCACGACATATATAATTCCAAGATAAAAACAACATAAAAACAATGATATCATATACACACATAGTGACTGATCCAGAAATTTGTATGAGTGTGGACACTTTTATATAATAATTATGATATCAAGAAACTAAAATATATGATTTTTTTTTTTGCAATGTTTCTTTCAATTGCTAGAATGACGTTGTATGAGATAAAAATAGTTAATGAGTATAACCAATATGAGATATGTAGTTTTATCCTTTATAAGATTATAATCAAAATTTCTTAAAACAATATTTTTGATACAAGTATAAAAACAAAAGCAAAGTTGATTGTGCATCAGCTCTCTTATTCTTAGTGAGAGAAGTTTGAATTTCATAATACTAAAAAATATAAATAAAAACTTATTTTGATGATATGTCTTATTGATGATAAGAGTTGTTATTCAGATTGTAATAAATATATGTAATCAAAATACATGCATTTATTAGTGTTGTACATATTTTAATGACCTAAGAAAATGGGCCGTTAAGGCCCAATGTTTCAACCTAAGAGGATAAAAGCTCAGCAGACTCGAAAGTCAAGATGATGTCGCAGGAGTGCAAGCTATTGTGTCTGAGCATGCAGACCGTTATTCGACGAGCTCGATATGATTGGTAGCTCGCCTATCACCTCAGTTAGTGACCTAGGATAGGCTTAGCTCATAAACTCGCTCCCAGCATCTTCTAGAAGTTTGAAGCAACATAATTTGAGAAAAAGTTAATTTTCCTGTTTTGAAGCAAATTAAATCTCAAGATTCTCGGAGTCAGTTACTGATTCGGTGGAGATTATTTTGGTATCATAATTATCATAAAATATTTTTACCTACTCTGGATGTAATTCAAATTGATTTAAATTGTATCACCCCTTTATATAAATAGATGTTTCAAATTCATTGTAAAATGGATTGAGAAATATATACTGTTACTCTGCCTAATTTAAGGGTAACAGTTGTAGACGTAAGCTTTATTCTTGCTGAATCACGTAAAAATTTGTGTGCGTTGTTCTTCTTCCCTGCCTCTTTATTTGCTTTTGTTGTATGTTTTGGTTATTTGTAGGTATTGGGCTTCAAGAATCTGGTCGACTAAATTCTAATGTCAACATTTTGGCGCTAGAAGGAGGACCCAAACTGCAGATTTCTTCAAGTTTTTAGACTATCATGGCTAAAGGAAGAACAACCAGGAGTTCAGATGTGGTGACCGACTAATTTGAAGGTCATCTGGAGCAACAGAACACCCTGTCGATTGGGGGTACGATGGCTGAAACTTTCACTGTTATTTTGCCTTCACTTCCCCCACGTCAACCATCTATCATCACTGTTGGAAAGGACGGTATGCAGATCTGATAGCAACGTCAGAAAGCCCTTGAAATACTGTAATGTAGTTAGTAGATGCGGTAAGGGCGTTGGTACAGGTGCAGGTCCAAACAGCCCAGAGGAACGTAAAAGTCCAATAACGGCCGGTTAATAAAGCACAAACCCAAGGAGAGAGGGCTATCAGGGAGAGATTGTTGCTAAAAGGTTCGGTCCGCTCCTTAAACTTGCATTCGAGGGGAGACAGACGACAAACCTGTGAAGAGGAAGTGACACCTTGCCCAATAGGCTTGAGGATAAGGGTAAGCCGTGATGGGAGCCGCCACGTGGAAGCAAACCCTGAACATGAGCGGGTTCACGAGCACGATGAAGAGTATGTGCAGTCAAGAGTTTCGCAGTAGGCAGGGAGCTTGCATCGGAGGCATAGGTCACGAGATCATTTTTCGAGTGATCAAGAAAGAAGAAGAAGTGAGCCATAGGACCTAATGGTTGAAGAGCTATTGCAGATGGTCCAATAGTTGGAGGCGCGACATAAGCCCCAGGATCAGAGAGAACAGCATGAGGAGAGAACCTCGTTTGCTAGAGAAATCGAGGTGGAGCCACTGCCACCTAGGTTCAAACTCCCTAGCATCCCACTCTGTAACGGAGACAGTGATCCCTACGACCATTTGGATGCCTTCAACGTATAGATGGATCTACAGACATCCAATCCCCTAGTGATGCGCCGAGTGTTTCCAGTCACATTAGGAGACATTCCAAGAACCTAGCCGAGTAGCCTTCTAGCTTGTAGTATTAATAGTTGGGAAGAATACCAGATAATGTTTATTAACCAATATAGGGCATTGAGAAGGTAGCTCGCACCACCTTGCCACCTCGTGATGATTTTTCAATGACAGAATGAATCGTTGAAGGATTACATCACCAAATTCAGGAACGAGGTGAGTAATGTGGAGAATCCTTTAGATGAGAGCATCCTTACAACAATCTCGACAGGGCTCAAGAAAGACGAAAATCTCTACGGGAATATTTATAAGTCTCCTGTGAAGGATTTGGGCTAATTTTACAAATGAGTTGCCAAGGAGATCAGATAGGAAGAAACCTTTGGGCTAAAGAAGCACAGTGATCAGAAGAGCGAAACAGGTAGTTCTTACTAAGGAAAAAGGAGAAATCATAGTGGGAATGAAGATGGCAACTAGAAGAATCGCTCTAGTAATCAGATCACGAAGTAAGCCAAAAATGAGCCAAGAAGAGATCGACCTCCACCTCAAAGTTGCAATGAGAATTATAGTGTCTTGTCAGATAGGCAGGGTAGAATTTTTGAGACTAAGAAGAACAGAGAGAATTTCGAAAATCTAAGTCCCACAAACCTTCCCAGCAAATTTTGAAATTCAAGGAAGTATTGTGCCTATCACAATGAAACTGGATATTTTACTTCAGATTGTAAGGAGTTCAAGGATGCTATAGAGGATTTGATCAGAAGAGGTCGTTTGAGAGAGTATATGGTGCGACCTGTAAATAAGTGATTCCAATAGCAACATCCTCGACCAGCACAGTAGCATCCTCAATTAGCTCAGCAGCCAACACAACAACAGCCCTAACAGACCGCTGAGCAGGATCACCTACCCGTAGTACGGACCATCTTCACAATACATGGTGGAACTCATATTACGGGAACATCAAATAGGTCACACGAGCGTTACGTGAGTGAGACCAATCATGTCCTACTCACAGGTTACGATGAAATAGAGAGACCTGTAAAAAGAGTTAGAATGACCTCGGACGACATTGTGTTTACAAAAGAAGATGTTAGAGGAGTTCACTAGCCTCACAACAATGTACTGGTCATCCGTGCCAGGATAGGCAATGTTGAGGTACGGAGGATTAAGGTGGACACGGACAGCTTGGTGAATGTGATGTACCGGAACTACTTTGAGCAAATGGGCTTAGGACTTGAGCAACTGAAACCATCTCTTAAGTCCCTCTATGGATTTACCGGAGATGCAATTGCACCTATAGGGCAAGTCAGACTCCCCCTTACTATCGGGGATTCAGGCACCAGCTCTCCCTTACTATCGGATCAAAATCGTTACAACACAACATAATAATATCCAAAAACAAATTGATTGCAAAGTTGAGTAAAAACAACGCAAAGCTACTCAAAACCACAATCAAGCTAAAAACATAACACAAACAGTTAATCAACAAAACCCATCTCTAAAAAATATTATGCCAGTTATATCATTAACAGAGAATCCTTTCTTCTTCCTAAATCAATCCAAAAATGACGTGGTGACTTGATTCCTAGTTCTTCTAGGTCAAGAATTGACTCAAATTTTTGATGTTAGGTTTGGGTCCACCCGAAGAGAGCTTGCCTTTTGGCTGGTAAAGTGACAAAATGAGTGTATAGACCTATAGCATTTCTTTGAAGAAACTGAGAAGGGAAAGATGTGGAAGAGAGCGAGTGGCGAGCAGTTTTTGCTAAGACGTGGAAGAAACTTTTTATTATTATTATTATTATTATTATTTATTTTTTTAGAGTTTTAATTATGTATAATAATTTAATTTATTACAATAATCTCCATTATCTATCAGTCCATCATACTCTGATGGATGACGAATATCACAATTCTTTTTTTATTTTTTATTTTTAATAGTTAATTTGTTAGGTGTATTGCAATGACAAAAATAACCTTTCTCAGTTAAGGTTAACAAATGATAAGGACTAAAATGATGTATATTCGAAATGTGAGAAATCACAGGAGGTACAAACGCATTCGTAGTTAAAAATGATTTTTTCAAAATATAGTAATCAAAATAAAATTTCCCCAAATTTTGTATAAAAGGACTATATATACTCCTAATTAATAACATTTTTATATTTAGATCATTACAAGACAGAAATTGGATAATATATTTTACAAATGCTGTACTTAAAAAATAATAATATTTAGCCCCAAAGAATTCTGATCAGGCCTTGGATAAGTTCAACTGAAATGAATTATCATCAACTGAATTATTTGCGCTAAATTTGGATGATATATGTTAACTGACTTTATTTAAAAATTGATGTAACATATAAGCTTGTTGACTTCCATGATGCTATTGTGGCATCTATTTGAGTGCTATTTCCTAATTAATAAGACCAACCGCGATTTTCTTCAAGGAGAGTTGAGGACAGATGTAGAAATTATTTCATTGGGACAAGTCTTGTGGAAAAGATTATTGGTGAAATTGCAAAAGTCGTCTTATGAAATTACTAAAGTTTGATTTTAATCATGAGGACACTACAACAAAATTGGCATAATATAGCATGAGATGAATGCTATAATAGGTAATAGATAGCATTTCAACTGATGCTATGGCAGCCCATGCTATAAAAAATCCCATCTCATTGATAGCAATTTATAAATGCTATGCATGATGTTTCAAAAAGCTATTATAGGTGCAATCACGACTATTTGTTAATGTTATAATTGTGTTTCCATTGCATTTTTTAAATGCTATAAATATCTGATTAAGTTAGTAGTTTTTCTATGTTATAGCCTTTTTTATATGCTATGAAAACTATTTGATTGCAATTTATAAAAGCTATAAATAATGTCCTTAATACTATTATTTTTTACATTAAAAAAATCAAATTTCATTATATATTAATTATGAATATTGGAATTCTATAGACATTAAAAAGTTCAAGTCATTCCATTAAAGTACCAAATTTATTACATTGTCCATCATATCAATATATTGAGATTTCATGATAGCTACATATCAATTATAATTGAAGTAATGAAATATAAATTCTTCATATACAAAAACATAAGTCTAAATTAAAAAGACAGTCCCAAAATCTACAAAATTGAAGAATCAACCTCCATTCATCTTCAACATATGTTCAATACAATTGACAAAAACTTGTATCCCCGTATTGACAAATATCCAATGCGATTGACAACATTGTGTCCATGTACGTAATTGCAACCTGAATTGATGATTTTGAAATAATTAAAAACAATAGTAATAAAGTAAAATTTATTCAATATTCAATACTAGGAACATCAAAAGAAATCAATAAATATTATAAGTTGCTTGAATAACTATAACTTCCTACACCAATTAACCACATATGCAAAAAGATCTCCAACATATATTCAAACCAAAGAATTCAACTCAAAAGCATGCAACTGTTTCATCATTTTTTCCATGTATCATACTATAATATATATATTACTTATAACCGAAATCACCAAGAAATAAAAGTAGATTTAAGGTCATAGAAATGAAAATGAAAATAAACTACCTAAAGAAAAGACATGATCCAAAGTCAATTTGCAAAATCCATATTAAATTTAACATATATTCAAGCCAAAACAGTTCATCTCCCAAACATATAATTGTTTCATCATTTTTGCCATGTCTCATTCAAGAAAGTACATAATTTAAAACTAAAATATCAAGCAATATAAAAGAAATTTAAGCTCACAGATGAAAACGAAAATAAATTACCTAAACAAAAGAGATGATCCAAAAGTCAATTTGCAAAATCCATATCAACTTTGTCAACCGACCATGCAATTGTACTACCTACAAAACCTTCTACAAAAGTCATTTATGAGGTAGGCCCCCGTAAAAAGGCATCAAATGAACGAAAAGAACACACGAAAGCATGAAACGAACAAAAAATTCACAATTCAGAATAGTGATTCGTGAAATGTAATAAAACGTCAATCAACAACAATAATAAAACAAACTTTCAACCTTCCCAACACAGGAGATACTTTTATTGCTCATCTTCATTTTTTCTCCCAATGGCCTCGAATGTAGAGTAAATAGACAAACCAATCCGTATCGTACTGCTATATATAACCTCACATTCAAATCTCAATCAAATTAAAATCAAAATGATGAGTAATTGTAGTTATCTATATAGAGAACCCAGTAACAAACACACCTATTATTTTACATTTTCTTAATATTTTTTTTTTCTGTTGAGTTATTTAACATGCACTAATAAAACTACGTTTTGGATAAAGATGGGGATCAAACATAGAGGAGTTTTCTTGAGGGGGTTAATTGGTGGCCAGCACACCGAAATATTGAAGAAAGAAAGAATGAAGAGCAAGCACCAATCAAACCTTAAATATTTGTTGGTTGAAAACTAGCAATCTATTCATGGTTAACTTAACACTAGGTATTCATTTTCAAGAAAAAATCTCCAAAAAGAGAAAAATAAGTGAAAAACCTTTAGAAGCACAATTGTCATGAGTAAAAATGGAAATGGGGATTGAAAATCTGAAAAATAATTATAGTAACAAATAATGGCTCATATAAGCACCACACTCACATGCCAAGGACCACACCTCATAAGGAGTAATACCATTTTGAGAGACTATAAATTAAGGACAGCATAGGAAGACAAATGGAAAAAGGAGTATGCAAACAAATCCAAGACAGTAAGATAACTAATCGGATGCAAATACCAACTGTAATATGAAAAAATGAACAAGACTAAGCTACTGACATCTTAAATTATATAATCAATCTATGGGCATTGATTACTGTACCATCCTTATTGTAGCCTAATTAATAGAAGTTGTATTTTGTGTCTAACAGGGTGTCTAGAATGCAAAGATAGATCAACATATAGCATGTTCTAAATAGTTGAATATTTAACCCCTAACCCTGTTAAAACCTTCATCTGTCCAAAAAAAAAAAAAATCTTTAGTTCATTAACTAAAATACTAGAGTCACATAATTATTCTGATAAAATCATATAAAACTCAAAAATGCAAATGTAAATGCAAATCCCATCATTTAATGTAATCCAAGATTGTATTCAACAGCAAAAAGCACACTGAAAAGAAGCAATTGAAATTAAATTTCACAAGTCAGACCTATAGAACATTTCAGTCAAGAGTACTTATTCATTATGATATACATTTTCTGATTTTCTACAAAGCCAAATAAATTGAAACACAAATGACCAAATTCATCTTTGTATAGACAAAAACAAACTAAGAGTTCATTGTGAAGCTAAAACAGCAAATCGAAAATCATAATAATATTAGTACCTGAATGAGAGCAGTAAAGACAGCAAAACCCAAGTAGAGATCGATGATTTGCAACATCCAAATTCAAACGGATTTAGTTAATTAATGAATTGAAAACAGAGATAGAAAATGTACGAGAAACAAACCTTAAGAATGGTGGGAGTGGTGGTGTAAGCAAAGAGAAGCGAGAGGAGAAGAGCTTCAGCGTCTTTACTGGTCGATCTCGCCATTTGTGATAATCAGGATGTGTGTGAGAAACGACATAATACTAGAGCTTATTCCACCAGAAACGTGTACTTGAACCTCATTATCAGGAAAACAATAGACTGACTAACACACAACATATCCACCAAATGCAAATAATGTCATAAAAAGGACATGAATTTACTTTTGTGACGAAACTGTTGCGGGCAAACTCTGTAAGGTTTTTAGAACTTTCTCTACCTCACCATCACTTTTTCTAGGCTAGTGTTGCAATCTTGTAGATGCAAATTTCAAAAAAATTTTCAAGGTGTGTCTGATACAATGAATCACTTGTAGAATAAAATGAAGAGTGAAACCTGTTTGGGAGATGCAGCGGATTGACTGTAAATGGCATGAACGTAGATCCGGGCGAAGTGCAAGGCGACCTTGCACCCATGGAGTGGCCAATCACAACATCAAGCCAAGCCCAACCTTCAGCTTTCACCAAATTGGCCAAATCATTTGCAGCATTTGTTATGTCATGAGGCGGCTCCAGTCCTTCTATCTCAACTGACCTCCCGTGGTTCCTCAAATCCACTAGAACCATCCTCCACTCTGATTATACAATCAAGATTAGGAAATAATTCAAGTTTATAACAATAGAAGATTAGCAGTGATTGTAGTATCGGAGGAAGTAGAGGGTTTAGAGAGACTAGAAGCGAGGTTGCAAGAGAAGGAGCGCTAGTTACTGTCGGATCCAAATGAGGACGCAAATGGAGGCAAAGAGACCTATGAAAAAGAGGGAAATCAGAATGTAGAGAGCCAGAGATGGTATTGGCTTGCAAGTGAATACGGTGTGCTTCTCGGTACTAAGATATTGAAAAATAAGAGATTATATGAACTTGAAAAATTGGGGTAAAAATTAAGCGGGCTTGTCGTTCTCTTTCCTGCTATTGGATTTTGTGTGCCAGTTTTTTTTTTTTTTTTTTTTTTTTAATTTATATTTATTGCGTATTTATAATGTTATAATATTTAAATTACACTATTAAAGTTTTGGTAACCGTGTAACATTCACTGAATGCTATATTATTACCATTAAAAAATAATAAAAAATCAAACGTTACTACTCAATAGCATTTTATATCAAAATGCAATTGTTTATGAGAAATATATTGCATTTTAAAAAGAATGCTATCAAGCAATGCTATGAGATGTGGAATTTGTTGTAGTGGGAATACATTTTATAGCTTTAATCATATTACAATTGTAAAATTCTAAAATATTTTAATTTGATAGGAAAAATATATTTTATGTTAGCATTACATGTTTCATGTTAAGGAGAAAATCTCTTATATTGTAACGTTGTTTTGCAACGAGAAACATTTGGAAAATTTTCGCCAATTGTTTTCAATTTACTAAGCAAAATGATTATTATTACGTCAATCTATCAAAACCTATAAACTAAATACTGAAACAAATATAAATATGCAACTGAAATAAGTGATAAACATTGTTGTAGGAAACTTTTTATGGAGTGAGTAAATAAAGATAAGATATAAGTACAGAGAAGAGATGATGGATATTTTGGTGAATGTATGATTATGGGGTGAAATAAAATTATCAGGTGTGATTAATAGTGAATGTATTACTTGGGGTTAAAAATAAGAATTCATAATTTTACAAGATTAATTTTTCGGATTTCTATAAGAAAATTATATATTATTTATTTTATCTTGTTTTGTTTTTATTTTAATTTTACAATAATTAAGTATTAAAAAAAAATTATAAACCTTGAATATAAAATTGAATAAAAAGAAAAAAAAAAAAACATTGAGATGTCATTTGGATGCATTTTACGCATGAATTTGGGATAAGTATGCTTTTAGTGGACCTTGACAGATATTGATTGACAAACTTGGATGCATTTTATGCATGAATGGTGGGAGAAGTAAGATATACTATCCATAGCCAGCAGACTATCTCGATTGATTTTATTTGAAGTTAAAACGTAGTGTATAAGCTTGTTGACAAGAATGATCTTGCCCACTTGAGAAGCAATATGGGACCTACGGGCTTGGCTTAGTCAAGCAAATTGTAAGCACCATTCTAGTTTGCAAGCTATTCGACAAGTGAACTTATTGTAATGATGACGTATGGTGAGTTTGGTGATAAGCCAGTTGACTAGAATGAAAATAGTGTACATATCAATCTTGCCAACTTGGGAAGGGTAGGACCAACAAGCACAGTCATGCAAATTGCAACTTGCAAGTTGCAATTACGATTTGGAATTTCTACAGCTTGCAAGCTATCTAGATTAAATCTCATTTTTAATGTTAAACATAGTGTATAAACGTGTGAACTAGAATAACTATTTCAATTACGGATGTGGTCTATTGACATGGTGTGTATAAATATACATTTTACATGAGTACCCTCCTATTTCAATAGAATGAGTATTTTTGATAAAAGTTTTATGAACTGTAACATATTTTGATGAAATTGAGTACCCTCCTATTTCAATATAATGAATATTTTTGATAAAATTTATGAACTCTAACATATTTTGATGAAATTTTTATATTTATCTTAAAAAAATTAAAATAGACATTTGATATAAATTTGAATTTTTTTGTTTATTGCATAGATACTTTTCCAATATTTTATACTTTTTAATATTTTATCTTAAAATAGTAAAAAAAAAAAAAAATAGTTCCTCATCCAAAAAACTTCCAATTTCTTTTCTGAAAAGCATTTCATTCTTTATAACATCTATACAAATAATCCAGAAGCAAAATCACTTGAAAAATGAATTCCATTTCTCAAAACATGTTCATTCGTTCAATGTTGTTGTTTTTATTATTGGCTTCACGTACAACTTCATCTCCAATTCAACAAACAATTATCCAATGCCTCACTCAACATTCCAATATTCCTCTCTCCACAATTTACACCCCAAACAATTCTTCATTTTCCTCAGTCCTCAAGTCTAGAGCTCAATTCCCTAGGTTCTCAGAGCCTTCAGTGCCTAAGCCTGAGTTGATCTTCACTCCTTTGAGTGAATCTCATGTGCAAGCTGCTGTTATTTGCTCCAAGAACCTTGGTATTCATATGAGAGTCCGAAGCGGAGGCCATGACTTTGAGGGTGCTTCTTATGTATCCCTAATCGAATCACCTTTCATTGTATTAGACCTCACCAACCTTCGTTCCATTGATGTGAACATCAATGATAACAGCGTTTGGGTCCAGGTTGGTGCAACTCTTGGTGAACTCTATTACAGGATTGCTGAAAAAAGCAACATTCATGGATTTTCGGCTGGTATTTGCCCGACTGTAGGTGTTGGCGGGCACATCACGGGAGGTGGTTATGGTGTTATGTTGAGAAAATATGGTTTGGCTGCTGACAATGCCATTGATGCCCGTATTGTTGATGTCAATGGTAGAGTTCTTGATCGAGCAGCCATGGGAGAAGATCTGTTTTGGGCCATAAGAGGAGGCGGCGGAGGAAGCTTCGGAGTTATTCTTTCATGGAAGATAAAATTGGTTCCCGTGCGCGAATCTGTTACTGTTTTTACAGTTACGAAAACCCTAGAACAAGGTGATACAAAGCTTCTTTATAGATGGCAGCAAGTTGCTGATAAGCTAGATGATGATGTCATGATTAGAGTAAGGATGCAATTGACAAATACAAGCAAAAAAAGTGATCAGAGAGCCATTATTACTACATACGTCGGCTTTTTCCTTGGTGGTGCTGATAGACTTGTCCAACTAATGCAACAGAGCTTCCCTGAATTAGGATTGACAAGAGAGGATTGTACTGAAGTAAGTTGGATCCAAGCTATGCTTCATTCTTACTTCCTCCAACTTAATTTATCTCCTGAAGTTCTACTTCAACGAAATACTTCATTAGTTTCTTTCGAGGGCAAAGCAGATTTTGTTAGAGACCCCATACCTGAATGTGCACTCAAAGAGTTACATAAAAGGTTGTTGGAAGAAGATGATCCTCTTATTATATGGACACCTTATGGTGGAAAGATGAACGAATTTCCAGAAAATGAAACTCCTTTCCCTCATAGAAAGGGAACCATGTTCAAATTCCATTATTTCACACAGTGGCTGGAAGGAGATAAGAATGTACCAAAACATATCATCTGGATCAGGAGTCTATATAATTACATGACTCCTTATGTTTCCAAATTTCCAAGAGAAGCATATGTGAATTACAGGGATTTCGATTTGGGAGTTAACAAGAAAGGCAACACAAGTGTCGTTCAAGCTAGTGTTTGGGGTATCAAATATTTTAAAGGAAACTTCGAAAGATTGGTGAAAGTGAAGACTGAAGTAGATCCAGCAAACTTCTTCAGACATGAGCAAAGCATCCCGCCTCTCTTACTGAAAAGGTAGATCGATGGAACGACGGCTTGGAGCACTTCATAGGTTTGATTGGAATCCTATATATTCGGACTTATCTATGTTATCAGAAGTCAGAATAAGGTTGCAGAGTAATTTATGTCGATGTGAAACATGAAAATATAACCTCTCATTCGGTTGGATTAGCTTGGAAAGATTCACGAATTATTCCTTGGTTGTTTTACGAATTATTTCTGTTGAATTTTTTTTGGATGTTTTAATTATCGGTATTTAACATGTCAAGTTGTTATAAATTTACCTTTAGAATTGACAATAATATCACACTACCTCTGGCTTTGAATATAATAATCAAATAACATCCAACCGTTAAATGAAATAGTAAATCCATCAATAAAGTAACAGATTCGTTAGTTTTGAGGGTAAAAACGTCATTTGGCTTTGACGACATATATAGATGATAGCTAGTAACCATTTGTTAATATTTTAGTTAAATAAAAAAAAAGAAAAAAATAAAAACTAAATTTAAAAAAAAAAAAAAATTCAATACCCATCCATGCCACTTTGTCATCACTCATCAACACTCATTACTTTCTGCCATCACCACTACTCTCACTCTTTACCATTACTTTCTCTCTCTCTCTCTCTGATCTCACCAAACCACTATCACCATTCAAAAACCTAATCCCATCACCACTCAACACACCACTCTAACCCATTATCGTCGCTCTCCTTTTATGCCACCGTCGAGTCTGATTATAGAAGTGGTGATGTTGGTTTGTTCTTCAATAGGATCTTCGACGTTGCGTTCATGGTGCACCAATTCACGGAAGAAATGGAGAGGACGATGAGGAATGATAGGTTATGTGCCGTTGCGGCAAGCGATGCAACAGTGCGGAGGTTAATCAGATTGTACAAGCATTGCTCCCGACGTGGTTCATGGAGGAGATAGAGAGGATAGTGAGGAACGACGGGCTTTGTGTTGTCATCGTGGAGCGGTATGGCGGTGCAAAGTTGGATCTACGGGCACTGTTCCTGGGTTTTTTTATTATTGGATGAGTAATTATTGGGTTTTGTGGATTTGATGTAAAGGGATGAACTTTTGATGTAATTATGAGTTTGACGTAATAGCATAGATTAATGGGCTTTTTGCATCTAAAATCTAGGTTTGATGTAATTGACGAAATCTGGGTTTTGATGTAATTGGATGAAATTTGAGTGCATCTGAACTTTTGATGTAATTTGATGAAATCTGGGTTTTGTTTGTTAGATGCGTGTTTTGTTTTGTTTTATTTATTTAATTTTTCTTTTGTTTGATGCGTGTTGTTGTTATGTAATGAAATCTGCTTAATTTTTTTTATTGTTTAAAGTAATTTTAGTTTGTTTTTTTGTTCATGTTTTTTTTTTCTTTAATGCAAATTTTGAAGATTTAGCCCAGATCTTTTAACTCTGAATATCGTTTTGGTTTTAATTTATTTTTTTAATTTTAATTTAAAACATTGATGAACAAAAGCTTTTATTGGTTTATATTTTATACTTTTGAAATTTTTCTATACGTTGTTGTTTTTGTTTTTTGGGCTGATTAATTATATTATTAATCTTCTTTCAAAAAAAAAATTATTATTAATCATTATTACTATTTTTTAAATATACTATAATATTATTTTTTAATATATAATGGTATTTTCGTATTTTTATAATTTTGGTTCAATACAACTTTTGGTTTGGCTTAGGAGTGGGCATCTCTAACCCAACCCAACCCAACCCGACCACTTTATATCTGGTTGGGTTGGGTTATATCTTTAAAAAAATTAAGATGGGTTGGGTTGAGTTGGGTTCAAAATTAGATTGGGTTGGGTTAGATTGAAGAATTTTTAACCCAACTCAACCCAACCTGATAAATGTCCATCCCTAATTCTAAATTCAAGTTTTTATTTTCTTTCTAAAAGCACATTTGTTAAATATGAAGATTAATAATAGTCTATATGGTAGATTAAATCTTTTATTTTTAATCATTGAATATTTATTTATATCCATTTTATTTGTAATCAAATTGCTAAGACTATAAAAGTTACTAATTAAGCTTTTTATGTTTTCGTAGTGGATTAAATCCAACTCGATCAACTTAACATTAATCAACTCGATTATTTTTGGGTTGGGTTGGGTTGAAAAATTTATTGGGTTGAGTTGAAAAATTTTTAACCCAACCCATGTTGGGTTGAGAGATTTTCAACTCAACCCAACTCGAACCCGAAAACACCCATCTCTAGTTTGGCTGAGACCACTATTTAACTAACTATAGGGGTATTTGGATAATATTTTGACAAGTTGGCGTTAGCTGGCATTATTTTCCATGTAGGGGTGTTTAGATTTTTCCCTTTAATTTATCGCCACCTTGTTCTTATTATTATTATCTGAAAGGAAGACTTGTTCTTATTAATGTCCAGTCCCTTATAATATATATTAATTCTCTAAAATCTTATATTAAATTATTTTCCCTGTGCAGCGATCTTCCATTATAAAATTATCTTAAACTATTAGGTGGCACAAATTATTATAGTCTCGTGAAAATGTTGACTCTCAGTACTCCAATTAATCTATATCTTGACCGAAATCAATGTATTACAACTATAATTGTTATACTAATTATCATGTTAAGGATGAGTTTCGATGTACAAAAAGAAACATTTCTTCTTAAATTAATGCCGGAAAACTAAGAGATTATTTAACAAATTTCTAATATTAAAATATTTATTATTTATCGTGAACATACATTAATTAATACATTAACATTGTATTTGATTTGGGTCCTTTCAATGTGTTGATGTACAGTCAAATTAAAATCAATAAGTTCCAAGTTCAATTTGCAGTATTGACAATCAATTAATTGCTTGAAAACATTAAATAGTTATATCAATGATGGAATTGGGTGTTTTGTCATAGTGGACTGTAATGTAATGAATTCTTAAATTGTTGAAATAATTTATCTAGTTAGATTAGCACAAGAGGTTGTGACTTGCGCGCCATGGATTTACTAAGTTAAAATATTTGAAAGTAATTTTATGAGCAAATTATTGAATAACCTCTAGACATTTGTCTTATTATAATCGAAAACTACTTTTACCTTTTATAATAATGACCTCTTTTGTACTAACAATTTGATCATAATTGACCGTTTGAGATAACTAAAAAATGACAAAATAGAGCAAAAAGATGATAATACCCCTGACTAATTAAATTTATAATTTTTAAATTATAAAATAATTAAAATTTTAAAAAAATAAAATAATGAAATGAAATCTGCACTGTCCATCATGTTGATGGATGATGGTGATTAATTTTCAAATACAAAAATTAAAAAAAAAAATGGGGATTGGATCTCCACCATCCATCTCATCAGATGGATGGTGGAGATCCAATCTAGAGAGATTGGATCCCCATTTATAAAACCCACCGACCCCCTTATCTCTCTCCTCCCTCGGTCTCTCTCTCTCTCTTCTTCTTCTTCTTCTCTTCTTTTTCTTCATTTTTTTCACCAGTCGATATCTCTCTCTCTCTCTCTCTCTCTCTCTCTCTTCTCCTTTTTCTCTTCATTTTCATCTTCTCCTTCTCTTGCCTGGATACCCAATCGACATCTAGGTATCGGGCGTCTGGCTAGATCGAAGTCTGGGTTTCCGTCTGAGAACCCAGACTGCCAGTCTGGGTTCCCAGACGAAAACCCACAAGTCGATATGAGTTTCCAGATTTCGAAACCCATATCGATCTAGATTTCCAAATCGAAAACCCAGATTGATATAGGTTTCTATTCCGAAAACCCAGATTAGTCTAGGTTTCTAATTTGGATTTTTAGGTTTCCATCTAGAAACCCAGATCGAATCCGAAAACCCAGTTCGGTCTAGGTTTTCAGATCGAAAATCTAGATCTGGGTTTCTGGGTTCCAGATCGAAAATCTAGATCGAGCTGGGTTTCTGATATGGAAACCCAGAAACCCAGATCGATCTGTAAATGGTGTTGATGATGATGTTCTTAGGTTTGTTTGTTGATAATGGTAGTGGTTTTTGTTTGAACATAACAGTGGTTTTTTTTGTGTAGCTGATTGATGATGTTGGATTATTCTTGGTGAACCATACCTCTGTTGATGAACCCAGAAACCCACCCATGAATGAAATATTGATGAATAGAACCATCATCAATTTTTTTTTTTATTATTTTTCTTTTTTTTTGAAATATGTTTTTTTTTTTTCAACTTTAGCATCAACTTTAGCATTGGAAGGTTATGCTGATGCTGATTGGGCAAGTAGTGTTGATGATAGGAAATCAACTGGGGGGTAATGCATTTATTTTGGTGGCAATTTGATTAGTTGGTCCTCAAAGAAGCAGAGTGTTGTAGCTCGCTCTAGCACCGAAGCAGAATATAGGGCCTTGGCTTTGGCAGCTACTGATATTCTTTGGTTACAAAATCTGTTTAGAGAGCTTCATTTAGTTCTACCATCTTCTCCTATATTATGGTGTGATAATCTGAGTGCTAATGCTCTTGCCCACAATCCTGTTTATCATGCCCGCACTAAACATATTGAAATAGATCTACACTTCTTTCGTGATATGGTTCTAAATGGTCAACTTGATATCAGGTATGTTCCATCTGTTGCTCAAACTGTTGATGTGTTCACCAAAAGTCTCCCTATTTCTCGTTTTCAGCTGTTATCCTCCAAACTCACCTCTGATTTAACCCAGTTTCGTTTGAGGGGGAGCATCACCAAAGTTAATCATCTTCAAGATCTTGAAGTAGCTTATAAGAAAGAAAATGACAAAGCTCTGCCACACTTACATTGTAGTGATCAATTCACCAGAACTAAGTTCAAACTCACTGAATTAAATAAGCTGAGTTTGAGGGGGATTATTAAGGAAAAATGAGTGGTGAATTGGTCAGATATAGGTTGTATGATATTACTCTACACTTCAGTGTAACTGATCAAGAATAGCTTCCAGTTGTGAAAGTCAAATAGAGAAAAAGCTAAGAAAAGAATTATATACAGGGGAAGTCTCGTGTACAAAAGAATCAAGAAAACAAACAATAAAATGAAAGTTTTTCTTCAAGAAATGCTCTCGTCAGATTCTTCATTCTTCATTTGCTTTCTGTAAATTCTAGTTTTATAACCTTGACAGGTATTGATTGACAAACTTGGATGATGAACTTATATTCAACCTTCACAACATGGTCAAAAGACAAAGGATCCGAACACCAGATTTTGTAGCTATTTCAAATCAATAAAGTGATGAAAAAATTTATTTTTAAAACCATCACGAATGATGTCATTGAAAAAGCCAGATTGGGTTATAGATATTATTTGGGCTCTAATTTAATTTCCAATCTCTGTTTTTTAGGCAGCAAAGATATTTTGGCTTCGGTGGCCAAAATTTATATGAATCTATATTTTCATTTGTATTTGAAGGGGTCTCGAAATTTTGGTCGCTTCAAACTTCAAATATAAACCGAATCCAAATTCTAAATGACGACATTTTTATCTTTTCACTCTCTTATTTAATTCTGAATTAGGTATTATTATATCTTCTTATTGGCAGTCTTGAAAGACAGGGAAGATTTATTGCACTTAATTCATGTAATTAGATATGGTTCCTCTTGTTATATGTATAAAATAATTTTTATCTCGGTATATACTGAAATTAAGTAAGATTATATGGAGCACTGAAATCCACTAAGTCAGTGCATTGTATGTGAATTATTGATTAAATATAAGTGATTGTCAACTAAATCAAAGCAAGTAAAAGTAAATAAATTAATAATTGATAATTGAAACACTGAATTTATCATATTAGTATTCATTAAATGAAATATATATATATATATATATATGACTTTTATAATAGATATACCTGATTTTATAAAGTAAGGATAAACCAATCAAATTCATCAATTACATTCTCTTTCCTAAAATAAATTATCTCTTATATTTAATTAAAATGCAATGAAAGAATTTGATTAATTGATTATTACTTTATAAAATTAGATATACCTGATTATAAATGTTGGTTTGTTTTTTTTTTTTTCCTTCATTTTTTTAAAAAAAAAAAGAAAATAACAAAAAAATTAAGGACAGTTAGATTTCGATTTGGTTAGCTGGTCGCTGGTTAAATGTGAACCAATCCAAATAAAAGTGATAGACTTTAAGGATGGCGCATGTCAACCAAAAACTCTTCTTACACCCATTTATTTTCTACAATCAATTCAAAATTTTTAAATTTAATTTACTTTTTAGACCCATTGAAATATCAAAATTAATCTTAGATGGTAATGTTTAATTAAATCAAAAGAAATTTCTCTTCGTTTGTAGTAAACTTGGAACCCAAATGAAATCCTGAAAGAAACATAAATCCATGGTCTTGTTGACTCCTTGTTCGCTTGAACTGGTGGATGCTCAAGAAATTAAACCCAAAGCCTTTTTTAATTCAAATTGTATAAGGAAAAGGATTCTATCACGCATTGGCAATAAACGTCAATTTGAATAGTAAAGTTTCAGCTTTATTACATTTGTTTAGAAATCATGAAGCTTGACAAAAATAATAATAACAAAATAAAATAGTTCTTGAACCTTGAAAATTGCGATAAGACTATTGAACTACTAGCTAATATTAGAATTTAAATTGTTTGGTTTTTCAATCAATATTACTGCAATTGCAATTTCAATCAAGTTGCAGAATTCATGTTGGTTTATTTATTTTATTTTATTTTTTAGTTTCTAGTGTTGCAAATTTCAATGAAGAAATATGTCAAAACATTATTTTATTATGATAAAAATTGTTCAAGTATATGAAATACATATTAGGGTTTATCATGAGGTGGATAGAATTAAAAAAAAAAAAATTTCTTTGATGTAATTGCATATATATACATACATACATATATATATATATGGAATAGAATCGGGGAACAAAAGTTTTGACATAAATTTTGATACAATTTGTTGATAATTTAGATTATGAAGATTTCAACAGTTTAGATTTACTCACACATTTATATACAACTTAATTTTATATTCAACATGATGTGTTTTCTCATCTTTCTCTTTATCATTAATTACATCCTATCTCATCTCTCATCTCTTTTATTAATTATAACTTTATATTAATATATTCCTCTTCTTTCTTTTCATTATTATATTATTTCTCTCATCTCTCTAATTAATTTTATTTATATATATATTTTTAAAACTTATCCAACTAATATTAAAAACCAATCAATTACTATTATTCTCACTTATTGGAATTCTTTACATCTTTATTTTTTTTATTTACTTTTAAATTATGTTATTTTCAAACATATATATATTTAATAGTATCTAAAAAAAGACTCACATATATATGTTTAAAATAACATAATTTAAAAGTAAATAAAAAAACAAAGATACAAAGAATTCCAATGAGTGAGAATAATATTAATTGATTGATTTTTAATATTAGTTGGAGAAGTTTTTTAAAAAAAAATATAAAAATAATATTAATTAGAGAGATGAGAGAGATAATATAATAATGAAGAGAGGAGAGAAATATATTAATATAAAGTTGTAATTAATAAAAGAGAGGAGAGAGGAGATATGATGTAATTAATGATAAAAAAAGAGATGAAAAAACACATTTATGTAGAGTGTAAAAATAAATTGTGTATAAATGTGTGAATAAATCTGAGTCATTAAAATTTTCATAATCAAATGGTTAATAAATTGTGCCAAAATTTGTGTCAAAACTTGTATTCCCCGGTCCTGCTCCTATATATATATCACTAATATATATATATTTTAGTGATTAAAGTATTATTAAAATGTTGGAAGTAGGAAGAACTTATTTGGGTGGCTCCTAAAAATTACACAATTTCTTGTTGAAATTACAAAAAATGACAATTCTAGAAAAGAAAAATTCTTTTTATCCACATTTTAAAAAAAATTCGTTTTTAACTCCTCAAACAAATTAATTGCAGCATATACCCAAATTAGCCAAATTGCCCCTGCATATCTTATTCTCCTCCTCCATTACTCATAGTATGAGAATTTTATTTTCCTTTGTTGATTGTTTGAGTTTTGTTGAGATTTTTTGAGTTTTTTTTGGTGATTTTTCGAGTTTTTTGTGTTTTTGGATGTTGGATATATTGATGTTTATGGATAGATTTGGTTTGAAAATGGAAGTTTTTGATGAGATGTAGTGATGAAGACAACAACTGAATTTACTAGGTTTTGTGTGGTGCCACAAAACTAGATTCGTGTGACCCTACAAAACCCGATTTCGGGTTTTGTGGCCACCTTTATGGGGCAACAAAACTCAATTAAGGTTTTGTGATTTCATAAAACTCGATATCGAGTTTAAATTTCATGTTTTTAAAATTTTGCTATGAGGTAATTTGGTAAATTTGGGTATAAAATATAAATAATTTGTTTGATGAGTTAAAAACAAATTTTTATAAAAAAGTGGATATATATATTTTTTCCTTTTGGGCGGTAAGTGAAATACTCCCAATATAAGTTGTTGACCTTTGAATTTGAATGAGATTGATAGTTAAGATGTATTGACATTATTAAATATTTATATATTGATATATGCCAAATAAATGTGTTTTCGTTTCTCTCTCTTCTTTGATACGTTCTCTTTTCTCTTTCATTATTAATAAAACAATCAACTAATTAATTATTTTTTATCTTTATATATACAAATTTGAATGATTTTATATTTATTATATAATATTTCTTGATAAGTGCATGCTACATACTTACCGTATCAGTGAGACAGGTAACCACTTAGCCTTTAGATTTCAGTTCAATGTCATCTTAAAACATTATATATAAAATTTAAATTAAGAAAGCCATATCAGTAAGACCACTGATAATAGTTAACCGCACTTAGCATTCAGATTTCAGTTCAATATCATTTAAAAACATTATATATAAAAATTAAATTAATAAAATGAGTTTCCGTGTCTCAATTTTTAAATTACACCAAGGCTTATCAAATTGTATAGAACATATGTTTTAGGTGTTTGTCTTTGTGTGAGATTGATGATCGATCCACTACCATGTTTTGAAGGTGATCGCGGCACATGGGGACCAAAATGGGGTTCAATCTTCCATAAAAGGGTATATATCACAACCAAAAAACGATAAAGAGGAAAGAGATTAAAAGAAACAGAGAAAGAAGAAAAGGAGAGAACAACCCACGCTCCTTGTCTGAGTAGACAATTGTCCTTTAAAGCCCCACTTATATTTATTTTTATCTTTATTTTTTTCATTTGGAAGAGAATAAGGAATCTTTTTGTTAGGGAAGTGGCAAAACTTTTTGCAAAGAACTGACTGGAATTTATGCCTGTCTCTTTCCGTCTCTTTCTTGCTTGGCTTATCTCCATTAATCTTTTTAGGTATTGATGAAATTGGAGGTCGGACGATTATCATGAAATTTCAGAGAAATTTCTCTTCCGTGAAGCTCTTTTGGAAGCCTGTTAATAACTTTTATGATGGTTTGTATTATTATGAAAAGGATGCCTAATTTGATTGGTGAAAGCTCTTGTTATTGTATAACAGATTTTTAGATTGAATTCGATACTATATCCAAGTTTTGGAGAGTAGTTGATTTCAATTCTCAAATAACATATATGATTTGTACTTGTAATGAGAGATCATTTGAATGGGAAAAAGAAAATTTTATGTGTTTTATCCTACTAATTATAAAATTTTCATTGACAAACTGATATCAGATACTCATTATATATAATTAACAATAAGGCAGCAAACATAATTTGTAATGAGAGATCATTGGATATCATATACACACAGCAAGAGACCCTGTATGGCATATATAATTAAATGAGAGGCAAGAAAACACCTACATATATGGCTTGAATCACGACATATATAATTCCAAGATAAAAACAACATAAAAACAATGATATCATATACACACATAGTGACTGATCCAGAAATCTGTATGAGTGTGGACACTTTTATATAATAATTATGATATCAAGAAACTAAAATATATGAAATTTTTTTTGCAATGTTTCTTTCAATTGCTAGAATGACGTTATATGAAATAAAAATAGTTAATATGTGTAACCAATATGAGATATGTAGTTTTATCCCTTATAAGATTATAATCAAAATTTCTTAAAATAACATTTTTGATACAAGTATAAAAACAAAAGCAAAGTTGATTGTGCATCAGCTCTCTTATTCTTAGTGAAAGAAGTTTGAATTTCATATTACTAAAAAATATAAATAAAAACTTATTTTGATGATATGTCTTATTAATGATGAGAGTTGTTATTCAGATTGCAAATAAATATATGTAATCAAACTACATGCATTTATTAGTATTGTACATATTTTAATGACCTAAGAAAATGGGCCATTAAGGCCCAATGTTTCAACCTAAGAGGATAAAAGCCAAGCAAACTTGAAAGTCAAGACGATGTCGCAGGAGTGCAAGTTGTTGTGTTTGAGCATACAAACTGCTATTTGGCGAGCTCGATATGATTGGTAGCTCGCCTATCACCTCAGTTAGTGACCTAGGATAGGCTTAGCTCGCAAGTTCGCTCCTAGCATCTTCTAGAAGTTTGAAGCAACTTAATTTGAGAAGAAGTTAATTTTTCTGTTTTGAAGCAAATCAAATTTCGCGATTCTCGGAGTCAGTTATTGATTCGGTGGAGATTATTTTGGTATCATAATTATCATAAAATATTTTTTCCTAATCTGAATGTAATTCAAATTGATTCAAATTATATCACCGCTCTATATAAATAGAGGTTTCAAATTCATTATAAAAAGGATTGAGAAATATATACTTTTACTCTGCCTAATTTAAGGGTAACAATCGTAGACGTAAGCCTTATTCTTGCCGAACCACGTAAAAGTTTGTGTGCGTTGTTCTTCTTCCCTGCGTCTTTCTTTGCTTTTGTTGTATGTTTTTGTTATTTGCAGGTATTGGACTTCAAAAACCTAATCGACTAAATCCCAATATCAACATTTTGGTGTTAGAAGGAGGGTCCAAACTGCAGATTTCTTCAAGTTATTAAACTATCATGGCTAAAGGAAGAATAATTAGGAGTTCAGATGTGGCGATTGACAATCTAAAGGTCATCTGGAGCAGCAGAACACCCTGCCGATTGGGGGTACGGTGGCTAAAACTTTCGCTATTATTTTGCCTTCACTTCCCCCACGTCAACCACCTACCGTCATCGTTGGAAGGGACGCCATGCAGATCTGGCAACAACGTCAGGAAGCCCTTGAAATCCTATAATGTAGTTAGCAGATGCGGTAAGGGTGTTGGCACAGGTGTAGGTCCAAACAGTCCAGAGGAACGTATAAGTCCAATAACGATCGGTTGATGAAGCATAGACCCAAGGAGAGGGGGTTGTCAAGGAGAGATTATTGCCAAAAGGTTCGATCAGCTCTTTAAACTTGTACTTGAAGGGAGACGAATGACGAGCCCGTGAAGAGGAAGTGGCACCTTGCCCAACAGGCCTCAGGATAAGGGTGAGCCACGATGGGAGCCACCACGTGAAAGCAAACCCTGAACATGAGCGAGCTCACGAGTGCGATGAAGAGTATGTACCGCGAAGAGTTTCGTAGTGGGCAAGGAGCTTGCATCGGAGGTATAGGTCACGAGATCATTTTTCGGGTGATCAAGAAAGTAGGAGAAACAGGTGATCTCCTACAAGGAGAAGTGAGCCATATGACCTAATGGTTGAAGAACTATTGCAGATGGTCCAATAGCTGGAGGCGCGACTTGGGTCCTAGGATTAGAGAGAACAACATGAGAAGAAAACCCCGTTTGTTAGGGAAATTGAGGTGGAGCCACTACCACCTAGGTTCAAACTCGCTAGCATCCTACTCTATAATGGAGATAGTGATCCTTACAACCATTTGGATGCCTTCAACGTACAGATCAATCTATAGACATCCAATCCCCTAGTGAGGTGCCGAGTGTTTTAAGTCACACTAGGGGACATTCCAAGAACCTGGCTGAGTAGCCTTCCAACTCGCCGTATGAATAGTTAGAAAGAATGCCAGAGAAGGTTTTTTAAATAATATAGGGCATTGAAAAGGTAGCTCGCATTACCTTGCCACGTCTTGATGATTTTTCAATGGCAGAATAAATCGTTAAATGATTACATCACCAGATTTAGGAATAAGGTGAGTAATGTAGAGAATCCTTCAGATGAGAGCGTCCTTACAACAATCTCGACAGGGCTCAGGAAAGACGGAAAGCTCTACGGGAATATTTATAAGTCTCATATGAAGGATCTGGGCGAATTTTATGAACGAGCTACAAAGGAGATCAGATAGGAAGAAGCCTTTGGGCTAAAGAAGCACAGTGATTAGAAGAGCGAGACAGACAGTTCTTACTAAGGAAAAAAGAGAAATCATAGTGGGAACGGAGGTGGTAACTAGAAGAATCGTTCTAGTAATCAGATCGCGAAGCAAGCCAAAAATGAGCCAAAAAGAGATCGACCTCCACCTCAAGGTTGCAATGAGAATTACAGTGTCTTGTCAGACAGGCAGGGCAGAATTTTTGAGACCAAGAAGAACAGAGAGAATTTTGAGAAGCCAAGTCCCACAAACCTCCTCAGCAAATTTTGAAATCCAATGAAGTACTGTGCCTATCACAATGAAACTGGATATTTTACTTTAGATTGTAGGGAGCTCAAGGATGCTAAAGAGGATTTGATCAAAAGAGGTCGTTTGAGAGAGTATGTGGTGTGACTTGCAAATAAACGATTCCAGTAGCAACGTCCTCGACCAGCGCAGTAGCATCCTCAACTAGCTCAGCAGCCAGCATAATAGCAGCCCCAACAGATCGCTGAACAGGATTACCTACATGCAATACGGACCATCTCACAATACATGGTAGAACTCATATTGTGAGAACATCAAATAGGTTGCACGAGCGTTACGTGAGCGCGGCCAGTCACGTCCTACTCACAGGTCACGGTGGAATAGAGAGACCTGTAAAAAGAGCTAGAATGGCCTTGGACGACATCGTGTTTACAAAAGAAGATGTCAGAGGAGTTCACTGGTCTCACAATAATGTGTTGGTCATCCGTGCCGGGATAGGCAACGTTGAGGTACGAAGGATTATGGTGGATACAGACAGCTCGGTGAATGTGATGTACCGGAACTACTTTAAGTAAATGGGCTTAAGACCTGAGCAACTGAAACCATCTCTTAAGTTCCTCTATGGATTTACCGGAGACGCAATCACACCAATAGGGTAAGTCAGGCTCCCCTTTACTATCAGGGATTCGGGCACCGACTCTCTCTTACTATCGGATCAAAATCGTTACAACACAACATAATAGTATCCAAAAACAAACTGATTGCAAAGTTGAGTAAAAACAATGCAAAGCTACTCAAAATCCACAATCAAGCTAAAAACATGACACAAACAGCTAATCAACAAAATCCATCTCTAAAACATACTATGTCAGTTATATCATTAATAGAGAATCTTTTCTTCTTCCTAAATCAATCCAAAAATGATGTGGTGACTTGATTCCTAGCTCTTCTAGGTTGATAATTGACTCATATCTTTGATGTTCGGTTCGAGTCCACCCAAAGAGAGCTTGCCTTTTGGTTGGTAAAGTGACAGAATGAGTGTATAGACCTATAGCATTTCTTTGAAGAAACTGAGAAAGGAAAGATGTGGGAGAGAACGAGTGGCGGGCAGCTTTTGCTAAGGCGTGGAAGAAACTTTTTATTTTTATTTTTTGTTTTATTCTTTTAGAGTTTTAATTATGTATAATAATTTAATTTATTACAATGATCTCCACTATCTATCAGTCCATCATACTGTGATGGACGATGAATATCACAATTTTTTTTTTTTTTTTTTATTTTTAATAGTTAATTTGTTAGGTGTATTGCAATGACAAAAATAACCTTTCTCTATTAAGGTTAACTAATGGTAGGGACTAAAATGATGTATATTCGAAATGTGAGAAATCGCAGGAGGTACGAACGCATTCGCAGTTAAAAATAATTTTTTCAAAATATAGTAATCAAAATAAAATTTCCCCAAATTTTGTATAAAAGGACTATATATACTCTTAATTAATAACATTTTTATATTTAGATCATTGCAAGACAGAAATTGGATAATATATTTTACAAATGCTGTACTTAAAAAATAATAATATTTATCCCCAAAGAATTCTGATCAGGCCTTGGATAAGTTCAACTGAAGTGAATTATCATCAACTGAATTATTTGCGCTAAATTTTGATGATATATGTTAACTGACTTTATTTAAAAATTGATGTAACATATAAGCTTGTTGACTTCCATGATGCTATTGTGGCATCTATTTGAGTGCTATTTCCTAATTAATAAGACCAACCGCGATTTTCTTCAAGGAGAGTTGAGGACACATGTAGAAATTATTTCATTGGGACAAGTCTTGTGGAAAAGATTATTAGTGAAATTGCAAAAGTCGTCTTATGAAATTACAAAAGTTTGATTTTAATCATGAGGAATACATTTTATAGCTTTAATCATATTACAATTGCAAAATTCTAAAATATTTTAATTTGATAGGAAAAATATATTTTATGTTAGCATTACATGTTTCATGTTAAGGAGAAAATCTCTTATATTGTAACGTTGTTTTGCAACGAGAAACATTTGGAAAATTTTCGCCAATTGTTTTCAATTTACTAAGCAAAATGATTATTATTACGTCAATCTATCAAAACCTATAAACTAAATACTGAAACAAATATAAATATGCAACTGAAATAAGTGATAAATATTGTTGTAGGAAACTTTTTATGGAGTGAGTAAATAAAGATAAGATATAAGTATAGAGAAGAGATGATGGATATTTTGGTGAATGTATGATTATGGGGTGAAATAAAATTATCAGGTGTGATTAATAGTGAATGTATTACTTGGGGTTAAAAATAAGAATTCATAATTTTACAAGATTAATTTTTCGGATTTCTATAAGAAAATTATATATTATTTATTTTATCTTGTTTTGTTTTTATTTTAATTTTACAATAATTAAGTATTAAAAAAAATTATAAACCTTGAATATAAAATTGAATAAAAAGAAAAAAAAAATACATTGAGATGTCATTTGGATGCATTTTACGCATGAATGGTGGGAGAAGTAAGATATACTATCCATACCAGCAGACTATCTCGATTGATTTTATTTAAAGTTAAAACGTAGTGTATAAGCTTGTTGACAAGAATGATCTTGCCCACTTGAGAAACAATATGGGACCTACGGGCTTGGCTTAGTCAAGCAAATTGTAAGCACCATTCTAGTTTGCAAGCTATTCAACAAGTGAGCTTATTGTAATGATGACGTATGGTGAGTTTGGTGATAAGCCTGTTGACTAGAATGAAAATAGTGTACATATCAATCTTGCCGACTTGGGAAGGGTAGGACCAACAAGCACAGTCATGCAAACTGCAACTTGCAAGTTGCAATTACGATTTGGAATTTCTACAGCTTGCAAGCTATCTAGATTAAATCTCATTTTTAATGTTAAACATAGTGTATAAACGTGTGAACTAGAATAACTATTTCAATTACGGATGTGGTCTATTGACATGGTGTGTATAAATATACATTTTACACGAGTACCCTCCTATTTCAATAGAATGAGTATTTTTGATAAAAGTTTTATGAACTGTAACATATTTTGATGAAATTGAGTACCTTCCTATTTCAATATAATGAATATTTTTGATAAAATTTATGAACTCTAACATACTTTGATGAAATTTTTATATTTATCTTAAAAAAATTAAAATAGACATTTGATATAAATTTGAATTTTTTTGTTTATTGCATAGATACTTTTCCAATATTTTATACTTTTTAATATTTTATCTTAAAATAGTAAAAAAAAAAAAATAGTTCCTCATCCAAAAAACTTCCAATTTCTTTTCTGAAAAGCATTTCATTCTTTATAACATCTATACAAAAAATCCAGAAGCAAAATCACTTGGAAAATGAATTCCATTTCTCAAAACATGTTCATTCGTTCAATGTTGTTGTTTTTATTATTGGCTTCACTTACAACTTCATCTCCAATTCAACAAACAATTATCCAATGCCTCACTCAACATTCCAATATTCCTCTCTCCACAATTTACACCCCAAACAATTCTTCATTTTCCTCAGTGTTAGCTTCTCTCAAAACCCCAGGTTCTCTGAGCCTTCGGTGCCTAAGCCTGATTTGATCTTCACTCCTTTGAGTGAATCACATGTTCAAGCTGCTGTTGTTTGCTCCAAGAGCCTTAATATCCACATGAGAGTCCGAAGTGGAGGCCATGATTTTGAGGGCATCTCTTACGTATCCGAAATCGAATCACCTTTCATTGTATTAGACCTCAACAACCTTCGTTCCATTGATGTGAACATTAATGATAACAGCGCTTGGGTTCAGGTTGGTGCAACTCTTGGTGAACTCTATTACAGGATTGCTGAAAAAAGCAACATTCATGGATTTCCCGCTGGTATTTGGCCGACTGTAGGCGTTGGCGGGCACATCACAGGAGGTGGTTATGGTGTTATGTTGAGAAAATATGGTCTGGCTGCTGACAATGCCATTGATGCCCGTATTGTTGATGTCAATGGTAGAGTTCTTGATCGAGCAGCCATGGGAGAAGATCTGTTTTGGGCCATAAGAGGAGGCGGCGGAGGAAGCTTTGGTGTTATTCTTTCATGGAAGATAAAACTGGTTCCCGTGCCTGAATCTGTAACAGTTTTCACAATTAAAAGAGGTGACACAAAGCTTCTTTATAGATGGCAGCAAGTTGCTGATAAGCTTGATAAGGATCTCATGATTAGAGTTACGATGCGATTGACAAATACAAGCAAAACAAGTGATCAGAGAGCCGTTGTTACTACATACGTCGGCTTTTTCCTTGGTGGTGCTGATAGACTCGTCCAACTAATGCAACAGAGCTTCCCTGAATTAGGATTGACTAGAAATGATTGTACCGAAGTAAGTTGGATCCAATCTACACTTCATTCTCACCTCTTCCAACTTAACACACCTCTTGAAGTTCTACTTCAACGAAATACTTCAACCATCTCTTTCGAAGGCAAAGCAGATTTTGTTAGAGACCCCATACCTGAATTCGCGCTCGAAGAATTACGTAAGAGGTTGTTGGAAGAAGATCATCCTTTTATTGTATGGACACCTTATGGTGGAATGATGAACGATATTCCAGAATATGAAACTCCTTTCCCTCATAGAAAGGGAACCATGTTCAAATTCCACTATTTCACAAGTTGGCTGGATGGAGACAATAATGTACCAAAACATATAAGTTGGATTAGGAGTCTATACAATTACATGACTCCTTATGTTTCCAAATTTCCAAGAGGTGCATATGTGAATTACAGGGATCTCGATTTGGGAGTGAACAAGAAGGGTAACACAAGTGTCGTTCAAGCTAGTGTTTGGGGTGTTAAATATTTTAAACGAAACTTTGAAAGATTGGTGAAAGTGAAGACTGAAGTTGATCCAGCAAACTTCTTCAGACATGAGCAAAGCATCCCATCTCTCGTACTGAAAAGGTAGATCGACGGATAGATTGGTTGGAGCACTTCATCAGTTTGATTTCTGCAACAGCCTTTCCCTTTCTATTTCTGCAAAATAACAATAATACCAAATAAATTTTTGAATAATTGTTTCTTCCACACATTTTACATTCGAAATTGAGCAAATATATAAGTCATGATGCCTTGACAATTGGATAAAATGAAGGAGAGTCAACTGTACAATCTCAAAACAATAATGATTATCTCGATTGATGATTTGCTTGATTTAAGGAGTTTGAATGATGTAGCTTGATCAAAGGTATCTTGATTTGACTTTATACAAAAGACCTTCTCCTTCTTTCTCAATTGGTCGTCAGCATGCTACATTTGTAGGGAAAAAAAATCTAACCAACTTAAGAATCCTGTAAGCACCTATTAAAAAAACTTTAACCTGGTTTTTTTCTTTAATAATTATTTATTAAATTTTATTTATGGGAATCAAATACAATCAATCTGAAATAAAATAGTTAAGGACTGTTTGTTAATTTGTTCCCTAAAAAGTTTTATTTGCACTTAACTATTTTATTTCAGATTGATTGTATTTGATTACCATTAATTATGGTTTAGTAAATAAGGGAATGTGTTTGTTGTTATAGGCCTTTCAAATTATTGTTTGTTTGTCAATTTTTGCAAAAAAAATGATGAATAATTAAAAATAACGATAATTGGGTCTACAATTATCAAGGAGAACTGGCCATTTCTTAGCTGAATTTGCAAAACTTGTAATAGGTTATGTGTCGATTTCATTTCCCTCTTGATTAATAAGTCTCGGAAATGGAAACAAGTTTCTATGGTTTTGATTAAATCTGGAATTCTACTTTTTGGGTGGTGTTGTATCATTCATATTTCCTTATATTTTTTGACAATTAATTTGGAGAATAATGACTTAACATTGTGATTTTTTTTTTTCCCCTATCTTTAACTGTTTTGATTATGTGGTTATAATAAACAATAATTTGGTAATGCATTGTCATGGTATGTCAATTTCTTCAGTTTGGCATGAGGAATGAGCAGATTATCTTCTTATTTTTCTTGTAAGTATCACCCACTTAGATTTAAATTATATGACAACTTTAATTCTTTGTATCCCTTTCCTTTGGTAATGAAACTGGTTAAATTGGCATTAAGTGGCTGAATTTCTAATGTCGTAGAGTATGTAGAATTGGAAGGTATATTCTCACTCGTCCATAACATCTTTGTCGCCTGCCATTGAAACCGATGGAATGGACGATAAGATATGTGTCAAAGGAATATTATGGTCTGAACTCTGAATTCATCAACCTTGGATTTACATGTAATGGGACCAAGCCCCAAGGACTTCATTAAAGACACCCAATTTCTTTTGGCCATTTTTAAAGTCACTAGATTCTTCTCCTGGTCCCTTTCCATTGTCTTGTATCTCTCAGATCTTTTGGCACTACGAGTTGCAGTTTGTTCATTGTGGTATCTAAAAAATCTAAAAGAATAAATCTACATAAGTTCTCTCTGTGTTGAACTAAAACTTAGTTGATGGGTCGGCTTTGCCAACCCAGCTTACGAGTTGGGTCCGAACAAGGTTGCTCTGCGTCCTAGTGGGCCCGAACAAGTTTGCTATGAACCCGCATCACTTTGTTTTGTGAACATTCTGGATGTGTTAGTCGTGCATCTTGCTAGTATTGAAATACGTTATTATTAAATTCTTTTTTGTGAAGTTCATCAACTGTTGGCATGGATAATATTTGCATGTTCTTTGTTTTCATTCGTATGTCTCTGGCCCTCTGAAGATTATCTCCATCATATAAACAATACATAAATAATTTGTGCAAGACATTGATAAGTTTAAAGAGAGAAGAAGAGTTTAAATTCTATAGCATTAGTTTTAAAATTATATTTAATAATTAATCAAATGAAAACAAAGAGTGTGCTAAACATCATTATGAGTTTATTATTAATTTTTTTTTTTTAAAAAAAAACATATGTGACTAATTTTAGTCCAAACCACTGAGTTTTATAATGAAGAGCGTATTAGTTTTTGATTATAAGATTTTATCGATGCTCAATTTGTTCTGTAAAACAGCATTTAGGTTGGTCAACAATAGAATTACTCTGAACTTTCTAAATTTTAAATGAGTCATTTGCATCATGAGTGTGACCTTTTTGACCAATGAGCCACAACAACCAACGGTACGAGGTCCATGTTACTAAACAATGGTCATAAGACGTGGTTCGACATAAGTACGTTACAATTTTATTTCAATTTGGCCTACAGTAACACTTGAATTTTGTCACTCTTGAAGCCACACACAAGGTGTTTTTTGTGCTATTTAAGAAGCATGCTTTTCTATTAATTGTAATGTAGTGTCTCTTTACAATTTTTTTTTTCCTTAAAATTTTTTTCACATTATTTCTCTTTTATTTCATACGCATATTTGTTTATTTTTATATTATTGTGTTTGATATATTATGGAAATTCACCATGTTTCATTTCTCCTTTCGATGAAAGTGCTAATAAAATACTCATCTTATACAGGGGTCTAGTTGTTCTTATGCTTGGCTTGAATGAACACAGGTACCATTTGTGCTTAATGATCTTATATTTATTTGATTCTATCGTGTGATCAATTGCTTAAGATATTTTCTTTATCAACAACAGTGAAAGATACAGCGGTTTTGCCAAGCAGCTTAATGCTAATGGTTTCAAAGTCTATGGGATGGATTGGATTGGTAAGTTCACATGCATAATTGAGTTAAAATTTACTTTGAGAAAACATTGGTAGTTGCTCTGCATTTTTTGCTCTTTAATTCACCGTCTTACAATTCTTTCATAACTAAACTATTACTTAGTTTCATACAGAGTTCTTTTTCTTCAATTGCGATGTTGTTATGCCTCTGATGCATCTTGTGTTTCAGAGGAATTCCTTCAAGTGTTGTTCAATTTATGCACAGATGTCGAACAATTCTTCTTCTTCTTCTTATTATTTTTTGATGTAGAACAAGTCTTATTATTGAAAGCGGATATAATAACAATAAAGTGGCTGTATTAAATGGTGGTCACTCTTCATGTTGAAATAAAGAGCAACATCATTAAATTGGAGGGAAACATGAAAACATTGTAGTTGCAGTCACTGTAATACCGGCCTTCTTGCAATCATTTGATACATATTGCTGACATAATTCTAGTTAATGGAAAGCTATTAAAGGTCAGAACAAAAAATAAGGGAAAAAAAGAAAAAGATGAGACAAAGAAATATAAAAAATAGAAAGGCCAGGATTAAAGTCTCTAGTTGTTTGACGTTGAATTATAATTCTGAAATCTTATGCAACTTACAACTTTATTAAATAATACATACTTTTCAACTACTAGGTCTAATGTGGTCTTAGTTTTTTACATTTGACTCTTACTAGTATCATGTGGAGTGTTTATGGGATGACGCATTCGTTTGATGAATTGAATAGTTTTCATGAACTTACTGGCCAAAATGCTGATATGTGGCCATTTATTTTCTTGGTGGACATAAGTTGTAACTGCATGAGCACTGTCCTATAAATGCTGTTTGCTTATCAGTCCTTTTCATGGTTGTCCTCAGGAAGAAAGTACAGGAAAAATGAAAACTATGCTGTTCTCTTTAAAGTATACCAGTGGTTAGTGCTACTTGAGTTTATCCTAAACTATTTTTGGGCCTAGGTGGAGGCTATGCTGCTCAACGACATGTTGATGATTTTATTAAAAAAAATTTACATGCATTTACTTCAATCATCTTACCCTTCAAAATTTTTTTGCATTTATAAATGTTTTATAGTCTAGAAACTACACTCTTCAACGGTGCATCTACATTTGGATGTTGCAGGGATTGTGTATTTTAATTGGGATGCCCATTGATGCGAAAAAGTAAAATCTGAAGCTTCTCTTCATAAGTAAGGTTATTATTTGAGTGTTTAGGTCTGAAATTGTACTTTCAGAATTGGTAAATCTATTAAGTGAGGATATATGCTCAGAAGATAAATCAAACCTCTACAAACTGTGTCCTGTTTTACTAGAGTGGTAGAGACGGAATATTAGATCACACTTGTGGTTTCTTTTGAGGAGTGCCAGAAATCAGCATATGAAATATATATCCCATCCAAGTCCAGAAGAAACTACCATAATTTGAACTTGTCTATTGTTGTAATTATCCCAGGCCCAGAATGCATGTATATGAAGTAACATATAATAAGTAGTATCAGGGTTTTTTGTATTCCAAGGAAAATAGACTTTTGGTTTATGCCAAGTGAACCAGATCAGATTGGGTCAGATATAACTTTCATTTCTGTGCTTTTAATTACATCTAAATTTTTTTCACACGTTTCATTATATAAGAAAATTTTTTCTTGTTTTCTCTTTCCATTTCTTAGTTACAATCTTGATAATTAATTTTGTGAAGAGCTCTAGTTACTAGAGATTTTACTAGGACCCTCTTGTAGTTTTTCTGTCCCGTACCAGTACTGTCGAAGATTAAGGAATAACTGAAATACTTTGAACTTCTCAGTGCAAATCCTTTAAATTAGTGGTTCATAATTTCCATTATTGTCAATTTCATTTGTTCGTCCTTGTATAATTCATTAGTTCATCTTGTCCTACTAGGACATGGTGGAAGCGACGGATTGCATGCATATGTTCGTTCTCTTGATGATGCTGTCAGTGACTTGGTATGTTTTGTGATTCATGTAGAAGATGCTGATGAAAGCACATTTAAAAGAAATCCTAGGTTCATTTAAATCATTATATCTTCAATTTTATGCAGAAATCATATCTTCAAAAAGTTTTAACTGACAATCCTGGACTTCCATGTTTCTGCTTTGGACACTCGACAGGTGCAGCCATTATTCTTAAGGTAAGGTTTCTTTGATATAAGGGGTTTCTAAGGATACTCTGGTTGAATTTATAGTTCAATGATTTTCTTTCAATATTTCTCATCATTGCTCGAAAATTTGGTCCTAATTTTCCACTTCTTGCCTGAAGGAGTAGGCAATGCTTGATCCAAAGATTGAGAGTCAAATAGCAGGTATCGTAGTAACTTCACCTGCTGTTGGAGTTCAGCCCTCCCATCCAATTTTTGCAGTAAGAATTCTCTTGAATCAAATCTTTATATTCTTTTTCCAAGTATATTGTATAAGAGTTCACATTCTTTTGAGCTGTGCACTCTAGTTAAAACTACAGTTGAATTAATGAGATTGATCACTTTTTCATCTTCATATTTTAAATTTGTGGCAGGTGCTTGCCCCATTTGTTGCATTTTTGTTGCCCAGATTCCAATTCAGTGCTGCTAATAAGAAGGGCATGCCTGTGTCTCGCGATCCAGAGGCACTTGTGGCCAAGTATTCAGATCCACTAGTGTACACTGGATCCATCAGGGTAAGGACTGGCTATGAGATTCTTCGAATCTCAACTCATTTGCAGCAAAATCTGAAGAAATTGAGAGTTCCCTTTCTGGTTCTCCATGGTACTGCTGACACCGTAACGGATCCTGATGCTTCTCAAAAACTGTATGAAGAGGCCTCCTCAACAGACAAGACTATCAAATTGTTAGAAGGATTCTTACATGATCTTTTTATGGAATGCTTCATCAAGCTTTTCGGTTAAGTGTAGGACAAAGAAGATTAGAAGTTGTTTGGCGAAATGAGATTCTGCAATTTCATGTTGAAACTTTGACAGCATTCATTACTTGGATTAAGCCGGACAATGTATCATTCTATGAATTCCCCTTGTTCGTGTCATTATTTTTTAAATCCGAAAGTACTTTTGTTCAACTTTTCTTTTTAACTTTTTTTATCTAATTTTATATGATAAGTGATATGTTTTATATCAACTGTTTTGTTAATCTCAAATCCAAAATTTTCAATTCAACTGTCATGTCACATAAAATTGGATGAAGAAGTTGGATCAAAATATTGGATGTCTACTAGTATTCTTTAATTATTCTTTCATTTTTGCATTAAAAAATGCCCTTTCATTAATCACTATCCAACATTTATGTAGTAATTATGATCATGTCAATTCATTCTTGTAAACAAAATATATTAAAGTGCCCCATTTGAATCCCTAAACCTCTGAAAAATCATGACAATAAGATCAAAAGTGACATGAAAAAAGGTGGCGATCATTTGTGTCATAACAAAAGTTTGATAATTTGTGTTTATAAAAAAAAAAAATTGAACAAAATTACCGTTTGACTAATTTTATCTTCTTCAAATTTTCACCCGTCAAATCTCTTTTCCGTCCTACGTGTATTTTTCCACAAATTCTCTCTCCTCTTCTTCTTCTTCTCCTTCTGTTTTTCCTTCTCCTTTTTCTTCTTGTTCTTATTCTCCTTCTCTTCCACTTCTTCTTCCTTTTATTCTTTTGAATTCTCATTGGAAAAACGACCTGCTGATTTGCAAATACATTTGCAATGAAAATTACTATTAGTAATGATAGTTTGTGATGCCATCAGTAATGACATTACAAACTGCTATTAGTAATGACAATAGAAATTGCCATTAGTAATGATAGTAAGGGTAGTTAGTATAGCCGTTACTAATTGCAATTTGTATTGCTGTCATTAATGGTTACAAACTACTGATACCAATGACAATTCCTATTGTAATGATTAATAATGAAGGACTTGCAAATTTGCAAGTTCCTTTTTTGGTAAGGAAAAAGGAGAAGAAATAGAAGAGGAGAAAGAAAAAGAGGAAGAAGAAGAAGGAGAAGAAGAAAGTAGGGGGAGAAGAAGAAGGAGAAGGAGAAGGAGAAGGAGAATGAGAATGAGATTGAGAGGAAGAAGAAAAGGAGGAGGAGAAAGAGAAATGTCGGACGGAAAAGAAAGAAATATCGTTAAAGAAGATGCTAGCTGACATTGGAAAGGATGACCGGAGATCGAAGAGAACGAGGAATTTATGTTTTTTATTATTTAAAAGTCAATTTTGTCCAAATGTTATTAACTTGGGATACAAATGATAAAAACTTTTTCTGAATACGAATGATCTATACATTTTTTTCGTTTTTGGACCAATTCATGGCATGTGCACTAATAAAAACCCACCAGAAAAGTATGCAATTGAATATGATGTAACAAGACCACCCATAAAACTCAACTCATGGAATATGGGCTTTGCGTGCTTGGTTTGAATACCATGTAACTATTGTTGTATACTTCGAAATGCAAATGCATCATCAGTAAATGTTGGCAAAATTGATACATACAAGGCTTTTGCATGGGCATGATTTCTAGGTACATAAAGGCATAGAGAAGGCAAGTTAATTTACAAAGAACCACTGCAGTTTACTTTCTTAGGGGTGGACTACTTTGAGACTTGTTTCTGATAATGCAGGGTTTTTCGTTGCCATATTGGGCCTCATTTGCACATAAATATAGGCGTGGATTTCCCTCAAGGCGTTGAATATGTTAACAATATGAGTAAATTCAGATTCAGTTCTTGTTTAGACTTTACCTGAACTTTTATTAAACACGCAAGTATAAACAAAATTATATAGCTAAGATTTGTTCTCTTTCTTTTTTTCCTTTCTCAACGATTTAAAATTAAAATGAAACCTATACAATTAACAGTTCCCATCTCCTCTCATTATTGATATTTCAATCAAATATCTCTCTCTTTTCGTTTGACTATTCCACAAGGGTGTCGATGACATGAAACATCCATTACAGACCCTAACTCAATAACAATTTTTATCCAACTTTACAGTCCCATCTAATAGGAGTAAATTTTAACCAAAAAACAAAAAATTGCAATTTTATATATTATTTGCTCAAAATCTCTAAATTAGGGTGTAGCAATAGTTGGTTACACGGGGCTACGGCAAGTGTATATAACTATATAGATATCCTGCCCACGTGGGAAGGTTGAGACCTATAAGTTTACTAATACAAATTGCAAACTACAATATGGAATGGTGGGAGAAGTAAGATATACTATCCATAGCCAGTAAATTATCTCGATTGATTTTATTTAAAGTTAAAACGTAGTGTATAAGCTTGTTGACAAGAATGATCTTGCCCACTTGAGAAGCAATATGGGACCTACGAGCTTGACTTAGTCAAGCAAATTGTAAGCACCATTCTAGTTTGCAAGCTATTCGACAAGTGAGCATATTGTAATGATGACGTATGGTGAGTTTGGTGATAAGCCTATTGACTAGAATGAAAATAGTGTACATATCAATCTTGCCGACTTGGGAAGGGTAGGACCAACAAGCACAGTCATGCAAATTGCAACTTGCAAGTTGCAATTACGATTTGGAATTTCTACAGCTTGCAAGCTATCTAGATTAAATCTCATTTTTAATGTTAAACATAGTGTATAAACGTGTGAACTAGAATAACTATTTCAATTACGGATGTGGTCTATTGACATGGTGCGTATAAATATACATTTTACACGAGTACCCTCCTATTTCAATATAATGAGTATTTTTGATAAAAGTTTTATGAACTGTAACATATTTTGATGAAATTGAGTACCCTCCTATTTCAATATAATGAATATTTTTGATAAAATTTTATGAACTCTAACATATTTTGATGAAATTTTTATATTTATCTTAAAAAAATTAAAATAGACATTTGATATAAATTTGAATTTTTTTGTGTATTGCATAGATACTTTTCCAATATTTTATATTTTTTAATATTTTATCTTAATATAGTAAACAAAAATTAGTTCCTCATCCACAAAACTTCCAATTTCTTTTCTGAAAAGCATTTCATTCTTTATAACATTTATACAAAAAATCAAATTAAGATTTAATACATTTCTTTAAATTTTAGAGAAAGGTGTTTAAAGTGCATACTATAAAAAGTCCTCATTGATTTTAATTTATAAACCTTATAAATTTCATAATTTTACAAGGTTGATTTTTGGATTTCTATAAGAAAATAGTATATTATTTATTTGTTTGTTTTTAATTTTAATTTTATAATAATTAAGTATTAAAAAATTTATAAACCTTAAATATAAAATTGAATAAAAAGAAAAAAAAACTGGATGCGTTCTACGCATGAATTTGGGATATGAAATTTAGTGGACCTTGACAGATATTGATTGACAAACTTGGATGATGAACTCATATTCAACCTTCACAACATGGTCAAAAGACAAAGGATCCGAACACCAGATTTTGTAGCTATTTCAAATCAATAAAGTGATGAAAAAATTTATTTTTAAAACCATCACGAATGATGTCATTGAAAAGGCCAGATTGGGTTATAGATATTATTTGGGCTCTAATTTAATTTCCAATCTCTGTTTTTCAGTCAGTAAAGATATTTTGGCTTCGGTGGCCAAAATTTATATGAATCTATATTTTCATATGTATTTGAAGGGGTCTCGAAATTTTGGTCGCTTCAAACTTAAAATATAAACCGAATCCAAATTCTAAATGACGACATTTTTATCTTTTCACTCTCTTATTTAATTCTGAATTAGGTATTATTATATCTTCTTATTGGCAGTCTTGAAAGACAGGGAAGATTTATTGCACTTAATTCATGTAATTAGATATGGTTCCTCTTGTTATATGTATAAAATAATTTTTATCTCGGTATATACTGAAATTAAGTAAGATTATATGGAGCACTGAAATCCACTAAGTCAGTGCATTGTATGTGAATTATTGATTAAATATAAGTGATTGTCAACTAAATCAAAGCAAGTAAAAGTAAATAAATTAATAATTGATAATTGAAACACTGAATTTATCATATTAGTATTCATTAAATGATATATATATATATATATATAGGACTTTTATAATAGGTATACCTGATTTTATAAAGTAATGACAAACCAATCAAATTCATCAATTATATTCTCTTTCCTAAAATAAATTATCTCTTCTATTTAATTCAAATGCAATGAAAGAATTTGATTAATTGATTCTTACTTTATAAAATCATATTTACTTGATTATAAATGTTGGTTTGTTTTTTTTTTCCTTTATTTTTTTTTTTTAAAAAAGAAAGAAAATAATAGAAAAATTAAGGACAGTTAGATTTCGATTTGGTTAGCTGGTAGCTGGTTAAATGTGAACCAATCCAAATAAAAGTGATAGACTTTAAGATGGCGCATGTCAACCAAAAACTCTTCTTACACCCATTTATTTTCTACAATCAATTTAAAATTTTTAAATTTAATTTACTTTTTAGGCCCATTGAAATATCGAAATTAATCTTAGATGGTAATGTTTAATTAAATCAAAAGCAATTTCTCTTCGTTTGTAGTAAACTTGGAACCCAAATGAAATCCTGAAAGAAACATAAATCCATGGTCTTATTGACTCCTTGTTCGCTTGAACTGGTGGATGCTCAAGAAATTAAACCCAAAGCCTTTTTTAATTCAAATTGTATAAGGAAAAGGATTCTATCACGCATTGGCAATAAACGTGAATTTGAATAGTAAAGTTTCAGCTTTATTACACTTGTTTAGAAATCATGAAGCTTGACAAAAATAATAATAACAAAATAAAATAGTTCTTGAACCTTGAAAATTGCGATAAGACTATTGAACTACTAGCTAGTATTAGAATTTAAATTGTTTGGTTTTTCAATCAATATTACTGCAATTTCAATCAAGTTGCAGAATTCATGTTGGTTTATTTATTTTATTTTATTTTTTAGTTTCTAGTGTTGCAAATTTCAATCAAGAAATATGTCAAAACATTATTTTATTATGATAAAAATTGTTCAAGTATATGAAATACATATTAGGGTTTATCATGAGGTGGATAGAATTAAAAAAAAAAAAAAATTCTTTGATGTAATTGCATATACATACATACATATATATATATGGGGCAGGATCGAGGAACACAAGTTTTGACATAAATTTTGACACAATTTGTTGACCATTGGATTATGAAGATTTCAATAGCTTAGATTTACTCACACATTTATACACAACTTAATTTTATACTCTACATAAATGTGTTTTTTCATCTCTCTCTTCATCATTAATTACATCATATCTCATCTCTCATCTCTTTTATTAATTATAACTTTATATTAATATATTCCTTTTCTCTCTCTTCACTATTGTATTATCTCTCTCATTTGTCTAATTAAAATTATTTATATATATTTTTAAAACTTCTCCAACTAATATTAAAAATCAATCAATTAATATTATTCTCAATCATTGAAATTTTTTACATCTTTATTTTTTTATTTACATTTAAATTATGTTATTTTCAAATATATATATGTGAGTCTTTTTTGAGATACTATTTAATGTATATATGTTTGAAAATAACATAATTTAAATGTAAATAAAAAAATAAAGATGCAAAGAATTCCAATGAGTGAGAATAATATTAATTGATTGGTTTTTAATATTAGTTGGAGAAGTTTTAAAAATATATATAAATAATTTTAATTAGACAGATGAGAGAGATAATACAATAATGAAGAGAGAGAAAATGAATATATTAATATAAAGTTGTAATTAATAAAAGAGATGAGAGATGAGATATGATATAATTAATGATGAAGAGAGAGATGAGAAAACACATTTATGTAGAGTGTAAAATTAAGTTGTATATAAATGTGTGAGTAAATCTAAGTCATTGAAATCTTCATAATCCAATGGTCAATAAATTGTGTCAAAATTTGTGTCAAAACTTGTGTCCTTCGATCCTGTCCCATATATATATCATTGGCTTGCTTTCTTTTCCTTTATTGAGATAAAAAAAAAAAAAGAGAAAGAAAAGAACAAAAAAATTAAGGACAATTAGATTTCGATTTGGTTAATTGGTTACTCGTTAAATATGAACCAATCCAAAACAAAGTGATAAACTTCAGACTTTAGAGCAAGGATATTGGTTTGTTTTCTTTTCCTTTATTGGGAAAAAAAAAAACAGAGAAAGAAAAGAACAGAAAAATTAAGGACAATTAGATTTCGATTTGGTTAATTGATTGCTAATTAAATGTGAACCAATCCAAATAAGTGATCAACTTTAGACTTTAGAGCAAGGATATTGGTTTGTTTTCTTTTCCTTTATTGAAAAAAAAAAAAAAGAACAGAAAAATTAAGGACAATTAGATTTCGATTTGGTTAATTGGTTGCTAATCAAATGTGAACCAATCCAAATAAAAGGGATAAACTTTAGAGCAAGGATGGCACATGTCAACCAAAAAGTCTTCATACACCCATTACTTTCTACCATCAATGCAGAATTTTTAAATTTAATTTACTCTCTAGACCCTTTGAAATATCAAAATTAAACTTAGATACTAATGTTTTCTTAAATTAAAAGTAATTTCTCTTCGTTTATAGTAACCTTGGAACCCAAATAAAATCCTAAAAGAAACATAAATCCATGGTCTTGTTGACTCCTTGTTCGCTTGAACTGGTGGATGCTCAAAAAATTAAACCCAAAGCCTTTTTTTTTTTAAATCAAATTGTATAGGGAAAAGGATTCTATCAGGCATTGGCAATAAACGTGAATTTGCATAGTAAAGTTTCAGTTTAATTACACTTGTTTAGAAACCATGAAGCTCAATAATAATAATAATAATAATACAGTTGTTCTTGAATGTTGAAAATTGTGATAAGACCATTGAACAACTAGCTAGTCTCAGAATTTAAGTTGTTTGGTTTTTCAATCAATATTACTGCAATTGCAATTTCAATCAAGTTGCAGAATTCATGTAGGTTTGTTTATTATTATTATTATTTTTAGTTTCTAGTGTTATAAATTTCAATGAAGAAACATATCAAAACATTATTTATTATTATAAAAATTGTTCAAATTTGTGAAATATATATATATATATATATATTAGGGTTTACGAGGTGGATAGAATGGAAAAATATTCTTTGATGTAATTACATATATATATGTCCTTTTAAGTAATTTAATTTATGGATATTAAAATGATTAAAGTATTTTTTTTTTTTTGAAGAGAAAAAATAATATATTAAAAAGCACTCAAACGGTCCTTGGCAATCAAACCTTCAAGAAAAGGAGGAGTGATATGCCAAACAAACGGACTAACATGGGAACGAGCAGCCTTAGCTAACGCATCAGCCACGCCGTTAGCATGTCTTTTAACAAAGCTTATTCTAAAATTATTACAAAGCCGAAATAAACTTTTACAATCCTCAATAAGGCAACCAAATTCAGACCAGTCCCGCTTTGAAGAATTAATAGTATCAACCACCACCTTAGCATCCAATTCCAAGATTACATTAGACACTTGCATGGAAAGAAGCCAAGAAATTGCTTCACGACAAGCCAAGGCTTCAGCTTCTCTAGGAACACACCACCCCTGCACTAGCTGAGACTGACACATAAGGAAGCTGCCATCATCCTTTCTAATAACCATCCCCAGACCAATCCTTTGTGATTGCTCCATAACCGACGTATCTATGTTGCATTTTAACCAACCTTGCGGCGGAATGCACCATCTGACTCCCAAATTCTCATGAGATCGACAACTACCCTTTTTAGGACTCCTTAAAATTTGCCACTCTTTAACAAAACCCAAACTATCCTTAACCGTCAACGCAGGAGAGCTTAAGGAGTTACGCCAAAGTTTATTGTTCCTTTGACCCCAGATCCCCCAAATGACTGAAGCAACACAACCTGTCTGCTCTCTGCTTAACCCCGCCAATATCTTCAACAGCCACCCACCAAAGTCTTCAGAATTTGTTAGAGAAAAGTCTAAATCCACTTCTTTCCAACAATGAGCAGCAAACGAACAACTAAAAAACACATGCTTCAAAGTTTCAACATTAGAACCACACAAAATACAAGTTGGATCACAAGGCATTCCGCGCTTCACCAGATTCACCCTAGTAGGAACACATCCCCTACACACTTTCCACACCATCATCTTGACTTTAGGGGGAACATCTAAATCCCACAATCTTCCCCACTCTCCCACAATAGAATTCAAATCACAACCCAACAGCTCCACAGCTATTCTATAACCTGACTTAACCGAGTAGATACCATCATTGCTAAAATGCCAAATAACATGATTAAAGTATTATTAAAATCTTGGAAGTAGGAAGAACTTATTTGGGTGGCTCCTAAAAGTAAAATATTTTTAAATATTCTCTATGGTATAATGGTAGCATGTATAAATCTCTAATACCCATTTGATGTGTAATCTCTTTACATAACAAAAGCACGGCAATTATCAAAGTCAAAGATATTAAGTTGTGCACGTTTAAGATTATCAAAGTCAGAGCAACTAGGTTTGGCATCCACACAGTTCTTAGCCTGATGCAAATTTCAACGTTCAAGACTAATAATCTATAACTTGGCCAAAAATTATATGCATCAAGAAATCAATAAATTTGACCTTATCGTTACTTCAATAAAAATTTATTATAATGAAAAGTAAACAGCCTAGCGTTATACCTATATAAATGTAAGATTATTCATGACAAAATCCAGAAGCAAAATCACTTGGAAAATGAATTCCATTTCTCAAAACATGTTCATTCGTTCTATGTTGTTGTTTTTATTATTGGCTTCACTTACAACTTCATCTCCAATTCAACAAACAATTATCCAATGCCTCACTCAACATTCCAATATTCCTCTCTCCACAATTTACACCCCAAACAATTCTTCATTTTCCTCAGTCCTAGCTTCTAGAGCTCAAAACCCTAGGTTCTCTGAGCCTTCGGTGCCTAAGCCTGATTTGATCTTCACTCCTTTGAGTGAATCACATGTTCAAGCTGCTGTTGTTTGCTCCAAGAGCCTTAATATCCACATGAGAGTTCGAAGCGGAGGTCATGACTTTGAGGGTGTTTCTTATGTGTCCCTAATCGAATCACCTTTCATGGTATTAGACCTCACCAACCTTCGTTCCATTGATGTGAACATTAATGATAACAGCGCTTGGGTTCAGGTTGGTGCAACTCTTGGTGAACTCTATTACAGGATTGCTGAAAAAAGCAACATTCATGGATTTCCTGCTGGTATTTGCCCGACTGTAGGCGTTGGCGGGCACATCACGGGAGGTGGTTATGGTGTTATGTTGAGAAAATATGGTCTGGCTGCTGACAATGCCATTGATGCCCGTATTGTTGATGTCAATGGTAGAGTTCTTGATCGAGCAGCCATGGGAGAAGATCTGTTTTGGGCCATAAGAGGAGGCGGCGGAGGAAGCTTTGGTGTTATTCTTTCATGGAAGATAAAACTGGTTCCCGTGCCTGAATCTGTCACAGTTTTCACAATTACGAAAATCCTAGAACAAGGTGATACAAAGCTTCTTTATAGATGGCAGCAAGTTGCTGATAAGCTTGATAAGGATCTCATGATTAGAGTTATAATGCAATTGACAAACACAAGCAAAACAGGTGATCAGAGAGTCGTTAGTACTTCATACGATGGCATTTTTCTTGGTGGTACTGATAGACTTGTCCAACTAATGCAACAAAGCTTCCCTGAATTAGGATTGACTAGAAACGATTGTACAGAAATAAGTTGGATCCAATCTATGGTTTATTCTTACATCTTCCCACTAAACACATCTCTGGAAGTTCTACTTCAACGAAATACTTCAACCATATCTTTCGAAGGCAAAGCAGATTTTGTTAGAGACCCCATACCTGAATTTGCACTCGAAGAGCTACGTAAAAGGATGTTAGAAGAAGATAACCCTATTATTGCATGGACGCCTTACGGTGGAAGGATGAACGAAATTCCAGAAAATGAAACTCCTTTCCCTCATAGAAAGGGAACCATGTTCAAATTCCACTATTTCACAACTTGGCTGGATGGAGACAATAATGTACCAAAACATATAAGTTGGATTAGGAGTCTATACAATTACATGACTCCTTATGTCTCCAAATTTCCAAGAGGTGCATATGTGAATTACAGGGATCTCGATTTGGGAGTGAACAAGAAGGGTAACACAAGTGTCGTTCAAGCTAGTGTTTGGGGTGTTAAATATTTTAAACGAAACTTTGAAAGATTGGTGAAAGTGAAGACTGAAGTTGATCCAGCAAACTTCTTCAGACATGAGCAAAGCATCCCATCTTTCGTACTGAAAAGGTAGATCGACGGATAGATTGGTTGGAGCACTTCATCAGTTTGATTTCTGCAACAGCCTTTCCCTTTCTATTTCTGTAAAATAACAATAATATCAAATAAATTTTTGAATAATTGTTTCTTCCACACATTTTACATTCGAAATTGAGCAAATATATAAGTCATGATGCCTTGACAATTGGATAAAATGAAGGAGAGTCAACTATACAATCTCAAAACAATAATGATTATCTCGATTGATGATTTGCTTGATTTAAGGAGTTTGAATGATGTAGCTTGATCAAAGGTATCTTTATTTGACTTTATACAAAAGACCTTCTCCTTCTTTCTCAATTGGTCTTCAGCATGCTACATTTGTAGGGAAAAAAAATCTAACCGACTTAAGAATCCTGTAAGCACCTATTAAAAAAACTTTAACCTGGTTTTTTTCTTTAATAATTATTTATTAAATTTTATTTATGGGAATCAAATACAATCAATCTGAAATAAAATAGTTAAGGACTGTTTGTTAATTTGTTCCCTAAAAAGTTTTATTTGCACTTAACTATTTTATTTCAGATTGATTGTATTTGATTACCATTAATTATGGTTTAGTAAATAAGGGAATGTGTTTGTTGTTATAGGCCTTTCAAATTATTGTTTGTTTGTCAATTTTTGCAAAAAAATGATGAATAATTAAAAATAACGATAATTGGGTCTACAATTATCAAGGAAAACTGGCCATTTCTTAGCTGAATTTGCAAAACTTGTAATAGGTTATGTGTCGATTTCATTTCCCTCTTGATTAATAAGTCTCGGAAATGGAAACAAGTTTCTATGGTTTTGATTAAATCTGGAATTCTACTTTTTGGGTGGTGTTGTATCATTCATATTTCCTTATATTTTTTGACAATTAATTTGGAGAATAATGACTTAACATTGTGATTTTTTTTTCCCCTATCTTTAACTGTTTTGATTATGGGGTTATAATAAACAATAATTTGGTAATGCATTGTCATGGTATGTCAATTTCTTCAGTTTGGCATGAGGAATGAGCAGATTATCTTCTTATTTTTCTTGTAAGTATCACCCACTTAGATTTAAATTATATGACAACTTTAATTCTTTGTATCCCTTTCCTTCGGTGATGAAACTGGTTAAATTGGCATTAAGTGGCTGAATTTCCAATGTCGTAGAGTATGTAGAATTGGAAGGTATATTCTCACTCGTCCATAACATCTTTGTCGCCTGCCATTAAAACCGATGGAATGGACGATAAGATATGTGTCAAAGGAATATTATGGTCTGAACTCTGAATTCATCAATCTTGGATTTACATGTAATGGGACCATGCCCCAACGACTTCATTAAAGCCACCCAATTTCTTTTGGCCATTTTCAAAGCCACTAGATTCTTCTCCTGGTCCCTTTCCATTGTCTTATATCTCTCTGATCTTTTGGCACTACGAGTTGCAGTTTGTTCATTGTGGTATCAAAAAAATCTAAAAGAATAAATCTACATAAGTTCTCTCTGTGTTGAATTAAAACTTAGTTGATGGGTCGGCTTTGCTTACCCAGCTTACGAGTTGGGTCCAAACAAGGTTGCTCTGCGTCATAGTGGGCCTGAACAAGTTTGCTATGAACCTGTATCACTTGTGCTTAATGAACATTCTGGATGTGTTAGTCGTGCATCTTGCTAGTCTTGAAATACGTTATTATTAAATTCTTTTTTGTGAAGTTCACCAACTGTTGGCATTTTTGTGAAGTTCATCAACTGTTGGCATGGATAATATTTTCATGTTCTTTGTTTTCATTCGTATGTCTCTGGCCCTCTGAAGAATATTTCCATCATATAAACAATACATAAATAATTTGTGCAAGACATTGATAAGTTTAAAGAGAGAAGAAGAGTTTAAATTCTATAGCATTAGTTTTAAAATTATATTTAATAATTAATCAAATGAAAACAAAGAGTGTGCTAAACATCATTATGAGTTTATTATTTATTATTTTTTTTTAAAAAAAAACATATGTGACTAATTTTAGTCCAAACCACTGAGTTCTATAATGAAGAGCGTATTAGTTTTTGATTATCAGATTTTATTGATGCTCAATTTGCTCTGTAAAACAGCATTTAGGTTGGTCAACAATAAAATTACTCTGAACCTTCTAAATTTTAAATGAGTCATTTGCATCATGAGTGTAACCTTTTTGACCAATGAGCCACAACAACCAACGGTACGAGGTCCATGTTACTAAACAATGGTCATAAGACGTGGTTCGACATAAGTACGTTACAATTTTATTTCAATTTGGCCTACAGTAACACTTGAATTTTGTCACTCTTGAAGCCACACACAAGGTGTTTTTTGTGCTATTTAAGAAGCATCCTTTTCTATTAATTGTAATGTAGTGTCTCTTTACAATTTTTTTTTTTTTTCCTTAAAATTTTTTTCACATTATTTCTCTTTTATTTCATACGCATATTTGTTTATTTTTATATTATTGTGTTTGATATATTATGGAAATTCACCATGTTTCATTTCTCCTTTCGATGAAAGTGCTAATAAAATACTCATCTTATACAGGGGTCTAGTTGTTCTTATGCATGGCTTGAATGAACACAGGTACCATTTGTGCTTAATGATCTTATATTTATTTGATTCTATAGTGTGATCAATTGCTTAAGATATTTTCTTTATCAACAACAGTGAAAGATACAGCGGTTTTGCCAAGCAGCTTAATGCTAATGGTTTCAAAGTCTATGGGATGGATTGGATTGGTAAGCTCACATGCATAATTGAGTTAAAATTTACTTTGAGAAAACATTGGTAGTTGCTCTGCATTTTTTGCTCTTTAATTCACCGTCTTACAATTCTTTCATAACTAAACTATTACTTAGTTTCATACAGAGTTCTTTTTCTTCAATTGCGATGTTGTTATGCCTCTGATGCATCTTGTGTTTCGGAGGAATTCCTTCAAGTGTTGTTCAATTTATGCACAGATGTCAAACAATTCTTCTTCTTATTTTTTGATACAGAACAAGTCTTATTATTGAAAGTGGATATAATAACAATAAAGAGGCTGTATTAAATGGTGGTTACTCTTCATGTTGAAAAAAAGAGCAACATCATTAAATTGGAGGGAAACATGAAAACATTGTAGTTGCAGTCACTGTAATACCGGCCTTCTTGCAATCATTTGATACATATTGCTGACATAATTCTAGTTAATGGAAAGCTATTAAAGGTCAGAACAAAAAATAAGGGAAAAAAAGAAAAAGATAAGACAAAGAAATATAAAAAATAGAAGGGCCAGGATTAAAGTCTCTAGTTGTTTGACGTTGAATTATAATTCTGAAATCTTATGCAACTTACAACTTTATTAAATAATACATACTTTTCAACTACTAGGTCTAATGTGGTCTTAGTTTTTTACATTTGACTCTTACTAGTATCATGTGGAGTGTTTATGGGATGACGCATTCGTTTGATGAATTGAATAGTTTTCATGAACTTACCGGCCAAAATGCTGATATGTGGCCGTTTATTTTCTTGGTGGACATAAGTTGTAACTGCATGAGCGCTGTCCTATAAATGCTGTTTGCTTGTCAGTCCTTTTCATGGTTGTCCTCAAGAAGAAAGTACAGGAAAAATGAAAACTATGCTGTTCTCTTTAAAGTATACCAGTGGTTAGTGCTACTTGAGTTTATCCTAAATTATTTTTGGGCCTAGGTGGAGGCTATGCTGCTCAACGACATGTTGATGATTTTATTAAAAAAAATTTACATGCATTTACTTCAATCATCTTACCCTTCAAAATTTTTTTGCATTTATAAATGTTTTATAGTCTAGAAACTACACTCTTCAACGGTGCATCTACATTTGGATGTTGCATTGATTGTGTATTTCAATTGGGATGCCCATTGGTGCGAAAAAGTAAAATCTGAAGCTTCTCTTCATAAGTAAGCTTATTATTTGAGTGTTTGGGTCTGAAATTGTACTTTCAGAATTGGTAAATCTATTAAGTGAGGATATATGCTCAGAAGATAAATCAAACCTCTACAAACTGTGTCCTGTTTTACTAGAGTGGTAGAGACGGAATATTAGATTACACTTGTGGTTTCTTTTGAGGAGTGCCAGAAATCAACATATGAAATATATATCCCATCCAAGTCCAGAAGAAACTACCATAATTTGAACTTGTCTATTGTTGTAATTATCCCAGGCCCAGAATGCATGTATATGAAGTAACATATAATAAGTAGTATCAGGGTTTTTTGTATTCCAAGGAAAATAGACTTTTGGTTTATGCCAAGTGAACCAGATCAGGTTGGGTCAGATATAACTTTCATTTCTGTGCTTTTAATTACATCTAAATTTTTTTCACACGTTTCATTATATAAGAAATTTTTTTCTTGTTTTCTCTTTCCATTTCTTAGTTACAATCTTGATAATTAATTTTGTGAAGGGCTCTAGTTACTAGAGATTTTACTAGGACCCTCTTGTAGTTTTTCTGTCCCGTACCAGTACTGTCGAAGATTAAGGAATAACTGAAATACTTTGAACTTCTCAGTGCAAATCCTTTAAATTAGTGGTTCATAATTTCTATTATTGTCAATTTCATTTGTTCGTCCTTGTATAATTCATTAGTTCATCTTGTCCTACTAGGACATGGTGGAAGCGACGGATTGCATGCATATGTTCGTTCTCTTGATGATGCTGTCAGTGACTTGGTATGTTTTGTGATTCATGTAGAAGATGTTGATGAAAGCACATTCAAAAGAAATCCTAGGTTCATTTAAATCATTATATCTTCAATTTTATGTAGAAATCATATCTTCAAAAAGTTTTAGCTGACAATCCTGGACTTCCATGTTTCTGCTTTGGACACTCGACAGGTGCAGCCATTATTCTTAAGGTAAGGTTTCTTTGATATAAGGGGTTTCTAAGGATACTCTGGTTGAATTTATTGTTCAATGATTTTCTTTCAATATTTATCATCATTGCTCGAAAATTTGGTCCTAATTTTCCACTTCTTGGCTGAATGAGTAGGCAATGCTTGATCCAAAGATTGAGAGTCAAATAGCAGGTATCGTAGTAACTTCACCTGCAGTTGGAGTTCAGCCCTCCCATCCAATTTTTGCAGTAAGAATTCTCTTGAATCAAATCTTTATATTCTTTTTCCAAGTATATTGTATAAGAGTTCACATTCTTTTGAGCTGTGCACTCTAGTTAAAACTACAGTTGAATTAATGAGATTGATCACTTTTTCATCTTCATATTTTAAATTTGTGGCAGGTGCTTGCCCCAGTTGTTGCATTTTTGTTGCCCAGATTCCAATTCAGTGCTGCTAATAAGAAGGGCATGCCTGTGTCTCGCGATCCAGAGGCACTTGTGGCCAAGTATTCAGATCCACTAGTGTACACTGGATCCATCAGGGTAAGGACTGGCTATGAGATTCTTCGAATCTCAACTCATTTGCAGCAAAATCTGAAGAAATTGAGAGTTCCCTTTCTGGTTCTCCATGGTACTGCTGACACCGTAACGGATCCTGATGCTTCTCAAAAACTGTATGAAGAGGCCTCCTCAACTGACAAGACTATCAAATTGTTAGAAGGATTCTTACATGATCTTTTTATGGAATGGTTCATTAAGCTTTTCGGTTAAGTGTAGGACAAAGCAGATTAGAAGTTGTTTGGCGAAATGAGATTCTGCAATTTCATGTTGAAACTTTGACAGCATTCATTACTTGGATTAAGCCGCACAATGTATCATTCTATGAATTCCCCTTGTTCGTGTCATTATTTTTTAAATCCGAAAGTACTTTTGTTCAACTTTTCTTTTTAACTTTTTTTATCTAATTTTATATGATAAGTGATATGTTTTATATCAACTGTTTTGTTAATCTCAAATCCAAAATTTTCAATTCAACTGTCATGTCACATAAAATTGGATGAAGAAGTTGGATCAAAATATTGGATGTCTACTAGTATTCTTTAATCATTCTTTCATTTTTGCATTAAAAAATGCCCTTTCATTAATCACTATCCAACATTTATGTAGTAATTATGATCATGGCAATTCATTCTTGTAAACAAAATATATTAAAGTGCCCCATTTGAATACCTAAACCTCTGAAAAATCATGACAATAAGATCAAAAGTGACATGAAAAAAGGTGGCAATCATTTGTGTCATAACAAAAGTTTGATAATTTGTGTTTATAAAAAAAAAAATTGAACAAAATTACTGTTTGACTAATTTTATCTTCTTCAATTCTTCACCTGTCAAATCTCTTTTCCGTCCTACATGTATTTTTCCACAAATTCTCTCTCCTCTTCTTCTTCTTCTCCTTTTGTTTTTCCTTCTCCTTTTTCTTGTTCTTATTCTCGTTCTCTTCCACTTCTTCTTCCTTTTATTCTTTTGAATTCTCATTGGAAAAACGACCCGCTGATTTGCAAATACATTTGCAATGAAAATTACTATTAGTAATGATAGTTTGTGATGCCATCAATAATGACATTACAAACTCCTATTAGTAATGACAATAGAAATTGCCATTAGTAATGATAGTAAGGGTAGTTAGTATAGCCGTTACTAATTGCAATTTGTATTACCGTCATTAATGATTACAAACTACTGATACCAATGACAATTCCTATTGTAATGATTAATAATGAAGGACTTGCAAATTTGCAAGTTCCTTTTTTGGTAAGGAAAAATGAGAAGAAATAGAAGAGGAGAAAGAAAAAGAGGAAGAAGAAGAAGGAGAAGAAGAAAGTAGGGGGAGAAGAAGAAGGAGAAGGAGAAGGAGAATGCGAATGAGATTGAGAGGAATAAGAAAAGGAGGAGGAGAAAGAGAAATGTCGGACGGAAAAGAAAGAAATATCGTCAAAGAAGATGCTAGTTGACATTAGAAAGGATAACCGGAGATCGAAGAGAACGAGGGGTTTATGTTTTTTATTATTTAAAAGACAATTTTGTCCAAATGTTATTAACTTGGGATACAAATGATAAAAAACTTTTTTTGAATGCGAATGATCCATACATTTTTTTTCGTTTTTGGACCCATTCATGGCATGTGCACTAATAAAAACCCACCAGGAAGGTATGCAATTGAATATGATGTAACAAGACCACCCATAAAACTCAACTCATGGAATATGGGCTTTGCGTGCTTGGTTTGAATACCATGTAACTATTGTTGTATACTTCGAAATGCAAATGCATCATCAGTAAATGTTGGCAAAATTGATACATACAAGGCTTTTGCATGGGCATGATTTCTAGGTACATAAAGGCATAGAGAAGGCAAGTTAATTTACAAAGAACCACTGCAGTTTACTTTCTTAGGGGTGGACTACTTTGAGACTTGTTTCTGATAATGCAGGGTTTTTCGTTGCCATATTGGGCCTCATTTGCACATAAATATAGGCGTGGATTTCCCTCAAGGCGTTGAATATGTTAACAATATGAGTAAATTCAGATTCAGTTCTTGTTTAGACTTTACCTGAACTTTTATTAAACACGCAAGTATAAACAAAATTATATAGCTAAGATTTGTTCTCTTTCTTTTTTTCCTTTCTCAACGATTTAAAATTAAAATGAAACCTATACAATTAACAGTTTCCATCTCCTCTCATTATTGATATTTCAATCAAATATCTCTCTCTTTTCGTTTGACTATTCCACAAGGGTGTCGATGACATGAAACATCCATTACAGACCCTAACTCAATAACAATTTTTATCCAACTTTACAGTCCCATCTAATAGGAGTAAATTTTAACCAAAAAACAAAAAATTGCAATTTTATATATTATTTGCTCAAAATCTCTAAATTAGGGTGTAGCAATAGTTGGTTACACGGGGCTACGGCAAGTGTATATAACTATATAGATATCCTGCCCACGTGGGAAGGTTAAGACCTATAAGTTTACTAATTTCATATATTTTGTATATATGATGTTAATAAAGTATCAACTGATGAACTATTCATCCTACCTGATGTCCCTCGCAATCCATCACTGAGCTAGTATCCTTTCCAAGATGTTGACCCCCTTCCAGATTTTCAAGACTCTCAAGACCCTATGGATTTAAACACTCCTGGAGCTTTCCCTTGTCGCATTTGCGGGGCCCAAGACTCTGATGATGAAGACCATATCAACTGTAACCTCACTTTCTCCCCGTGATCCTACTCATGCAGCACCAGCACTGAAAGTTATTTTGTCTTGTATCAATTATGTAATTTTCCTGTTTTCTTTTTGACTACTTGTAATAATTAGATTGCTTTATCTTTTCCCTTGTCGGTTCAGGCCCTACCTGTTGGCCACTCTGTCAGATTCTTTGTTTTCGTTGGCTATAAATACTTGTAAACTCAGCCTTCTAAGGCAGATCTCCTATCAAAAGATATACTATCCATAGCCAGCAGACTATCTCGATTGATTTTATTTAAAGTTAAAACGTAGTGTATAAGCTTGTTGACAAGAATGATCTTGCCCACTTGAGAAGCAATATGGGACCTACGGGCTTGGCTTAGTCAAGCAAATTGTAAGCACCATTCTAGTTTGCAAGTTATTCCACAAGTGAGCTTATTGTAATGATGACGTATGGTGAGTTTGGTGATAAGCCTGTTGACTAGAATGAAAATAGTGTACATATCAATCTTGTCGACTTGGGAAGGGTAGGACCAACAAGCACAGTCATGCAAATTGCAACTTGCAAGTTGCAATTACGATTTGGAATTTCTACAGCTTGCAAGCTATCTAGATTAAATCTCATTTTTAATGTTAAACATAGTGTATAAACGTGTGAACTAGAATAACTATTTCAATTACAGATGTGGTCTATTGACATGGTGTGTATAAATATACATTTTACACGAGTACCCTCCTATTTCAATATAATGAGTATTTTTGATAAAAGTTTTATGAACTGTAACATATTTTGATGAAATTGAGTACCCTCCTATTTCAATATAATGAATATTTTTGATAAAATTTATGAACTCTAACATATTTTGATGAAATTTTTATATTTATCTTAAAAAAATTAAAATAGACATTTGATATAAATTTGAATTTTTTTGTTTATTGCATAGATACTTTTCCAATATTTTATACTTTTTAATATTTTATCTTAAAATAGTAAAAAAAAAAAAAATAGTTCCTCATCCAAAAAACTTCCAATTTCTTTTCTGAAAAGCATTTCATTCTTTATAACATCTATACAAAAAATCCAGAAGCAAAATCACTTGAAAAATGAATTCCATTTCTCAAAACATGTTCATTCGTTCAATGTTGTTGTTTTTATTATTGGCTTCACTTACAACTTCATCTCCAATTCAACAAACAATTATCCAATGCCTCACTCAACATTCCAATATTCCTCTCTCCACAATTTACACCCCAAACAATTCTTCATTTTCCTCAGTCCTAGCTTCTAGAGCTCAAAACCCCAGGTTCTCTGAGCCTTCGGTGCCTAAGCCTGATTTGATTTTCACTCCTTTGAGTGAATCACATGTTCAAGCTGCTGTTGTTTGCTCCAAGAGCCTTAATATCCACATGAGAGTTCGAAGCGGAGGTCATGACTTTGAGGGTGTTTCTTATGTGTCCCTAATCGAATCACCTTTCATGGTATTAGACCTCACCAACCTTCGTTCCATTGATGTGAACATTAATGATAACAGCGCTTGGGTTCAGGTTGGTGCAACTCTTGGTGAACTCTATTACAGGATTGCTGAAAAAAGCAACATTCATGGATTTCCCGCTGGTATTTGGCCGACTGTAGGCGTTGGCGGGCACATCACGGGAGGTGGTTATGGTGTTATGTTGAGAAAATATGGTCTGGCTGCTGACAATGCCATTGATGCCCGTATTGTTGATGTCAATGGTAGAGTTCTTGATCGAGCAGCCATGGGAGAAGATCTGTTTTGGGCCATAAGAGGAGGCGGCGGAGGAAGCTTTGGTGTTATTCTTTCATGGAAGATAAAACTGGTTCCCGTGCCTGAATCTGTAACAGTTTTCACAATTAAAAGAGGTGATACAAAGCTTCTTTATAGATGGCAGCAAGTTGCTGATAAGCTTGATAAGGACCTCATGATTAGAGTTACAATGCGATTGACAAATACAAGCAAAACAAGTGATCAGAGAGCCGTTGTTACTACATACGTCGGCTTTTTCCTTGGTGGTGCTGATAGACTCGTCCAACTAATGCAACAGAGCTTCCCTGAATTAGGATTGACTAGAAATGATTGTACCGAAGATCCAATCTACACTTCATTCTCACCTCTTCCAACTTAACACACCTCTTGAAGTTCTACTTCAACGAAATACTTCAACCATCTCTTTCGAAGGCAAAGCAGATTTTGTTAGAGACCCCATACCTGAATTCGCGCTCGTAGAATTACGTAAGAGGTTGTTGGAAGAAGATGATCCTTTTATTGTATGGACACCTTATGGTGGAATGATGAACGATATTCCAGAATATGAAACTCCTTTCCCTCATAGAAAGGGAACCATGTTCAAATTCCACTATTTCACAAGTTGGCCGGATGGAGACAATAATGTACCAAAACATATAAGTTGGATTAGGAGTCTATACAATTACATGACTCCTTATGTTTCCAAATTTCCAAGAGGTGCATATGTGAATTACAGGGATCTCGATTTGGGAGTGAACAAGAAGGGTAACACAAGTGTCGTTCAAGCTAGTGTTTGGGGTGTTAAATATTTTAAACGAAACTTTGAAAGATTGGTGAAAGTGAAGACTGAAGTTGATCCAGCAAACTTCTTCAGACATGAGCAAAGCATCCCATCTCTCGTACTGAAAAGGTAGATCGACGGATAGATTGGTAAGAGCACTTCATCAGTTTGATTTCTGCAACAGCCTTTCCCTTTCTATTTCTGCAAAATAACAATAATATCAAATAAATTTTTGAATAATTGTTTCTTCCACACGTTTTACATTCGAAATTGAGCAGATATGTAAGTCATGATGCCTTGACAATTGGATAAAATGAAGGAGAGTCAACTATACAATCTCAAAACAATAATGATTATCTCGATTGATGATTTGCTTGATTTAAGGAGTTTGAATGATGTAGCTTGATCAAAGGTATCTTGATTTGACTTTTTACAAAAGACCTTCTCCTTCTTTCTCAATTGGTCTTCAGCATGCTACATTTGTAGGGAAAAAAAAATCTAACCAACTTAAGAATCCTGTAAGCACCTATTAAAAAAACTTTAACCTGGTTTTTTTCTTTAATAATTATTTATTAAATTTTATTTATTGGAATCAAATACAATCAATCTGAAATATAATATAGTTAAGGACTGTTTGTTAATTTGTTCCCTAAAAAGTTTTATTTGCACTTAAATCTTTTATTTAAGTAATTTAGTTTGTTTGTTTTTCTCACTTATGTCTTTTTTTTTTTTTCCCTTGAAATTTTTTTTTCACTTCTATCTTAAATTAAGTTACAAAAATGTCTTTTCTGGAAAGTCAAATTCTCTTACCTTTATTTTAATGGAAAAGTCTTTTAATAATAAATATGTATTAATTTCGTAAATTAAACTCATTTTATTATATTATTACCAAAATATCCCTAAAAAAAATCCTCAATTCTAATCATCAAATCGAAATTAAATCCTAACCTTGTCCCTAACCATAATATTAGAACCCTAATCATGATATTTCATTTGCTCATTCATTCTCCTCTGATTCTACAACCACACCTTATGCAATTTGCCTATATGCTTGACGTCAATTGATTTAATAATATTATTTTTTATTAGATTATCACCAACAATCAAAACAACTCTAATCTAGATTAAAATATTGTCATATTAAATGAATGCTCTTTCACCAAACCATATTTGACGAAAACTTTATAATTTATTATATGTTACAAAACTGAGTGATATATATTATAATATGTTAAATATAAATAATTAAAATATCTGAAAGCCACCTTAAGGTTAGATGTTTATAATTATATATGAAGGAGGAAATCCAATACCAATAGTTACTTCCACAAATAATTTTTAAATATTTCCCAAGCTAGTCCAAGCAAATAAGGTTTTTTTTTTTTTTTTTTTTCATGTATGGACATAAATTACTCTGCAACCTTTTTTTGAATTATTAATATAGTTGACAACTTATTGTGATAACATAGATAGTATGAATAGGATTCAAATCAAACTGATTAAGTGCTCCAACCAATCTATCCATCGATCTACCTTTTCAGTACGAGAGGTGGGATGCTTTGCTCGTGTCTGAAGAAGTTCGCTGGATCAACTTTAGTCTTCACTTTCACCAATCTTTCAAAGTTTCCTTTAAAATATTTGACACCCAAACACAAGCTTGAACGACACTTGTGTAACCCTTCTTATTCACTCCCAAATCGATATCCCTGTAATTCACATATGCATCTCTTGGAAATTTGGAGACATGAGGAGTCATGTAATTGTATAGACTCCTAATCCAATTTAACTTTCAGGACTTCAACGACAAAAAAAGGAAAAGTTGAAGCAGATCGGATGATAGATGCAAAGGTTCTTTCAACAATTCAAAATGGGGTTATGAGAGCCTCCACATGAAAAGAAGCCTGGCAGATTCTGAAGCGTGAGTTCCAGGGCCATAATAAGGCAAAGGCTATCAACCTCAAACTTTCCGTAGAGAGTTTGAAAATCTTAAAATGAAAGAATCCGAATCAATTAAAGATTACTTTTTTCAGAGTGATTGAAGTTGTTAATCATGTAAGAACTCTTGGTGAGAATTTTTCTGATCAGATAGTTGAAAAACTTTTGATTAGCTTGCTCGAAAATTTTGAACATATTGTTGCAGCGACTGAGGAATCTAAAGATCTCACTATTTTATCCATATGTTGAACAATTGATGGGATCTTTGGAGTCTCATAAACAAAGGAGATTAATGCCAAAGGAGTAGTTGGTGAAGAATGCCTTTCAGGCAAAGCTTAATGTCAAACAACAAAAATCTTTCAAGAAAAATAATTGGGATAATTATAATTTTCCCTGTAGTTTGATATAATAGCTAAAAAAACCTCTGATTTAAACAAATAATTAAGAAGCCTTCTTGTTTATAAAAATAGATAAAAAAAAAAAACCCCTTATTGTTTATGAAAATGGCCAAAAAGCCCATTATCGTTAACTTGGATGTTAAAAATCAATATTTGATTGTTAATTAGGAAGTATAAAACCATCAATTCATTGCAAAATAAATTAAAAAACATTTGAACAAACAGATGAGTGACACGTGTAAGATAATATTTTTAAAATAATTAAAATTAAAAAAGTATTTCACAAAAATTTAAAAAGTAATTTTTTAAAAAATTATATCCACTATCCATCATGTTGATGGATAATGGACATAATTAAAAAAACTAAAAAAGAAAAAATCTCACCAAAACACTTTTCTCTCTCTTTCTTTCTTTTTCTCTCTCTTGATGGACGGTGGATATTATTTTAAAAAAATTAAAAAAAAATCTTACAAAAACACTTCTCTCTCTCTCCCTTGTTTTCTCTCATTTTCTCTGGTCTCTTCTTTTTCTTTTTTAGCTTCTCTTCACTAGTCTATTCTTCTTACCTTTCTTTTGTTGAAAATATAAACTTGTTTTGACCAAGCCCATTTTCAAGCCCATTACCAAGCCCATTTCCAAGCCCATTACCAAGCCCAAGTCCATCAAGAAGAACCTTCTAAGGTTAGGTGTAAGGTTAGGTGGAAGGTTAGGTGAGTCAATTTAAAAGTATTTATTTGGTTGGTGAAATTGTGTGGTTAGGATTTATTTGTATTTGTTAATTTGAATGGTTTAGATTAATTTTCTAGCACTATATATAGTCCCTCTTGCATGAGGTTTTATCATCACAAAGAAGAAGAAAACATAAGAGAAGCAAAGCTTCTAGTGAGTGTGTGAGAAACAAAGCAAAGCTTTGTATTGTGAGGTGTTTTGAGTGTTGTAAAAGTTTTATTTTTTGTTTTAGTGAGAATTTCGATCCAACTAAGTGGTATCAGAGCAAGGCTAAGTGTCTTGTAATATACCAAATCGAAGCTCTCGACGAGAGGAGCACAACGCCGCAAAAATCATCCCAATCGGAGGTTCCACGCGCCCGCACGCTCCGCCGGAAAATCGCTGCAGAAAATTGAGTCAACTCAAACGAGTTGAGCTGAGCCAGACCGAGCCAAGCCGAATCCGAGCCGAGCCAAGCCGAACCCGAGCCGAGCCGCTGCTGACAAAAGCCAAACAGGCCCGTTGACTTTGACCGTTGACCAGGTTCGTTGACTTTGACCGTTGACTTTGACCGTTGACCAAAAGTTGACTTTTTGGCTCAAGTTCCGGTTGAAGTTTCTCGACGTTCTGAATCCATCCGTGCAATCAGAATTTCGAAATTCTAAACATATTAAAAGGTATGGCTAATGGTATGGTATCCTTTCAAGTTTCAACACTCAAGAACGACAACTATGATAATTGGAGTATCAAAATGAAAGCACTTCTTGGAGCACACGATGTCTGGGAGGTCGTAGAAAAAGGCTACACCGAATCAGAAGATGAGTCGACACTATCCCAAACTCAAAAGGATAGTTTAAAAGACTCAAGGAAGAGAGACAAAAAAGCTCTCTATCTCATCTATCAAGCATTAGATGATGATGGCTTTGAGAAAATTTTAAGTGCAAAGTCCGCTAAAGGAGCGTGGAATAAACTACAAACCTCTTGCAAAGGATCTGAACAAGTGAAGAAAGTTCGTCTTCAGATTTTAAGAGGTGAGTTTGAATCATTACATATGAAAGCATCTGAATCTATTTCTGACTACTTCACAAGAGTGTTAACCGTTTCTAATCAATTAAAAAGAAACGGTGAGACACTGGAAGATACCAGAATAATGGAGAAGATACTCCGCTCGTTGGATTCCAAATTTGAATATATCGTTGTGACGATAGAAGAGACTAAAGATTTGACAACCATGACAATTGAGCAACTTCAAGGATCGTTGCAAGCTTACGAAGAAAAGCATAAAAGGAAGCAAGGTATCAATGAACAACTCCTCAAGTCCCAACTCAAAGAGAATGAAGAAATCCAAAGCCACGAGAGATACCAACGTGGTCGAGGCAGAGGAAGAAGTCGAGGACGAGGTACAGGTCGTGGTCGTGGACGAGGTTGGAATTATAACAACAACAATTCCAACAATAGCTATGAGAGAGGAAAAAATTCAACAAGAGGTCGTGGGAGAGCCAATTCGAACACGAGGTACGAAAAATCTCAAGTTCAGTGTTATAATTGTCAGAAGTTTGGACATTATGCTTCAGAATGTAGAACTCCAAATAACAAGGTTGAAGAAAAGACTAATTTTGTGGAAGCAAGAGCAGAGGAGAGAGAAATTCTGTTATTAGCACATAGAGGCAAAGATGGTGACCAAGAGAATACTTGGTATCTCGACACTGGTGCGAGCAACCACATGTGTGGAAGGAAAAACATGTTCATAGAGCTCAACGAATCTGTGAGTGACAATGTCTCATTTGGAGATAGTTCTAAAATTTCGGTGGAAGGAAAAGGTAACATTCTTATTCGTGCTAAAGATGGTAGTCACCAATTGATTTCAAATGTTTATTATGTGCCCAACATGACAAGCAACATCTTGAGTTTAGGTCAACTTTTAGAAAAAGGCTATGATATTCACATGAAAGATTGTAGTCTTTTTATAAGAGATGACATAGGAAATTTAATTGCTAAGGTGAAAATGTCAAAGAATAGAATGTTTTCGTTGAACATTCAAAATGATGTTGCAAAGTGTTTGAAAGCTTGTTAGAAAGATGCATCATGGTTATGACATCTTCGATTTGGGCATCTCAACTTTGGAGGATTGGAAATGTTGTCTAAGAAGGAAATGGTGAGAGGACTACCTCGTATTAATCATCCTGACCAACTTTGTGAAGGGTGTCTACTTGGGAAGCAATTCAGAAAAGGTTTCCCAAAACAGTCAGAATCAAGAGCCAAGAAACCACTCGAGCTCATCCATACTGATGTGTGCGGTCCAATTAAGCCAAGCTCGCTCGGTAATAGTAATTATTTCCTTCTCTTCATTGATGATTTTTCAAGAAAAACGTGGGTATATTTCTTGAAACAAAAATCAGAAGTCTTTGAAGTATTTAAGAAATTTAAAACTGCTATGGAGAAAGAAAGTGGCTATCAGATAAAAGCAATGAGATCTGATCGAGGAGGAGAGTTCACCTCAAAAGAGTTCCGAGAGTTCTGCGAAGCAAATGGAATCCGACGTCCTCTAACCGTTCCGAGATCCCCTCAGCAAAACGGTGTTGCAGAAAGAAAGAACAGAACAATTCTCAATATGGCACGAAGTATGTTGAAAAGCAAAAGATTACCGAAGGAATTTTGGGCGGAAGCTGTAGCTTGCGCAGTATACCTATCAAATCGATCTCCAACAAGAAGTGTATTGAGAAAGACACCACAAGAAGCATGGAATGGAAGGAAGCCAGGTATTTCCCACCTGAGAGTCTTTGGAAGCATAGCTCATGTACATGTACCAGACGAGAGAAGCAGTAAGCTTGATGACAAAAGTGAGAAGTTCATCTTCATTGGGTACGATAATTACTCTAAAGGCTACAAGATGTATAATCCAAACAATGGAAGGACTATCATCAGCCGTGATGTTGTATTTGATAAAGAAAGCACATGGAATTGGAAAACACATGATGAAGATTACAGTTTCCTTCCCTACTTTGAAGAAGAGAAGGAGGAGCAACCAAGAGTGGAGCAAGCAGAACAAGAACCCACTACACCACCAGCATCACCAGCCTCAACAGATAATGGAAACTCACCACCATCATTTCTGAATGAAAGAGATGTGGAGCGTACAAGAAGCCTGCAAGATTTTTATGAGGTAACTGAACAACCTGATAATCTCACACTTTTCTGTCTCTTTGCTGATTCCGAACCAGTGAGCTTTGAAGAAGCTGTACAAAATAAGAAGTGGAAAGATGCAATGAATGAAGAAATCAAGTCCATTGAAAGGAATGATACTTGGAAGCTCGTAACACTTCCAAAAGGACATAAAGCAATTGGTGTCAAATGGGTGTACAAGATAAAAAGAAATGCTAAGGGAGAGATAGAAAAACACAAGGCAAGACTTGTTGCAAAAGGCTATAGTCAAAAAGCTGGATTTGACTATGATGAGGTATTTGCTCCTGTTGCTCGATTAGAAACTATAAGACTAATAATTTCTTTGGCAGCTCAGAATAAGTGGAAGATTCATCAGATGGATGTAAAATTCGCCTTTCTAAATGGAGTCCTTGAAGAAGAAGTCTACATTCAGCAACCATCAGGCTATGAAGTCAAAGGCCACGAAGACAAAGTTCTAAAACTAAAGAAAGCTCTTTACGGGTTGAAGCAAGCACCAAGGGCATGGAACAATCGGATTGACAAATACTTCAAAGAGAATGGCTTCACCAAATGTCCTCATGAACATGCTCTCTACATCAAATTCAAATATGGAGATGTTTTGATTGTATGTTTGTATGTGGATGATTTAATCTTCACCGGTAATAATCCAAGTTTTTTTGAAGAATTCAAGAAAGCAATGGCCAAGGAATTCGAGATGACCGACATCGGATTGATGGCATACTACCTTGGTATCGAAGTCAAGCAAAATGAAAATGACATCTTTATCTCCCAAGAAAGCTATGCAAGGGAGATACTTAAGAAATTTAAGTTGGATGATTGCAATCCAATAAGCACACCGGTGGAATGTGGAGTCAAACTGTCTAAGCATGATGAAACAGAAAAGGTGGATCCAACACTCTTTAAGAGTTTGGTTGGAAGTTTGAGGTACTTGACTTGTACAAGACCTGACATCCTTTATGCAGTTGGACTGGTGAGTCGTTATATGGAGAATCCAATAACTACCCATTTCAAGGCAGCTAAGAGAATCCTTCGCTATATCAAAGGTACAATTGACTTTGGCTTGTTCTATTCAATTTCAAATGACTTCAAACTTGTTGGATATAGCGATAGCGATTGGGGTGGAGATACAGATGATAGAAAGAGCACCAGTGGGTTTGCATTCTTCATGGGAAACACAGCTTTCACATGGATGTCAGGGAATCAACCAATTGTCACACTATCCACCTGTGAAGCCGAATACGTAGCTGCTACTTCGTGTGTTTGTCATGCAATTTGGCTCAGAAATTTACTGAAGGAATTAAGCTTGCCACAAGAAGAACCAACTGAGATTTGTGTAGACAATAAGTCAGCCATCGCCTTAGCAAAGAATCCGGTGTTCCATGATAGAAGCAAACATATCGATACTCGTTATCACTTCATACGAGAATGCATAGCAAAAAGAAATGTGCAAATGGAATACGTAAGGTCAAAGGATCAGATCGCAGATATCTTCACCAAACCACTAAAGTTTGAAGATTTTGCGAGATTAAGAAGTTTGCTTGGCATGGTAAAACAAGTTTAAGAGGGGGTGTTGAAAATATAAACTTGTTTTGACCAAGCCCATTTTCAAGCCCATTACCAAGCCCATTTTCAAGCCCATTACCAAGCCCAAGTCCATCAAGAAGAACCTTCTAAGGTTAGGTGTAAGGTTAGGTGGAAGGTTAGGTGAGTCAATTTAAAAGTATTTGTTTGGTTGGTGAAATTGTGTGGTTAGGATTTATTTGTATTTGTTAATTTGAATGGTTTAGATTAATTTTCTAGCACTATATATAGTCCCTCTTGCATGAGGTTTTATCATCACAAAGAAGAAGAAAACATAAGAGAAGCAAAGCTTCTAGTGAGTGTGTGAGAAACAAAGCAAAGCTTTGTATTGTGAGGTGTTTTGAGTGTTGTAAAAGTTTTATTTTTTGTTTTAGTGAGAATTTCGATCCAACATCTTTCTCTTTGCTCTCCACCATCAAGATCCACCACCCTACCACCGTTTTCTCCACCTCTTCTGCCACTCTTATTGTTGCCCCTACTCCCACCTCTCTTACCTATCGTAAGATCTGCGTTATTGTCGATCTATCAAATGAGTCCATCTTCACCCTCAGCTAGGCCGTCAACTAGTACCTCCATCTTAATGATGGCATTGTCCTCATGCATTTGTTTACCACCTTTATCCTTTTCGGTGCTGATTGGGGCTCATTGACGGTCTCCAATGGTGTTTAGGTCTCTAATGGTCTCCAATGGTGTTGATGCTTAGGATGCAAGAAAGAGAAGGTAGGGGCTGAGATCCCATCATTGTCGATCTTCAGCACTTGGAAGGGTGAGGAGAGTTGGAATGTAAAAGAAGTAGTAGAGGGACAATAAGAGAGGGGTGAGGTTTGTGTTGACAGTGTTGAGGAATAAGAAGAGTTTATTTATTTATTTATATGTATTTCAGAGTTTGATTTTTGTGTTGTTAAGTTTTTGATTTGGTGATGGTTTCTTGGTTTGATTTTTGTATGAATGAGTTTTTGGTGATAATTTTTGAGTTTGGATTTGTTTTGGTGATGGTTTGAAGATAATGATCTGGGTTGTTGAACTCATATTGAGTTGTTTTTTATTTGGTGATGGTTTCTTGGTTTGATTTTTGTATGAATGAGTTTTTGGTGATGATTTCTAAGTTTTAATTTTTTTTTGGTGATGGTTCGAAGATAATGATTTGGGTTATGGAACCCAGATCTTGAAACTTAGAAGATCTGGGTTCAACTATGGTCTTTATTTCTTATTAAAATTTTAAAAATTATTTGAAATCAATCTCTACTGTCCATCATAGAGATGAACGGTGAAAATTAAAAGAAAATGTTAATAATTTATTTGTTATTTTATTTTATCATATTTTAATATTATTATGAATAATTTTATAATCGAGAGGCAATTTAGTTTTTTCGTCAACTGTTACTATCAGAATCCATTTTCTAGTAACAAAGGTAAGAAAAGGGGTAAAATGGGATTTGTCAAACTACAAGAGGATAATTAGCGATTATATTAAACAGTAGAGGGATATTAGAATTATCCAAAATAATTCAAAGATAAACAAAAGGGTGATAAAAGAACATGGAATAAAGGGGAGTCCAACAAAAGAGAAGAGAATAGGAATGAAAAAGATTCAACCGTTGATGATTCTAAGCCTTCTTGCAAGATTTGCAAAAAAGCTACTTCAAGCTGTTCGCATTGAAGAAAGCCTCAGTGTTTTCAATTACAAGAAGTTTGGACATGTTGAAAAAGATTGCAGATTCAAGAAGGCAAATCAAGCTAAAAGGGAGGATGATATGAAGGGAAATTATTTTATGCTTGCCTATCAACACTTGAAGAAAAAGACAGTACCTGGCATCTTGACAGTGGCTATAGCAGTCACATGTCAGGCAATGAGACTATATTTTTTGATGTTGATTCTACAATTACTCCTAAAGTTAAATTAGGAAATGTTGCCATTGTAGAGTCAAAAGGGAAAAGAAGAATTGCAGTAGGAACTAAAGAATCACAAAGGTCAATGATGTGTTACTTGTGCCTGAATCAAAATTTGTTAAGTGTTGGTCAGCTTGTGAAAAATGGCTATCGTCTTCGCTTTGACAATGGTGGCTGCACTATTTTTGTTAAAAATGAGAAAGATTTGGTGATTGCATACAATACATTAAAATGAAGAAAAATCGAAAATTTTCTATTGATTTTCATTGAGAAGCTATTGTGGCATTGAAGAATGAAATGGTTCAAGACACTTGGTTGTGGCATATATAAGAGGTTTTGTCACTAAAATTTCAATGGGCTTAATCTTTTGAAACAGAAAGACATTGTGATGGGCTGTCAACAATTGTAGAACCTTGTGAATGGTGCATTATGGGCATGCAATTGAGAGTTTCATTTCCTAGACAAGGTTCTTGGAGAGCAAAGGCATCGCTGGATCTAGTTTACACTGATATTTGTGGCTAAATGTGAACTCCCTCATTAACATACTGATTAATCCTCTATAGTGTAAAAGATTATAGAGGTAATTGCAAAAAGTAATCTTATGAGATTATATATAAAGATTTATTTTCTAGTATGTTTTATGTTAAAGTTGATCATTCATTTTGCAAAATCAATGGTTTTGCAGCTTGAAATGTTTGAAAATGATTAATTCATTCTTTTCAATTTAATTAAGCTAAATCATCACCATTATAACAATTTACCAAATCTAACAACTAAATGGTGAAATAAATGTAAATATACAACTAAGAATAAGTGAAAGATGGGGTAGGACACTTTTATAAAATACGAAAGCAAAGATAAGATGATAAATAAAAATATAAGAGATGAAGAGTATTACTGATAAATGCATGGCTATGGGGTGAAATAATATTATCAATTGTGAATTAATACAAGCATGAGAAGTATTATTTATGGCTAAAAATAATAATTCACAATTCATAATTTTATAAAGTTATTTTTTCAAATTTTTACAAGAAAATTATTTATGATCTATTTTTGATTCTTTGTTTTTCTTTTAACTTCATACCAAGTATTAAAATTTTATAAACCTTAAACTTAAAATTAAAAAAAAAAAAAAAAAAAAACATTGAATACATACTAGTTCTCTGACTAGGACAATATTTAGATAAAAATTCAGCACTACTTATTACTTTTTGTTGCTCATTTTTAGTAATTATATTTATATATATATTGATTTTAAATGAGAACTCCCTAACTTTAAAAAGTTAAAGAAAATCAATCAAATTCATTCATTATATTTGAATCAAATAAGAGAGAGAATTTATTTTAAAAGAAAGAAAGCGATATATGGATTTAATTAATTTTTCTAAACTTTTTAAAGTTAAGGAGTCCTCATTTTAAAAGCATTATATATAAATATAATAAGTTATTTTTTTAATCAAGAAAGGTTTATAAACCTTAAATGTAAAATTAAATAAAAAGAAAACCAATAAAGTGAAGAAGAAAAGTTAGTTTTTAATCATTTCTTGTTATCACAAGTAGCAACCAGCACGAGGGTTATACGATATTATTTGGGCTCAACTTTCAGAAAATTTGTATGAGGTCATCAGCCTCATGTTTCCAAAGAATGGAGGAGGACAAGACCTCCTATCTAATTTTTTTTTTTTTTTTAAACATTTTTTCCACATTTTGTTAAAGTTATTATTATTTAATAAAATAATAATTATTAAAAACTAAGAAAATATTGAAAATAGAGATTAAAAATATTTATATAAAAAAGAATTCAAATTTTTTTATTTTAATTAATTTAAGTAATTAAAAATTTAAATTATCATGTTTATGAAAATAATTTTGATTATATATTAAATGATATTGAAAGGTTATTAAAACAAAATACAACTATATATATATATATATATGTATAGTGTCTCTACCATTAATGTCTCTTGATATTTTAAAGTTAGGATGAATTAATCAAATTTATATATTTATTACATTCTCTCTCCTAAAACAAATTTTCTCTCCTATTTAATTCAAATGTAATAGATGAATTTAGTTAGTTTGTCCTAAGTTTTTAAAGTTATGAGACACTAATGGTAGAATTACTCTCTCTCTCTCTCTATATATATAAGGTTTTTATAATCAGTATCTCATAATTTCAAAAGTTAGGACGAACAAATCAAATTCATCCATTATATTCTCTTTCTTAATTAATTCAAATACAATAGATGAAATTGATCTTTAAAGTTAGGAAGTACTGATTATAAAAGCACTATATATATAAATACTAATTATAAAATCATTATATATATGTGTACTGATTATAAAAACATTATATATCCATTATTCGGCAACAGAAGGGTGACGACCTCCTGTAAAATTTCAAACAGTGGAGCCCAAATAATATCGTATAACCATAGTGGCTTCTTCAATGACATCATTCGTGATGGTTATTACTTGTATAACAAGAAATAATTGAAAAAATAACTTTCTTCTTCACTTTATTGGTTTGATATAGTTAGAAAATTTGGTTTTTCAGATGTTTCTGTCCTATGACATTTGAAAATTCAATATGACTTCATCTGAACACTAGAAATTATCCAAGTTCTCATCACAAAAGTTATATTTCTGAATACCAAATAACGACATATTTTTCCGCTATCAACATCCTTATTATTAATTTAATTTATAATTAAAGTTTGGTTATCTTACTGGTTTGATAAGGTTATCCATCAATAAAAACCTTTAGATTAATTATAAGGGTGATTATTGAAGAATATTCAAAAGTTATTATTAATGATTAATCTTATTTAACTTGTAAGGTAGTCAAACCCAATTAATTAAGTGTTTAACTGTCTTTACGATTGGATAAGGTTACTCATCAATAATAACCATTGAATTGATTATAATTATTGTTATTGAAGAATATTCAAGGTTGCTATTGATAACTAATCTTACCCAACCAATTTTCATATTAATCAAAATATAACTTTTTGAATGAAAAAAATATTTTTTAAACGGGAATATTGACGGTGGTTAAATTAGATACTATTTTAATTAAAAACTTGGACTGGCGTGATATTATTATGGATTCTGAGATGACATAAATAATATACCTTCTCTATTTTTTTCAGTTCAATATCCCTTGCCTATGGTATAATGGAAGCTTGTATTAATATCTAATGACCCGTTGATGTTTCATTTAATATCTTTACATAAAATAATGATAATAATAATAAAACAAAAAAGCAAATCTGCGTCAAAAAAATTAAGTCGTGCACGTTAAAAATGATCGAAGACAGAGCAAGTACGATTGGCCGGCCGCCTGCACAGTTCTCTAACTTTAAGAAAATTTCGACCATCAAGATTAATAATCTATAACCTGGTCAACAATTCCATGCATCGGTATATTAATACCTTACTTCATGTTTTGATTGGTTTGGAAAATTGACCAGGAAATTTATTATAATGAGCAAACCAGCCTAGCTCCAGTAATATCTATAAATAAAGATCATTGAACGGAAGATCTACAAGCAAACTTGGAAAATGAATTCTCTGTCTCAAAGCATGTTCATTCTTTCAATATTGTTTCTAATATCAGCTTCACTTACCACTTCATCTCCAATTCAACAAACACTTATCCAATGCCTCACTCAGCATTCCAATATTCCCCCCTCCACAATCTACACCCCAAACAATTCTTCATTTTTCTCAGTCCTCAAGTCTAGAGCTCAATTCCCTAGGTTCTTAGAGCCTTCAGTGCCTAAGCCTGAGTTGATCTTCACTCCTTTGAGTGAATCTCATGTCCAAGCTGCTGTCATTTGCTCCAAGAACCTTGGTATTCCTATGAGAGTCCGAAGCGGAGGCCATGACTTTGAGGCTGTTTCTTATGTATCCCTAATCGAATCACCTTTCCTTGTATTAGACCTCACCAACCTTAGTTCCATTGATGTGAACATTAATGATAGCAGCGCTTGGGTCCAGGTTGGTGCAACTCTTGGTGAACTCTATTACAGGATTGCTGAAAAAAGCAACATTCATGGATTTCCTGCTGGTATTTGCCCGACTGTAGGTGTTGGCGGGCACATCACGGGAGGTGGTTATGGTGTTATGTTGAGAAAATATGGTCTGGCTGCTGACAATGCCATTGATGCCCATATTGTTGATGTCAATGGTAGAGTTCTTGATCGAGCAGCCATGGGAGAAGATCTGTTTTGGGCCATAAGAGGAGGCGGTGGAGGCAGCTTCGGAGTTATTCTTTCATGGAAGATAAAATTGGTTCCCGTGCCCGAATCTGTAACTGTTTTTACAGTTACGAAAATCCTAGAACAAGGTGATACAAAGCTTCTTTATAGATGGCAGCAAGTTGCTGATAAGTTGGATGAGAATCTCATGATTAGAGTTGTAATGACATTGACAAATACAAGCGAAGCAAGTGATGACAGAGCCGTTATATCTTCATACATCGGCTTTTTTCTGGGTGGTGCTGATAGACTTGTCCAGCTAATGCAACAGAGCTTCCCAGAATTAGGATTGACTAGAAAACACTGTACCGAAACAAGTTGGATCCAATCTACATTAGCTTCTTTCTTCCTCCCAGTTAACACATCTCTTGAATTTCTACTTCAACCACCTACTTTAACCGTCACTTTCGAAGGCAAAGCAGATTTTGTTAGAGACCCCATACCTGAATTTGCGCTCGAAGAGTTACATAAAAGGTTGTTGGAAGAAGATAATCCTCTTATTGTATGGACACCTTACGGTGGGAAGATGAACGAAATTCCAGAAAATGAAACTCCTTTCCCTCATAGAAAGGGAACCATGTTCAAATTCTATTACAGCACACTGTGGCCGGAAGGAGATAAAAATGTACCAAAACATACCAGCTGGATCCGGAGTCTATATAATTACATGACTCCTTATGTTTCCAAATTTCCAAGAGAAGCATATGTGAATTACAGGGATTTCGATTTGGGAATGAACAAGAAAGGTAACACAAGTGTCGTTCAAGCTAGTGTTTGGGGTGTCAAATATTTTAAAGGAAACTTTATAAGATTGGTGAAAGTGAAGACCGAAGTTGATCCAGGCAACTTCTTCAGACATGAGCAAAGCATCCCACCTCTCGTACAGAAAACGTAGACCGATTGAACGATAGCTTAAAGCACGTCATTGGCTTTATCGGAATCTTATATATTCATAATTATCTATGTTATCAGAATAAAATGTTAACTATTATAAGAAGTCAGAATAATTAAGGTTGCAGAGTAGTTAATTAATTAATATTGTTATTATTAATTCGGTTGCAGAGTAATTTATGTCCATGTGAAAAAAGAAAATATAACCTCTCATGTGCTTGGATTAGATTGGAAATATTCATGCATTATTTCTGTTGGCTTTTTTTGTTTTGTTAACTTGAGCGAAATAATGTGCATGTGTTTGCTATTGGGTTAATTCTTCATTTTTATTGATAAGTATCTAATTTATCTTAAGGTCTCTTTTGGATATTTTAATAATCCGTGTTCAACACATATTTTGTCACCATCTTTTAGACTTGTTCATATTAATGTCCAGTCTCTAATATATATTCTCTAAAATCTTATCTTATATCATTTTCACTGTGCAGTGGTCCTCCATTATAAAATTATCTTAAACTATTAGCTGGCACAAATTATCATAGTCTCGTGAAAATTAATTTTGACTCTCAGTACTCCAAATAATCTATATCTTGGCCGAAATCAATGCCATATATTAGAACTATAGTCGTTATACTAATTATCATGTTAAGGATGAACTTCGATATACAAGGAGAAACATTTCTTCTTAGATTAATGCCGGAAAACTAAGAGATTATTTAACAAATTTCTAATATTAAAGTATTTATTATATATCGTGAACATACATTTATACACTAACATTGTATTTGATTTGGATCCTTAATGTGTTGATCTACAGTTAAATTAAAATCAATAGTTTTTTCATTTTGCAGTATTGACAATCAATTAATTACTTGAAGACATTAAATAGTTATATCAGTGATGGAATTAGGTGTTTTATCATGGTGGACCGCAATGTAATAAATTCTTACATTGTCGGAATAATTTATCTAGATTAGCACAAGAGGTTGTGCTAATAAAAAAAGATAAGTGTCTGTTTATCAAAAAAAAAAAAAAAAATGCACAAGAGGTTGTGCTAATAAAAAAAAAGATAAGTGTCTGTTTATCAAAAAAAAAAAAAGCACAAGAGCTTTGTGACTTGTGCGCCATTGATTTAATAAATTAAAATGTTAGAAAGTAATTGTATTAAATTGGATCATTAATTTTAAATCATTTATACAAAATACTATGGCACGGATGAGAGTAACATATTAGTTACATTTATAATAAGGATTTGACTATCTTATTGGTTAAGTAATCACATCCAATAATTATATCAATTGGATTGGTTGTAAAGGTAATAATTAAAGTTAATTCAATTGTTGTAATTGTTGAATATGGTTACTCAATTAGTAAAATAGTCAAACTTGACTACTTTTCTAGTTGGGTAACCACATTCAATAATTATATCTATCGGATTGATTGTAAGAATAGTTATTAATTTAAACTAATCTAATAGTTGTAATTATTAGGTATGATTATTCAACCAGCAAGATAGTCAAATTCTTATAATAAATGTTTAATTATCTTACTGATTAAATAACTTTACCCAACAATTACATTAATTGGATTTATTGTAAGCACTTTCTAAATTTTTCTTTCTATTTTTTTTCATTAATTTACAATACTTTTTTTTTAAAAAAAAATTAGTTTTTTAATTATTTTGTTTAATTAAAAAAATAATCAATTTTTTTTTTTTTTTATACACAATAATCAAATTTTGTGTTTTTATGTTATTATACATGCATGTCAACCTTTTATTGGTCGAATGACATAAACCATTTTGATTTCATTAAGCACAAAATAGTCACTCTGGGTTATGACGGGTTATATTTTAATTTTTTTGTTCAGTTTCACTATCAATTGCTTGATGGATTGAATTTTTTTGAAGAGTTTTCATAACTTTAGAGACAAAATAAGCTGTTTCCGAAATAACTTTAAAAATATGATAATTTATGGTATCTCAGCAATTAAAATGAAATTTTGCCATACTAAAAATTGTGATAAGACTATGGGATAAATCTAATTTCTCCCTTGTAGTTTGATAAAATAGCCAAAAAACCTAAATTCAAAAAGTTGCTAAGGACCCCTATAGTTGATAAAAATGACCAAAAGACTACATACTGTTTGTAAAAATTGCCAAAAAAACCCTTTATCATTAACTTGGATGTTAAAAGTCAATGTTTGATCATTACTTTTGAAGGGTAAAACTCTCAAATCAAAATAAAATATAAAATAATATTAATTGATTAAATTATTTTTTTTTGAAAAAACTAATGTCATCTCCATCGTTCATGAATATGAAAACAAAAAAAATGAAATAAATATTAAATAACATTAAAAAAGAAAAAAATTAAAACACATATATATATTTAAAAAATAATGTCATCTCCACCGTTCATCACAATGATGAATAGTAGAGATGGAAAAAAATTTAAATGAAAAATGATTATTAAAATGAAAAGAAAAAATGTTTAAAACCTAACACCCAACACTCAACCCAATTACCTAGTTGCCATCTTCTTCTTTTTCTTCAAACCCAATACCCAACACTCAACCCAACTACCATCTTCATCATCTTCTTCTTCCATCATCATCATTCTCATCATCGTCTTCTTCTTCTATCTTCATCGTCCAAGAGTGGTGGTGGCAAAAGTCAAAGTTGAAGGCAATGGAGACCAAATTTGGCCTCCATTTGGTCTCCATCGCATGGAGACTAGTTTTGGTCTCCATACGGGTCTCCGACGAAGGAGACCAAATTTCTCCATTTTTTTGTATTTTTTATTGTTTTAAATTATTTTTCAAATGGTTGATGATGATAAATCATGTGTTGAAGTTGTTGATGGTGGGTTGATGATAGGTTGTTGTTAATGGTGATGGTAGTGAATGGGTTGATGATGGTTTGCTAATATGGTGAAGACTAGATTGGAGATCCCTTAGTCTTTCATGTTCTTCTTTGAAGAAGAATGAGACTGGAGAGATTAGATCTCCACTTTTTAATTTTTTTTCTTTTAATTTTGTTTCAAAACAAAATTTTAATTAAGTTTTTATTTTTTACTCTTAATTAAAGGCAGTTTGATCTTTCTGTGCATTATCTTTGTTAGTATTAGTTTTACATTGATAGAGTTAACAGACTGGGTAAAATGGGGTTCCTATAACTATAGGGGATCATTAAGCCATTACATCAAACAGGAGACGGGAAATTAGAATTATCCCTAGCCTATTGAACTACTAGTGAGTCCAAGATATTAAGTTGTTTGGTTTCTCAATCAATATTACTGCAATTGCAATTTCCATCAAGTTGCGGAATTCATGTTGGTTTGTTTGTTATTATTATTAGTATTATTTTAGTTTCTAGTGTTGTAAATTTCAATCAAGATTGATTAAAAAAAAAATCAATTAAGAAACATGTCAAAACATTATTTTATTATGATAATAATTGTTCAAATTTATTAAATATATATTAGGGTTTATAACGTGGATAGAATGGAAAAATATTCTTTGATGTAATTTTATATACATGTCCTTTTAAGTGATTTAATTTATGGATATTGTAGTGATTAAAGTGTTGGAAGTAGGAAGAAATCATTTGGGGGGCTCCTAAGAGTAAAATATTTTAAAAATATTCTCTATGGTATAATGGTAGCATGTATACATCTCTAATACCCCTTTGATGTTAATCTCTTTACATAACAAAAGCATGGCAATTATCAAAGTCAAAGATATTAAGTTGTGCACATTTAAGATTATCAAAGTCAGAGCAATTAGGTTTGGCATCCACGGTTCTTAGCCTGATGCAAATTTCAACGTTCAAGACTAATAATCTATAACTTGGCCAAAATTATATGCATTGGGAAATCAATAAATTTGAGCTTATTGTTATATATTGGTTGGAAAATTGATCAGAAAAATTCATTATAATGAAAAGTAAACAGCCTAGCGTTATACTTATATGTAAGATTATTAAAGACAAAATCTAGAAGCAAAAACACTTCGAAAATGAAGTCCACCTGTCAAAACATGTTCATTCTTTCACCATTGTTTTTATTATCAGCTTGACTTACAACTTCATCTCCAATTCAACAAACACTTATCCGATGCCTCACTCAGCATTCCAATATTCCTCTCTCCATAATTTACACCCCAAACAATTCTTCATTTTCCTCAGTCCTAGCTTCTAGAGCTCAAAACCCCAGGTTCTCAGAGCCTTCAGTGCCTAAGCCTGAGTTGATCTTCACTCCTTTGAGTCAATCACATGTTCAAGCTGTTGATGTTTGCTCCAAGAGCCTCAATATCCATATGAAAGTTCGAAGCGGATGTCATGACTCTGATGGTGTTTCTTATATGTCCCTAATCGAGTCACCTTTCATTGTATTAGACCTCACCAACCTTCGTTCCATTGATGTGAACATTAATGATAATAGCGCTTGGGTTCAGGTTGGTGCAACTCTTGGTGAATTCTATTTTAGGATTGCTGAAAAAAACAACATTCATGGATTTCCTGCTGGTATTTGCCCGACTGTAGGCGTTGGCGGGCACATCACGGGAGGTGGTTATGGTGTTATGTTGAGAAAATATGGTCTGGCTGCTGACAACGCCATTGATGTCCGTGTTGTTGATGTCAATGGTTGAGTTCTTAATCGAGCAGCCAGGGGAGAAGGTCTGTTTGGAGCCATGAGAGGAGGCGGCGGAGGAAGCTTTGGTGTTATTTTTTCATGGAAGATAAAACTGGTTCCCGTGTCCAAATCTGTAACAGTTGTCACAATTATGAAAACCTTAGAACAAGGTGATACAAAGCTTCTTTATAGAGGGCAGCAAGTTGCTGATAAGCTCGATAAGGATCTCATGATTAGAGTTATAATGCAATTGACAAATACAAGCAAAACAGGTGATCAGAGATTCGTTAGTACTTCATACGATGGCTTTTTTCTTGGTGGTGCTGATAGACTTGTCCAACTAATGCAACAAAGCTTCCTTGAATTAGGATTGACTAGAAACGATTGTACAGAAATAAGTTGGATCCAATCTATGGTTTATTCTTACATCTTCCCACTAAACACATCTCTGGAAGTTCTACTTAAACGAAATACTTCAAAGGCAAAGCAGATTTTGTAAGAGAGCCCATACCTGAATTTGCACTCGAAGAGATACGTAAAAGGATGTTAGATGAGGATAATCCTCTTATTGTATGGACACCTTACAGCGGAATGATGAACGAAATTCCAGAAAATGAAACTCCTTTCCCTCATAGAAAGGGAACTATGTTCAAATTCCACTATTTCACAAATTGGCTAAATGAAGACAATAATGTATCAAGCATATAAGTTGGATTAGGAGTCTATACAATTACATGACTCCTTATGTCTCCAAATTTCCAAGAGGTGCATATGTGAATTGCAGGGATCTCGATTTGGAGGTGAACAAGAAGGGTAACACTGTCGTTTAAACTAGTGTTTGTGGTGTCAAATATTTTAAAGGAAACTTTGAAAGATTGGTGAAAGAGAAGGCTGAGGTCGATCCAGCGTACTTCTTTAGACATGAGCAAAGCATCTTGCTTCTCGTACTGAAAAAGTAGATTGATGGACGACGGATAGACTGGTTGGAGCACTTCATCAGTTTGACTGGAATCCTATTCATACTATCTGTGTTATCACAATAAGTTGTCAATTCTATATCAATAATTCAGAAAAGGTTGCAGACTATAATTTATGTCCTACCTCTCATTTGCTTGGACTGGCTTGGGAAATATTCAAAAATTATTCGTGGAACTAACTATTGGTGTTGGATTTCTTCCTTTATATATAATTATAAATATCTAACTGTAAATTTACATTTATTTAAATATAATTTTGTAAATAAGTAGAGTTAGAAGGGTAGGAGTTAGCTGGATAGTAAAATGCTAGGTGGCAGTAGGAGAATAAAAAAAAGTAGTTAGTTAAACTTTTTTTTATATATATGAGTTTGACTCTAGTTTTAGTGTGGTGAATGAATACAGTTTTCGTTCATTACTCCTAAAACTTGTGTACTTAGCTTTAATATCTTGTTCATGGTATTAGAGCAGGACGATTTGGTCTTTGCTTGAAGGATTTACATCATTAATTAACTATGATTTTGGTTATTGTTAACTTGCTCGATTGCATTAATGGCGAGCAACTTGAGGAATTCAGGGTTTGGGTCGAATCAAGATACAAGGTGACGATTCGGTGGAGATGAGATCATTCAACTATGGAGATCCCTTGCATCTTCAAAACTCAGATCACCCTAGAATGGTACTTGTTTCGACTCCATTAACAGGTAATAACTATCTTTCTTGGAGTCGATCCATGAAAATAGCTTTAGCTATTGAGGTTAAGCTAGGATTTGTGAATGGAAAGTGTGTGATGCCTGATGTTGAGTCACCGGATTTTGAGCAATGGAATAAGGTAGATTGTATAGTGACATCGTGGATTTTGAATTCAATTTCTAAAGAAATAGTCGAAGCTTTCTTGTACACAACTTCTACTTAAGAGTTGTGGAAAGAATTAGAGAAGAGGTTCGGAGAGTGTAATGGACCTCTTCTCTATCAATTACAGAGGGAAATTAGTTCAATTTCACAAGGTAACATGATAGTGGTGCAATACTTTTACAAAGCTGAAGAAATTATGGGATGAACTTACTTGTTTAATGCCCATTCCACAATGCACTTGTGGTGCAGCCAAGTCTGTGACAGAGATAACAACTGCTAACCATTTGATGCAGTTTCTGATGGGGCTAAATGATACATATGACCATATTAGGAATCAAATTTTGATAAAGGACCCATTGCCTAGTGTTAATAAAGCTTACTCTATGGTTTTGAGGGTTGAAAAACAAAGGTAGGTGCATATTGTTTTTGTCGATGGGGCTGAAAAAATGCTATGCTTGCTAAAGGGCAAAACCTTAAGAAAGATGAGGTAGAAAAAGGAACATATAAGAAAAAGGATGTAGGTAAAAAAGGTGGTCGATTTTATGACTTTTGTAAGGTAGAAGGACATGTGAAGGACACTTGTTTTAAGCTTCATGGATATCTAGATTGGTACAAGGAAATGCGGGGGCAGAATTGCAAACCACAAAGTAAAGAAAGGACTAATATAATTGAAACACCACTGGATTGTGAATATGAGTTGGCTAGAACAAACGGACAAGAATGGACTTCAACAATTGCTAATATAGTACTTCAACAAGAGGTAGCTAAGTTCATGAAAGGCACGACTGCAGGTGTTACCAGTCATGTGAACTTTGCACATATGGGAGATTTTTCAGGTACTATTCTAAACCATTCTTTGCATACACTTGATGAGTTAGGATATGGAACTTAGATAATTGACACATGTGCTTCAAACCATATGTGCATAGACCTAAACCTTATTGACTATCCAATTGTTGTAACTAAAATGACATCAGTATACTTACCAGATGGTACCATTAAAATGGTTCATCATGTTGAAAATGTCACTTTTCATCCTAAGGTTGTTCTAACCAATGCATTGCTTGTTTCTAGTTTCAAATTCAATTTACTCTCAGTAAATAAACTCAAGAAAACAGTCAAAATCAAATTTATTTTTCATCCAACCCATTGTGTTTTATAGGACCTGCAGACTGAAGAGGTACTGGCAATTGGTAGAGTGTTAGGAAATTTGTATGTATTGGACAAATCTTGTTTTTCCTTTGAAACTTTGCAAACGTACAAAGCACATGTGCAATCTTTGCAATCAAAAAATGTACCTACTTCTGTTTTTACTTCTGTTGATTGTAAAGATTCTTGTTACATAAACAAAACTACCATTACTTGTGATCCAATATTGCATAAAATACTTAGTCATGCATTCCCTGCTGTGTTAAAGCATTTAACATTTTTTGATGTTAAGTCCATTGATTTCTTGTAGACCTTGTGATGTATGTCCCATATCAAAACAACAAAGTTTACCATTTCAGAAAAGTAGTATACATACTACTCAGGTTTTTGAAATAATACATGTAGATCTTTGGGGTCCTTACAAACAACCGTCACTTACAGGAGCACATTACATTTTAATAATTGTGAATGATTTTAGTCGAATAACTTGGTTTTTTATGTTAACACAAAAACATCAAACTGTTCACACCTTAGATATTTTTTTCAAAATAGTTCACAACCAATTTCATGTTCAAGTCAAATGTATTTGAACAGATAATGGTATTGAGTTTATGAACCAAGGCTGTCAAAAGCTATTTTCAGATTTAGAAATTATCCATAAAAAAACTTGTGTTTATACTCCACAGTAAAATGGAGTTGTGGAGAGAAAACATAAGCATCTTTTACAAATAGCTAGAGCCCTCATGTTTCAATCTCATTTACAAAAAAAATTTTGGGGGAAATCTTTATTAATTGCAACTTATATCATAAACAGGTTGCCAAGTTCTGTTCTTCAATAGAAATCCTCATATGAAATCCCTTTTGGCAAAACACCTAATTATCAATTCCTTAAAACATTTGGTTGCCTTTGTTATGCTACTAATACTAATCCACATAAAGAAAAATTTGATTAAAGGGCTTTTAAATGTGTTTTCATTAGATATGGGACTAGTCAAAAAGCTTACAAAGTCTATGATATGCTTTCACACACCATTTATTTTTCTAGAGATGTTGTTTTCCATGATGAAGAAGAATTTCCATACAGTAATATTACTTCTACACCACCTTCTATTCCATTGCCTATTATTTCAGATACAGAAGATGATAATTCAACACCTTTATTCCATAAACAGTCAAATCTGCCCAATACAACTTCGCTTGATACACCAGATACAATTCCAAGTTCACTGTCAACAACATCTACATAACCAAAACCAATTAGGAAAAGCACTAGAGTTAGACATAAACCAAGTTGGTTGCAAGATTTTGTTTCAAATATCATACAACCAACATCTACATACATTGGCAGTAACTCTTCAGTTACAGCTACTCACAAATCATTTCAATACGCACCTAATACATTTTCTTTTTATGCTTCATCTGATTTCAACCCTGCATATATGAGTTTTCTGGCAAATGTGTCATGCATTCAAGAACCTAGTTCTTACAATCAAGCTTGTAAAAATAAAGAAAGAAGGAAATAATACTTGGAAGCTAGCATCTTTACCTGAAGGCAAGAAAGCAATTGGTTCTAAATGGGTCTATAAGGTAAAATTAAAATCAGATGGGAGTGTGGATATATACAAAGCAAGACTTGTGGTAAAAGGATACAATCAAGTAGAGGGGATGGATTATTTTGATAGTTTTTCACTAATAGCAAAATTGGTTACTGTGAGGATATTTCTAGCAATTGCAGCTACAAAGTCTTGGCCTATACACCTGCTAGACATAAATAATGCTTTCTTGCATGGGTATATTGATGAAGAAGTTTATATGCTGCCTCCTTAACGGTATACTAAAGCAAAAGAAAGAGAAGTTTGCAGGTTAAAAAAGGTAACTTTATGGCCTTAAATAGGCTTTTTGACAGTGGAACCATGTATTCACAACACAATTACAACAGTTTGGTTTTCAGCAATCTGCATATGATAATTGCTTGTTTGTTAAAAGTTCCACATCTTCATTTCTAGCCTCAGTACTCTATTTGGATGATGTTTTGTTAACATGCACAAATGAAGAAGATATAGTTGTTATAAAAGATTTTCTTCACTCTCAGTTTATTATCAAAGATCTTGGATATGCCACGTATTTCCTTGGTCTTGAAATTGTAAGATCCACAACAGATACTTATATCAATCAAAGAAAATATGTGTTAGACATTCTTAGGGATGTAGGGCTATCAGTTGCTAAACTAGTAACAACACCTCTTCTAAAGGGACATAAGTTTACTGATCATATAGGTTCTTTGTTGTCAAACCCAGAAAGATATAGGAGATTGATTGGTTGACTTCTTTGTTTGGGTTTCACAAGACCTGATCTTACTTATGCAGTGCAACAACTCAGCCAATTTGTAAATAGCCCATGTCAAGCTTATTGGGATGTAGCTGTACATGTGCTTAGATATCTTAAGAGTTGTCCTTCTAAAGGTTTTTTTTATCCTTCAAGTAACACTCTTGAGCTTCAAGTTATTGTGATGTGGATTGGGCATCACGTCCAAATACTAGAGGTCAATCACAGGATATTGTGTTTATCTAGACTCAGCCTTGATCTCTTGAAAAACCAAGAAGCAGAATACTGTTTCCATATCTTTTGCTGAAGCTGAATATAGAAGTATGGCTGCTACTATATGTGAACTGTAGTGGATATCATATATTCTATGGGATTTTTTAGTCTCCATACCACTGCCTATTTCTCTTTGGTGTGATAATCAAGCTGCCTTACACATTGTGGCTAATCCTGTATTCCATGAAAGGACTAAACATTTCGAAATTAACTGCCATTTAGTCCGAGACAAGTTTAAATAGGGCTTTGTTCTAGCTCAGCACATATCCTCCAAAATGTAGCTTGCTGACATCTTTACGAAATCTTTATCAGCACCTCTGTTTACAAATTTATTGTCTAAGTTGGGCTTGTTCGATTTTCACCAAGCTCCAACTTTGGGGGGGTGGGGGGCAGTGGGGGTTGGCGTAGGGGTGGGGGGGTGAGGGGTGGGAACTTACATGTATTTAAATATAATTTTGTAAATAAGTAGAGTTAGAAGGGTAGGAGTTAGCTAGATAGTAATATGCCAGGTGACAGTAGGAGAATAAAAAAAAGTAGTTAGTTAAACTTTATATATATATGAGTTTGACTCTAGTTTTAGTGTGGTATGAATACAGTTTTTGTTAATTACTCCTGAAACTTGTTTACTTAACTTTAATATCTTGTTCACTAACCTTCTGGTAACTTTCAAATATTTTAATTATCCATATTTAACATATTATAATATATATCACCTAGTTTTATAACATATAATAAATCATATAGTTATTGTCAAATATGGTTTGATGGTAAATAATATTCATTTAGTCTGATAGTAAATAAAAAATAATATTATAAGAGTAAATGATATGAAATAATAGCAAAGAATTGTAGTCATCTATGGTTTTTCTCTCTCTCTCTCTCCTCAAATCAATTCCTTCATCTCTCTCTTTCTCCTTGTCATGTCTCTTTTTCTCTTGCTCCTCCATTGCAGTCCGTCGACTAGCAATAGCTCTCCATTTTTTTTTTTTATGTGTTTGGTGTCTGGTTCTAGGTTTGTCGAACCTAGAACCAGACATTAAATGAGTTAGCTCCTCTATCTCTCTCTTTTTATTTTTATTTATTTTTATTTTGTTTAGATGTTGTTGACGGATTTTTAGCGATTAGGACGCAATTTGAAAATGCAATTCACATTTGAATCGCATCCTTTGAGTCGCATTCAAATTGTGTCCTATTAGGATGCGATTAGAATCGCTTCCTATTAAAACATGAAAACTTGTTCTGTTATATTGAACCTCTCTGTTTTGTTATGTGTTTTTTTCCTTTTAAAAAAAATTTGGATGTTGTTGAAGGATGGTTGATGTTGTTGATCATGTTGTGGTAGCATGGATGAAATGGATAGTTGATGATGTTGAAGATATATTTTATGTATTTTTGTTTTTTGGATGTTGTTGAGAGATAATGTTTTTGGTGATGTTGTCGTGGGAAAATGAATGAAATGCATGATTGAACAATAAACAGGGATGGTGGAGCTAATGGTGGTCGTGGAGGATTAATTTATGGGATAGGAGATAGCATTGTTTAGTGAATATATTTTAACACTTTAAAATCCAAAATAGTAAAAAGTTAAAGATGATGAGCGGGTTTTTTAAAATTTTAACACAAGAGTAAGTTTGTCATTAAAAAATTTAATAATAAAAAAGTTCTAGAAAACAATAGTATAGCTCTTTGGTGCTAGTAAAACATACCCTCAGTTGTTTAGTACTAAAAAAAAAACTACTATAAAATCAATTGATGTTAAGCATGTAGGCAAATTGCATAAGGTATAGTAGTAGAATCATAGAAGAATGAATGAACAAATTAAATATCATGATTAGGGTTCTTATTATCATGGTTAGGGATAGGGTTAGGGTTAGGGTTAGGGTTTGGATTTAATTAGAATTGAGGAATTTTTTTGTTAGGCATATTTTAGTAATAATATAATAAAAAGAGCATAATTTAGGAAATTGATGCATATTTATTAGTAAAAGACTTTTTCATTAAGATAAAAGTGAGAGGATTTCACTTTTTATAAAAGACATTTTTCAAGTAAGATAAAAGTAATAGAATTTAACTTTTTAAAAAAAGACATTTTTTAAAACAACCCCTAATTATTTTATTTCTGATTGATTGTATTCAATTCCAAAAAATAAAATTTAATATATTTATTAAAAAAAAGTTAAAATTTTTTAATTAGGTACTTACATAATTATTAAGTTTGTTGGAGATTTTTTTTTTTTTTTTTTTTTGATGTACAAATGTAACATGCTGAAAACCAATAGAGAAAGAAGCAGAAGGTCTTTTGTATAAAGTCAAATCAAGGTACCTGTGATCAAGTACTACATCATTCAAAGTCCTTAAATCAAGCAAATCATCAATCGAGATAATCCTTATCGTCTTGAGATTGCGTAGTTGACTCTCCTTCATTTTATCCCATTGTCTAGAGCTCGTGCATATATTTCCTCAACTTCGAATGTATAATGTGTGTAAGAAACAATTATTCAAAAATTTATTTGATGTTGTTATTTTGCAGAAATAGAAAGGGAAAGGCTGTTGCTTTTGTTTTATTCAACTTCACAACCAATATATCCAAGCCGCATGAAGTTGATCCACCAATCCATTGTATAGAACAAACAAAAGTAGCCTTTTATTTTTATTTATATTTTATTTTCAACAACATAAAATAAGATAAGTGGTAGCCTTTTATTTTATTTATATGCAACAGACAAAAGAAGTGGAATTGTCCTCATTTTATTCTAACTTATTAACTAAACACCATCAACACAAATAAGTATAAATTTGACTCAAACCAATCCATCCATCGATCTACCTTTTCAATACAAGAGTTGGGATACTTTGCTCATGTCTGAAGAAGTTCTCAGGATCAATTTCAGTCTTCACTTTCACCAATCTTTTAAAGTTTCCTTTAAAATATTTGACACCCCAAGTACTAGCTTGAACGACACTTGTGTTACCCTTCTTGTTCACTCCCAAATCGAGATCCCTGTAATTCACATATGCACCTCTTGGAAATTTGGAAACATAAGGAGTCATGTAATTGTATAGACTCCTAATCCAACTTATATGTTTTGGTACATTATTGTCTCCATCCAGCCAACTTGTGAAATAGTGGAATTTGAACATGGTTCCCTTTCTATGAGGGAAAGGAGTTTCATATTCTGGAATATCGTTCATCATTCCACCATAAGGTGTCCATACAATAAAAGGATCATCTTCTTCCAACAACCTCTTACGTAATTCTTCGAGCGCGAATTCAGGTATGGGGTCTCTAACAAAATCTGCTTTGCCTTCGAAAGAGATGGTTGAAGTATTTCGTTGAAGTAGAACTTCAAGAGGTGTGTTAAGTTGGAAGAGGTGAGAATGAAGTGTAGATTGGATCCAACTTACTTCGGTACAATCATTTCTAGTCAATCCTAATTCAGGGAAGCTCTGTTGCATTAGTTGGACGAGTCTATCAGCACCACCAAGGAAAAAGCCGACGTATGTAGTAACAACGGCTCTCTGATCACTTGTTTTGCTTGTATTTGTCAATTGCATTGTAACTCTAATCATGAGATCCTTATCAAGCTTATCAGCAACTTGCTGCCATCTATAAAGAAGCTTTGTATCACCTCGTTCTAGGGTTTTCGTAACTGTAAAAACAGTTACAGATTCAGGCACGGGAACCAATTTTATCTTCCATGAAAGAATAACTCCGAAGCTGCCTCCACCGCCTCCTCTTATGGCCCAAAACAGATCTTCTCCCATGGCTGTTCGATCAAGAACTCTACCATTGACATCAACAATACGGGCATCAATGGCATTGTCAGCAGCCAGACCATATTTTCTCAACATAACACCATAACCACCTCCAGTGATGTGCCCCCCAACACCTACAGTCGGGCAAATACCAGCAGGAAATCCATGAATGTTGCTTTTTTCAGCAATCCTGTAATAGAGTTCACCAAGAGTTGCACCAACCTGAACCCAAGCGCTGTTATCATTAATGTTCACATCAATGGAACGAAGGTTGTTGAGGTCTAATACAATGAACGGTGATTCGATTTCGGATACGTAAGAGATGCCCTCAAAATCATGGCCTCCACTTCGGACTCTCATATGAATACCAAGGTTCCTGGAGCAAATAACAGCAGCTTGGACATGAAATTCACTCAAAGGAGTGAAGATCAACTCAGGCTTAGGCACTGAAGGCTCAGAGAACCTAGGGTTTTGAGCCCTAGAATCTAGGACTGAGGAAAATGAAGAATTGCTTGGGGTGTAAATTGTGGAGAGAGGAATATTGGAATGCTGAGTGAGGCATTGGATAAGTGTTTGTTGAATTGGAGATGAAGTTGTAAGTGAAGCTGATAACAAAAACAATATTGAAAGAACGAACATGCTTTGAGACATGGAATTCATTTTCCAAGTATTTTTGCTTATGGGTTTTGTGCTCAATGATCTTTATATATAGTTATAACTTGAGCTAGCGTGTGGACTATTCTTTACATGAATTGCCTGGTTATTTTCCAATCGAAGAAAAAATATATGTAATGGTCAAATTTTGTTATATCATGATTTACATGAATTTTGGCCCCCCGAAATTGTAAAATCATGTGTTTTTGTCTGATGAAATAAAATTGAAAAAGAGGAAGATTGGAAAAGTAGGGCCCGAATAATATCATACAACACATTCTGACTCTCTTTAATGCCATCACAATGATGGTTGTTATAATTTAGAATATGGACGTTTAATTTTTAGTTTTTTTTTTGTTCTTATTTTATGAGACTAGCATCTATTAAATAACTTAAAATTTTGTAGTTTTAATAATAATTTCCGGTAAAAATATCCTTGCACCAATAAATTTCGGCACAAGACTTAATAAGTCTCCATTGGAAATGTTAAATCTTTGATCTTTAATGCTAAATCATGATGAAAGCATTTGCGTGTGGGACTGTTAGATATGCATGAAAAATCAAGGGGTATTAGATATGCATAGAATTAATATACAAGCTACCATCTCAAAGAATATTCTAGAATTTATTTTATTATTTTTAAATCTTATATATTTGAAAATTACTCTTGTAATTTTTTTTTATTTTTCTTTGTTTTAGCAAATTAAATGAAAAAATTGAAATGAATAACATAAGAGGATTGAATTACTTGGATCATTATTAATGAGACGAATGCACGGTTTAAAAAATGAGAGAGATATATAGGACAATACCGAGAGAGAGAGAGATAAACCATTGTTCTTTATATTAATAATGAGACAGAAAAGTAAATGCATTAAAGAAGAGATAAGCGATAATATATTTATATAAGACGTTTAAATATGATTGAAGCTAATATGAGTGCATCTTGGCCATCCAACTTTCATAGTTCAAAGGGTAATAAAATGCATAAGAAATTATGTAATTTTAAGGGGTTGCTAATCCCACCCAAATATATATATATATATATATATATATATAGGATCGGGGGACACAAGTTTTGACATAAATTTTGACACAATTTATTGATCATTGGATTATAAAAATTTTAATGACTTAAATCTACTCGCACATTTGTACATAATTTAATTTTAGATTCTGAACAAATATGTTTTCTCATCTCTTTCTTCAACACTAATTACACCATGTCTCATTTCTCTCATTAATATTAAATTAATAAGTCATCAATTAATATTCTTTTTATCCAATCAATGATTTTGCATCTTTTCTTTTATTCATTTTTAAATTAAATATATATTTTTGAAGTACATTTTTAAATTACATTATTTTTATCTTTTTTATTAGATATCATACTTGTACCCAAAATAATTTTTTTTAATTGATTTTTAATTTTGAACTATTATAATCAGCATATTTGTTTAAACATATAAAATATAGATCTTGTTTGAAAGTTTATATTGACAGCTTGAAATTCATATATTATATGTATAATTTGATTAACTGAATAGTGAAAAAAGATGAAATGAAAAATTGATTTATAATCTTTTTTTATTTTGTTTGATGGATAATAAGGATATAAAAGAGATATTAAAAAAAAAATTGTTTTTCTTTTTTTTTTCTTTCTTTGTTCATTTATGAACAATGCAGAGGAGAAAAAATAATAATTCTTTTTTGGGTACTTCATGGACTATGCGGAAAAAAAATTATATATATATATATAAATATATGGTCTTTTTTTAGATGTTATTAAATGTATATATGTTTGAAAATAATATAATTTAAAAATAAATAAAAAAATAAAGATGCAAAGAGTTTCAATGGATGAGAATAATATTAATTGATTGATTTTTAATATTAGTTAGAGAAGTTTTAAAAATGTATATGTAAAAATAATATTAATTAGAGAGATGAGAGAGATAGTACAATAATGAAGAGAGATAAGAGGAATATATTAATATAGAGTTGTAAAATTAAGTTGTAATTAATAAGAAAGATGAGAGATGAAAAATGATATAATTAATTATGAAAAGAGATGAGAAAACACATTTATGTAGTTGTATATAAATATATAAGTAGATCTAAGCTATTAAAATATTCATAATCCAATCAACAAATTGTGTCAAAACTTGTGTCCCTCGATCCTGCCTCATATATATATAATGATTTTATAATCAGGTATACCTGATTTTAAAAAGTAAGAACCAACAAATTAAATTTATCCATTGGATTTGAATTAAATAGGAGAAAGAATTTATTTTAGGAGAGAAAACGTAATGGATGAATTTGATTATTTGATTTTTACTTTTTAAAATTAAATATATCTAATTATAAAAGCCCTATATATATATTATTTTATCATAGAATGAATTAATTAAATTCATCAATTACATTCTCTTCTATTTAATTAAAATATAATAAATAAATTTGATTGTTTCGTCTTAACTTTTTAAAATTAGAAGGTACTAATAGTAAAATCACTATATATATATAGATATGCATATATATATAAGCCTCAAACAAATACATTAATCAAATTTAACTAGAAGCATTTTGCTCTGGAATTTAACTAGATGCATTAATTCTAAAATATATAGGACAATACCAAGAGAGAAAAATAAATAATTGTTCGTTACATTAAAAATGAGAGAGAAAAACGAATGAATTAAAGAAAAGATAAGTGATAATATATTTCTGTAAGGTATTTAAATATGATTGAAGCTAATAATACGAGTACATTTAGCCATCTAACTTATCATAATTCAAAGGACAATGAATTACGTAAGCAATTATGTAATTTTTAGCTGTTGCTCAATATATACGTAAAAGCCTCAAATAAATATATTAATCAAATTTATCGCTTGAATTTTGGGTCAAAGCCTTGTATTGACCTTTATATGATATTGAATGACAACTTGGACCGATGAACTCATTTTCAACTTTCAAATGTCAGGGGACCAAAAAAGTCCGAAAACAAGATTTTGTAACCATATCAAACCAATAAAGTAAAGAAAAAAGTTATTTTTTTCAATCATTTCTTGCTATAACAAGTAACAACCATCACGAATGATGTCATTGGAGAAGCCACTACGGGTCAGATATTGACCTTGTCAAAGTCTTTTATCGGGTAAAAGTCTTATAGTGACCCTCAGATATTGAATTGCATGACAACTTGGACGATGAATTCATATCAACTTTCGAATGTCGGGACAAAAAAATCCGAAAACCGGACTTTATAACTATATCAAACCAATAACGGGAAGAAGGAAGTTATACTTTTAATCATTTCTTGTTATAGAAGTAACATGACTATCGCAAATGATGTCATTGGAGACGCCACTATGTTACACGATATTATTTGGGCTCCACTTTTAGATATTTCGCAGGAGGTCGTTAGCCTCCGGTTGCCAAAGATTGGAGGACAAGACCTTCTCCAGGCTGTTTCTTTTTTTTTTTTTTTTAAACGACATTTTTCCACATTTTTTAAAATATTATTATTATTTAATAAAACAATTATTATTAAAAACTAACAAAATATAAAAATTTGAGATTTAAAAATATTTATATTAAAAATAATTCAAAATGTTTATTTTAATTAATTTAAATAATTAAAATTTTAAAATATAATGTTTATGGAAATAATTTTGATTGTATATTAAATGATATTGAATGTTATTAAAGTAAAATACAACTCTCTTTATATTACCCTTAAACCACATCCAAAGTGAAAAAACAAACATTTTTTCTTTTTTTGTGACAAACAAAAAACAAACATGTTATAAAGTCTGAACTTGAAGGCTTATTAAAATTTTACTCAAAATGATTTTCTTCCTACAATCCTTTTTTTTTTTTTTTTCTTTTTGAAACTTCTTTTCTAGAAAAGGGTAAATTGCACAAAACTTCCCAGACTTTGTCCATAATTGCTTTAACTTGAAGTATTGATTTAATTGCACTAACATCCATTTCAACCATTCACTATCGGTTGACCTTCATCAATTAGTTTAATTACACTAACATCCCTTCTGACCATTCACTATCGGTTGACCCTTGTCAATCATTTTATCACTATCATTTTTTGCAATGTTTTATAATTATCATTAAGCGGTTAATAAAAATTAACAAACAGTTAGCGAATGCCAAACTGTCATGATAGCCCTAAACAAAATAATCAAAAAACAACAAAGTTTTATTCTTCAATCTTCTTTAACTATGGTCGCCATTACAACCATCTCTACCCTTCTTCTGCCATCGCCACCGTTGCTTATAAACCCCTCGCTGCCATCACCACCTCTCATCTACCCCTTGCCATAAACGCAACATCAATATCAATGGAGCGCCACTCCATCACCATCCAGTCGAGTGTTGCTCTAGCACCATCTAATGGAGGTGTTTGGTCTCCATCAAATATGATGTGCATATGGTTCCACATTGACAAGGAAAAAAAAAGATACAAGCCCCTGAAACTTGAAAAATAGTAGCAACAGAAAAAAAGCTAAAATGCTGTTTGGATTCATTCTTTAAAATGGTTTTTCATTTTAAAAAATTATAAACAAATAATGGTTGAAAAGTGTTTGGATAGCTATTTTGTAAATTCTGTTTTCGAAAATGGAAAACACATTTTTGAAAATGATAATTAAAAAGTGAAAAACAACTTTTTATATTTTTCACAATTTCAAAAGTATATTTTCAAAACAAATGATTACTTTTCCCTTCAAACAATTATTTTACTCATTTTCAAAAATAATAGTAAACACATTTACATCATTTTCTATTTTTGAAAATAAATTTTGAGAAATCCTACCAAACACATTACAGTTTTAAAACATATTCTTCATTTTAAAAGTAGTTCCAAACACGCCTTAATGTTTTTAAATTTTGGTTTTGGGATTTTTGTGGAGGAGGTCCTGAATGGAGGAGTTAAGGGCTACAAACAAAATTTTTCTTGTCGGTAGAAGGAATCGTTCTCGTCACTGCGAAGTCGGGTGACAGCAGAATCATTCTTGTTGCTTAAGAAGCAAGTGGAGATGAAGGATCTACTCCATTGTCATTGTGCAACTACTCCACCACTTGTGTTTTATTTTATTTTTTGGTTTTGTTTATGTGCAATTGATTGACTTATTGAAATTCGATTATAATGGTTGTTGTGAAATAGAAATCCCATTTTGATTATAGAAAGGCATTGATGAAAAAAAATATATTTTATTTTCAATTGTTTTTAAATAAATAAATAAATATTTAAGAAATAATAAGATAAATATTTACTGTCTACCATTAGTTAGTAACTATAATGGACTGTTAATCATCGTTTTAAGGGTATATTGATGTAATTATATAAAGAGAAAATTTTATTTTAGTCCTTGAGGTATTGGAAACTCTCGGGCTTTTAAAGATTGTTTGAAAATATTTCATTTCATCCTTAAAGTTTTAAAAACTCTTAAAAGAAGTTCAAATTGTCAGTTAATTGATAGTCAAATCAAATAGAAAAATAAAAAATATTCAATTGCCCCAAATCATCTAAAATGATTGTTTTACCCCTAATGAAACCAAAATATTACATATCATTCAACCAATACAAAATTGACACATGTATAATAATATGATTATTATTTTTTTAAAATATGATTTTTTTAAAAAAAATTAAACAATAATAATAATTATTATTATTTTGTATAGAAAATATGGTTAGATCGTTCAAATGATTTGAAAACATTTAGTTCCAGATTGTTTGAATAATCCGATGGTTCGATGGAGATGAGGACCATCTCCATCTCTATCAATAAAGATGGGTCTCCATCTCCCATTCCATCTCTTTCTCCTTCTCTTTTATATCTTTGTCTCCCTTTGATAGATGTGGCATATTGGATTTGGTAAGGTCTGGGTCGATTGGTAGTTTGGGTTTAGAAGTGGCAAATTGGATTGGTTTGACAAAAGTAGTAGATTAGATGGAAGTTGATCTGATTGTTTTTTTTTGTGGCAATTGCAGAAAATACGGTTAAAGAAGAGAGAATGAGAGAGGGCTAGGTTGAAATCAATATGGTTGTTATATTGTTGTCTTAGTGATGAATCTGGGTTGTTGTGTTGTTTTGGCTAAATTTGGGTTTAAACCTAAATGAAAATTTGAGTTTGAACTCAGCTCTTAAACAATCAAATGTAAAAGATCTGGACTCCAAATGTTGAAAATCTGGATTCAAACCTAAATCTTCATTTAGGTTCGAACTTAGGTTTTAATTTTATTAAAAAAATTTCACTTAGATGTTAAGGATTTGGGTTCAAATTTGATCTTCATCTAGGTTCGAACCCAGATTTTAGTTCTTTTATTTATTTATTTTTAAATTTGTTTTCAAGATCTGGGTGAGACCAAATTGTCAACCAAACCTTGAAAATTTGAGTTACAACCCAGATCCTCAACGTCTAGGTGAATTCAGATGTTGAAGATCTGAGTTCAGACCCAATTTTTTTTTTTTTTTTTAAATATCTTAAAATTAGTTTTTATGATTTGGGTGAGACCATATTGTCATCCAAATTTTGACGATTTCGTCTCATCTAGGTTCAAACCTAGATCTTCATCTGGGCTTGAATCCAGACGTGATTTTTTAAAAAAAATTATTTTAAAATATGTTTTCTTAATTAATTTTAACCTTCACCATCCATTTTTAGAGATTTTTCATTTTTTTAATTTTAATTAATTAATTAGTTTATTTTTGTAATTAATTAATTACCTATTTTTAGATTTTATTTTAATGAATATATATATTTCATTTTAATTTAGCCTTATGCACTTTGTAACCCCAGCTCTCTTTTGCGAAACACTAAAAATATCTTTTCTACCTAACTTTTCTATTTGCATTGACAGTTAGTTAACTGATGACTTAAATTTTGTTAAAGATTTTTCAAAATTTTAAAGATGAAATAAGCTGTTTTCAAAAAAACAAAAAGCCATTTAAAGACCTTATAGCTTCCAATATCTCATAGACTAAAATAAAGTTTTTCCTTAAATATAAAAATTTCAAGATAAATACAATTATGGGTAAAGTTAAGGTAGTTTATACAATTTGCCCTTCTAAAAACTCTCCAACATAAAAATTTTAAAGTTAAAAAAACTCAAAAGTAATCCATTTTGTTCTATAACTTGGGTATCACAATCTTCAAGGTTTATTGGAAACAAACTTGAAAACCTTCAAGCTCTCTAATAGATGAAGATCCTAAATGGGAAATGGGAAATCTCATCTGGGATCTCCACTAAAATTTTATTAATTTAATTTTTTAAAATACTATTGTTTTAACTTATCTCGATTGTCCATCACTATGATAGATGGTAGAGTTTAAAAATATATATATTTTAAAATTTTTGTTTTTAATTTGGTAAGAAAACTTGATCTTTGTTTTGGTGATGGGATATGATGATGACTGGTGATGGTAATGAAGATGAATATAATGATGAGCAAGTTAATAAATAGTGATGAACAAGTTAATAAATAGTGATGATGGAGTTGTGATGGACAGTACTGATGATGAAGCTAAAACTATGATATAGAATAGTGATAAGGCGATTGAATAGTGATGATTGGTTGACATCCTTATTATTAATTTAATTTATAATTCAGGTTTGGCCACTTTACTGATTCGGTTAGGTTACCTATCAATAATTATCCTTTGATTAATTATAAGGGTAGTTATTGAATAATATCTAAGAATTGTTATTGATGACTAATCTTATTCAACCAATAAGGTAGTCAAACCCAATTGACTATCTTATTGATTGAGTACGGTTATCCATCAATAACAACTATTGATTAATTGTAAGAGTTATTATTAAAGAATATCTAAGGATTGTTATTTAGTAGTAATCTTACCTAACTAGTTTGGTAGCTAAACCTAATTAATTAAGAGTTTGGCTACTTTATTAGTTAGGTAAGATTATCCATCAATAACAACTCTTACATTAGTTATGAGGATGATTATTTAAAAATATCTAAGAATTATTATTGATGAATAACTTTATCCAACTAGTAAGATAATCAAACCCAATTAATTAAAGGTTTAACTACTTTATTGGTTGGATAAGGTTATCTATCAATAATGATATTTTGATTGGTTGTAAGGATATTATTGAAGAATATTCAAGGATTGTTAGTGATGGATAACCTTACCTAACAAGTTTTCACATTAATTAAAATATAACTTTTACAATGAAAAAATTATTTTTTAAACATAAATATGGATGATAATTAAATTACATACCATGCTAAAAACATGGACTTGCATGCCTGAGAGGATTTTAGAAATAAGGAGTAATTGTACGAAACCCCCCTGAGGTTTAATAAAAAAACAGATGAAAACATATTTATCCTTTTATTACATCAAACCTCACACTGTCAATTGACTTTTATCAACTTTAACTATTGACAAAATTTTTCTGACAAATGACCATTTTACCCGTGAATAAGACAAAAAATAATTAAAATTATTAAATATAAGATAAAAATTATAAATAAATCAAATAAATTAAAATTTAAAATTTAATAATGCATCTTCATCGTCTATCTCATAGATGAATTGTGGAGTTTTTTTCTAAATTTCTTTAAAATTTAAATTTATTAAATATAAAGTGAAATTAAAAATAAATTTAATTAAATTAAAAGTAAAAATGTATTTTCACTATTCATTTAAGAGATGGATAGTAGAGATTTGTTCTAAATTTCTTTTCAAACTTAAAATTATTAAATATTAAAAAAATTTAAACTTGTTTAAAAATAGTTAAAATAAATAAAAAAAAAAAAAATTGTTTGAAGATCTAGGTTTCAAAACCATATCTGTCAAAAAATTAGAAAATATATATACTGATTGAAGTTTTAGGTTCGAAATCTAGATCTTCAAGCTGAAAATTTGGGTTTTGTTCCCAAATCAATTAAAAAAGAAAAAAAAAATTGTAGATTGAAGATCTAGGTTCGAAACCTAGATCTTTAACTTAAAGATCTAGGTTTTGCACTCAGATCTTTCAAACAACCAAAAAACAATGAAGCATTATCATTGGCCATCCTCAACCAATCCATCACCAATCCACATCAACAACAACAAAACGAAGAATACCATTCTTCATTCTTCATTCTTCATCAACAATAACAAAATCATTAAAACATCGTAAGCATCACCAGACCAAACCAGCAAAACATCATCTTAGCCAAACATCAATCATCAACCAAAAAAAAAAAAAAACCAAATAAAAAGGAAAAAAAAAAAAGCATTTAGAGACCAAACCAGATTCATACCTCCAGTCTATGCAATAACTCCACCACAAAGACCACTAGACCAGTGAAATCGATTGTTGGGTTTCCTTCATTATCAAGAACCAAAAATGAAAGAAAAAAAAAAATGGAGTCTAGGGGTCTCTGAAAAAATGGAGATCGAAACTGATCTTTGTGCACGATGGAAACCGAATTTGGTCCCCATCGAGCATGAAGACCCGTTGTCATCTTCATCGCAATGGAGATGATGGAGATAGGTCTCCATCGTCAACGATGAATGTCGGTGATGGAGACCTATAGCTCCATCGCCGTAGTTGGCGATGGAGAAAGGAGTTTAGAGATCCATCTTTGAATTTATGTTTTTAATTTTTTTAATTTCTATTTTTTTTCATCAGTTGATTTCCATGGTTCATATGGATAGTGGAAATCCATCTATTTTATTTTTTTAGAAAATTTAATTTAAAGATTTTTATGATTTTTTGAATATTATGATTTTGTCTTATTTATAAATAAAATGATTATTTGACTAATAACCTTGGTTAACTATTAAAGTTAACATAAATTGACTAATGAAGTGGAGGTGTTACGTAATAAAAAGGTAAATATCATTCCAACTGATTTTAGACAAACCTTAGAAGGTTTTGTGTAATTAGTTCTAATAATAATCCTTCTCTACGATATAATGGGAGGTTGTATTAATATCTAATACCCCGCTGATATTTCATTTAATCTTTTTTTTTTTTTTTTTGAAAAGCACATCTACGTAGGCAATTATCAAAGCCAAAGAAATTATGTTGTGCACGTTAAAAATTATTGAAGTCGGAGCAAATATGATTGGCCCGCCGGCTGCACAGCAATTATGATTGGCCCGCCGGCTGCACTGTTCTCTAGCCTAAAGAAAATTTCGATCCCGTCAAGACTAATAATCCATAACTTGGCCAAAAATTAATATGCATCAGTATATTAAAACCTTATTGTTTTGATTGGTTTGGAAAATTGACCAGGAAATTTGTTATAATGAGCAAATAAACAGCCTAGCTCAAGTAATACCTATATATAAAGATCATTGAACACAATATCCATAAGCAAATAACACTAGGAAAATAATTCTGTGTCTCAAAGCATGTTCATTCTTTCAATATTGTTTCTAATATCAGCTTCCCTTACAACCTCATCTCCAATTCAACAAACACTTATCCAATGCCTCACTCAGCATTCCAATATTCCTCTCTCCACAATCTACACCCCAAACAATTCATCATTCATCTTAGTCCTCAAGTCTAGAGCTCAAATCCCTAGGTTCTCAGAGCCTTCAGTGCCTAAGCCTGAGTTGATCTTTACTCCTTTGAGTGAATCTCATGTGCAAGCTGCTGTTATTTGCTCCAAGAACCTTGGTATTCATATGAGAGTCCGAAGCGGAGGCCATGACTTTGAGGGTGCTTCTTATGTATCCCTAATCGAATCACCTTTCATTGTATTAGACCTCACCAACCTTCGTTCCATTGATGTGAACATCAATGATAACAGCGTTTGGGTCCAGGTTGGTGCAACTCTTGGTGAACTCTATTACAGGATTGCTGAAAAAAGCAACATTCATGGATTTCCGGCTGGTATTTGCCCGACTGTAGGTGTTGGCGGGCACATCACGGGAGGTGGTTATGGTGTTATGTTGAGAAAATATGGTCTGGCTGCTGACAATGCCATTGATGCCCGTATTGTTGATGTCAATGGTAGAGTTCTTGATGGAGCAGCCATGGGAGAAGATCTGTTTTGGGCCATAAGAGGAGGCGGCGGAGGCAGCTTCGGAGTTATTCTTTCATGGAAGATAAAATTGGTTCCCGTGCGCGAATCTGTTACTGTTTTTACAGTTACGAAAACCCTAGAACAAGGTGATACAAAGCTTCTTTATAGATGGCAGCAAGTTGCTGATAAGCTAGATGATGATCTCATGATTAGAGTAAGGATGCAATTGACAAATACAAGCAAAAAAGGTGATCAGAGAGCCATTATTACTACATACGTCGGCTTTTTCCTTGGTGGTGCTGATAGACTTGTCCAACTAATGCAACAGAGCTTCCCTGAATTAGGATTGACAAGAGAGGATTGTACCGAAGTAAGTTGGATCCAAGCTATGCTTCATTCTTACTTCCTCCAACTGAATTTATCTCCTGAAGTTCTACTTCAACGAAATACTTCATTATTTTCTTTCGAGGGCAAAGCAGATTTTGTTAGAGACCTCATACCTGAATGTGCACTCGAAGAGTTACAAAAAAGGTTGTTGGAAGAAGATGATCCTCTTATTATATGGACACCTTACGGTGGAAAGATGAACGAATTTCCAGAAAATGAAACTCCTTTCCCTCATAGAAAGGGAACCATGTTCAAATTCCATTATTTCACACAGTGGCTGGAAGGAGATAAGAATGTACCAAAACATATCATCTGGATCAGGAGTCTATATAATTACATGACTCCTTATGTTTCCAAATTTCCAAGAGAAGCATATGTGAATTACAGGGATTTCGATTTGGGAGTTAACAAAAAAGGCAACACAAGTGTCGTTCAAGCTAGTGTTTGGGGTATCAAATATTTTAAAGGAAACTTTGAAAGATTGGTGAAAGTGAAGACTGAAGTAGATCCAGCAAACTTCTTCAGACATGAGCAAAGCATCCCGCCTCTCTTACTGAAAAGGTAGATCGATGGAACGACGGCTTGGAGCACTTCATAGGTTTGATTGGAATCCTATATATTCGGACTTATCTATGTTATCAGAAGTCAGAATAAGGTTGCAGAGTAATTTATGTCCATGTGAAACATGAAAATATAACCTCTCATTCGGTTGGATTAGCTTGGAAAGATTCACGAATTATTCCTTGGTTGTTTTACGAATTATTTCTGTTGAATTTTTTTTTGGATATTTTAATTATCGGTATTTAACATGTCAAGTTGTTATAAATTAACCTTTAGAATTGACAATAATATCACACTACCTCTGGCTTTGAATATAATAATCAAATAACATACAACCGTTAAATGAAATAGTAAATTCATCAATAAAGTAACAGATTCGTTAGTTTTGAGGGTAAAAACGTCATTTGGCTTTGATGACATATATAGATGATAGCTAGAAACCATTTGTTAATATTTTAGTTAAATAAAAAAAAAAAAGAAAAAAAATAAAAACTAAATTTAAAAAAAAAAAAAAAAATTCAATACCCATCCATGGCACTTTGTCATCACTCATCAACACTCATTACTTTCTGCCATCACCACTACTCTCACTATTTACCATTACTTTCTCTCTCTCTCCGATCTCACCTAACCACTATCACCATTCAAAAACCTAATCCCATCACCACTCAACACACCACCCTAACCCATTGTCGTCGCTCTCCTTTTATGCCACCGTCGAGTCTGATTATAGAAGCGGTGATGTTGGTTTGTTCTTCAATAGGATCTTCGACGTGGCGTTCATGGTGCACCAATTCACGGGAGAAATGGAGAGGACGATGAGGAATGATAGGTTATGTGTCGTTGCGTCGAGCGATGCAACAGTGCGGAGGTTAATCAAATTGTACAAGCATTGCTCCCGATGCAGTTCATGGAGGAGATAGAGAGGACAGTGAGGAACGACGGGCTTTGTGTTGTCATCGTGGAGCAGTGTGGCGGTGCAAAGGTGGATCTATAGGCACTGTTCCTGGGTTTTTTTATTATTGGATGAGTGATTATTGGGTTTTGTGGGTTTGATGTAAAGGGATGAACTTTTGATGTAATTATGAGTTTGACGTAATAGCATAGATTAATGGGCTTTTTGCATCTAAAATCTAGGTTTGATGTAATTGACGAAATCTGGGTTTCGATGTAATTGGATGAAATTTGAGTGCATCTGAACTTTTGATGTAATTTGATGAAATCTGGGTTTTGTTTGTTAGATGCGTGTTTTGTTTTGTTTTATTTATTTAATTTTTCTTTTGTTTGATGCGTGTTGTTGTTATGTAATGAAATCTGCTTAATTTTTTTATTGTTTAAAGTAATTTTAGTTTGCTTTTTTGTTCATGTTTTTTTTTTCTTTAATGCAAATTTTGAAGATTTAGCCCAGATCTTTTAACTCTGAACATCGTTTTGGTTTTAATTTATTTTTTTAATTTTAATTTAAAACATTGATGAACAAAAGCTTTTATTGATTTATATTTTATACTTTTGAAATTTTTCTATACATTGTTGTTTTTGTTTTTTGGGCTGATTAATTATATTATTAATCTTCTTTCAAAAAAATTATTATTATTAATCATTATTACTATTTTTTAAATATATTATAATATTATTTTTTAATATATAATGGTATTTTCGTATTTTTATAATTTTGGTTCAATACAACTTTTGGTTTGGCTTAGGGGTGGGCATCTCTAACCCAACCCAACCCAACCCGACCCGACCACTTTATATCTGGTTGGGTTGGGTTATATCTTTAAAAAAATTTAGATGAGTTGAGCTGGGTTGAGTTCAAAATTAGATTGGATTGGGTTAGATTGAAGAATTTTTAACCCAACTCAACCCAACCCGACAAATGTCCATCCCTAATTCTAAATTCAAGTTTTTCTTTTCTTTCTAAAAGCACATTTGCTAAAGATGAAGATTAATAATAGTTTATATGGTAGATTAAATCTTTTATTTTTAATTATTGAATATTTATTTATATCCATTTTATTTATAATCAAATTGTTAAGACTATAAAAGTTACTAACTAAGCTTTTTATGTTTTCGTAGTGGATTAAATCTAATCCGATCAACTTAATATTAATCAACTCGATTATTTTTGAGTTGGGTTGGGTTAAAGAATTTATTGGATTGAGTTGAAAAATTTTTAACCCAACCCATATTGGGTTGAAAGATTTTCAACTCAACTCAACTCGAACCCGAAAACACCCATCCCTAGTTTGGCTGAGACCACTATTTAACTAACTATAGGGGTATTTGGATAATATTTTGACAAGTTGGCGTTAGCTGGCATTATTTTCCATTTAGGGGTGTTTAGATTTTTCCCTTTAATTTATCGCCACCTTGTTCTTATTATTATTATTTGAAAGGAAGACTTGTTCTTATTAATGTCCAGTCCCTTATAATATATATTAATTCTCTAAAATCTTATATTAAATTATTTTCCCTGTGCAGCGATCTTCCATTATAAAATTATCTTAAACTATTAGGTGGCACAAATTATTATAGTCTCGTGAAAATGTTGACTCTCAGTACTCCAATTAATCTATATCTTGACCGAAATCAATGCCATGTATTACAACTATAATTGTTATACTAATTATCATGTTAAGGATGAGCTTCGATGTACAAAAAGAAACATTTCTTCTTAAATTAATGCCGGAAAACTAAGAGATTACTTAACAAATTTCTAATATTAAAATATTTATTATTTATCGTGAACATACATTAATTAATACATTAACATTGTATTTGATTTGGGTCCTTTCAATGTGTTGATGTACAGTCAAATTAAAATCAATAAGTTCCAAGTTCAATTTGCAGTATTGACAATCAATTAATTGCTTGAAAACATTAAATAGTTATATCAATGATGGAATTGGGTGTTTTGTCATAGTGGACTGTAATGTAATGAATTCTTAAATTGTTGAAATCATTTATCTGGTTAGATTAGCACAAGAGGTTGTGTCTTGCGCGCCATGGATTTACTAAGTTAAAATATTTGCAAGTAATTTTATGAGCAAATTATTGAATAGCCTCTAGACATTTGTCTTATTATAATCGGAAAGTACTTTTACCTTTTGTAATAATGACCTCTTTTATACTAACGATTTGATCATAGTTGACCGTTTGAGATAACTAAAAAATGACAAAATAGAGCAAAAAGATGATAATACCCCTGACTAATTAAATTTATAATTTTTAAATTATAAAATAATTAAATTTTTTTTTTAAAAAAAAATAATGAAATGAAATCTACACTGTCCATCATGTTAATGGATGATGGTGATTAATTTTCAAATACAAAAATTTAAAAAAAAAATGGGGATTGGATCTCTACCATCCATCTGATAAGATGGATGGTGGAGATCCAATCTAGAGAGATTGGATCCCCATTTATAAAACCCACCGACCGCCTCATCTCTCTCCTCCCTCATTCTCTCTCTCTCTCTTCTTTTTCTTCATTTTCTTCACCAGTCGATATATATATATCTCTCTCTCTCTTCTCCTTTTTCTCTTCATTTTCATCTTCTCCTTCTCTTGCTCGGATACCCAATCGACATCTAGGTATCGGGCGTCTGGCTAGATCAAAGTCTGGGTTTCCGTCTGGGTTCCCAAACGGAAACCCAGAAGTCGATTTGAGTTTTCAAATTTCAAAACCCATATCGATCTGGGTTTCCAGATCGAAAACCCATATTGATATAGGTTTCTGTTCCGAAAACCCAGATTGGTCTAGGTTTCTGATTTGGGTTTTTAGGTTTCCATCTAAAAGTCCAGATCGAATCCGAAAACCCAGTTCGGTCTAGGTTTTCAAATCGAAAATCTCGATCTGGGTTTCTGGGTTCCAGATCGAAAATCCAGATCAAGCTGGGTTTCTGATCTGGAAACCTAGAAATCCAGATCGATCTGTAAATGGTGTTGATGATGATGTTCTTGGGTCTGTTTGTTGATGATGGTAGTGGTTTTTGTTTGAACATAACAGTGGTTTTGGTTTGAACATAACAGTGGTTTTTGTTTGTGTAGATGATTGATGATGTTGAATTATTCTTGGTGAACCATACCTCTGTTGATGAACCCAGAAACCCACCCATGAATGAAATATTGATGAATAGAATCATCATCAATTTTTTTTATCATTTTTCTTTTTTTTTTCAATATTTTTTTTTCAAATTAATCTAGATCATCCATCTTTGAGATGGACGGTTTAGATCCATTTGAAAATTATCGACGTCTGGATTTAACCGACTAGGTTCTTTCTTAGGCCCAAGCTACAGCTCTAGTTGATGAAGAATAGTAAACGGGTAAAAAGTAAGGAAAGACGCAGGGAAGAACAAAGAACACCAAAAAAATTTTAAAGTAGTTCGGCCCAATTGATGCCAACGTTTACTGTTCACTCTCTCACTATTTTAGCAGAGTAACGGTACTCCAGAGATTGTCCTCTTTTACAATGAAAATCCTTCCCTATTTATAGAGAAGATGAGGTGCTATAGTAAAACATAATAAGATAATGTACGGTAAACCAAATTGAAATAATGGGTTACATTTAATACGACTAATAGTGTCAGGTTAATTCTATCAAAGCATGAGTTTAGACGACTAACCTATACTGGTTAAGTGAGATTTTCGCAATCCAAACTGTAATCTCTGACGAGATTGACGTGTACAATACGCCTTGAGTTGTAATCTGTCTGACAACTCTAACTGTAGTTGACTTACACTCTGAGAAATGTGATTGAAGTGAACACATTGGTGAGAAGGATACCTTGTTAGGCTGATGAGCGAATAAGGCTCTTTGCCGAACTGATCTCGTTAAGAGTTCCTGATAAAGGTAATAAACGAGCTCTACAGCGATTTGATGAATTAACAAACTACCGACCTTGAGGGCGAGCTGATGGAAGAGCTGATAAGCAAGTACATGTAGTAAGGGTCGAGCAAATGACCAATCCCATAAACGAGCTCATTCAGGAGTTGATAAATAGGCATATGAGAAAAGCTGGTAAACGAGCACATGGATGGGCGAATTATCAAGCAAGTAGGCGAACTGATCAATGAGCTTACTAACGAGCAGAGGGACAACTTGATATACGAGCAGGTTAACGAGCAGACAGGCAAATAGAGAGATAGACAGATTATTGGGTTTATTGAGCTTTTGGGTTACTAGGCCCATATTTTAGACTTTTGACGGCCCAACTAGTCTGATCGTGAAAATATTCATAACAAAAATTTTTTAAATTATTTTTTAAAGTTTAAATTTAATTTTTTAAAAATTTAAAATTATTTAATTTTTAAATATTTTTAAGTTTTAAAATTTTAAATTATTTATTAATTAATATAATTTTTTTAAAAAAATAAAAATAAAAGAAATTGATCAAAATACCTTTACTACAGTTAACTCTCACAGTCAACTATGGTCAAACCGTTAGTATAAGGGATGTCATTGTTACAAAACGTAAAAGTGGTTTTCGATTGTAATAAGATAAATGTTTGGAGGCTGTTAAGTAATTTGCTCATAATTTTATTAAGGGTTATTATCTCTTAGAATTAAAAATAATATTAAACCAATCCTAATATTAAAAATAATAGTTAAAACGGTCTAACCGTTAAATAATATCGAAATTCTTTTAGTAAAATAAAGGAGTTCATCGATTTGAAGGGTAACAATGTCATTTAAATTTTGTGCTCTCATTAGTAGGTTGTATAATATTTTTAACTATTAAATAAATTAAAATAATGATCCAATAAATCAGAAAGGGACACGTGTAACCCTAGAAAAGTACACCTACCACCAATCCCTCATCCGTCAACCTCTCCCCATCATCTTGCTCTCTCATCTCATCCAACCAATCTTGAAAATATCGATATCGACGGAAATATCGGTATTACGATTCAACGAAAATGTTGACGAAAATATCAATATCGACGGAAATTTACGTAAAATTTACAAAAAATACGGAAATTTAGTTAAAAACATAATATTTTTTAATGAAACTTTTAGTAATGTTAAAATAATCATTTCTACAACCAAAAACATATTATATTTAAAAAAAATCATATTTTATCTAAGAAGTAACAACAAAAAAGTATAAATATGGATATAATATATAGAGGAGATATATGAAAATATAAAAAACTTTCATTAAAACTTTTTAATTAATTTGCATCACACAAATCATGCAAATTTTAATACCAAAATGAAGTCTTAGGTGGTTTATACATGGTATAGCTAGCATATAGATTTATATAATACTGATATCATGACCTATAATTTGAATGATTAAACCACAAAAGCTGCATTAAGTTCCATTTTTTTTCCCTCCACTGGAAAACAATACTTCCATGCAGGATCTTTCGGGTTACCGTTAACATCTCTACCAGCATTTCTATTATTCATAGTTAAAATTTCAAAAAGTATATGTGAATATAAGAAAGTATCTAAGAAGAAAATGAATAAAAAAAATTACATATTAATAAATAAATTGAAAGTAAATAAAGTATAATGCAAAATTATAGATAAATAAATAATTAAAAAAACAAAGTTAAAAAAAAAAAAGAAATAATTGCAAAAAAGACCCATTTGGAAATGTCAACCTCAAAAATAATCTTTATTTCTTTATTGTTATAAAAAAGATATTGGGTGGATAAAAATGCCCTTAATAAAATGATAGTCATTTAAATCACGGTTGGGATTCCCAACCTTAAAGTTGAGATTCCCAATCTTGATTTAACATTCAGGTTGGGAATCCTAACCCTAAGGTTGAGATTTCAAATGTGGATTTGAATCAAAATTAGGATTCCCAACCTGAAAGTTAGAATTCTCAACCTGAAGGTTGAGAATGTGAACTTGGATGTTCTATCAAGATTGAGATTATCTATCTCGATGTTGAAATTTCCAACTTTGAAGTTGGAATGTAGGTTAGAATTCTCAACCTCGAGGTTGGGATTCCCAATCAAATCGTTTGGTAGAGAGAATGACCGATAAAAAAGGGTGGATTAAAAGCATTTTCGTCCAAAAAAGGACATTGTGCAAAAATTTAAAAAACAAAGGTTATTTTTCAAGTAGGTTATCAAAAATAGGTTAGTTTTCAACAAAATTCAAAAAAAAAAAAAAAAAGCCCACGATAATAAAAATAGAAAATCACAATGCATATATACTCCGCGTTTGAATCATCAAATGAAATCAATATATACATATATAGACAAACCATTAATTAATAACAAAATACCAAAAATTTCAAGGCCTCACATGGAATCACTAGACCAAAATTCTCCAATCTCCTCTCCACACAAACGCAACACAAGTATACAACATAATCACTCTCTTCTTCAAGTGTAGTGTAAGTCAAGCCAACAACTCCATTTTACAGCAAATCCCATTTTTTTTCCTTTTTTTTTTTTTTTTCTTTCTATAATTTAGACAAGTTTGTTTTTACTAATTTTAAATTCATTTGTAAATCATACATCTAAATCAAATACATAAAATTTTCTTTTCTCTTATTCTTGAAATAATACATAATTAAATTAGTTGACATAAAAATTTCATATACATACAACTTATCTTTAAATTATATGTTAAATATAATAATTAATATATCCTTTATTATATTATTTTACAATGTACATAATGATATATACATAATGTACAAGCTTAAATTTTATTTTTATTTTATGAAAATTTAACCGATATTTTCAGGATATTTCACGAATATTTTACAGATATTTCCGAAAATTTTCTCGATATTTTGTAAAATTTATACTATAAACTCACGGAAATGATATTTTACGAAAATATCACGGATATTTCCGAATATTTATAGGATATTTTGACGGATAGAAAATTACACCCCCTATTGATATCGATACCCTTGATTTACAGAAATATCGACGAAAATATCGCGAAAATCACGGATATTTTAAACTATGCATCCAACCACACTCACTCTTTGTCATCTCTCCCCAATATCATCGCCGCCGTCATCCATCGGATACGGCTTCTCCACCATTTCGTCTTCACTCTCTGCCCACCATCTCTCTTTGTCATCTCACTTAACCGCCATCTTTCTCTATCATCTCTCCCCAACATTATCGTTGTTGTCACGCATAGGATTCGGCTCCTCCACCAGCTCGTCTTTTTTCTCTTCCTCCTTCTCCACTAGCTCCGTCGGATGCGGCTGTGCTGTCTCCTGCAGGATGACCGTAACGGGGTGTTCATCTCCTACGCTTACAATTCTGGATCGAAGTTGAAACCCAACAGCCCGACCTGCAACCAACAAGCTTGAGGAGCTCAGGCAGTGGAGGGTGTTTGTTGGGTTCGCTAACGACGAGCTTCTGATGTTGGCGTCGAAGCGGTGCTGATGGATGGCATCAGCTTGCTTGCGAGAGTTGGCAATGGTGGTGAGTTGGTGTCGACAGCAGTGAAAGGGTTGTGGCGACTGCGATAGATGCAATCTGGGTTTAACCTAGATATATTTTTTTGTTAATTTTATTATCAATTAAAATTCGTAATTTTTTAAAAAAATTAATGTATAAAATTCATATGAAGATCTGGATGCAGTCTGGGTGTTGATTTGTTGTGGTGGGTGTTTGATTTTCAATGTTGGGAGTTGGATTTTTGTGTTGTGTTGGGTGTCAGATGTGGGTGATTGAAGATCTGGGTGGTTTTTTGTATTGATTGTATTTGATTGCAGAGAACATGACACAACCTAGGTGCCTGGGTTCGTCCTTCAACAAACCCAGGTGTCTCTGGGTTTGTCTTTTATTATTATTTTGTAATCTGTTAATTTTTTTTTTTAATTTTTTGGATTTTGATTTCGGAATATGATTTTATTGGATTATTTTTTTAATTTTTTCAAATTAATTTCTATGTCTGATGAAAATTTTTTATTTAATTTTTTAAATTAATCTCTATATTATAATTTATTTATTTATTTATATTCAATTGTAAACTCAAAATATTTTAATTTTTAATTTTTTTAATTTTTTTTATTTATTTTTATTATGAAAGGATAGTTTGATAATCCACTAATCTTTTGTTTCTTATTTTTTAATTTTTTCATTTACGAGTATTTAGGTTTTTTCCTATTTTATAATAAAATCATTAAAAGTTTAAACAAAAACCGCATTCTGTTGATGTTAAAGAGTTTTTTTAACTAATATTTTAAACAATTAGGTAAATTAAGCTTATTTATCATTTTAAGATTTTTTTTAACTAATATTTTAAACAATTAGGTAAATTAGGATTATATATCATTTTAAGGGAATTTTAGATTTTTCCCCTCTATTGAACCGGATCATTAATTCTAGATCATTTATACAAAATACTATGACAAAGTTGAGAGCAACTTATTAGTGACATTTATAACAAATATAAAATGAAAAAAAAATGGTAAACACATTTATTTAATTAGTTAATTTAATCTACTAATTAGTGAGACTCACTATCAGTAATAGCTCAGTAATTTGTTAGTCAGTTATATGTAATAAGAGAATCATACACTCAAAGAGTTCCACAAAATAAAGCTCATTAAATTGAAATATAGCAATACTTTTGGCTAATTATTATATGATTGCTAAGCATGAATCTACGCGGATGATTATCTTAGTTCGTCAAAATAAATCTTTTAATGATATTAAAATTTTATATTATATGATTATTTGAAGCGTAAGAACCATCACAAATATGTCACTAGAGGAGAAGGGTTTATATAATATATTTCGGGCTCTACTTTTCCATTCTCTTTATTTTTTAATTTTGACTTTGAATCAGTCGATATTTCGATTGCGTGGCCAAAATTTGCATAAATAATGCAATAATGATATTAACAAACTTGACCATTGTATTTTATATTTGTTTGTTAAATGACCAGGAAATCAGTTGTAATGAAATAGTCAACACGCTAGCCCAAGCGGCTATACCTACATATAAAGATTTTATTATCATTATTTTTAAACTATTACAAATCATAACTTATGTAATTTAAATTTTTATGATATAAAAATAGATATTTTTATGATATAAAAATAGAGATACAATTAGACTAATGCAATTTTATCACATTCAATAAAGATTATTGATAGAATGATAGTTCAAACATTTCAGCTGCGCTGACTAAAATAAATATAAATCTTTGCCATCAAATAACTTGACCATTCCAGCAATATATATATATATATCTTGACCATTTTATTTTTATTCTTTGTAAAATGATCAGGAAATTCCTTTCAAAAAAAATAAATAATATAGCAGGAAATTCATTGTAAAGGAAAGCTCCACACGCTAGCTCAAGCTATGCCTATATATAAAAGATCATTGAACACAAAACCCATAAGCAAGAGCACTTCGAAAATGGATTCTGTATCTCAAAGCATTTACATTCTTCCACTATTTTTTTTATTATCAGCTTCAATTGCGACTTCATATCCAATTCAACGAACACTTACCCAATGCCTCACTCAACATTCCAATGTTCCTCTCTCCACAATTTACACCCCAAATAATTCTTCATTCTCGTCAGTCCTCAAGTCTAGAGCCCAAAACCCTAGGTTCTCAGAGGCTTCAGTGCCTAAGCCTGAGTTGATCTTTACTCCTTTGAGTGAAGTTCATGTTCAAGCTGCTGTTGTTTGCTGCAAGAGCCTTAATATCCATATGAGAGTCCGCAGCGGAGGCCATGACTTTGAGGGTGTTTCTTATGTATCCGAAATCGAATCACCTTTCGTTGTATTGGACCTAACCAACCTTCGTTCCATTGACGTGAACATAAGTGATAACAGCGCTTGGGTTCAGGTTGGTGCAACTTTAGGTGAACTCTACTACAAAATTGCCGAAAAAAGCAACATTCATGGATTTCCTGCTGGTATTTGCCCGACAATTGGTGTTGGTGGGCACATAACGGGAGGTGGTTATGGTATTTTGTTGAGAAAATACGGTCTTGCAGCTGACAATGTACTTGATGCTCGTATAGTTGATGTCAGTGGTAGAGTTCTTGATCGAGCAGCCATGGGAGAAGATCTGTTTTGGGCCATAAGAGGAGGAGGTGGAGGAAGCTTTGGTGTTATTCTTTCATGGAAGATAAAACTGGTTCCTGTGCCAGAAACTGTTACAGTTTTTGCAATCACGAAAACACTAGAAAAAGATGACACAAAGCTTCTATATGCATGGCAACAAATTGCAGATAAGATCGATGAGAATCTGCTCCTTAGAGTTATCATGCTTGTGACAAATACAAGCAGAAAAAGTGAGAGAACCGTTGATACTACATACGATGGCGTATTTCTTGGTGGTGCGGATAGACTTGTCCAATTAATGCAAGAAAGCTTCCCAGAATTAGGTCTGACTAGAAAAGATTGTATCGAAACAAGTTGGATCAGATCTGTATTTCATGCTGGAGGCTTCCCTGTGAACACATCCCTAGAAGTTCTACTTCAACGAGATACTATATCAATCTATTCCAAAAGCAAATCAGATTTCGTCAGAGAACCCATACCTGAAACCGCCCTGGAGGAGTTACGTCAAAGGTTATTGGAAGAAGACTTTCCTCTCATTGTATGGACAGCTTACGGGGGAATGATGAGCAAAATCCCAGAATATGAAACTCCTTTCCCTCATAGAAAGGGAACCATGTTCAAATTCCTTTATAACGTTGCTTGGCTGGATGGAGACAATAATGTACCAAAGCACATGAGTTGGATTCGGAGTTTATATAATTACATGACTCCATATGTTTCCAAATTTCCAAGAGGTGCATATGTGAATTACAGAGATCTCGATTTGGGAGTGAACAAGAAGGGTAACACAAGTGTCGCTCAAGCTAGAGTTTGGGGTGTCAAATATTTTAAAGGAAACTTTAAAAGATTGGTGAAAGTGAAGACTGAAGTTGATCCAGACAACTTCTTCAAACATGAGCAAAGCATTCCACCTCTCGTGATGAAAAGATAGATCGAAAGATGGATAGGTTGGAGCACGTCATTGGCTCGATCGAAATCCTATTCATACTTATGTGTTAATTATGTTTATTAATAAAGTCAGAATAAAATGTCAACTATAATAATTAATAAGTCTGAATAATGTAGCAGAGTAATGTATTTCCATGGAGTAAGGATTCTCTACCATCCTTTTTTTTGTTAATCTTTTGATAATCTAATGACACATCAGCATTTGAAAAAATAAATGATTAAGATTGATAGATTTTTTCTCTCTCATACATCACTTAAACTTAAATTGTTCTCATAAAAAGATTAGCACCATGTCAACATTGACAGAGAATCCTTGTCCATTTCCATGACCTCTAATTTGCCTGGATTATCTAAGTAAATATTCAAGAATTATTTCTGCTAAACTAACTATTTTTTCTTCATTCATTGTTATTGTTATTTGATTTAGTGGAGAGTTCCACATGTGAAGTAAAAAAATAAGATGAACCGCACGTCAAGAACATAAAACTCAAAAGCAAGGGACGTATCCCAATGGATGCCGCATCTCGCTATATTAGTTTTTTGGATTATGAAATTATCCACCAATATATAAACACCACTTTCACAAACACATTTCGGAGTCTTTAACAAACATGGAAATATATTCCGTAGCTTCCCAAATAAATAAATATATGAAGGGAACTTTTATAAGTAGAAAATCCTAACTTTAAAATGTAAGGATAAACCAATTAAATTCACATATTTCATTTGTATTAAATAGAAGAGAGAATTTTACTTTAAGATAAATAATGTAATTGATGAATTTGATTAGTTGGTCTTTACTTTTTAAAGTTAAGACGTCTTGATTATAAAAGTCCTATATATATATATATATATATATATATATATATTTGGTGCTTTTAAAATGAGAACTCCCTTACTATAAAAAAGTAATAACCAACTAATCACATTCGTCCATTACATTTGAATTAAATAAGAGAAAGAATACAATGGATGAATTTGGATTGGTTGGTTCTTACTCTTTAAAGTAAACGAGTCCTCGTTTTAAAAATACTATATATATAGTAATTCTATTATCATTGCTTCCTAACTTTTTAAAGTTAAAACGAATCGATCAAATTCATCTATTATATTTGAATTAAATAGGAGAGAGAATTTACTTTAGAAGAGATCATATAAAATATAAATTTGATTGATTCATTCTAACTTTTAAAATTATAAAACACTTGATGGTAAAATTATTCTCTCTCTCTTTATATGGTCAGGATCAGGGGACACAAATTTTAACACAAGTTTTAACATAAATTTTCAATCGTTGGATTGAAAAGCAATGAATGATGTAGATTAGTTGTTAATTTTAAATTTGTACACTTCACTCTATTTTATTTCTACCTTTTATTCAAATAAAAAAACTATCAATTCAATTTTCATTTAATTTTTTTTTTCTTTATTCAATTAACCAAATCATGCAAACAATAAATAAATTTTAAACTATTAACATAAACTTTCAAATAAGATTCATATTACATATGTTTATATAAACATGTTGATTAGAATAGTTCAAAATAAAAAATAAATAAACAAAGTAAATAGAGAATAGGAAAGAACATAAATGAAGAGAGAGAAATTTGTGCACATGCAATAATTTGGTATAACACAACTCTCCAATAACTCTTTTTTTTCTTAAAAAAATTAAATATACACCATTCATTGCTTTTTCAATCCAATGATTGAAAAATTGTGTCAAACTTTGTGTGCTCCGATCTTGCTCTCTATATATATATATATATATATGGAACTTATATAGTCAGTGCCTCTTAACTTTAAAATATTAGAACAAACCGATCAAATTCATCAATTGTATTTAAATTAAATAAGAGAGTGAATACAATAAATGAATTTGATTGGTTCGTTCTAATTTTAAAAAGTTATGAGTTACTGACTGTAGAAGTTTTATATATATATAGTAATTCTACTATCAGTGTCTCCTAACTTTAAAAGGTTAGAACGAACCAATCAAATTTATCCATTGCATTATCTCTCCCAAAACAAAATTCTCTCTCGTATTTAATTCAAATCCTAACTTTAAAAAGTTAGGAGGTATTGATAGTAGAATTATTATATATAGAGATATATATATATATATATATAGGATCGGGAGACACAAATTTTAACATAATGTATTGACCATTAGATGATGAAAATTTCAATAGCTTATATCTACTCATACCTTTTTATATAACTTAATTTTACACTCTATATAAATATATTATTCTCTCTCTCTTCTCTTCATCATTATATCATCTCTCTTCTCTTCAGTTAATATTAAAAACTCACCAATTAAAAGTAGTCAATGCTGGCATTTTTATTTATTTATATTTTCTCTCATGTAATTAGACTTCGTTTGGTACAATTTCTTCAAATAGAACTTTTAAAAGTAGATCTTTTGAAAGTAGATCTTTTAGAATAAAGTTGTTTGTTATTTGGTTGTCAATTAAAAAATTCTTTTAAATTATAAACTATTTAATTAAATTATTTTTAAAGCATTTTAGAATATTAATTTACCAAAAAGGAAATGAAAGTGATGAGTAGTATACCTTATTATCCATTTGTCCACTTGCAGCACAACCAAGACCAGCTTTTGCAGTTTTTGAAATTTTTCCCCCAATGAAACAGGATTCAAGCCCCATGTCTACAGTCTAATGGAGTTATTTTCTAATTTTTAGTGAGTGATTCTTTAGACAAACCTCAAAATATCTTTTTATAGTTTGTACTCTATTGGTGAATTTTATTTTGATAACAACTTAATCCTTAATCGTATTGACATCTGATAACTACAAGTTTCATGATGACCAGCACATCAAAGGACAATTTGTGGCAACAACACCATTTTTTATTTGGGATTTGCCTTTATATTGATAACAACGTGTTCCACTAAGCTCCATGAATGAAAGTAGAAAACTATAAAGATGTATAGTTATATACACAGTGTCTATAGGAAACAATATGATATATAATATTCATGATAAACAAAACAAAAAAATTAGAAGGATATATACGTAGTGTATAAGCAGTATATATATGCAGCATAAGATAAAAAAAAATTGCAATATATATATATATCAACCAAAACTAATTAAAAACAAAAAAAAAAAAAAAAAAAAAAAAAAAAAAAAAAAACACATACACACACACAAAAATAGAAAATTTACTAGTTAAAGAGGAGTTCTCGGATATTTTTATTAAATATAACATGAATGAAAGTGGAAGCTGCATGTTTATATTTATAAGAGCAAATTACAATTTAGCTACCCAGTTAAAACGCTTTCACAGGCGGAGCAATTGTTTCAATGTTATTACAATTTACCCCCCCACCGTTAACACCTCCCGTTAAAATTAACTGTATGAGGGACAAAATAGTCTTTTAACTTTACTTTTAATTTTTAAAAATTAAATAAAATCGAAATTAAATATTAACCAAAAACATCCTCAAACTCATCAGCTCAACTTCAATCCATCATCCCAAAGTCATCAACTTCAATCCATCAACCCAATTTACAGCATCAAAAAATCACCCAAAGTCACTGGTTAAACATACTCATCAACCCAAACAATTACCAATATCACAAAATTGGAAAAAAAAATCTAATTCAGAACCCAGAATTCTGGGTTCAGAGGAACCCAGATTTCTGGGTTCGTCAGGAACCTAGATCTGGGTTCCTGACACGAACCCAGGTCTGGGTTCGTCTGAGGAACCCCGATCTGGGTTCACGAACCCAGATCGGGGTTCCTCTGAGGAACCCAGATCTGGGTTCGTGAACCCAGATCGGGGTTCCTCAGATGAACCCCGATCTGGGTTCACGAACCCAGATCTGGGTTCGTTTGAGGAACCCAGATCTGGGTTCGTCACCCAGATCTGGGTTCCTCAAACGAACCCAGATCTGGGTTCACGAACCCCGATCGGGGTTCGTCTGAGGAACCCCGATCGGGGTTCGTCTGAGGAACCCCGATCTGGGTTCCTCAGAGGAACCCAGATCTGGGTTCCTCTGAGGAACCCAGATCGGGGTTCCTCAGATGAACCCCGATCTGGGTTCACGAACCCAGATCTGGGTTCGTTTGAGGAACCCAGATCTGGGTTCGTCACCCAGATCTGGGTTCCTCAAACGAACCCGATCGGGGTTCGTCTGAAACCCCGATCGGGGTTCGTCTGAGGAACCCCGATCGGGGTTCGTCTGAGGAACCCCGATCGGGGTTCGTCTGAGGAACCCCGATCTGGGTTCCTCTGAGGAACCCAGATCGGGGTTCCTCAGACGAACCCCGATCTGGGTTCTGGGTTCACGAACCCAGATCTGGGTTCGTTTGAGGAACCCAGATCTGGGTTCGTCACCCAGATCTGGGTGACTGAACCCAGATCGGGGTTCCTCAGAGGAGCCCCGATCTGCGCCAAGAAGAAGAAGGGGAAGAAGAAGAATGAAGCGGAAGAAGGAAAGGGAAGAAGCGGGAGAAGAGAAGAAGCATGAGAGGAAAGGCAGACTGGTAGAATGAGAGAGAGAGATTGATGAGTTGACCAAGCTTATATTTGGTCAACTGGTCAGCTTGAGTCAAAGGGCAATTTCGTCTTTTGACTGTTTTGATATTATTTACTGTTAAAGGTAACGAATCTGACTAACGGTAGGGGGGTAAATTGCAATAACATTAAAACAATTGCTCCGCCTGTGAAAGCGTTTTAACTGGGTAGCTAAATTGTAATTTGCTCTATTTATAAACAAAATTTAATAAAGTTATAAGGGTATAGAAATATTAATAAAATAAAATAATGTTAGATTAGACATTTTAATTTTTAACAAAAATTTCAAAAATATCTATTTGGAAAAGCTCAAAATTTGTTACACTCTCATTGTCTCAAAACCTAAAAAGATATGCAAGGAGACGCGAATCTTATTGTCCTTAATCTCCAAAAAGTAATAAAAAATTATTTAACACTTTTTTTTATGAAAACAGTTATTGTTCTAACCAGTACTAATCCATATTCAAACATTGTATTTGATTTAGGTAAGTGATGTGCTGGCATATATTGAGTCCAAATTCAAGGGTTTTTATTTAAAATTTGAAAGTCAATTATCAGTAAGTCGGAAGGCATTAATCGCTCATAGTAAAGTATTAATAATGAAATTAAGTGCAGTGGATTATTATACTTTAAATTTTCTATTTGATGAATGATTTGCGTAGATCTTACACCAAGACAATAGATTTAATATGTTGACAATTTTCGGGATAATTGTATTAAACCAAACCATTAATATAAAATCACTATCACATAGATGAGAGCAACTTATTAGTTATAATGATAATGAATCTTAATCAATACTGTTGGTGTATTAATATACTTTAATTAGTTTATTTGATTTATATATGACCCACTTACCATCAATACGATTGGTGTACTAATATAGTTTAAGTAGTTTATTTGGTGTATTTAATCTAAAATTTTTTTTAATAATTTGTTTATTATAATTAATAACAACCGTCACGAGTGACGTAGTTGGAGAAGATGCTGGCAATTATATTTTTTATTAATTTGAAAAATGACAAGGAAACAACTACTTGTAAATTGTAATGAAATGCTTTATATGTGTCTATATATATGTATATCATTGAAAACAAAGCGTACAAAAGCAAAAGGCTTGGAAATTGGATTCCAATGTCTCCAAGCATGTTCGTTCTTACATTATTGTTTTTATTAACAGCTTCACTTACAACTTCATCTCCAATTCAACAACCACTAATCCGATGCCTCTCTTCACATTCCATTCCTCTCTCCACAATCTACACCCCAAACAATTCTTCATTTTCCTCAGTTCTGCTGTCTAGAGCTCAAAACCCCAGGTTCTCAGTACCTTCAGTACCTAACCCTGAGTTGATCTTCACTCCTTTAAGCGAATCCCACGTCCAAGCTGCTGTTATTTGCTCCAAGTACCTTCACATTCATATGAGAGTCCGCAGCGGAGGCCATGACTTTGAGGGTGTTTCTTATGTATCCGAAATCGAATCACCTTTCATTGTATTAGACCTCACTAACTTGCGTTCCATTGATGTGAACATTAATGATAACAGCGCTTGGGTTCAAGCTGGTGCAACTCTAGGTGAACTCTACCACAGCATAGCCGAAAAAAGCAACATCCATGGATTTCCTGCTGGTATTTGCTTCACACTTGGTGTTGGCGGGCACATCACCGGAGGTGGTTATGGTATTTTGTTGAGAAAATATGGTCTGGCTGCTGACAATGTCATTGATGCCCGTCTTGTCGATGTCAATGGTAGAGTTCTTGATCGAGCAGCCATGGGAGAAGATCTTTTTTGGGCCATAAGAGGAGGCGGAGGAGGAAGCTTCGGTGTTATTCTTTCATGGAAGATAAAACTGGTTCCTGTTCCACAAACTGTTACAGTGTTTAGTATTAAAAGAACCCTAGAAAAAGGTGACACAAAACTTCTTTATAGATGGCAACAAGTTGCACATAAGCTTGATGAGAATCTGTACTTTAGATTTCTCATGCAAGTGACAAATACAAGCACAAGTAGTGAGAGAATCGTTACTACTTCATATGATGGCATATTTCTTGGCGGTGCTGATAGACTTCTCCAAGTAATGCAAAAGAGCTTCCCAGAGTTAGGTCTGACGAGAAAAGATTGTATAAAAACAAGTTGGGTTAGATCTTTACTTTATATTAACGGCTTTCCCGTGAGCACATCGCTTGAACTTCTACGTCAACGAAATACTTCAACCATCTCTTTCGAAGGCAAATCAGACTTTGTCAGAAAACCCATACCTGAAACCACGCTTGACGAGGTGCATAAAAGGTTATTGGAAGAAGATACTCCTATCATCGTATGGACAGCTTATGGTGGAATGATGAACAAAATTCTAGAATATGAAACTCCTTTCCCTCATAGAAATGGAACTATGTTCCAATTCCACTATTTTACACAGTGGTTTGATGGAGATAAGAATGTACCAAAGCATATAAGCTGGATCAGAAGTCTATATAATTACATGACTCCTCATGTTTCCAAATTTCCAAGAGGTGCATATGTGAATTACAGGGATCTTGATTTGGGTGTAAACAAGAAGGGTAACACAAGTGTCGTTCAAGCTAGTGCTTGGGGTGTCAAATATTTTAAAGGAAACTTCGAAAGATTGGTGAAAGTGAAGACTAAAGTTGATCCAGGGAATTTCTTCAGACATGAGCAAAGCATCCCACCTCAAGTATTGAAAACTGTAGATCGATGAATGGATTGGTAAAACTTCATGTGGCTTGGATATATTGGTTTTGAATTTAACTGAAAAAGCAAAAGCCTTTCCCTTTCCATTTCTGCAAAATAACAAGATCTAATATATATTTGAAATAATTGTTTTTTCCACACATTACGAAGTTGAGCAAATATGTAAAAGAGCTCTAAGTCTATTTTCAAAGTTGTACATAGTCATGCCTAGACAACGGGATAAAATCAAGGGGAGTCAATTATACAATCTCAAAACAATAAGGATTATCTTGATTAGTGATTTGCTTGATTTAAAGAGTTTGAACGATTGAATGCTCGATCACGGGCATCTTGATTTGACTTTATACAAAAGACCTTTTCCTTCTATCTCTAATGGTTTTCAGGATTAGAGACTTGTTGATAAGTTTTGGGGATAATTGTAGCTTATAGTTCAATGCAAAAATTATTTGTACAAATAAAATTACTATCATAGGGCAACATAGTAATTACTTACAATGCTAATAAATCTTATTACAAAGATGATGGTAGTTCGTATTGGATAGTTAAATTAATTTGAATTATAAATGACATAACGATCCATGCCTTAGTATATGTAGTTGATTACTAGGTTTTTGATATAATAAGGAAAATGTGCATACCCGAAAGAATATTTTTTGAAAATTCCAAAAAATAGTATTAAAATTAATGAGTTTAAAACTAGCACCTAACTACAAAAACGCGTTTGGTCCTATGCTCGTGAAGTATTATATTCTTTCACAAATATAGATATTGTTAACTTATTTTTGTAGTTTAATATTAGTTCCAAATTTTACACTAATTTTAATGCTATATAATTTTTTTTATTTTAAATAAATAAAAGTCATTTTTTTGAATGGCACTTTTAATTAGGTGAGTTTTGGTTCCTATCATCAAATAATTACTTTGAGTTTTAATAGCACGTATCATAGGTTTTGGACAAATTTGTTTCTATATATAAATTTGAACAAAGAAAAGAGAGTTCCACTTTGACAAGTGTAAAAATGGAGGTTGAAATGTTTGAATTTGGAAATAGAAATAACTTTATTCTGTTCATTAATGATTCCAACGATATATTATTGGCTCAAATCCGACAGTATTTGCCCCCTCAAAAACTTTTCGAAAATATTCAATATTAATCCTAAAAAATAGATCCCGAACACAGGACATTAGCTCCAAACAAAAGAATATCTCCCAAATAACTATAAAGAGATGAAGATGTCAATTTCAAACATAAAACAAAGAAATTCCTCTTCAATGGCTTTCTTACCATCTATTTTAATTCAAATTCAATGCTTAAACTTTGTTAATACAAACTTATACTATGTTATAGTTTTAAAACCAAACAAAAAACTCAAAAATATCTAAAAATTTTCCCAAATCACCACCGATAACAAAAAAAAAAATTGTGGGCTTTCCAAATCTTAAACCACTACAAGAAGAAAAAGTAACAATAACGGAGTTTCCATCGCGGACTCATTGGCCCGTTTTAAGAACAATGACATTTAAAAGCCAGCAATGGATAACAATATCTACAACGGGCATTCATTATCCATCCTGGGCTACTAAAGGCCTGTGATGGATAGAGCATCATATCTATGAGTACTCATTGTATATACTTCTTTTTATCCACAAGAGGTCTTTACTTCCGACAATAGGTAAGTGCCTATTGTAAAAAGTCTAGTAAAAACTTAATTTATTTTCTTGTTTCTCTCTTTTCCCTCTTCTTCTTCCTACCGCATGCCTCCCTTTCTTCTTTTTTGTCTCTTTTCCTCTCCTCTTGCACACCCCTTTTTCCTTCTTCTCTCCTGTTCTTTCCCTCTCTCGCCACTCTGTTCCTTCTCCTTAGGTTTTTAGTTAATTATTTGAAAGATCTAAGATTACATGTCTTTGGAAAGTTGTTATGTTTGTGGTTTGGTATTGCCAAAATATTGGTATGTTATTGATTATATTCTTTGTTCATGTATAGGTTTTTTTAAAAAAAAAAAAAATTGTTGGATAAATTGTTTGTAGATACAATTGAAGGTGGATTTAGTGTAATTTCTAGTCATGAGAATCCAAATGCTTGTTTTGTTATGTGATTATTGGTGGATTTAGTTCTATTTGGTTGATTAATTTGAGATTTTTAGTGATTTAAAATGTGAATATGGTGATTATTATTGTGATGGATTGAAAATTTAATTGGGATTAGCTTTGTTTGTGTGTGGGAGATTAGGTTGAGGAGAGAAAATTTTGTTTGTATTTGTTATTGTGTTATTGATTTTTTTTTTTTTAAATACAAGTATTTACATTTAAATCAAACAAAATTTTGAGTTTAGATATTTATAGGAAGAAATCTTAGTGGTTAAACTAATTTGATTATGATGTATCCATAAATTTGTTTATATTGTAATATATCTACAGAATAATCTTAGTAGTCAATTCTAATAAATTTGTTATATTATAATATATTTACAAACTAATCTTAGTAGTCAATTCTTTTTTTTTTTTTTTTTCCTTTGTAGACACTTAGTGGTCAATTCCAATAAATTAGATCACCAATGTGCGTATATACTTGCATTGTGTTGAAAATATAAACTTGTTTTGAGCAAGCCCATTACCAAGCCCAAGTCCATCAAGAAGAACCTTCTAAGGTTAGGTGTAAGGTTAGGTAAGTCAATAATGCAATTTAAAAGTATTTGTTAGATTGGTGAAATTGTGTGGTTAGGATTTATTTGTATTTGTTAATTTGAATGGTTTAGATTAATTTTTTAGCACTATATATAACCCCTCTTGCATGAGGTTTTATCATCACAAAGAAGAAGAAAACATAAGAGAAGCAAAGCTTCTAGTGAGTGTGTGAGAAACAAAGCAAAGCTTTGTATTGTGAGGTGTTTTAAGTGTTGTAAAAGTTTTATTTTTGTTTTAGTGAGAATTTCGATCCAACAAAGTGGTATCAGAGCAAGGCTAAGTGTCTTATAATATACCAAATCGAAGCTCTCGACGAAAGGAGCACAACGCCGCAAAAATCATCCCAATTGGAGGTTCCATGCGCCCGCACGCGCCGCCGGAAAATCGCTGCAGAAAACTGAGTCAACTCAAACGAGTTGAACCAGGTTAACAGACCGAGTCGAGCCGAGTCAAGCCGAGCCGAGCCGAGCCAGACCGAGCCGAGCCGCTGCTGACAAAAGCCAAACAGGTCCCGTTGACTTTGACCGTTGACCGAGTTGACCGTTGACTTTGACCGTTGACCAAAAAAGTTGACTTTTTGGTTCAAGTTCCGGTTGAAGTTTCTCGACATTCTGAATCCATCCGTGCAATCAGAATTTCGAAATTCTAAACATATTAAAAGGTATGGCTAATGGTATGGTATCCTTTCAAGTTCCAACACTCAAGAACGACAACTATGATAATTGGAGTATCAAAATGAAAGCACTTCTTAGAGCACACGATGTTTGGGAGGTCGTAGAAAAGGGCTACACCGAATCAGAAGATGAGTCGACACTATCCCAAACTCAAAAGGATAGTTTAAAAGATTCAAGGAAGAGAGACAAAAAGGCTCTCTATCTCATCTATCAAACATTAGATGATGATGGCTTTGAGAAAATTTCAAGTGCAAAGTCCGCTAAAGAAGCGTGGAATAAGCTACAAACCTCTTGCAAAGGATCTGAACAAGTGAAGAAAGTTCGTCTTCAGATTTTAAGAGGTGAGTTTGAATCATTACATATGAAAGCATCTGAATCTATTTCTGACTACTTCACAAGAGTGTTAACCGTTTCTAATCAATTAAAAAGAAACGGTGAGACACTAGAAGATACCAGAATAATGGAGAAGATACTCCGCTCGTTGGATTCCAAATTTGAATATATCGTTGTGACGATAGAAGAGACTAAAGATTTGACAACCATGACAATTGAGCAACTTCAAGGATCGTTGCAAGCTTACAAAGAAAAACATAAAAGGAAGCAAGGTATCAATGAACAACTCCTCAAGTCCCAACTCAAAGAGAAGGAAGAAATCCAAAGCCACGAGAGATACCAACGTGGTCGAGGTAGAGGAAGAAGCCGAGGACGAGGTACAGGTCGTGGTCGTGGACGAGGTTGAAATTATAATAACAACAATTCCAACAATAGCTATGAGAGAGGAGAAAATTCAACAAGAGGTCGTGGGAGAGCCAATTCGAACACGAGGTACGAGAAATCTCAAGTTCAGTGTTATAATTGTCAGAAGTTTGGACATTATGCTTCAGAATGTAGAACTCCAAATAACAAGGTTGAAGAAAAGACTAATTTTATGGAAGCAAGAACAGAGGAGAGAGAAATTCTGTTATTAGCACATAGAGGCAATGATGGAGACCAAGAGAATACTTGGTATCTCGACACTGGTGCGAGCAACCACATGTGTGGAAGAAAAAACATGTTCATAGAGCTCAACGAATCTGTGACTGGCAATGTCTCATTTGGAGATAGTTCTAAAATTCCAATGAAAGGAAAAGGTAACATTCTTATTCGTGCTAAAGATGGTAGTCACCAATTGATTTCAAATGTTTATTATGTACCCAACATGACAAGCAACATCTTGAGTTTAGGTCAACTTTTAGAAAAAGGCTATGATATTCACATGAAATATTGTAGTCTTTTTATAAGAGATAACATGGGAAATTTAATTGCTAAGGTGAAAATGTCAAAGAATAGAATGTTTTCGTTGAACATTCAAAATGATGTTGCAAAGTGTTTGAAAGCTTGTTATAAAGATGCATCATGGTTATGGCATCTTCGATTTGGGCATCTCAACTTTGGAGGATTGGAAATGTTGTCTAAGAAGGAAATGGTGAGAGGACTACCTCGTATTAATCATCCTGACCAACTTTATGAAGGGTGTCTACTTGGGAAGCAATTCATAAAAGGTTTCCCAAAACAGTCAGAATCAAGAGCCAAGAAACCACTCGAGCTCATCCATACTGATGTGTGCGGTCCAATCAAGCCAAGCTCTCTCGGTAATAGTAATTATTTCCTTCTCTTCATTGATGATTTTTCAAGAAAAACGTGGGTATATTTCTTGAAACAGAAATCAGAAGTCTTTGAAGTATTCAAGAAATTTAAAACTGCTGTGGATAAAGAAAGTGGCTACCAGATAAAAGCAATGAGATCTGATCGAGGAGGAGAGTTCACCTCAAAAGAGTTCCGAGAGTTCTGCAAAGCAAATAGAATTCGACGTCCTCTAACCGTTCCGAGATCCCCTCAGCAAAACGGTGTTGCAGAAAGAAATAACAGAACAATTCTCAATATAGCACGAAGTATATTGAAAAGCAAAAGATTACCGAAGGAATTTTGGGCGGAAGTTGTAGCTTGCGCAGTATACCTATCAAATCTATCTCCAACAAGAAGTGTGTTAGGAAAGACACCATAAGAAACATGGAATGGAAGGAAGCCAGGTATTTCCCACCTGAGAGTCTTTGGAAGCATAGCTCATGTACATGTACCAAACGAGAGAAGAAGTAAGCTTGATGACAAAAGTGAGAAGTTCATCTTCTTTGGGTACGATAATTATTCTAAAGGCTACAAGATGTATAATCCAAACAATGGAATGACTATCATCAGCCGTGATGTTGTATTTGATGAAGAAAGCACATAGAATTGAAAAACACATGATGAAGATTACAGTTTCCTTCCCTACTTTGAAGAAGAGAAGAAGGAGCAACCAAGAATGGAGTAAGCAGAACAAGAACCCACTACACCACCAGCATCACCAGCCTCAACAGATAATGTAAACTTACCACCATCATTTCTGAATGAAAGAGATGTGGAGCGTACAAGAAGCCTGCAAGATTTTTATGAGGTAACTGAACAACCTGATAATCTCACACTTTTCTGTCTCTTTGCTAATTCCGAAACAGTGAGCTTTGAAGAAGCTGTACAAAATAAGAAGTGGAAAGATGCAATGAATGAAGAAATCAAGTCCATTGAAAAGAATGATACTTGGAAGCTCGTAACACTTCTAAAAGGACACAAAGCAATTGGTGTCAAATGGGTGTACAAGATAAAAAGAAATGCTAAGGGAGAGATAGAAAAACACAAGGCAAGACTTGTTACAAAAGGCTATAGTCAAAAAGCTGGAATTGACTGTGATGAGGTATTTGCTCCTGTTGCTCGATTAGAAACTATAAGACTAATAATTTCTTTGGCAGCTCAAAATAAATGGAAGATTCATCAGATGGATGTAAAATCCGCCTTCCTAAATGGAGTCCTTAAAGAAGAAGTCTACATTCAGCAACCATCAGGCTATGAAGTCAAAGGCCACGAAGACAAAGTTCTAAAACTAAAGAAAACTCTTTACGGGTTGAAGCAAGCACCAAGAGCATGGAACAATCGGATTGACAAATACTTCAAAGAGAATGGCTTCACCAAATGTCCTCATGAACATGCTCTCTACATCAAATTCAAAGATGGAGATGTTTTGATTGTATGTTTGTATGTGGATGATTTAATCTTCACCGATAATAATCCAAGTTTTTTTGAAGAATTCAAGAAAGCAATGGCCAAGGAATTCGAGATGACCGACATCAGATTGATGGCATACTACCTTGGTATCGAAGTCAAGCAAAATGAAGATGGCATCTTTATCTCCCAAGAAAGCTATGCAAGGGAGATACTTAAGAAATTCAAGTTGGATGATTGCAATCCAATAAGCACACCGGTGGAATGTGGAGTCAAACTGTCTAAGCATGATGAAGTAGAAAAGGTGGATCCAACACTCTTTAAGAGTTTGGTTGGAAGTTTGAGGTACTTGACTTGTACAAGACCTGATATCCTTTATGCAGTTGGACTGGTAAGTCGTTATATGGAAAATCCAATAACTACCCATTTCAAGGCAGCTAAGAGAATCCTTCGCTATATCAAAGGTACAATTGACTTTGGTTTGTTTTATTCAATTTCAAATGATTTCAAACTTGTTGGATATAGCGATAGCGATTGGGGTGGAGATACAGATGATAGAAAGAGCACCAGTGGGTTTGCATTCTTCATGGGAAACACAGCTTTCACATGGATGTCAAGGAAGCAACCGATTGTCACACTATCCACTTGTGAAGCCGAATACGTAGCTGCTACTTCGTGTGTTTGTCATGCAATTTGGCTCAGAAATTTATTGAAGGAATTAAGCTTGCCACTAGAAGAACCAACTGAGATTTGTGTAGACAATAAGTCAGCCATCGCCTTAGCAAAGAATCCGGTGTTCCATGACAGAAGCAAACATATCGATACTCGTTATCACTTCATACGAGAATGCATAACAAAAGGAAATGTGCAAATGGAATACGTAAGGTCAAAGGATCAGATCGCAGATATTTTCACCAAACCACTAAAGTTTGAAAATTTTGCGAGATTAAGAAGTTTGCTTGGCATGGTAAAACAAGTTTAAGAGGGGGTGTTGAAAATATAAACTTGTTTTGAGCAAGCCCATTACCAAGCCCAAGTCCATCAAGAAGAACCTTCTAAGGTTAGGTGTAAGGTTAGGTGTAAGGTTAGGTGAGTCAATAATGCAATTTAAAAGTATTTGTTTGGTTGGTGAAATTGTGTGGTTATGATTTATTTGTATTTGTTAATTTGAATGGTTTAGATTAATTTTCTAGCACTATATATAGCCCCTCTTGCATGAGGTTTTATCATCACAAAGAAGAAGAAAACATAAGAGAAGCAAAGCTTCTAGTGAGTGTGTGAGAAACAAAGCAAAGCTTTGTATTGTGAGGTGTTTTGAGTGTTGTAAAAGTTTTATTTTTGTTTTAGTGGGAATTTCGATCCAACACATTGTTCATCAGCTTTAATTTGTTATGCTAAGTTAGTTTTATTTTTACTAATGTACTAGTGTTGAAATTTGAATGTTGCGTTAAAAGAGAACGAGTTCATATCCCAAAAATTTCTAAATGAGTGTTTTTTAATCGGATATTTCACACTGTAATTTTTTTTTTTTTTTAAAGAATCACATATATTGTAACTATTTGTACATTATGAAATTGATATTTTGTATAATATAAAATATTAAATAGCATAAAATATCGATATTCTACCCATTGTGAAATCTCAAAAAGTGTAAAATATCAATATTTTACATAATGTGAAATATCAATATTTCTTCCTCTTTATGGCTCAATCAAATGTGTTCTAACCGGGTCAACAAAAGTCAAAGTCAGGTTTGGTACACATCGGGTCGCCAACTTTCAAGCTTAAAACAAGATCTTGCGCCATTGATGGGTTCCATCCCTCACCTTACCGGCATCTAGAACTCCTAGCGATCATATTACTGCCTCTATTTCTTGGCCTGCATTGTCACACCTCTGGTGATGAAATTAGAATTAGCAATGTTACTTGCTCTTTCTCTCTCTTTTTCTCTGGTACAAAATATTAAAAAGGGTATTAAGGACATTTTAGTTTCTTACTAAGTAGAAATAATTAAACAATTCACGGTGATCAAATAATATTTGACAAATTTAAGTGATTCATTTTGATAATATTCTCCAAAATTTATCTAAAGTAATAAAAAAGGAGTTTGAGAATTTAATTATAAATCTCAAAACAATGCGGTTATGGGTGGTCTTGGCCTTTTTCTTCTTTTGCTGAGACAAATTTTTTGTCACAGAATGAGAGATAAAGCATTGAGTCACCATATATGGTTACCTGTATATGCCCACCACATTAGTTATTAATTACTAGTTTCCAATCTATGTTTCTCATACCCAAAGAGGAAATCGATACCATGCATTATTAAGGTCATATGAACTATAAGACCCATCACAAGTTATCACATGGAAATTGAATTGTCTTCCTACACATAAAACACATGTTGTATCAATTGTGACACCTTTTCTATGTAACTAACTATCACTGCCAAAAATTTGGGATAACCAAACATAGTCCTATCACATGGGTATTTTGAGTTACATATTTTTCTCTCATTTTCACATAAATAAATGTTTAAGAATTAAATCTCATTTAATTGGTTTAGTTAGCCAATTAAAATATAAATGAAAATAGCATAAGATTTTTTTTTTTTTTAATTTGTTTTGTAACTCTAGCACCTACTTAATTGTTAGACATTCATTAGCATTAAAGTATGTTCATGGACAAAACTGCTCGAGATAACAAGCTTTAGGTCTCTTCTTTCTCTTATATTTTCTCTTTCTTCTTTCTTTTATTTTTATTATTTTTGGGTTAGAATTTGTAAAATTTATTTTGAATTTAGACGTATAAGAGTATTACAATTAAAAACTCAAAAAAATAAAAACTAGAAACCATGAGTCTGGAAATTGCCTCCTTTGAAACTTAATTAATCTCGAATGAGACAATTCGAGACATTTTTTATGTCTCAATGACTTCTTAGACTTGTGTCGAAATTTATTAGTGTAAGGTTATTTTTACCGGAAATTATTATGAATACTATTAAATTATAAGTTATACAATAGATGCTAGTCTCATAAAATAAAGATTAAAAAATACTAAAAATTAAACATCCCTATTCTAAATTGTAACAACCAGCATGGCATTAAAGAAAGTCAGAATGTGTTATATGATATTATTTGGGCTCTACTTTTCCATTCTTATTTTATCAGTCAGGATTTTACAATTTCAGAGGCCAAAATTCATATAAATCATGATATAACAAATTTGACCGTTATATATTTGTTTTCTTCGACTGGAAAATGACCATGAAATTCATGTAAAGAAATAGTCCACACGCAACCTCAAGTTATAACTATATATAAAGACCACTGAACACAACACCCATAAGCAAAACACTTGGAAAATGAATTCCATATCTCCAAGCATGTTCGTTCTTTCAATATTGTATCTATTATCAGCTTCACTTACAACTTCATCTCCAATTCAACAAACACTTATTCAATGCCTCACTCAGCATTCCATTCCTCCCTCCACAATCTACACCCCAAACAATTCTTCATTTTTCTCAGTCCTCAAGTCTAGAGCTCAATTCCCTAGGTTCTCAGAGCCTTCAGTGCCTAAGCCTGAGTTGATCTTCACTCCTTTGAGTGAATCTCATGTCCAAGCTGCTGTCATTTGCTCCAAGAACCTTGGTATTCATATGAGAGTCCGAAGTGGAGGCCATGACTTTGAGGGCGTTTCTTATGTATCCGAAATCGAATCACCTTTCGTTGTATTAGACCTCGCCAACCTTTGTTCCATTGATGTGAACATTGATGATAACAGCGCTTGGGTTCAGGTTGGTGCAACTCTTGGTGAACTCTATTACAGGATTGCTGAAAAAAGCAACATTCATGGATTTCCTGCTGGTGTTTGTCCGACTGTAGGTGTTGGCGGGCACATCACGGGAGGTGGCTATGGTGTTATGTTGAGAAAATATGGTCTGGCTGCTGACAATGCCATTGATGCCCGTATTGTTGATGTCAATGGTAGAGTTCTTGATCGAGCAGCCATGGGAGAAGATCTGTTTTGGGCCATAAGAGGAGGCGGTGGAGGAAGCTTCGGAGTTATTCTTTCATGGAAGATAAAATTGGTTCCCGTGCCCGAATCTGTTACTGTTTTTACAGTTACGAAAACCCTAGAACAAGGTGATACAAAGCTTCTTTATAGATGGCAGCAAGTTGCTGATAAGCTGGATGAGGATCTCATGATTAGGGTTTTAATGACATTGACAAATACAAGCGAAACAAATGATGACAGAGCCGTTATATCTTCATACATCGGCTTTTTCCTTGGTGGTGCTGATAGACTTGTCCAGCTAATGCAACAGAGCTTCCCAGAATTAGGATTGACTAGAAAACATTGTACCGAAACAAGTTGGATCCAATCTACATTTGCTTCAAACTTCCTCCCAATTAACACATCTCTTGAAGTTCTACTTCAACCAACGACTTCAACCATCAATTTCGAAGGCAAAGTAGATTTTGTTAGAGACCCCATACCTGAATTTGCGCTCGAAGAGTTACGTAAAAGGATGTTAGAAGAAGATGATCCTCGTATTGTATGGACACCTTACGGTGGAACCATGAACAAAATTCCAGAATATGAAACTCCTTTCCCTCATAGAAATGGAACTATGTTCAAAATCCACTATTTCACATATTGGCTAGATGGAGACAAGAATGTACCAAAGAAAATCAGCTGGATCAGGAGTCTATATAATTACATGGCGCCTTATGTCTCCAAATTTCCACGAGGTGCATATGTGAATTACAGGGATTTCGATTTGGGAGTGAACAAGAAGGATAACACAAGTGTCGTTCAAGCTAGTGCTTGGGGCGTCAAATACTTTAAAGGAAACTTTAAAAGATTGGTGAAAGTGAAGACTGAAGTTGATCCTGAGAACTTCTTCAGACATGAGCAAAGTATCCCAACTCTTGTATTGAAAAGGTAGATCGATGGACAGTTTGGTTTGAGTCAAATTTATACTGTTCATGGTGTTCAGTTAATAAGTTGAAGTATTGCCAACAATTTCCTTTCTTTTGTTGTTGCAGATATATAAAAATAAAAGGTTACTATTTAAGTTGATCGTCACCGTTTATATTATATCATTGTATATTTAAGTTGATCGTCATTATTTATACCATCCTATGTTGTCGAACATTTAACATGAACAGTTAAATTAATTTAAAACTTCTTAAAAAGTAGAAGACTAAAAGTTTATATGAACATATTATTATATGTAGCGACAAAAGGTAATATTAATTTAGAGAACCATAGATTGGTTATTATTCATTTGGGTTCATGTATTATTTTACAATCTGTATAATACCAGATGGTTCTAAGAAAAAAAATGTTAAGTGGCTTTCAATTGAAAATCTAATTTTTTTTTCTTGAAAAATGATACATAATATTGAAAAATATATTTAGTTAAACTATTCTCACGAAAATCCTCAAAAAAAAAAAAAAAAAAAAAATAGCACTAAAATGAGTGTGATAGTTTAGAAATTATCACTAAAGTATGAAAATGATTTTTTTTTTTTAACATCATTATTTATTTGCAAACTAAAGTCAAAAGTTAGGAAAAAAGATTTTTTTTTTTCTGTTTTTCAATTGTCATTTGACACTTAATAAATCTAATTTAAGTCCTTTAAAGTGTGAGTGGAAAAACAAACAATTTCTTACTTAATTCAGCACTAAAGGGTTATATCAGTATTTTGTATAATACAATAAAAATACGTTAAAATAAATATTAAAATTATATTTAACATTAAGAATAAATTAAGTAATGATGTAGTCATATAGATATATAATATTTTCTCATAGAATAATAATATAATTTGTTAACCGAGTTTAGTAGCAAATCAGTGGAGTATGGCTTGTCATTGCTTTCCAACCTCGGGTTATGACAGCCAGATATAGCTCATAACAAAAGAATTTTTATTTAATTATTATAATTAAATGAGAGTTTAAAAAGGGAATGACAACTCAAATCAAACTCACAATCGTAAAAAATTATTGCACTGAGTCAATCAGCTCATTTTGTCATGACAAAGTTTTTTGGTTAGTTGTTGGGTTTTTCATTCTCTTTATTTTTTATTTTTTTCTTACAATTTCCACCGTTCTCATATATTAATAAAAAATGGTTGTTATCGTTGTTTTCATTTCAAATATTTATTTGAGTTTTAGAGGTAATTCTAGAATATTCTTTTCGATTGTAGCTTGAATGCATTTGCGTGTGGGCATGTTAATTATGTTGTATGCATGTCAAAGTTGAAGCAATTGAGTTTGGCCGCTACAAAGTTTTTATGGAAGTTCTAAGACTCCCATTAATCTATAGCTTGACTTGACCGAATTCCATGCATGCCATATATTATTATGACCATGCTTGTTATGCTAATAATATTAGGCCACGTTTGTTTCACCGGATTGGATAGGTGAGATGGATTTTAAATCCCAAAATCATCCAGTCAGGTGTTTGACCTTTGGAAGGGAAAATAAATTTTCCTTTCCAGGCCCAACTCCAGGAAATGGAAACCCATCAAAGATGGTGAGTTTCCACATCCTGCCTTTGCAAGAATCGGTTTTAGTATTTTTTTTTTAATTATTTTTTTATTTAAAATATATAAATTATGTATAACAATAAATATATTTTATATAATTCATAAAAAAATATTTTGATGGGATTATTAATTTAAACATCAATTAGTAAATAAAATTTATACTTTTTAGAATTATTTTTTTTATTTTTCATATTTAACATATTTAAATATCAATTTAATCAAATATTATATTTTTTTTAGTTCATTCCAATCTAATAGAGTCTCAACCACACCAAAAACATTACAACACTAATTTAATCCAATCTTTTCTAATATATTCTTATCCTATCCGATTCTATTTCATCCAATTCTGCGTGTTAGACCGGGTCTTAGGAATAAACTTTGATGAACTAGTAGACCAGACTCGTTGTTAAAATTAAATGTCCGAGAACATTAAGAAATTATTTAATATTTATTATTTATCATGATTTATTGTATTTGATTCATATTTATATATATATATGGAACTTCTATGGTCAATGTCTCCTAATTTTAAAAAGTTATGACGAACTAATAAAATTTTTAATGTATTTGAATTAAATAGGAGAGAAAATATTCTCTTTTTATTATTTTTGTAATTATTTTTGGGTATGAATTTGTTAGGTTAATACAAGATTAAATTTGTAAGATTATTAAAATTAGAAGTTGAAAACATAAAATAATAATAATAAATTAAATTAAATTAAATTAAAAGCCATGAAAATCTTCGTGTCAATGGAGATTTTAGAAAGTCATGGAAGCGCATGCCTCCTTTGAGACTTAATAAGTCTGGAATGAGACAATTCGAGACATTTTTCTTAAGTCTCATTTGAAACAAATTGTCTTAATCGAGACTTTGTGACAAAATAATTTATTGGTGCAAGGATATTTTTGACTGAAAATTTATTTTAAATACTACTAAAATTTAAATAATTAGAAAAATATTAATCTCACAAGGTAAGGATAAAAGAGTGCTAGAAACATCCTTATTCTTAATTATAACAACCATTATCATGACGGCATTAAAGAAACTCGTGTGTTTACTACATGATTAGGGAATAAAAATGAGGAATAAGAATGAGAATGATTGCCTATGTTTACATATTTTAAATTAATCCATAATAGAAATGAAAAATATAGGTCTTACATAAACTTCTGGTTCTGGAATGGAATTGTCATTCACCTCACCCCTCTTAAGATTTTCTTTCTTGTTTCCTTTTGAATATTAAAAAGTCTTTTATACCTCTATTTAAAAACAAAAAAATTGGAAATAAAAAATGTAAGAAAAATCTATTTTATATTTATCAATGATGTAGTAAATAATATTAAATTATTATTAAAAAAATTCAATGTTCCAAAAAATAATATTAAATTATTATTAAAAAAATTCAATGTTCCAAAAATTGGCCAATTTGGTTATTTTTCCCCCATTAATCTATGACCAGTATCGTGTCGGTCCGATTACCCCAAATCCGGGGTCCTGCCTGTTGAAGATGAGTACTAGGCCCAGTTGACCAAGTAATCAATCCAATTTGACCAACTTGGCAAGCCTAACCACCACAAAACTAGTCAAAAATATCAACAAACTAAAAAGAAATCAGTTTAATAAGCATAATACTATTATAATAAAAATACATATTTTTTGATGAAAAAAAACATAATTTTCTTTCAAAAATGTTGAAAGAATACATATTTCTAATCAAGGGTATTTTTGTAACTTGCAAATCCGATTCTAATTCCGATAATTAAAGTAATCAATTTATTCTGATTCTTCTGAATTAATCTGATTCCAAATATGTTTTGTTCTAAACTATTCTGATTACACACAAATAAATACATCATCAATTTTTTTTTTTTTTCAAATGCCATTAAATGATCTGTTATAGATATCATTTGGACTCTACTTTTTCAATATTTTTCTTTATCAATTTTATTCAGTCAGTCAAGAATTTACGATTGCGGTGGCCAAAATTCAAGTCATGATATCAACAAATTTGACCATTATATATGCTTTTTATTCGTTTGGAAAATGACCAGGAAATTCGTTGTAAAGAAACTAGCTCAAGTTATAACCATATATAAAGATCATTAAACACAAAACCCATTAGCAAAACACTTCGGAATGAATTCCATTTCTCAAAGCATGTTCATTCTTTCAATATTGATTTTAATATCACCTTCTCTTACAACTTCAGCTCCAATTCAACAAACACTTATCCGATGCCTAACTCAACATTCCAATATTCCTCTCTCCACAATTCACACCTCAAACAATTCATCATTTTCCTCAGTCCTAGCTTCTAGAGCTCAAAACCCCAGGTTCTCAGAGCCTTCAGTGCCTAAGCCTGAATTGATCTTCACTCCTTTGAGTGAATCTCATGTCCAAGTTGTTGTTATCTGCTCCAAGGACCTTGGTATTCATATGAGAGTCCGAAGCGGAGGCCATGACTTTGAGGGTGTTTCTTATGTATCCGAAATCGAATCGCCTTTCATTGTATTAGACCTTACCAACCTTCGTTCCATTGATGTAAACATTAATGATAACAGTGCTTGGGTTCAGGCTGGTGCAACTTTAGGTGAACTCTACTACAGGATAGCTGAAAAAAGCAACATTCATGGATTTCCTGCTGGTATTTGCCCGACAGTTGGTGTTGGTGGGCACATAACCGGAGGTGGTTATGGTATTTTGTTGAGAAAATATGGTCTTGCTGCTGACAATGTACTTGATGCTCGTATGGTTGATGTCAATGGCAGAGTTCTTGATCGAGCAGCCATGGGAGAAGATCTGTTTTGGGCCATAAGAGGAGGCGGTGGAGGAAGCTTTGGTGTTATTCTTTCGTGGAAGATAAAACTGGTTCCTGTGCCAGAGACTGTAACTGTTTTTACAATTATTAAAACCTTAGAAAAAGGTGACACAAAGCTTATCTATAGATGGCAACAAGTTGCAGATAAGATCGATGAGAATCTCATCATCAGAGTTATCATGAAATTGACAAACACAAGCACAACAAGTGAGAGAATCGTTGCAACTTCATATGATGGCGTATTTCTGGGTGGTGCTGATAGACTTCTCCAAATAATGCAAGGGAGCTTCCCAGAATTAGGTCTGACTAGAAAAGATTGTATCGAAACAAGTTGGATCAGATCTTTACTTCATTTTAACAGCTTTCCTATGAGCACATCTCTTGAAGTTCTACTTGATCGAAATACTTCAACCATCTCTTTTGAAGGCAAAGCAGACTTCGTCAGAGAACCCATACCTAAAACTGCGCTTGAGGAGCTACATAGAAGGTTATTGGAAGAAGATATTCCTGCCGTTGCATGGACACCCTACGGTGAATGATGAATAAAATTCCAGAATATGAAACTCCTTTCCCTCATAGAAATGGAACCATGTTCAAATTTCATTATTTCACACAGTGGCTGTGTTGGATCGAAATTCTCACTAAAACAAAAATAAAACTTTTACAACACTCAAAACACCTCACAATACAAAGCTTTGCTTTGTTTCTCACACACTCACTAGAAGTTTTGCTTCTCTTATGTTTTCTTCTTCTTTGTGATAATAAAACCTCATGCAAGAGGGGCTATATATAGTGCTAGAAAATTAATCTAAACCATTCAAATTAACAAATACAAATAAATCCTAACCACACAATTTCACCAACCAAACAAATACTTTTAAATTGACTCACCTGACCTTACACCTAACCTTAGAAGGTTCTTCTTGATGGACTTGGGCTTGGTAATGGGCTTGCTCAAAACAAGTCTATAACAAGTTTATATTTTCAACACCCCCTCTTAAACTTGTTTTACCATGCCAAGCAAACTTCTTAATCTCGCAAAATCTTCAAACTTTAGTGGTTTGGTGAAAATATCTGCGATCTGATCCTTTGACCTTACGTATTCCATTTGCACATTTCCTTTTGTTATGCATTCTCGTATGAAGTGATAACGAGTATCGATATGTTTGCTTCTGTCATGAAACACCGGATTCTTTGTTAAGGCGATGGCTGACTTATTGTCTACACAAATCTCAGTTGGTTCTTCTAGTGGCAAGCTTAATTCCTTCAATAAATTTTTGAGCCAGATTGCATGACAAACACACGAAATAGCAGCTACGTATTCGGCTTCACAGGTGGATAGTGTGACAATGGGTTGCTTCCTTGACATCCATGTGAAAGCTGTGTTTCCCATGAAGAATGCAAACCCACTGGTGCTCTTTCTATCATCTGTATCTCCACCCCAATCGCTATCGCTATATCCAACAAGTTTGAAGTCATTTGAAATTGAATAAAACAAACCAAAGTCAATTGTACCTTTGATATAGCGAAGGATTCTCTTAGCTGCCTTGAAATGGGTAGTTATTGGATTCTCCATATAACGACTCACCAGTCCAACTGCATAAAGGATGTCAGGTCTTGTACAAGTCAAGTACCTCAAACTTCCAACCAAACTCTTAAAGAGTGTTGGATCCACCTTTTCTGCTTCATCATGCTTAGACAGTTTGACTCCACATTCCACCAGTGTGATTATTGGATTGCAATCATCCAACTTGAATTTCTTAAGTATTTCCCTTGCATAGCTTTCTTGGGAGATAAAGATGCCATCTTCATTTTGCTTGACTTCGATACCAAGGTAGTATGCCATCAATTCGATGTCGGTCATCTCGAATTCCTTGGCCATTGCTTTCTTGAATTCTTCAAAAAAACTTGGATTATTACCGGTGAAGATTAAATCATCCACATACAAACATACAATCAAAACATCTCCATCTTTGAATTTGATGTAGAGAGCATGTTCATGAGGACATTTGGTGAAGCCATTCTCTTTGAAGTATTTGTCAATCCGATTGTTCCATGCCCTTGGTACTTGCTTCAACCCGTAAAAAGCTTTCTTTAGTTTTAGAACTTTGTCTTCGTGGCCTTTGACTTCATAGCCTGATGGTTGCTGAATGTAGACTTCTTCTTCAAGGACTCCATTTAGGAAAGAGGATTTTACATCCATCTGATGAATCTTCCACTTATTCTGAGCTGCCAAAGAAATTATTAGTCTTATAGTTTCTAATCGAGCAATAGGAGCAAATACCTCATCACAGTCAATTCCAGCTTTTTGACTATAGCCTTTTGCAACAAGTCTTGCCTTATGTTTTTCTATCTCTCCCTTAGCATTTCTTTTTATCTTGTACACCCATTTGACACCAATTGCTTTGTGTCCTTTTGGAAGTATAACGAGCTTCCAAGTATCATTCTTTTCAATGGACTTGATTTCTTCATTCATTGCATCTTTCCACTTCTTATTTTGTACAGCTTCTTCAAAGCTCACTGGTTCGGAATCAGCAAAGAGACAGAAAAGTGTGAGATTATCAGGTTGTTCAGTTACCTCATAAAAATCTTGTAGGTTTCTTGTACGCTCCACATCTCTTTCATTCAGAAATGATGGTGGTGAGTTTCCATTATCTGTTGAGGCTGGTGATGCTGGTGGTGTAGTGGGTTCTTGTTCTGCTTGCTCCATTCTTGGTTGCTCCTCATTCTCTTCTTCAAAGTAGGGAAGGAAACTGTAATCTTCATCATGTGTTTTCCAATTCCATGTGCTTTCTTCATCAAATACAACATCACGGCTGATGATAGTTCTTCCATTGTTTGGATTATACATCTTGTAGCCTTTAGAATAATTATCGTACCCAATGAAGATGAACTTCTCACTTTTGTCATCAAGCTTACTTCTTCTCTCGTCTGGTACATGTACATGAGCTATGCTTCCAAAGACTCTCAGGTGGAAAATACCTGGCTTCCTTCCATTCCATGCTTCTTGTGGTGTCTTTCCCAACACACTTCTTATTGGAGATCGATTTGATAGGTATACTGCGCAAGCTACGGCTTCCGCCCAAAATTCCTTCGGTAATCTTTTGCTTTTCAGCATACTTCGTGCCATATTGAGAATTGTTCTGTTCTTTCTTTCTGCAACACCGTTTTGCTGAAGGGATCTCGGAACAGTTAGAGGATGTCGAATTCCATTTGCTTCGCAGAACTCTCGGAACTCTTTTGAGGTGAACTCTCCTCCTCGATCAGATCTCATTGCTTTTATCTGGTAGCCACTTTCTTTCTCCACAGCAGTTTTAAATTTTTTGAATACTTCAAAGACTTCTGATTTCTGTTTCAAGAAATATACCCACGTTTTTCTTGAAAAATCATCAATGAAGAGAAGGAAATAATTACTATTACCGAGAGAGCTTGGCTTGATTGGACCGCACACATCAGTATGGATAAGCTCGAGTGGTTTCTTGGCTCTTGATTCTGACTGTTTTGGGAAACCTTTTCTGAATTGCTTCCCAAGTAGACACCTTTCACAAAGTTGGTCAGGATGATTAATACAAGGTAGTCCTCTCACCATTTCCTTCTTAGACAACATTTCCAATCCTCCAAAGTTGAGATGCCCAAATCGAAGATGCCATAACCATGATGCATCTTTGTAACAAGCTTTCAAACACTTTGCAACATCATTTTGAATGTTCAACGAAAACATTCTATTCTTTGACATTTTCACTTTAGCAATTAAATTTCCTATGTCATCTCTTATAAAAAGACTACAATTTTTCATGTGAATATCATAGCCTTTTTCTAAAAGTTGACCTAAACTCAAGATGTTGCTTGTCATGTTGGGCACATAATAAACATTTGAAATCAATTGGTGACTACCATCTTTAGCACGAATAAGAATGTTACCTTTTCCTTTCACCGGAATTTTAGAACTATCTCCAAATGAGACATTACCACTCACAGATTCGTTGAGCTCTATGAACATGTTTTTCCTTCCACACATGTGATTGCTCGCACCAGTGTCGAGATACCAAGTATTCTCTTGGTCACCATCATTGCCTCTATGTGCTAATAATAGAATTTCTCTCTCCTCTGCTCTTGCTTCCACAAAATTAGTCTTTTCTTCAACCTTATTATTTGGAGTTCTACATTCTGAAGCATAATGTCCAAACTTCTGACAATTATAACACTGAACTTGAGATTTTTCGTACCTCGTGTTCGAATTGGCTCTCCCACGACCTCTTGTTGAATTTTCTCCTCTCTCATAGCTATTGTTGGAATTGTTGTTGTTATAATTCCAACCTCGTCCACGATCACAACCTGTACCTCGTCCTCGGCTTCTTCCTCTGCCTCGACCACGTTGGTATCTCTCGTGGCTTTGGATTTCTTCCTTCTTTTTGAGTTGGGACTTGAGGAGTTGTTCATTGATACCTTGCTTCCTTTTATGCTTTTCTTCGTAAGCTTGCAACGATCCTTGAAGTTGCTCAATTGTCATGGTTGTCAAATCTTTAGTCTCTTCTATCGTCACAATGATATATTCAAATTTGGAATCCAATGAGCGAAGTATCTTCTCCATTATTCTGGTATCTTCCAATGTCTCACCGTTTCTTTTTAATTGATTAGAAACGGTTAACACTCTTGTGAAGTAGTCAGAAATAGATTCAGATGCTTTCATATGTAATGATTCAAACTCACCTCTTAAAATCCGAAGACGAACTTTCTTCACTTGTTCAGATCCTTTGCAAGAGGTTTGTAGCTTATTCCACGCTTCTTTAGCAGACTTTGCACTTGAAATTTTCTCAAAGCCATCATCATCTAATGCTTGATAGATTAGATAGAGAGCCTTTTTATCTCTCTTTCTTGAGTCTTTTAAACTATCCTTTTGAGTTTGGGATAGTGTCGACTCATCTTCTGATTCAGTGTAGCCATTTTCTACGACCTCCCAGACATCGTGTGCTCCAAGAAGTGCTTTCATTTTGATACTCCAATTATCATAGTTGTCGTTCTTGAGTGTTGGAACTTGAAAGGATACCATACCATTAGCCATACCTTTTAATATGTTTAGAATTTCGAAATTCTGATTGCACGGATGGATTCAGAACGTCGAGAAACTTCAACCGGAACTTGAACCAAAAAGTCAACTTTTTTTTTGGTCAACGGTCAACTCGGTCAAAGTCAACTGGACCTGTTTGGCTTTTGTCAGCAGTGGCTCTGCTCGGCTCGGGTTCGGCTTGGCTCGGCTTGGCTCGGTTAGGCTTGACTCCGCTCGGCTCGGCTCGGTCTGTTAACCCGGTTCAACTCGTTTGAGTTGACTCAGTTTTCTGCAGCGATTTTCCGGCGGAGCGTGCGGACGCGTGGAACCTCCGATTGGGATGATTTTTACGGCGTTGTGCTCCTCTCGTCGAGAGCTTCGATTTGGTATATTATAAGACACTCAACCTCGCTCTGATACCACTTTGTTGGATCGAAATTCTCACTAAAACAAAAATAAAACTTTTACAACACTCAAAACACCTCACAATACAAAACTTTGCTTTGTTTCTCACACACTCACTAGAAGCTTTGCTTCTCTTATGTTTTGTTCTTCTTTGTGATGATTATACCTCATGCAAGAGGGGCTATATATAGTGCTAGAAAATTAATCTAAACCATTCAAATTAACAAATACAAATAAATCCTAACCACACAATTTCACCAACCAAACAAATACTTTTAAATTGACTCACCTAACCTTACACCTAACCTTAGAAGGTTCTTCTTGATGGACTTGGGCTTGGTAATGGGCTTGCTCAAAACAAGTCTATAACAAGTTTATATTTTCAACAGGCTGGACGGAGACAAGAACGTACCTAAACATATCAGCTGGATCAGGAGTCTATATAATTATATGACTCCTTATGTTTCCAAATTTCCAAGAGGTGCATATGTCAATTACAGGGATCTCGATTTGGGAGTCAACAAGAAGGGTAACACAAGTGTCGTTCAAGCTAGTGCTTGGGGTGTCAAATATTTTAAAGGAAACTTTAAAAGATTGGTGAAAGTAAAGACTGAAGTTGATCCAGACAACTTCTTCAGACATGAGCAAAGCATTCCACCTCTCATACTGAAGAAGTAGATCGATGAAACAATAGCTTGGAGCACTTTATTGGCTTGGTTGGAATCAAATTTATTCTTATTTGTGTTTCATAGTGTTAAAATAGTTAATAAGTTATAATAAAATGTCAACAATTTTATTGCTTTTATCGTTGCAGGGAGAAAAATAAAGGCTACTATTTAAGTTCATCACCGTCTGTATCATTGTATGAGCAATTAAAATATAATTTGAAACTTCTTAAAAATTAGAAGACTAAAAGTTTATATGGACATATTAGATGTAGCTAGCAACAAAAGGTCATATTAAATTTAGGGAACCATAAACTGGTTATTTATTATTTATTTGGGCGCAGGCACTATTTACAATTTGTGTAATACGGGTCATTTGAGTGATGATTCCAAAAAAAAAAAAAAATGTTAAGCGGGCTTTAATTAGAATCTAAGCATTTAAAAAAAATGATATATAAAAATTGTTATGAAACAAATGTAATATGAAGATATTGCAAAATAAAAACTAAAAATAAAGCACAAGAAGAATTTTGAAAAAAGTAGCTATTTTATTATTTTATTTCTTATGCAAAAGAATGAATCATACAATCTTACGTATCCTCTATTTATAGGTCAAAAATCATAAATGCAGGAACTAGAAAAAACACAAGTTATACATAACATTAAGACACTATTATGATGATCATTATTTAAATGATAATGATCTTTAATGTCAATGTTATAGAATACTAAAAGGCATTATTATGATTATCATTATGTGAATGATAATGATCTTTAATGTGAAAGTTATAGAATACTAAAGAGTGGCATCCAATTGATTTACAACACTTTCTCTTTGGATGTCCACTGTATAAAGAATATGTCTCATTAATAACCTTATCGGGAAAAAACCTGTGGGAAAAAAATCCTAATATAGGAAAAAAGAATACATAATTCTTGTACGCAATAAACTCCCTCTCATGCTAATATGTCTTTTTTTGGTGAATTTTAACAAAATTCTTGGAACTGACACATATCAATCTTATTCACCAATTTCTCAAATGTTATTGTAGGAAGTGCCTTTGTGAACAAATCTACTATGTTGTCACAAGATCGAATTTGAATATGTGATGAACGTCTATCTCTCTTTTATTCTGAATTTCTTGTATGAAAAAAAACTTTGGTGAAATGTGTTTGGTTTTATCTCCTTTTATGTATCCTCCTTTGATTTGGGTGATACAAGCTGCGTTATCTTCTTATAAAATTGTTGGACTTTCTTTAACAAATGGAAGATCACATGCTTTATGGATATGTTACATCAGAGATCTCAATCGTACGCATTTTCGACTTGCCTCATGTAATGTTAATATTTTAGCATAATTTGAAGATATGGTAGTTAGAATTTGCTTTGTAGAATGCCAAAATATAGCAATACCGCGATATACAAACAAATAACCTGTCTGAGATCGTGCTTTATATAGATCTAATAAATATCCAACATTTGTATATCCGACCAATTCTATCTTTGAGTCTTTTGAATAAAACAAACACATGTCTGATGTTTCTCAAAGATAACGAAGTACTTGTTTAACATCATTCCAATATCTTCAAGTTAGTGAAAAACTATATCTTACTAGTAAATTAACAGAGAATACTATATCAGGTCTTGTGCAATTAGCAAAATACATTAGTGCACCAATAGCACTAAAATATGGTACTTTTGAATCAAGAATTTCTTCATTATTCTTTTGAGGACGAAAGGATCTTTTTTCACATCAAGAGATCAAACAACCATGGAAGAGCTTATTGGATGATACTTATCCATGTTAAAACGCTTTAATACCTTTTCAGTATAAGTTGACTGGCGAAGAAAAATTTCTTTAGATAAATGCTCGATCTACAAGCCGAGATAGAATTTTGTTTGGCCCAAATATTTTATTTCAAACTCATTTTTCAAAAATGTTATTGTCTCTACAAGCTCTTCATGAGTCCCCAATGATATTCAAATCATCAACATAAACTACTCACAAATCCAGACTTTGATTTCTTAATAAACACACATGGACAAATTGGATTATTAATATACTTTTCCTTCGAAAGATATTCACTAAGACGATTATACCATATACGTCCAAATTGCTTTTATCCATACAAAGATCTTTATAATTTAATCGAATATATTTTTTAGGATTTTGAATTGCATGCATCAGACATTTTCAGTTCTTCAGGGACTTTCATATAAATGTCATTATCAAGTGACTCATACAAATAAGTTGTTATAACATCCATTAAATACATATGAAGTCCTTTTGTAATTGCCAGACTAATTAGAAATCTAAATATGATTGCATCCACTATTAGAGAATAAGTCTCCTCATAATCAATATCAGGTCTTTGAGAGAAATCTTGTGATACAAGTCGTGTTTTGTATATTACAACTTCATTTCTCTCATTACATTTTTTTCACAAATGCCCATTTGTGGCCTACAAATTTCACACCTTTAGGTGTTTGGACAATAGATCCAAAGACTTGGCAATTTTTAAGTGAATTTAATTCTGCTTGGATAACGTCTTTCCAATTTGGCCAATTAGTTCCACGCAACATTCATCAACGGACTTCGGTTCAAGATCCTCATTTATAATATCAAGAGCTACTGTATATGCAAATATATTATCAATAACAGTTTTCTTTCGGTTCCATCTCTTTCCTGAAGTAACATAATTTATTGAGATATCTTCATCATAGTTATTTTCAAAACCTTAACCCTCTCTAAGGTTATTTATTCAATTATATCAACTATTTCCTTTATGGGCTCTTTAAGAGTATAACTAATTTCGGAAATGCTAACTTGCTTATTTTGTTCATTTTTCTTTTTAGGATTTTTATCCTTGAAACCGAATGGTCTACCACGCTTTTAGTATGCATTAGACTCATTTGCTGACATATTAGCAGCTTGTCCTTTAGGGACATCAATACAAGCAGGAGCATTAACAGCTGGTATATATGACTTTGTCACCTTTTTACCATTAATAAATACATCTGGTAATTAATTTGTAATTTTTTGCAAATGAATTATTTTTTGAACTTCCAATTCATATTGATTTGTACGAGAATCAAAATTAAATAATGATGAAGCATTCCACAAAATTTCTTATCTTTCCAACTTTGTTTCCCTCCTCTTAATGTTGGAAAAACTATCTAATCAAATTGATAATCAACAAATCGTGCCATGAAAATATCAAAGGTCAAAAGTTCAAAATATTTAATAATTGACAAGGATTCAAATCCAATATAAATTCTCAATCTTCTTTGTAAACCCATTTTAGTGCGCTATGGTGGAACAATAGGAACATATATTGCATAACCAAAAACTTTTAGATAGGAAATATTAGGTTCTTTACCAAAGACAAGTTGTAATGGGGAGTATTTATGATATGCATGGCATGTCCTCAAGCAAAACTAGATAACTTTATTTTCATAAGTAAGGGTCTAGCAATTAATTTAAGTCTTTTAATAAAGGATTCTGCTAATCCATTTTGTGTATATGTGTGAACAATAGGATGCTCAACAGTAATTCCAATAGACATGCAATAATCATTAAAAGCTCGGGATGTAAATTCTTCAACATTATCAAGACAAATTTTCTTGATTGTATAATCCGAAAATTAAGCCCGCAATTGGATTATTTAGGCAAGAAGCCTCGCAAATGTGACATTGCGAATAGATAATAGACAAACATGTGGCTAATGTGTTGATACATCTATTAGTACCATAAAATATTAAAATGATCCACATGATGGATTAATGAGTTCACATATGTCTCCTTGAATTCATTTTAAAAATGTAGGAGATTCAATGACAATTTTTGTTATAAATAACATTGTAATTAGTTTCCCTTGGAAACAAGTAGTACATGAAAAATCTTGGACAAAAGAATATTTTGGTTCTTTAAAGGATGTCCATGCAGATTTTCTATAATTTTTTGTATCATTATTGAACCCGGATGACCTAACTAATCATGCCAAACAATAAAAGTCTTTGGATTTAACAACTCTTAGTTCATAACCACATACAATTTAATTGGCTTTATAAAAGTATAATATAATCCAAAAGAATATGTTGGTAATTTTTTCAATATATGTTTATTCTCTTAGACAATAGACGTAATATAAAGATATTCAACGTTTTTTTCATTCGTCATTTCAATATGATAACTATTATGATGTATGTCTCTAAAACTTAGTAAATTTCTTTTTGATCTACTACAAAACATAACATCATTTATTTTATAAATTTATGCCACCAATTAATAATATATAAGCTCTTCCATAACTTTCAATAATATTTGCAACACTAGATATTATGCTAACATTAACTTCAGTCAATGTAAGATTGAAAAAATATTTGTTATCTTTAAGTATGGTGTGTGTTGTTCCAAAGCGCTTCATCATTAACTTTAACACCAGTTATGTGATCAATAAAAATCATGTTTCTTTATAAATAAAAGAAAAAGAAAATTAGAGAATAAAATATCAAATACAGTCATTTTATAATTTTAAACATTAACACACTAAAAAGATACTGAAAATAAAACAGACTAAATATTACTCAACACATTTGCAACAAAATACACTGAAAACAACACACTTTTAAAAATTAGAAGTACTAAACACACTGATAACATAACACATTAAAATATATTGTAAATAACACACTTAGAATAGTTTGTTGAAAGAACATCCTCTTAAGCCATATTTATGTTTCCATCAATAGTCAAATTTCCATTTTTGACACCAGTCAAATTTTCATCATAGTTTTCAAAGAAATCTACAACATCTAAGTATCTCAAATTCATAGGATCAAGGTATTCAACAAGGTTTGTTTTAACACCTTTTCCTTTTTCTTTAAGGAAGCTTGATAAATATTAACAAAGTGTTTTGTTGTACGACATGTACTCCTCCAATGTCTTTTCATGTCATATCTGTGACAAGTGCTTTCATTATTTTTGAAAGTCTTATCTTAACAACCTTTTTGTTTTTGTTCTTTCTTATTATTCTCTCACTTCTAGCAGTGATATACAGTTTTCTTGAAATTTAAGGAGTTTTGGTTATAATTACCATAACCACGTCCATGACCATGACCACGGTTGCGTCCATGACTACGATCACAACCATGCCCAAACCTAAGATCATTAATAGTTACAGTATTTGTTTCAGGGAATGCTATTGATCTAGTTGGTCGGGATTAATGATTTTTCATCAATAATTCATTATTTTATTCAGCCACCAGAAGGCATGATATCAACTCAGAATATTTTTTAAAATCTTTTTCTCAATATTGTTGTTACAGGAGCTTATTAGAGGCATGGAAAGTAGAGTATGTTTTTTCTAACATATCTTCATCAGTAACACTTTCTCTGTATAATTTTAATTGAGAAGTAATTTTAAACATTGTGGAATTATATTCGCTGACATTTTTAAAATCTTATAATCGTAGATGCATCAAGTTATAGCGAGCTTTTGGAAGTATTATTGTCTTTTGGTGGTCATACATTTCTTTTAAATTATTCCAAATGATATATGGATTTTTTACTATTAAATATTCAGTTTTTAAACCTTCATGGAGATGATGGCGAAAGAATATCATTATCTTCACGCAATCTTGCGAGGATGTCTCATTCTTCTCTTTATCTCCAAGATTCTTGGCATCTAGGTGAATTTCAATATTAAGAGTCCATGCCAAATAATTACTACAAGAAATATCAAGGGCAGTGAACCAGAACTTTGTCAGATTCGACATGTTGAAAACTATTAATTGACAATATATAATAAAATTAATAAAATTGCATAAAAGGATGAAGTTTATAATAGACAGTTTCTTCATACATAACATAATTAAAGTATAATAATCAATGATATTGTAATATACTAGATGCTTAAGGGAAAGACATACAATATACAATTAACAATTATTCTATTAGATGTATATATACTTAACTTTGCATCAAACAATAAAATTATGTCTATATGTTTAATGGCATGAATTCTAATCGACTAAGAAGCTATAGAGGAATTATAAAACATATATTAACAATGGTGCTATAATTATATTTCAACGTATAATCAATTTATTGATTAGCAGTAAAATAAAATAAATATATAATAAAGTTCATCATTACAAAATAATCGATAATCAAGTTATAACCAATATAAGAAACTGTATAATAAAACAAGGTTAATAACAATTAAATAACAAAGTAAATAATTGAAAACATAACCCATCCGAGAACATAAAATATATTAATTGGTAACCAAATATGTAAATAATTATGGGAATAACAATAAAGATTTATATAGACAAACAAGAAGAACATAATTCATAAGCATATAAATACATAAAATGTAGTAGAGAGAAAGAATGCTTTGACATGTCAATAACATAATAGAAAACTAAAAAAATATTATATAAAAAAAAAAAAAATCTATTTGACTAAAATTCTACTTGATGGAAAATAAACAATTAAAACCCATGCTGATAACTTGTTATAAAACAAATGCAATATTAAAAAATTGCAGAATAAGAATAAGAACTAAAAATAAAACACAAGAAGAATTTTGGAGAGAATAGCTATTTTATTCTTTCATTTCTTATAGAATGAATCATATAATCTTATATACTCTCTATTTATAGGCCAATAATCATAAATATAGGAAATAGAAAAAGCAGAAGTTATACATAACGTACATTAAGATACTATTATAATGATTATTATTTGAGTGATAATGATCTTCAATGTGAAGGTCATAGAATCATAAAGGGCACTATTATGATGATCATTATGTGAGTGATAATGATCTTTAATGTGAAGGTTATAAAATATTAATGGTGACATCCAACTAATTTACAACAAAAATTATTCTCGTAAAAATTTTAGAAAATAGCACTAAAATAAATGTGTGAGTTTAAAAACTACCATTAAACCATGAAAATGAATATTTTTTACATCATCATTTATTTGCAAACTATAACTTTTAGTTTGCACACAAACTATTTTTTATTTGTGAATATTTTGTTCTTTGCTTGTCAGCTATCCGTTACTTAAAAAAATAGATAAAAAATTAAAAAAGGGGGTCATTTCCATGGTCTATTGCTAGTTTTAAAGTTCACCATTATTTTCATGTTATATAAAAAAGGAATTTATTTTTCAATAGTTTACAAAATATGATTTTTGGCTTCAATAATAATAATAATAATAAATGAAAAGGTTAACATGAAGAGTGTGTTTACTTCATGGATTGAGGAATGAAAATGGGGAATGAGATTGATTGATAGTGTTTACTTGCTTAAAATTTATTTCGTAATGGAAATGAAAATGTGGGTCCCGCGTCAATTTGGGGTTGTGGAATGGGAATCTCATTCCTCCTAACCTACTTGGGAATCTCATTCCCATTCCTTTTGCCAAGACAAAAAGTCCCTTATACCCTTATTTAAAAAATTAAAAAAAAAAATCAATTTTATTTTATATTTAAAAACTGCATATTATAATAAAAAATAGTACATAATTTATTTTTTATCATCAATTTCTTAATTATCATAGTGGACTATTAAAATAATATGTAGTTTTTTTTTTATTGTAATGTACAATTTTTTATTTGATATAAAAAAAAAAAACTGCATATTATAATAAAAAAATGTACATCATTTGTTTTTCATCACTAATTGCTTAATTATCATAATGGACTATTAAAATAATATACTTTTTTTTTAATTGTAATGTATAATTTTTTATTTGATATGAAAAAAAAATGTATATTATAATAAAAAAACTACACACTATTATAACTAATCTATTTAATTAAGGTTATTTTTGTAATTTATAATTAATCCATTGCGATTCCAAAGTAAAGTAAACATCTCAATGGGAATACCGTTGATTCCGATTTCGATTCCTGCAGTTGAAGTAAACAACTTATTCTGATTCCGATACTTCATTTCGATTTCAAGTCATTCTGATTCCTCTAAGTGAAGTAAACGCACCAGAAAAATAATATTAATTATGAATCTTTTGACGAAATTCCTATTTCTTTTGTTTTGGTTTGAAAATGACATTTCACAAAAGGGAAAGAATTTTTCTAGCATCAAATATAGAGTAAGTTTGAAAAATAGCATTAAAAAATTAATTAAATTATTTTAGTATTTTTCACGAATTATTGTTAGTTTTCATACAAACAATAGTTCAGGAAAATAATTTACGAGCTACGCAAACTACTCAACACTAAGAAAAACTCAATTCAGTTTTTCAATGTTACTTTTAAAACTCGCTTTTTTTTAACTATTTATTGGAATCTCTTCACAAAATAGTGCAAATTTAAGGACAACCCATGCAATGTATATATCATGCAAATAAACAAAATTACGAGAAAGTAACACACCTAAAAATAATCAAATTTGCGAAAAGTACATATGTTATAAACAATCCTACTTTTTTTTTTTTATTAAGTACATTTGTTATAAACAATCTTACTCAAGTTGGCACTAATTGTTATATCAGTGTTTTGTATAATGCAATAAAAATAAGTTAAAATAAATATTAAAATTATATTTAACATTAAGAATGAAGGATATAGTCATATGGATTTATAATATTCATAGAGTAATAATATAAAAATTTAGTGGCAAATCAGTGAAGGAATGGCTTGTCAATGCTTTCCAACCTCGGGTTATGAGATCCAGATAAAGCTCATAACAAACGAATTTTTGTTTAATTATTATAATTAAATAAGAGTTTAAAGAGGGAATAACAGCTCATATCAAACTCACAATCGTAAGGACCAAGTCAATGAGCTCATTTTGTCATGACAAAGTTTTTTGGTTGTTGGGTTTTTCAGTCTCTTCAATATTTTTCCGAACTTTGCTACTAGTCTCATATAATAGGAATATTATGAAAAAAAATCCCTTGGAAGGTAAACTAATCGGTATTGACTCCCAATTTTTTTAATTAGATGAACCGTCTCTTACTGTTAAACTTTCATCCGAAAAGTTAATATTTTTCATCCAAAATCGTGAAATGACCTATCAAGATTCTAAATCTCTATCACACCCTTTAAATCTATGTAATGACTTAATGTCATTTAAATTATTAATTAATAATATTATTAAATAAAAAAAAAAAGTAACACAAACTTAAAAGATAATTTTTTTAATTTTTTTTTTAAAAAAGGGGTGGACATCATCTAGGACGAACCCATATGTGTTCATGTGGGATCGTCTCAGATGACCCATATATTATCAACAAAAATCTAACCAAAAAAAAAGAAAGGAAACAAATAGAAAAGAATGAGACAAAAGAATTGACGAAGAATAAGAGAGAGAGAGAGAGAGCACTGAGAGAGATGTTTCTTTTTCTAAAAAAAAATAATGTCAATCATTATTTTTTTTTAGTTTTGATTTTTAAAATTCTTTTAATCTTCATCGTCCATCTATAAGATAGATGGTAAAGATTTTTTCAACTTTATGTGTTTTAATTTTTTATTGTTATCAATAAAAATAATAAACAGTTATTAAAACAATTTTTCCTCACTTTAAGATTTTAATTATTTTATTATATTATCATTTTACTCTCAAATTTTAACACTAATTGGGTTTTTTAGATGGTGAGGGATGGCTCACCTAATAAAAAAAAAAAAAAACACTTGTTCACCATTAGTTTACTTTTTAAAGAGGTATTTTATAATTTCCCTATATATATATATATATATATCAATAGAAAATAGTTGTTATTTTTCTTTTTATTTTAAATATTTATTCAAGTTTTAAAGGTAATTGTAGAATATTCTTTCTGATGTTAGCTTGAATGCGTCATATTAATTAGGTTGTATGCATGTCAAAGTTAAAGCAATTGAGTTTGGCCGCTACAAATTTTTTATGGAAGTTCTGAGACTCCCATTAATCTATAGCTTGACTTGATCGAATTCCTTGCATGCCATATATTTATTATGACTATGCTTGTTATGCTAATAATATGATTATTAGGAACAAACTTTGATGTGCAAGTAGATCAAACTCGTTGTTAGAATTAATATCCAAGAACATTAAGAAATTATTTAATATTTATTATTTATCATGACTTATATTCTAACATTGTATTCGATATATATAGAGAGAGTAATGTACTCAAGTGTAATTAGATCAAAATCATAAGTTTCTTGCATTGCAGTATTGATAATCCATTAATTAGTTGCAAGACACTAAATAGTTCGAAAAAAAAATAGGAAAAAAAATGTTAGGTTTTACCAACTTAAAATTTTGAGTTAAAAAATTACTTCAATACCAATCATTTATTTTCACTCAATATAACTTCTAATGGTGAAATTAGACGTCAAATCACTTCTTTGATATCAAAGTTTTATGTTGATATAGCCAAATAGAAAAATAAAATAAAATAAAATAATCAAATTAGGCATTTCATTGTAGTGTCCGCTTTAATGACTTCCTTACCCTCCATTTCCATTCAAATTCAACACCTAAACTTCTTTAATACAAATCCAGACATTTTATAGTTTCAAAACCAAATAAAAAATTCGAAAAGGTCAAAAAAAATTTCTAAATCACTGCTGATGACAAAAATCTTTGTGGGTTTTTCAAGTCTTGAACAACGAAAACTCCTTAAAGAAGATAGTAGCTTTAATTAGTAGAAATGTAGAGAAAGTTGTGAATTCTAGAAAGAGAGAGAGAAAAAATATGTTGAAAGAAAATAGAAGAAGAGAGAGAAACTTTCATTAAGGGTTAATTGAAAAGTTTTCAATTTTAAATATTATTAAAACTCAAATTATTAACTAAGTAATAGGACCAAAAGAGATAAGTATTTGAATGACGCTTTTGTCATTTTCATATAAATAAATTTTTAAGAATTAAATATCATATAATTGTTTTAGTTCACCAACTAAAAGATAAGTGAAGATGGCATGGGATGTCATTTTTTTTATTATTTCTTGTGACTCTAACGCTTATTTAATAGTTTGAATTTTATTAACACTAAAGTATGTGGAGGAACAAAATGGCTCATAATAAAATAAAAAGCTTTCTCTCTTTTATTTTCTCTCATATTTTCTCTTTCTATCATTTTTTTAATTATTTTTAGGTACGAATTTGTAAGGTTAATACAAGAGTAAATTTGTAATATTATTAAAATTAGAAATTGAAAACAAGAAAAAAAAAAAAAACTATAAACCATGAAAATCTTCATGTCAATAGAGATTTTCAGAATTGTCTCATTCTAGACTTATGAAGTGCCTCATTTGAGACTTAATAAATCTAGAATGAGACTATTTAAAAAAAAATTAAAAAAAAAAAAGTCTAGAATGAGACAGTTCGAGACGTTTTTCATATGCCTCGGTTGAAACAAATTGTCTATCAAGACTTACTTGTGCCAAGATTTATTGGTGCAAGGATATTTTTAACTGAAAAATTACTTAAATAATTAGAAAAATAATTATTTGGCTCTACTTTTTCAATATTTCTCTTTTTCAGTTTTATTTAGTCAATCAAGATTTTACAATTGCGGCGACCAAAATTCATACAAGTCGTGATATCAACAAATTTGACAATTATATATGTTTTTTTTTTTTTTTTCGTTTGGAAAATGACCAGGAACTCGTCGGTGCAAGGATTATTGGTGCAAAGATATTTTTAACTGAAAAATTACTAGAATAATTAGATAAATAATTATTTGGGCTCTACTTTTTCAATGTATCTCTTTTGCAATTTTATTTAGTCAATCAAGATTTTACAATGCGGTGGCCAAAATTCATACAAGTCATGATATCAACAAATTTGACAATTTTATATATAAAAATATATACATGTATATATATATATATATATAAATATATATTTTTCGTTTGGAAAATCACCAAGAAATTCGTTGTAAAGAAACTAGCTCAAGTTATACCTACGTGGCTATATTATATATAAAGATAAAGATCATTGGACACAGTGCTTAAGGTGTTAGCTAATAGGTAGAGCTTGCACCCCTTCATTGTCTAGTCGTGGATTCGTCAAGCGCATTCTACCCTCACATTAAAAAATAAAATAAAAAGTAGGATTTTCTCCTTCTTCTATGTAAGGACAGTCCCCCTTCCATCTGGGAGCTTCTCTAGGTTGTACGTTCAATATATATTAATCTTGTTTGATTCCGATTATTTTCTAAACCAATTCGAGTAACGTAATATATTTCAAAAAAAAAAAAAAAAATCGTTGAACACAAAACCTACATACAAAGCACTTCGAAAATGATTCTCAAAGCATGTTCATTCTTTCAATATTGTTTTTATTATCAGCTTCACTTACAATTTCATCTCCAACTCAACGAACACTCATCCAATGCCTAACTCAACATTCCAGTATTCCTCTCTCCACAATTTACACCCCAAACAATTCTTCATTTTCCTCAGTCCTAGCTTCTAGAACTCAAAACCCTAGGTTCTCTGAGCCTTCAGTGCCTAAGCCTGAGTTGATCGTCACTCCTTTGAGTGAATCTCATGTGCAAGCTGTTGTTATTTGCTCCGATCCAAGAACCATGGTATTCATATGAGAGTCCGAAGCAGAGGCCATGACTTGGAGGTATCCGAAATTGAATCACCTTTCATTGTATTAGAGCTTATCAACATTCGTTCTATTGATGTGAACATTAATGATAACGGTGCTTGGGTTCAAGTTGGTGCAATTTTAGGTGAACTCTACTACAGGATAACCGAAAAAAGCAAAATTCATGGATTTCCTGCTGGCATTTGCCCGACGGTTGGTGTTGGCAGCCACATAACCGGAGGGGGTTATGGTATTTTGTTGAGAAAATATGGTCTTGCTGCTGACAATGTACTTGATGCTCGTTTGGTTGATGTCAATGGCAGAGTTCTTGATCGAGCAGCCATGGGAGAAGATCTGTTTTGGGCAATAAGAGGAGGCGGCAGAGGAAGGTTTGGTGTTATTCTTTCATGGAAGATAAAACTGGTTCCTGTGCCAGAAACTGTAACTGTTTTTACAATTACCAAAACCTTAGAAAAAGGTGACACAAAGCTTCTCTATAGATGGCAACAAGTTGCAGATAATATTGATGAGAATCTCATCGATAGAGTAATCACGCATGTGATAAACACAAGCACAAGTGAGAGAATCGTTGCTACTTCATATGATGGCGTATTTCTGGATGGTGCTGATAGACTTTTCCAAATAGTGCAAGAGAGCTTCCCAGAATTAGGTTTGACTAGAAAAGATTGTATCGAAACAAGTTGGATCAGATCTTTACTTCATGTTAACAGCTTTCCTGTGAGCACATCCCTTAAAGTTCTACTTGAACGAAATACTTCAATCATCTCTTTCGTAAGCAAAGCAGACTTTCTCGGAGAACCCATACTTGAAACCGCGCTTGAGGAGCTACATAGGAGGTTATTGGAAGAAGATGTTCCCGCCATTGTATGGATACCCTACGGTGGAATGATGAACAAAATTCCAGAATATGAAACTCCTTTCCCTCATAGAAATGGAACCATGTTTGAATTCCACTATTTCGCACAGTGACTGCATGGAGATAAGAATGTACCATAGCAGCTCAGCTGGATCAGGAGTGTCTATAATTACATGACTCCTTATGTTTCCAAATTCCCAAGAGGTGCATATGCGAATTACAGGGATCTCCATTTGGGAGTGAACAAGAAGGGTAACACGAGTGTCGTTCAAGTTAGTGCTTGTGGCGTCAAATATTTTAAAGGAAACTTTACAAGATTGGTGAAAGTGAAGACTGCAGTTTATCCAGACAACTTCTTCAGACATGAGCAAAGTATTCCCCCTCTTGCATTGAAAAGGGAGATCAATGGATAAATTAGTTGGAGCACTTCCTCGACTTGATTGGAATCAAATTTATTCTCATTTGTGTTCATAGCGTTAAAATACTTAATCAGTTAAAATATATTAAATGTCAACAATTTCATTTCTTTTATTGTTGGAGAGAGAAAAATAAAAGGCTACCATTTAAGTTCATCACCATTTGTATCACTGTATGTTGTTCAACTTTTATTTGAGTAATTAAATTAATTTGAAACTTTTATTTTTTTTTAACATCATGTTTGTCGACATCAACTATGATAGGACCCTACAGTACAACTCGGATCTCCGCTTTCGAAAAATAGGAGAGGACTAAAAGTTTGTATGGCCATAATAGATGTAGCAACAAAAGGTCATTAAATTTAGGGAACCGTAAACTAGTTATTATTTATTTGGGACCATCTCAAGATTTTTATTACGGTTAAAAATATCAGTTGAACAAGTTAGAACCTGTGAAAAAATATGTTATATAATACAGATTGCAACCTCCAAGTAGAGGTTTTGTTTTGTTTTGTTTTGTTTGTTTTCAATTATATATGAGTGTCCTACTTGATACAAAATAAAACTAATGTGATTTGTGAATTCATCCAAGGCAAGAATCGTCACCTAATTCTAGTCTTTGTCCAAGCAAGTACCTTAGTATGATTGTTAGTTAAAAAATAAGGAAGCACATCTTGATCATGTACTAACAATACTAGCCAGTAGCCACATAACACAAAAATCTTTCAAATTCACGTATTGACTGATGATACGTGACATACGTCAGGCACAATAACCAATTAGACGAGTCACTGTTGAGAAAAGATGACAGATTATCAAAACTCATTTCCAAAACGTGTCATACTGACTGCAACACATCTAAAATGGTATCTGAATAAGTACTTGTCGATTTTCATATATTGGATTCTTACAAATGCACAATGATATGCGGTAATGAGAATCAGAAAATGTTATCTGACTAAGAAGTGCAGCAGGAAGAATTATACCTCCAAGATGGCTTTAAATTCATCATCAAACACTTTGCAGAGAATTTCATAGCTCTTCTCAATAGCAGTCTGCATAAATGATAGAAACAACATCACGACTCATAAATTAGATAGTTGTAGCTATCTTAGGTGATGTAATTAATAACTATATACCAGTGGATCAACTCTTGATGGTGATATACTTGATATAACATATCTGCAAACGAAGAAGGATCAAACATGGCAAGGCCACATCAAGTACGAGACTAACCAATTATGGTGACAAAGTTGACAGTAAAAAAACACAAGATGCATCATTTGATAAGCAGGATAAAGCCCATAGTGCAAAATGATAAACTAAAGTTTGAAATAATAGGTGAACAGTTTCAGAGTTTTACAAATAGAAGCACCATTGCAAGATAATCATCAAGGTCCTTATTGATTTCCCTTTCATAGTGAAAGTGGTAAGTCAACACCAATGGTTTCTCATAAATGGTCACCAAGTACCATTTTCCCATACTAAAGAGCTTTTGAGGAACACAAGGGCGAAGAAGTCATGGCATTAGATTACATTTTAGGATATCCAGTTGGTACAATCTACTCTGAATCTAAAGATATGGCATTTTTTCTTCCTCTATATATTGAGACTTGAGAAGCAGTGGTAGCTTATCCTAATTTTTTTTTTTTTATATATAAATTTTTCTTTGTACTACTCTCTGGTCTCCACTTGCACATTAGCTTCCATCAATACAAATTTCAGTTCTTATTTGAAAAAGAAAAGGAGTTGAATGATAATCACTTTTTTGACACACACTCCAGCCAGACAACGTATCTGATACTGTATCAATTGACTATGAATTGAAAAGTTCATATGCCATTTAGCCTTTCTGTAACTGCATATTATGCAGATATGCATAAGAATGATTGAACATTAATCAATCACATTTAATGACTATATGTTGCCTCATCAATACTAATTCTTCTGCTGCTTTCAATAAAAGAGACAATAACAAGAACTCGTGAAGATAATATGAATACTAATGCTTATCTGTTTAGCTAAGAATTTCAATTAGAGAAGAATGCCATATAAAGCAATTATGACACAATCATATAGTAACCTTCTTAAGTCTAGAAGTGGTATGCTGCCCTATCCAGAATACAGTTCATCTTAGGAGCACACAACATGGTTTTAATGAAAGACCATTGTCAAACATTCCCTTAATGTCTCAAAGTTTAATTTTCTAAAACAAGGAAAACAAGGACTACATCAGAACTAGAATGAATCCATATTATGGAAGATTCCTTTTATATTTGTATGAATTTTTCCTTTTTCACTAGTTGTTATGGGGATGGCGATTGTGGTCGTTAAATGCCCTATATCTTGAAGAAAAGCATTAGCAATGCTTCATTCTTACTTTGCACATAAGAAATTGCTTTCCATAGAACTTAAGGTCAGCATGAGTTACGCAGAAGAGACTCAACTCAATTTAAAAGGTAAATTCCTTCCAACATATTTGTTTATCTTTCTATTTTATATACAACAGAACCCTTGCATATTTATTCCTCCACTTCATATACTATAACTTAGACAGCTGTGGTGTCAAGTTAAAACTTACCTTAGCTTACTTAAATAGAAATTCATTGCTGACAAGTTTGCTTTTTGGACAGTCAGCATCACAGCTCCCATCCGGTTCTACAGAAGATAAAATCACTAGACAAAATCAGTGAAACACACACACACACATTGTGACATGAAGCTCAGTAATATGCAGACAAATTAGCTCTAATGTTTGAAAGATGGTAGAAATTCCAAAATTCCTGTGCGATAGATCAAAATCAACATCATTTCACAATGTTCACTTCTGTTTAGCCGTCTTCACATTAAACTTCTACTATAGTCAGCAAAACAATATTAAGAGAACAGAAGATCGCACCTTGCGAGCAATGAGCTCAATTAGTTGCATCAAGAATTTCCCCAGCCCCTTCCCTTGAACACAAGGCTCAAGCTGTAGTTCATATACATACAAAACAGGTACCTCTTCCTCCAAAGTAAACCGGTAATGGACAAATCCAACAATGGGGCCCTTGTCTTCAGCACTCCCATCGCCAACCGCAACAGGAGCCTCACGCACATATATGTAACGTGCTTCTGGAGCAACCATTTCTCTGCGCTTCCACTTCTCTTCAGTCGGCCATTCGGACCCATACGACCCCTCCATATTCACCTGTTAACTTTGAGAAAGTCACCCAATGAATACAGAAACACCAACATTGCATTAGGTTCCTCTAACCTGACACAAGTTAAGGATGACTTGTAACATTTCAAATTTGAAAAACAACCCAGACACTCACACATTATAAGTCTTCCTTAACCTGAGCCCAAACATAACCCAATAAATCAAAATAAAGCCTACATCCAAAATTTCAACAAAAAAAAAAAAAAAAAAATTTATGTGACCAATCAAATTACCTTAAGTAGGTTTTGAATGTAGTGCTTCAGAGGAGAGGAAAGCTTATCTCCAGACCCAGATTCCAAATGCAGAGACAAGCCTTGTTAACATATCAGCAACATGAACATAATCACATTCAGCTCAAATGTTTTCAATTATTCACAAATGGGTATTAATGTATAATCAAAACAAACTGCAAAAAATGAATAAATAAATATAAGGAACAAGATAGGGTTCGTGTATACTATTATAAAATTGAAGAAACAAGGGGGTGGGGGGGGTCTTGGTGGGGGCGTGGTATTGGAATATATGGAGTTGAAAAGAGAAAGAGAAGAGAGTTGAGGGGTGATACCATTTCTCTGGTAATGACGAAAGGGAGTGAAAGAGTCGAGATGGTCGAGGTGAGAAGACGCTGCTTTTAGAAGTTGGTCGATTGTCTTCTTCCTTTCTAATATTTCTCTTCGTTTGGCCTTTTTTCCTCTGCTTTCCACCCTTTTCGACTCCATAGCCCCGCGACGCTGCCACTCTCTCTCGCTCTCTCTTCGTATGTGAAAGGAGGTTCCACTAAACCCGACACACAAATACACCCGGGTCCAGTAATCTTATTATGACCCACTTATTATTGGTAATATAATTTTTTTTTTTTTTAAACATATTAGAAGTTAGTTCCTCGATCCAAACTCTAATTCAGATAGTAGAGTAACTATTTTACTTTTATTACAGTTGACCCTCACTGTTAGTGAATCTTCGTTAGAGTTAACTGGCTGAGAGGTAAAATTATTTTTTGATGTTACTTTTTATTTTTTAAAATAAATTAAATAATTTTTTTAATCAAATCTCTAATATGAACAATGAAGATTAATTTGTAAAAAAATTAAATACAAATTTTTTAATCAAATTTCCACTGTCCATCTTGAGATAGATAGTTGAAAATAATTAGAAAAAAAAAATGAAATAAAAATTAATCTAATGAGAATGTTTTTGCCGGTTATTATTTCAGTTGTGTAGGGTATGCTTTGAAAATGTTTCTGTGCTCGTATACAAAGCAGTTGATAGATATAAATTAAATTAGGTTCCATACTGATTTTTTTTTTTTATTTCTAAATATTTTATTGAAGATGAATATTTTAGAATTTCATGATTTTTTTATGAAGTCTGAACTCTGAAGCTTACAAAATATAATTAAATGGGAAAAGAGAACAAAATTTACCCTTGGTGCCTAAACTGCAATCGATTTTTTGTGTTATATTGATGTCAAAAAGGGAAACTGAATTAAAAGTTGTTTTGCGTTTGTTGGTGATTCTTGTAAAGAGATTCCTCCATGCTAGCAGGGGCCGATATTTTTTGGGGAGCAGCTCAAAGATGATCATACTCTCGCTAACTACAATATCCAGAATTCGATTTTTTTTTAGGAAAAAAAAAATATGTACAATCGACACTGCATCTTGTTTCGACGTGCGAGGTAGGATTAATAAACCATCTTTAATGGTGTTGGCCAGGAAGTATAATCTGGACACAAGATGATCTGCTACAAGTAAGTTCCTAGTTACCAACCCAATGCAAGTGTTTATTAATTTGCTTGTTTGTTTATTATTGAATGCCAATTTGAAAGAGCAAAGATTTGCTCGATATGAGCTTTTGTTATCGATGTTAATTTTTTTTTTTTTTATTTGATTGTTTATGAGTTGCCGAACTTGAAATGGTACAATGTTTTAGTTTTGCCTTTTGGTTTAATTTTGTTGTTAATGACACTGGTGTTGTAAAACATTGTGAAAATGAATGAGAATTATTAGAAAATATGGATTAATTTGGTGGTAATGTACAAATGCAATTGGATCTGTAGGCCTAGCTTTTGTACTTGGGAAATGTTTTTGCGATGGTTCGGTAACGAGCATACTGTTTATCTTTAGGAAGCCATTTTGCTAAGTTTCGAATACTAATTATTACATTTTGTTATGGTTTTGAGTTGTATGGATTGAACTTAAAAGAATAAAAGTTATCTATTGGATTTCTATAGGTCTTGTAGAAGCGGTTATCACATTTTTCATTATTTGTCTTTAAATGCTACGCTAGGCTGCATCCCTATGCTACCAGCTGCCGGAAAAAACAATGGGGACATAGTAATCAGGTGCTCTTTTTGAATCTTTAATTTCTTTTAGATATCCCTGTGCTATCAAATATACCTGTTTTGACAATCGTTAATATTGTTAATGTTGTTATTACAGCTAAGGGCAAAGAAGAAGATCAAGTAGATGTGATCTTGAAGCTCTTTGTATTAGTTACAGTCAAGGGTTGTATATGATTGCATTCTTCCAGCTAGGGACAAGGTTGTTTACTGTTTTCCTCTTCTTCCAGTTAAAGTTATTGTAGCTAATCCTATTCATTTCTTATAGATTTTCTTAGTTCTAATCTATCTATGAAGGTTCCAAATGTTTTAGCTCTTCTACAATGGAAGCCACCTAGCTTAGGGTGCTTTAAATTAAATATTGATGCTGCAATTTGTGTGGAAAGACAATTAGTTGTTCTTCGTGTGGTTATTCAAAATTTAAAGGCAAATACAATGCTTTCTAGCTTTAAAAAATTTAAGGTCTCTTTATCGTTGGTAATTGCAGAAGCAGAGGCTATTTTATTTGGTTTAAGGATATTTAATATAGACATTGTATTTATTCATGGTTGTTTAAAGAACTATGAGAATAGGATTTTGGTGTTAGGGGGTGATAATCATTATTTTAATCGAAAAGTTTCAAATTTTGTGGTTGGGTTTATTAACATAAAATCGGAAAAGTATTTTTTTTTATATATTAATTTTTTATGAGTTGAAATTCATATTGTCGTTAGAATTTATACAAGCAATGGTGTCGATAAAGTAATGGTGTTGGTAAAATTTCAGTTGGCAAGTAAAACTTTTGTCTGGATATTTTATATATCTTTTAAGTGAAAAATATGTGGAAGCTTGAAATAATAAGTTATGAAATAATGATATTCAATAACTCCAAATAGGATATAATGTTATCAAAATAAGTTTTTAATTTTATTAAAAGTTAAAATTGTAGATTAAAAAACCTTAAATTTTGATTTAAATGGATTTAATTTTTTTTTTTAGAAATTCAAAGTCTTTTCATATGGTATTTTAGTTGTAAATTATTGATATGTTAATGGAAGAATTAAAATTTGTTTAGATGACAAGTAAATTTGATATAAAATTATATTAAAGTATTAATTTATTTTTGAGTCTAGAAATTTAAATTGAGTTACATGTTAATTCAAAATTATATCAAAAATTTAAATTACATTACATATTGATTTTTTTTGTACAAGTGATAAATTTATTTATACGTGATGAAAAAATAAATTATCAAATACTAATGTGTGAAAGCTCTAAAATTTCGTTGAAGTATACTTAGTTTAAATATCTTATGTTGGGATATTAGATGTTAAACGAATATTTAATTGCATATATAATGACGTTTGCCTACGTGTCATGCCCCATAACAATGTTTGCCTACGTGTTATGCCTCATAACGACGTTAGCTCCCTAACAACATTTTCAAAGAAAATAATTAGAAAGAAGGGGATCAATATTGGCATTTGTCTATGTGTCACGCCTCATTTCTTACACTATAAGTTGGTAAATTAGAAAATTGAAATGAAATATATAAAATTTCATAGATCTCATTGAGGTTTACTCAAGCTTCATGTCTTAATTTCGAATATAGTTGAAGCTTGCTTAAAAACTAAACAAAAGAATAAACCCACTATATTTTTCACATGAATATAATGTCATAACCCCACAAATATAGTTGGAGAAGTGAGATGTGATTCAAGAGAAAGAACTCAATCCTTTTTATAATGTTTGGCGAACTAATAGTTTTATGTATTTATTAAACATCATAAAGGTAAAGATGTGAATGCAAAATTAAATCCTAATAGAAAGAAAAGATTGTTGAAATTATATTAAAATTAGGTGTAAATATTTTTATGTATTTTTAAGATATAAATTTAATAAACTTATCTTCACCAAAAATATAATTAAATAATATTGTAATCCAATTTAATTATTTTTTTAAATCTAATTTAAGTTATTATATTTTATATGTTTTAAAATTAAAAATTAATTTTATTGGGGAATTTTCTAATTTGGTTACTAAAATCAGCAATCTTTTAGATGGTCTAAATTTGTTTTTAATGTATTAATCTTATTATTTTCAAAAACTTGTTCTAAACTTTCTAGATTTTTATTAATTCTTTCTATATTTTCTTCTAAATTTTGTCCTAAATTTATTATTAAACCTACTATAAAATTTTGTTGACCATCACTAGTGTGTGGAATATGCTGACATTGATTATTAAGATGATCTATATTACAATGAATTTTAAATTTATTTTCTAAGTTTATTTTTATCCTTTTATACGCTATTATTTCTAAATTTAAATATTCTAGTTTTTTTAAGTCCATATGTTAAATTGTTGCTTTAATCTGTTTTCTATAGCATTTTGAAAGAGGATTTTAGTTCTTCTAACTTGTAAATATTTTCTTATACTTGTTCTTTCTTTTACTTTATTATTATCTAATAATTTATCAATTCTTTCTAAAATTTCTGTTCTTTCTGAAGTATGGAGTTCTGTAATATACTGACAATATTTTTCTAAACTTGGTTCTCTAATAATATTATTTATTATTTCTAGCCATGTGTTTACCATAAACTTCTTCTAAGATATTATCTACTTCATTGATTTTGTTTTCTAACTTAGTTGTATAATTTTCTAATTGTATTATATGTTTTCCTAAGACTTCTAAATATTCAGGATTACCTTCAACTAAAATTTATTCTCCAATAACAAAATCAAATTCTTTACAGAAATTTTTAATTCTATATGCTTGGCTTTCTAACTGTTTTATATAACCTTTCTTTATATGATTTAAAAAACCAGGTTCTTGGATTTCAAATTTAATTAAAGCTTTGTAAGTACCCATTTAAAACTCAAAGCACAATATAAAGCAGGAAATTAATCACCAAATAGAAAAGTTATAATTAATGAAGTCTATCATCGTAATAACTAATATAAACCATGTGCTCTAATACCATTTTTGAAATTGAATTTAAATTGAATTAAAGCTTCTTCTAAAAGTCTGGAACTTTCAAAGCTCCTAATTAATTTTTAAAAAAAGTCTTTCAAATCTTATCAGGGCATGATTTTAAAGAATGCTTCTTAAAACTTTTTCCTTTCCTAAAACGTCTTTTGTGTCATCATAGGCAAAAAGAAAACCGAAAATTTTTAAGAAGATCCTCAAAAACCAGATGTAGATTTTACTTCACTCTTATATTTCAAAAAGAAAAGAGATGAAGAAGCTCTAAAGTTCCACACTTGTTCAAAGTAAGAATATACTTGTGCATGAAAACTGCAATAACAATAGCAATAGTATTTGCAGCTTTTTCTAACAATATAACCCAAAAAAAGAAAAAAAAAAAAAAAAACACACATCCCCAGAATGTATTCCTTCCATACGGGAGAAAACATGTTCCCTCCACAGTTTAATTGGCAACAGAGAAGGCGAAAATATCATTAACCCTGCACAAGAAGGAAAAAGATGGAACAAAATTGCTTCAAAGTCATATATCATATGCTTTCTCCCAGTCATCCACTACTTCAGACAAGTCTGTTTCATTAAAATTTGCTTCAGGCTGCCCCGCCATGTTCAAACTTCTTGCATTTGATTCAGAGCCTGAGTTGGAACTAGTTCCTGCCTGTTTTGCAGGATCTTCAATTCTGACAGATGAAGTAGATGGTCTCAAAGGTGTTTCAGGGTCTAGTACACTCCAACGGTTTATGGTAGCAGCGATTGGAGCTTCTTTCCCTTTCCATGCAGATGCTGCCAAGTTTCCAGAGCCACCGGACCAATCTCCATCACCCCATGAATCTTCTCGCAGCCCTGGGTCCTGAACTACTGCCTTCTTCCATGGATTACCCTTGAGAGAAGCAAGGGGTCCCCCTTCCTTCACGGACCCTGCTCCTCCCCAGGCATTAGTACCTGAAGATCCCACTGATGCACCACCATTCTGTACAACCACAACAGCCCCATAATAGACTGATCCATGATCCAATCTCCTCATTGCAGTTGCTGCTCGGGCAGGATCACTGAATACAGCCAATGCATTCTTGTCATTCAACCAGACCAGTTCACATTCCCCTCCAAACCTCAACACCAACGCACTTATATCTGCTTCCCTGGGCAAATCTAGAAAAGAGACAACAAGCCTAGGATCCATGTCAACTAAAGGATCGAAAGTTGGAGGATGAACTGCATTCAGAGTTGTGACACCCTTAACCCCAACCACCCGAGATGGTGGCTTGGACTTGGACGTGACATGAATCACAATAAAACGTTTTGGCTCCCAACCAGCGGCACTGACAGCAAGCTTCCACCTCTCAGCTATTAGCCTTACTGCATCTCGCTTATCCTTTAGCATTGGACAGAAAACATGGACCTTAAGAGCACTTGCAGTTCCTCTGTTCTTACCAAGCACCAAGAACTTGCACCTCTCCTCCACAGACAGCACCCACTTTGGATCACGCCTGTACAGGTCTCCAAGAACCTCAGATACTGCAGGATTCTCACCAAAATGAAGAGCATCAAGATTTGGCGGAGTGATATCAAAAGCATCTGCAAGCACACGTTTCCGCTCCAACTTAGCACATTCATCATCACACATAAGCTTCCTCTGCCCAAAGGGAATCTTCCTGCCATTTGATTCAACTGGTTGAAGTGGTACTGGCAACTTTTGGACAATGGAAGCTTCAAAAACAGTATCAGCATTAAAAGCGTTACTGCTCCCTCCAGCATCACAAGGAACACTTGCTGTTATCCGCCCACAAGAACAAGAGATTGTGACAGGGAATTCACATCTTACATCAGGACAGGTGGCAGCCGGGTGACACAGAGCCATACAAGTGTGCCGGCAGTCCCTCCTTGGAGCTCCACAGATCTGCCCACAAGAAGCCTTCAGGCCTGGTTCAGATCCACCAACAGCATCACAAGGTGGAGTATGACAAGTTCTGCCACATGCATGCATGCCACATTGCCTGGTCTTACCGCAGAGCTTGTTGCATCTAATATCCTTTGATCCACAAGGTATGTTCCTGAGAACCACATGCCCGCCAATGCACTCCTTTGCTACAGGCACTGAACAGGGTGGGCAATCCCCAAAATGGCAGCTATGAGATGCTGAATGGCCGCAAGGCTGCTGAACTGAGCATGAGAGTTGACACGAAGGTGGAGGCGTCCCACAAGGCAATGGGGGAGGAATTGAAGTTCTTCCACATGCACAGGTCAGATCAGTGAATATCGTTTCGAGGCAAGGAGGGCAGTGGCCACTATGACACAGAGATTCACAGGAATGCTGCCCACACCTTAGCTTCTTTCCACAAGCAACTTGGCAAAAGTGTGGATCCCATTCTCCAGAGAGATGGTTATTAGTGTTAGAAAGAGGGCAGCACCGATCATTACATCGGTGCCTCCCACAATTCTTTTTTTTCCCGCAAGGTTTATCACAGGTGAACTTCTCAAAATTTATTTTGTAGCATTCCACAGTTCGAGAAGTTGATCCACAGCGGCACTTTTGGTTTACATGAACCAAACATCGAGGACAATCCCCAGCATGGCACACCTCATTACAACGGTGCATCCCGCAGGCAAGGAATTTTCCACATATTTGCGAACAAGTTGGAATTGGGTCCAAACAACTCTTCCTTTTTTCCTGCAAGCTTGTTTTTCCGCAATAGCAAGACTTGATCAGTCTTGGCATTAACTCGCACTCTCCACAAGGTCCAGGATGGCAAATATCACCACAAACATGATGACCACAGCTAAGATTTTTTCCACAAGTAGAATTACATGAAAAAACACCATCATCTGCTTTCACCTCTCCCTTCACAACCATGTCTCCACAAAGGACAACCTCCACTTTTTTCTTGCAGAAACATGGAGCATTGACAAGAACCTGGCAAGTACCACAAGGACCCACGTGGCACATGCGTTCACATCGATGACGACCACAGTCAAGAAGCTTACTGCACTGCTGGCCACAACTTAGGACAGACTTCCGATCAGAGCATCTAGTGGTAATTGTTTTCTTCCCACAAGGACACAAACGTGGTGGAGCAAAGGCCTTACAAGGAGGACAAGGACCTGGATGACACTGCAAGACACACATGTGAGGGCAAAGATCCTCCTTACTCATACCATCCCTTGGGAACTCGCTCTCAAGTGGCTTTCCACACGGTTCCCCGCATGAATGAGGAGTCAAATACAAATCAGAAGGTGGGTCCGTCCTCTTCCCACAAAAGCAAACATATTGAATTTCCTTCGATGAGATGAGTTGTACAGATTGACAACCTGGACACCGCCAATTAAAACCCTGACTCTTCTCTGCTGACAAATCCACAGAGGTGGGTGCCCGAGCCCATTTCTTAATGCAATTCAGATGGAAAATCGAAAAACAACTAGAGCAAGACCATATAGGTGCAGACCTCCTAACCATATCATAACAGATCATACACTCGACAATACCCTTCATGAGCTTGTCCTGAATTTCTTGCACAAGCTGTGGCAAATTCGGGTCCTTCACCTCCTTACCCACATTCTCATTTTTCTTCTCTTTATGCTGATTCAAAGGACGATAATTCACAATATACCCTCTCTGCCCTCTTCGGGCACTGTTTCCTCTATAGTGATTATCTGCTCCTCTATAGTGATTATCAACCGAAGTGGAGCTATAACTAGCTTGCTCACCATCACCTTTGGGGTTCACATTAAAGCTCTGTGGCACATTTAAGACTGGGGAAGTGGACTGTCTAGGGACCCAAAGCTGGCGTGCATTTTGCACAGGATGTCTAGACCTCTCCCTTCGATCATTCGGGACTTGTGAGCTCATATTCTGATCACCAGATGTCAAAGACCCGAAATCTATCGAATTCACCGAATGTAAACTGATACGAATGACTATATCCGATTCAATCACAGACAATGAAAATCTGCAAAGACCAAAATGTATGGTTCAATCCTCACAAACTGTAACGATACAAGAGAAAATATAACAAAAGCTGCCACAAAACAAACCCAGCACAATTTATAGTAATTAAAAACAAAACCCTTATAAATCAAATGCTATTTCGACTTGGATTATTGATTGTTATGAGAATCTTCATTTGCAAAGAATGAAAAATAACAATCTCCCCTCCACAATTAAAACCTAATAATTTCTATAATTTCCTAAAATATTCAACAACGCAAGTAAATCAAAATAACTATTCGTTTCAGGTAAAAACACTATCAATAAAATGAATCAAAAATTAAACAAAAAAAAAAAAAACAGAAAACACACCTGATGAGCAGGAACCCTTTCTTTGTTTTGTTTATAGAAAAAGCCCCAAAATTATAAAAAAGATTCTGTGTGCTTTAGAATTAGAAAATTATATGGGTCGTTTGGATTTGTATTATCGAATTGGGTTTCTCGACAGGGGAACCCAAAGGTGCAACGGAGAGATAACTGGTCGGAGAGTGGAAGCCTATTTATAAGCCGTCGAGAGAGATTGGCTTGGGTATCAAGGAAATTAGTCAAAATGATATATATATATTTTTTATTTTTTATTTTTTTTTTTGATTAAAATAAGCTGGTCATGTTAATATCATGCGTGACATGCACGTGCGTGTACTGCGTGGTGCTCACTCCACCGCCAGACAAGGGAGCTACGTCTACATGGTGGAAGAAGTAGAACGCACCACTTGCAAGAGCCTTCTCCGTTGGCTTCGGATTTTTTTTTTTTTAATATAAAATTGAGACGGATCCAGTTAAGTACTGAAACTAATAAAGATAAGAATATTGATTATACAGTTTGAGATTCTACTTATATATAGAAGGAATCTGTTCACAGTGAGATAGAAAAGTGATCCACGTGAAAATTGGAGAATAACTCATATATAAGGTGAGACAATTTGTTATTTTTTTCTATCTCTAGGGTGTAGAACCATGCGAAGGCTTTGATACGGACATCTGCACAAACCAATAGCGTCAACTATCAACCACTAACTTTGGGTCTTATTACTACTTGAAAGTTGGTAAATTCATTCTCTTTTTTTTTTTTTCTCTTAATTCATTTTGAAGCACCTATTTTGTTTTTTTTTTTCCTCAAGATTTTTTTCCCTTTTATAGCACGTCTTTGTTCGATAATGGGCATGATAATTTTAGTGTGATTGTTTAAGGACGAATACAACATATATATCAAATGCAATCAAACGACTATTAAATAACTTGAATTTAATTCATCCATGAAGCTATTAGAGTGGTGCAATTGGCACCACATCCCTATCTCTTCCTTTGTGAGCCAGATTCGAGATTCATTTTCCACCTATGTGGGGGTCTACATTTGTGTCAATTTTCCACCTATTTGTAGATCCCTCCTCTCAATTTCTGAAAGCTTTGTTTTGGACCGTATTTTAAAATTTCTATCAGGAAGTTCCGGTTGTAGGACTTGTATTTATAATATGTACTGTAATATCTTCTCCCAAGAATATTACTGTTTCTGTATTTAGTGCAAAGAAATATTCAAATGGACTCTTTTGAAGAAATAAATAAAAGGATTTTTAAGTATTTAAAAGTGAAAATTTAAGGTTTATAAGTTATTGAAAATATAAGGAAATAAGTGTAAATTATAAAAGTTGAGGGACTTTTGAGTAAAATATCAGATATTTTTTAGAGAATTCTCTAGAATGTGATAATTTTGTAATTTTCAGGAAGTTCAAAGGTAACTGGCAAGCTCGACCCGCATCTATAAATAGGCGCGTGTTGAGTCAGTGTCTGAGAGAAGTGAGAGTGAAGAGTATGAGAGAAAGGCAAAGTGAGAGAAAGAGAGAGAAAAAGAGAGGGAGAAAGATGGCTCTCAGCTAGAAAGGGGGAAGTTGTCGTCGTTCCAAGCAGGAGTCTGTCGTTCAAAGAGGATATCAAGCTGAAGGAAAGTGAAGAGCAGATCTAGAAAGCAATCAAGTTAGATCTGAGTTGGAGTTGGAGTTGGAGCAGCTGGCGAGCTGGTAGAAAGATAAGGCAAAATGACTAAGGAAAAGCGTGGTAAGTAAAGTAGTCCAGTAATAAGTTAATTTGTGTTACTGGTAGTGTTCAATGGTTGAGTTGGTCATATGACCTGTGAGGTCGCAACCTGGGTGGTTTTAGGAGCTAGTGTTGAGTTGTTGAATTTATGTTTGTTGTGTTTGAGATGTTATGTTGATTGGTTTATGTTTGTGAAGTCTTGAGTTCGGAAATATGTTTATGGTGTGAACAGGGAAATGTTAGTATTAAGCTCGCGTGAGATCACGTTGGAGCTCACAAGGTGAGATTGGGGTGATTACCTATAGCTCTCTTCAGCGTTGGCCGAGTTGGCTGAGGTGCGAGCTCGCAAAAAACGAGCTGAGAAGTATCCCAGCTCACTTCACTGCCTATCCAAGTAGGACCAAGGTAGTAGCTCATAAGGACGAGCTAGTTGAAGGTATAAGCTGAAGTGGGCGAGTTGGGCAGTGTTTAGGGAGTTAAGCTGAGCTAAAGAGTAACAGCTCTCTAAAAATGGTGAGTTGAGAGAGCTCACAGAAAAATGATGTGTCTTCGATTCGAGCTGAGCTAAGTGAAGGAGCCCATTTGGACTGAGCTGAATTAAAGTAGGAACTCACTTTGGTAAAGTTGGAGGCGAGTTGAAGCTCGCATGGGTAGAGTTGAGTGTGAGTAAGAGCTCGCATGGGTTTGAGTTGAAAGTGAGCTGGAGCTCACAACTCGAGGTGGGTGAAGCAGTGCAGCTGCAGCTCGAGAAAGAAAGGAAGTAAAAGCTGATTTATGGTGTAGCAGCCTGCAAGCTAAGTAAGGTCTTTTTATGGTTAAGTGTATGAAGAGCAGCAAGTCAAAAGAGGAGGTCGCTGGGCAGCGAGCTGAAGAGAAGGTCAGTTCGCTGAGGCAGTAAGGAGATCGTTGAGCTGTAAGTGTGTTATCTTATTATTTTAAATGCTTTTCATTTCTTTATGCCAAATTAATTTATATCATTTATTTTAAATTAGATTATAACAATTATTTAAAATTAGATTATGAACATTTTTATATGTTTACATTAAAAGAAATAATTTATTTATAAGGGTATGCTCTAATATATTTTTATAGCACAAAAAGCAAAGTAGATTTGATTTATAGCTCCGAGCATAGATAGCGTGCCCTTCTAGCTTTAGACCCGGTCAATATACCCCACAGTGTATGACATAGTATTAGGAGGGCTAGTTAGCTAACATCAGGGGGATTGAGTCTATCAAATCTATCGTCCTCTATATCCGTGGGGTATTTCTTTATGCACGGTGTGCGATAATAGTTCTATCACGCATGTATACGAAATGTCTTAGTAGCTTTGTTATGGTGAGCGATGCTAGCCTTTGCGCCATGTGATCCCTCCACACTAAACGGAGTTGATCCGACCCCCCTTGTGGTTTTAGCTTGCTCGATGATTCAGCTTCAGCTTTTAGAAAAGATAGCATACCATTAAAAGCCAGATTTAGAAAAAATATATATATATTTTTAGAAACATTAAATATTTTAGACAAGCTTTTGAAAAGAAAATAGAAATTTTTTAAAAACCTAAAGCTTTTAGAAACAAAATGTATTTTTAAGAAAAACATTTTCAAAACATTTTGAGAGGTAAATTTTAATAATCGCATCACACTCACTGGGCTTTAGCTCATTATATTTTTATTTCAAAAACCTCTCCCAGATGCAGATGCAAACAATCCCGATACCAGACAGCCACGAGCAAATTAGATGGGTCCCGACCAACGACATAGCTTAACTTTTTTATGTAAAATTTACGATTTAGATTTACTCATGTAAATCTTATATTTTTCAGTTTTATGAATAGATATTGTAGCACTTTTATAAATGCATGTTTTAGATATTCACATTTTATTTTAATACTATGTTTAATTATTTGGAGCAAGTGAAGTATGATTTATATAGAATTAGTTAAATAGTTACGAGTTTACTCCACAATAACCTTTTGGACCATATTAGTTGGGTTTCAGAAGGATCTCGTGGGGTACCAAACAGGATCGCTAAATTCATTAGTAGGAATCCGGATCAGATCCTGTCATGTATTGTGTTCAAAAAAGAATAAAAAAAATCTAGTCTAACGATTATCAAGTAATGGATTGTCTAACAAACAAAATCTGTTATGTTAGTTATAGTCAGGTGGTCATACTATTGTAAAAGTTTCTTAACTAAATGGCTAAGAATTGTTTTGATAAAAAGTTTACTTCTTAGTATGATTGGACCGAGTTTTAAAATTTACATCAGGAGACGCCGATTGTAGCACTTATAACATATACTATGTTCAAAAAAGAAAAAAAAAATAGTCTACCGGTTATCAAGTAACGAACTATTAAACTAACAATATCTGTTATGTTAGTTATAATCAGGTGCTCATACTATTGTAAAAGTTTGTTAACTAAATGGCTAAGAATTGTTTTGATAAAAACTTTACATCTTAGTACGATCATTACCTTATCATGAATGTCTTCATCAAGCATTAATATCATTATGTTTCATTCATTTATTCATAGATTGAAGAATTATTTAGTGGTGGACAGGATGTCCTAGCAAAGTTCTCTCTTATTGAATTTAGTTTTTCTATAACAATTTCATTTCGAAACCCAATTTCAACAATTCATTCCATTTAGTTTAATTGTTGAATAAACTTGAAATTTAAAGTATGATACTAACTCCTCGTGAGATCAACCCTTGATTGTTGCCGAACTCATTCAAACAATTTATGCACTTGTAATGTTTAACATTTGATTTGTTAAAAAATTAACCAACAAATTTAAAACTATAAATGGAGTAGAATTCACACTACTTAGAAAGTGTTTGACTTTAATATGTCGCAACGATCTTATAAGTTACTCATTTTTAGCTTTAAAAAAAGAACAAAAAAAGTGTCGTTTAAATATTATTGTATCGCTAGATGTCTATAAAGCAATTTGATGTACCTGTAGCCTTGAAAATAATCATTGTTACCCGCGCTGAAATAATAACCTACTGAAAAGTTAACCGAATTACTGTTTGGTAAATTTTGTTGTTAAAATTGTTATAATCCTCAAAAGAAGTAACCATATGTTTAGCAAATTTTATGTTTTTTTTTTATTGGCTATTTGGTAAATTTTATGTTAATTAATATAAATTTATAAAATATATTAAATAAATATAAAAATAAAATATTTTAATTTTTCTTTGGTATAAATATAGCAATTAAAGTTGGGATATTTTTGTTTTCATAATCTCACAACACATTATTTTATAATAACTTTCGAACAGTAATTCCCTACCTCTTAAAACTACCACAAAATCTATTCAGATTATTAAATAATTACCTTTGAAAGTTTTACCAAACACTATTTTTTACACCAAAATTAATTAAATAATCAGATTTTAATATATCAAAATTATTTTAAAAATTATTATAAATAAAATTGTTTATTTTTTCTTTTGTATAAATATATTTCTATGTATTTAAAGTTGGGACAGTATTATCTATTAAAATTAATGAGGATGATTAAGCTATTTATAAAATTCATTCATAGTCGATTATTTCATAATCATTTTAAAAGGGTAATTCCCCTCCTACTTCTTAAAATTGCCTCTGTTCTACTCAAATTATTAAATAATGTTTTTTAAAGTTTTACCAAACACTATTTTTATAAAAATAAATAATTAAATCATTGTAGTTTAACTTCTCATATAAAATACCAAACAAGAAAAGTAGTTTAAAAATTTTCAAATAATTAAAATCTACTATACTTTTGTTAAAAACTTAACTTTAGATCTAACAACTAGTCTATCTCAGCCCAAAAATCAGAACACAAACAGGATAGATAATGAATCAATTGTCCCATCAGAATGAACAAATTGATCCTCTAAAATTAAACCAACAAATTGACCTAACCCTAACCCAAACAAAAATACTTGGAAGAGCTGAAATAATTTAGAATAAAATCACATAATGACTTGAATTCTAACTCAAACAATGCTAAGTAAATCTACCTTAAAAAGTTGAAAACAAGATAAGCTCCAAAGCGAAAACATACATAACTCTAAAGTTCCATGGTAATTTATAACCTTACAATTCATTGAAAAATAAGACTTTTCTAAAAAGAAAAAATATCAAACAATAAAGAAAATAATATCAAATAATTGAAGGAAACTTAAAAAAAAATAATAATAAAGTCTAGATCTAAAAGAAATAATATTAAATCCTAAAAGAAAATAATATCATATCCGAAAAGGAAAGAATATCAAATCTTAAATGAAAATAATTCTAATTTAATAAAAATAAATAAAATAGAAAATAATCAAAAATAAATCCGAATTAAACTAATTCTTAAATTAGACTGATTCCTAATTTAACCTACGGTTGACTCCTCTTTGACTTGCGTCTTTTAATTGATGTTCTCAGCAATTTCTTTTTGGACAATTATTGAACGAGCTGCGGACTTCTTAAAATTTTTGAATAGATTTTATTTTTGACTAAATTTTTTTTTTCATTACCAATTTAGATCTACATTTAATAAAAATAACCAAAAAAGTCATTTGGCATTATCATTTGTTAAGCGGCCATTAATTTAACTACAATGGCTCACAAAAATATCAAAATAAATTTTTAAAATAAATAAATAATTTAAATAAAATTATAACATAATTTTTAAATGATATATAATTGTATAATATAAGAAAGTTTCCGAATCAAAAACTTTATGTGAAGGTCAAAGCCCCTAAAGGAGAATTGAGAGCTCTTTTTTAGCAGGAGATCAAATCAGTTTTCCTTAGCAAAGGAAAATTCGCCCAACTGAGCTTTATCAATTTGCAAAATTCTTCCTAATTTGTTACAAGAATGAAATCATATTGTTATTATGACGACACTATGTAGTAGAGATATCATTATACGAGAAGTTCATTGTTGAAATGATAAGTCCTACAAAAGAAGTACAAGATATCGAATTCTTTTTCTTGATTGAAATTCTTGAAAAAGGTTCATGAGACTGCATGGGGTGTTTGCCCATAGTTTTATTCTTGTTTAAGAATCTCAATTGGTATACCAATAATTGTGTGCTTAGGAAGAGAAATATCTACAACAATTTATAATTGTATTGGACTTGAAAAATAAGCATGCCCTTTGGATTTTCCAAGCTTTAGCATGTGGACAAAACTACTTTTAAAAGAGAGTATTATTTCATCTAGAGGCTCAATAATCATTTATTCAGTACTGGACTAACCATGACAAACATATCAATTCTACTAAGTTATTCAGTAATTCTCTTTTAGTTATCACTTTGTTTTAGCACATCCCAATATTGGCTTTTTTTTTTCTTTGGATTAAAGTTTCAAGTAGTGCTTCTTTTGAACTTTTATGTCAAAGATATGAATCAAATAATAAATATATTTTTTTTTAAGTAGTGAACAAACTGTTACTAAATTGATTAGACATAAAATATATCATTAAATTTATTTATTATATCCTTATCTCTGTGCGTCATTCACTAAAACATAAACTTTTATTTTCCCTATTTGTTTCCTTCTAAAAAAAAAATGAATAGATAACTACATTTTCTTACTCATATATTTATTCTGTAGATTTATACACATATACGAATTTAGAAGAGACAGTATCCTTTTTGTGGAGGATATAACAACCTTGCCATCTCCTTTAGATGGGGAGTTGATGAGCAATTAATAATTGCTTTAGAGTGGAGCATGGCTTTGCGAAGTATTGTTAGTTCAAACTTCAAAGGCATGCCTTTACAAATTATTTTAGTTCCTAAAGGCATGCTCGCGAACTAATACTGTTGAAATACCTTAATTCACTTTTTCGATAATATTCTTGCACTTTTCTATGCTAGATAATTATATAACAATAAACGAAGGGTAGTGATCACTATATTCAATTTCATGCATCTTGCTACTACATGGTTTACCTATAGTTCTAAGTTGATTAATAGCCATTAAATTTCAACTAAGGATTTATAAAACTTATGCATTTCAAAATTATAAATAAATAAAAAAAAGAGAGATTTATTATCTCTTGTATGTGTTCTTTACTGTTAGCAAATCAATATGTAGTAAAATTCACCAATTCGTAATTTACAAAAATTAAAATAGAAAAGGGAAGCCTCTAGCATCAAAGAAAAAAAAAAAAAAAAAGAAATGGGTATCGAGCAATTGATTACATGGATATTGTAATAAAATACCGTGTCATTTTTATTCGTGACGTGGCAAGCAAGAGTGAAAACATAGCAGCACAGTAATTTGGCGGGGACAACTCTCATGGTAGCATGACTCAAGCGTATCCAGTAAGCAGAGAGGGTGATAAGAGTATTCCCAAGTATGGAACCAGAACACTGAACACGACACCTCTTTTTGGCCTCTCTCTCTCACTCACTCTTGACGTCTGTATCAATATTATATTAATTTACTAATCAAACCCTGTCGTCGAATCCTTTTTCCTTTTTCTTTTTCAAAAAACCTTCTACAGATTGCACTTCTCTTTACTTTCTCTTTTAGTGCAAAACCATTTCGTTTGTGATTAAAATCATTCCGAAAAAACTCTCGCTCCATCCTTTACCGTGTATGTTTTTCTTATCTGGGTTGTTTCTGTTTCCAATGTTTTTGTTTGTTTCACTTTAACGCTGCTAACTTTGGTAAGCTTTGGTGATTTTTAACTCTCTGTTTTGTTTTAGTTTCTATCTTCCTCTTAGAACATTTCTTATGTTTTTTGTGGGGGGTTTACTCATTGTTCTTTGGTTTGAGTTGCATGTGTCTCATAGTTTATTGTATTGTATTGTTTTTTTAAAAGAGATAAGAGTTTCTCATTTGAAGACTCGCTGGTGCCTGTAGAGTATACATTTATAGTGTTTTATGGTTAATGTGCAATGTTATATGCATATAATCTTGAACCAATGGATTTTGGTGTTGGTGAAACTACTGTGATTATATAGTCAAATTTCGGGATTTGTATGTGCTAAGAAATGGACGTCTATTTGATTCGCTGTATCGATGTTTTGTTATCTGTTGTGATGTGAACACGGTTTTGTACTGATAATTGGTCCTGCGCTAAATAATTGATAGAGCTAGAAGTTACTTGAAATTTGCATAACAAGATGTTGGTACTGATCAGAATTTCGAATTTCGATTGGGTTGTATATGATATGGGCATATGGTCAAATGTGTTATAAAATTGCAGTGCTGTTTGCTGTTGATAAAGAATTTAGTGCTTCGTACTGTTGAAACGTAAATAAGTTAGTTGCCAACTAATTGATGTTTTGATCTGTCTAAATATGCAGGCAAGCATTTATCTATTTGGACTGCGCTGCGGATGGATAATTGGGGTCAGCAATTTTCGTTTGTTTGATCCTCTGTTTTCGTAGTTCTTTTGGACTGTTGAATTTACCTTAATTGTCATTATATGTCTCGTTCTAATGACTGATACAGTTGTTTAACAACACCAATCATAGTTGACCTTAGGCTTTGTGTATGTCGGGTACACAATGGCTTTAGAATCAACCCTGTATAAGATGGGTTTATGGTGATGGTATGTCTTATGCAACATCTAGTCATTTGAATCATTTGATATCTTGGAAAATTGCGGTTATCTTTCTTTTATATCTTAGTTGTTTACTTTGAAATTCCTCTTGTAGTTTTCGTTATTATATCTTATCAAAAGATTCAAAACATGATCAGTTTTATGTGGATGTTTTAAATAATTGTAGAGGATGATCGAATTGCACCTCTTCTTGCAAAGGAACAACCAAAACATGCATGGGATGATGAAGACGAAAACGAAAATGATGTAAAAGAATCTTGGGAGGAGGAAGATGAACCAGCTACTGTATGGAATTAATGTTTCATTTTTTCCTTTGTCATATTAATGTTTTTCCGATACCTGTCATTGCCTGGTGGTTTTATGCATAATGATAAGCAGCCACTTAACAGTGCATCTATAATGAGCATAATGTTTTACACATCTTTTTATTGTTAAATTAATTAATTACTCATCTATCATGCTGTAGAAGACAAAAATGCAAGTCATCTCTGTTTTCATTTGCCACTTGTTTGGGGTTTAGTCAGTTTTTCATTATAAATTGTTTCATTGATTGGATAGGCACCTGCTCCAGCTCATCCTATTGAGAAGGTCTCTAAGAAAGTTGATGCAAAACCTAATGAAAAACAGAAAAATATAGCTGAAGTGAAGGAAGTACTGTTGGATCCGGAAGCAGAGAAGCTTCATCAACAAAGGTAATGCCCTTAGAATTTGAAATTCATACAAGTGTCTCTATAATGGGTGTGTTGGGCTCTGTTTGTTCATTCAAGTGTTAATAGGTGTTTTTGCTTGAGGTTATTTGTTGAAGTGTCTATGTTTTTTAACGATCACAGGCTCATGGAAGAAGCTGATTATCAGTCCACCACTGAACTGTTTGCCAAGAGAGGTGATGACAGCACACTAGACAATTTTATTCCGAAATCTGAAAGTGATTTCTCGGAATATGCAGAGCTCATTTCTTATAAACTGTGCCCCTATGAGGTACCGCAAAGTTTGCATGATTAGTTTTATCTTGTTGCATTTTTAAGGGGATAGTTGGTTTGATATTTTCATGCTTTCATTACAGAAAAGCTTCCATTACATGGGACTACTAAAGGCAGTGATGAGGCTATCAATGACAGATTTAACAGCAACCGATGCAAAAGATGTTGCCACTTCTGTTACAGCGATTGCAAATGAGAAGCTCAAACTGGAGAAAGAAGCCAATGCTGGGAAAAAGAAAACGGGTAGGAATAGTTGGATATGCTTTTTTCATTTGAGTGGCATAGTAGATCCTAAATTGTCAAATGTCACACTCATTCTCGATGAACAGTCGGGACAGCTGAGATTTTATTAAATTGTATCAACCACGATATGTTTTAAGATGCTGTTAACCCAATTGGATACCGTAAGCAAAAGTTTTAGTAGAAACTAGTTTTGACTTTTTCTCATGCACGAATGGGGACGTACGTTTCATTCTTGTTTGAACCAAGCTTGTAGGTGCTTTTATTGTATTTATGATTAAGGTGGAACTGCTATTGATTTCACTCGAATGTTTTTTTCCAGGCACAAAGAAGAAGCAGCTTCATGTTGATAAACCAGATGATGACATTGTTGTTGCTGCTTATGATGGAATCGAAGACTATGATTTCATGTGAGCACTTAGACCCCCCACTCCTTATTGACTGTAGGAAACAAGAACTTCAACTTGGAAAATAAAAAAAGTATCAAAGATATAAAAATTGAGATGAGTGTCGAAAAGCTTAGATTAAGAAATAGAACTATTCGGTGTGCCCTTCAATTAAGAATTAAGGGATTTGAGTCACCTTTCCTTCACGAATACTTGGCCAATTTTCACCAATGACATGATTTCTTATTTTGATTATGGTATGCTTGTCTTGTTTTTCAGTTACCATCTCATAGAGTGTTACAAAATTGCATGTTTGATCAGTTAATAAATATATTCAACTTCAATGAATATTTGTATCCTTCTAAGTTGTATCACCTAGAGCTCGAGCGTCAGATGAGGTAAAGTGAAATATTAATATCCAGTGGTTGGAGTGAATTGGTGATGGGTGGGCGTTAGTGCTTTTTTCTTGTGAAAATGACATTAGAGTTTAAACACAGGAGCAAGAGTTCATGATATATTACAAGAATGCTTAACCATGACTATAATTTGGATACTTCAAAGATGGGATTGGTATCAGGTCCATTCACTTTCGTTTATAATTTACAACTAGATCAATAGTAAGGATATCTGTAGAAGGTGTAAAGAGAAGAATGGTTTTTCTAAACACTTCTCCTAAAAATTCTTTATCATTATGGAATATGGATGGCTACCAAACCCCATCTCTTCCATGTTTTATGTACGAGTAAGGATTCTCTACCATCCTTTTTTTTGTTAATCTTTTGATAATCTAATGACACATCAGCATTTGAAAAAATGAATGATTAAGATTGATAGATTTTTTTTCTCTCATACATCACTCAAACTTAAATTGTTCTTATAAAAATATTAGCATCATGTCAACATTGACAGAGAATCCTGTCCTTTATGTACAGGGGAATGCTCGGAATAACTTTTACTTTCTTTTTAAAGGTTAAAGCTATATTAATTTAAAGGGTTTTGTTAACTTATTAATTTGAATAAGGTTATTTAAACCAGTTTGTTTTAATAATTTAATAATACTACACTTCTAATAAACTTACCGGAAACAATTTACTAGTTCAAAAAATTACTTTTTAACTTAATAATAACATTTTTTAAATAACTGAATTATATCTTTAATATCTTGTTGTTTAAATAATTTAAGTTTATTTTGTTGGACACAAATATTTAATCCATACTACATCTTATTAACTTTTATACAGTATTAAATTGATTCAAGTTTACAATGATGCGCATCGCTTTTGGTTTAAGTCTCATTTTATTCATACATTTACTTATAATTGAGGGGCTTAAGATCAGTACATGTGTCGACATGTTAAAAATATTTTATTTTTTTATTTTTAAATAATTATAAGGTAATCAAATTTCTATTGATACTTCTGGTTGGGGATTTATCGAAACTAACTAAAATTATGCATTTTGAATAATTACAAGGGATCCAAATTTTATTGACACCAATGATTAAGGTTCCGTTAGTATTCATCGAGAACTATCAAAATTAAACTTTTTAAATAATTACAATGGTCAAGGCTCCATTGTTGTCGATCGAGAGTTGCTTGGATTAAACTTCTTAAAAAATTATAAGGTAATCTTTTGAATTATTACAAGATGGTTAAGGGTCCATAGGAACTTGCCATATTAAACACTGTACACAATCCCACTCTCCGAAAATGTATACTCATATCAAGGAGATATTTGATAATCTTCAAATACGCTGATAAATGCATATAGTACAACTCAAACCAAACTTCTATCACATATTCACATAAATGAAAGAAAATATATTAACCACTTAACACACACATACATATATAACGTTAAATATCTCACCTCATGTATCTTAATTAAAATGAGATAATTGATGAATAGATATATATTAATTATATTTTATTTCTTTTTTTTTAAGTATATTTATATTTTATTTCACTTGTAAAATATATCTATTCACTAATAAAATACACCATTGTTTGGGATGAAAGTTGCGGTAAAAGTTTGGATTTTACTATTCTGGTAAAAATATGTGGGATAATTATCTCTCCTGAGTGACGACTGTATGTTTGTGTGAAGTTAAAAAATAATCAAAAAAAAAAAAAAAAGAAGGCCAAAAACCTGGCTAAAACCCCTTAAAAGCGATAATAGCAACATAATCTTGTCCGGGCATCTCTTCTCTTGCAATTCTTGCAGCGAGAAACAAACTTGTGGAAAGAGCATGCCCATAATCGATGGTTCATGCTACGTCAATCTGAGACTCCATCATCCCACTTCATTCGCTGCTTTTCGATCCAAACATGGTGGTTTCTCTCACAGGAGTCGGATAATCAAGGCCCTCAAAACCGATTACTACTCCACCTTGAACGTCCCTCGCTCCGCCACCCTTCACGATATCAAGACCTCCTACAGGAAGCTCGCTCGAAAGGTCTCTCTTTCTCTCACATTTGTTTGGTTTCAATATGTAAGATTTGATCAAGTAAATGAATGTGTTAATTATGAAATGGTTGATTTGGGCAGTATCATCCGGATATGAATAAGACTCCTGGGGCCGAAGAGAAATTCAAAGAGATAAGTTCCGCGTACGAGGTAACTGCTCAAATGCTTCTTTGTTTATCATCTATCCTTTTCTGCATCGTACATTTGTTTTGCAAGTGGTTGTTGTTGGTTAAGTATTTGGCATTTGCGCCTGTGTATTAGTTTATTATACATTCTGGAATCCTTAATTTATGTTAGTAGCATGACTTTCTTGATGTTAAATCAAGGGATTATTTGTGCTAATGAAGCATGTTTTTAGGTCCTGTCAGACAAGGAGAAAAGGTCTTTATATGATCAATTTGGTGAGGATGGCGTACGTGGAGAATATAATGGGTCAGCTGGTGCAGATGAGGTCAAATAACATTTAAAATTGGTCATAAACATATATATATGTGGTTTTTTTGGTGTTCATAGGAACATAATTTTTCACTTTCTTTTTTTGTTTTTGGTGGACGTGGGTGGGTTTGAGTACTTGCTCATGTGTTGTAACGATTTATTTATATTTTTTTTGAAATAACTGACTTTTATCTTCAGGTGGATCCCTTTGAAGTATATAATGCCTTCTTTGGCCGTTCGGATGGGCTCTTTGGTGGAATGGGTGAGCCTGGTGGCTTTAACTTCAATTTTGGAAACAAAGGGAACTGGGGTCTTGACATTCGGTAACTATCTTCTTATACAGTTATCATTACCTATTGACCTAGTAAATACTGTTTTTTTAGTGTTGAATGAGTGTCCAAAGGAAGTTAATGGAATTCTCCACTGAATGTCTGCTGGTCCTTTGTTCTTACTTTCCTGAACAAAACTGAATTGGTTTCTGATCTTCATAGATTCCCAAGAATTTTCTTTTCTTATGTTTTATTTTGGATATTTTGTTTTCATGAGAACCTTACTCACCTTACATTATAATTTCACAGAAGGTTGAATATTGTTAGTTTTTAGTTCTTACGTCTGTGGTTAAAAATAGGGTGAGGACCATGGACCTGTAATTATGACTTAATTCCTTGGTAGACAAAAGTAAAAGGAATTTTTGTTTTAAACTTTGAAGGCTCTCATTTTGCATATTCTCTTAAAGGAGCATTCTCCAGTAATACTAAAACAGGAAGCACCCTGCAATCACACATTCTGGCAAGGGTTTTTCTTCTTTCCATGCCATGTTCATATAGCAGTGTGCTATTTGTCTTTTCAAGTAGAAAGCTGTTTTTCTTTTAGTTTGAAATTCCTTTGTATTGTAGGTGTGAGCTCAAATTAGTTTGATTTTCTTTGTGTTGTAGGTATGACCTTCATTTGAGCTTTGAAGAATCGGTATTTGGGGGACAGCGTGAGATTGAAGTTTCTTGTCTTGAAACATGTGATAATTGCGATGGAACAGGTGCTAGATCTAGTAGTTCCATACAATCATGTACCTCTTGTGGGGGTAGAGGAGGGGTAATGAAAACTCAAAAAACTCCATTTGGAATGATGTCGCAGGTACATTTGACATACTAGAAAGACAATGATGATTTGGTTACTGAATGGAAATCATATGAGATTTATTTTTGGCTGTAAGGTAGATTCTTGCTAGCATAGGAGTTATATTCTAATGTGCCCCAGTTAGCATGCATATACTTTCGCACATATGTTTTCATCAATCCTTTAAAGTATTAAATCCCTCTTTTGTAGTCACATATCTTTCATCGTAGCATTGCTGTTTGGAATCTTAACAAGTGAATACCCATTTCTATAACTAGCTTCCAATCTAAGTTAAAACTTCAATAATAAGAACAAGTAGGGATGATTCACACCATTTTGCTTGATCTATCTTCTTCCATATAATTTTTTAGGTTTACTTTTCGTATTTGTTGTATGCTTTATAGTTGATGCCCCATGTTAATAGGTATCTACATGCTCAAAGTGTGGTGGTGATGGCAAGATAATAACTGATAGTTGTCGAAGATGCAGTGGCAGTGGTCAAGTATCGTCAAAGCAAAGAATTAAAGTAGTTATTCCACCTGGTGTTAGTGATGGGGCCACTATGCAAATGCAAGGGGAGGGAAATTTCGATAAGAAAAGGTGTTTACACAAATAGAGATTAGTTGAAAAAAAAAAAAATTCTTGAAAGATTTTATAGAGCTATTAACTCTTGGTTTTTTCCTCAGGAACATGGCTGGTGATCTCTTTATAGTTCTCCATGTAGATGAAAGACAAGGAATTGAGAGGAATGGCCTAAATCTTTACTCAAAGATTGATGTTGATTATACTGAGGCAATTCTAGGATCTGTAATTAAGGTTGGTTAGATTAGACTGTGCAAAAAAGTTTTGGCATCTATCTTTCCTGATCCTTCTTGTGTTTTGGAATTATACTCCTCTTAAGAAATCCTTTAAATATGCATGATTTATGTTTGTGATTGCAATAGCAGAGCATGTATGTGTGAATCTTTCGCTTCAATGCCGTTTCCTGGACACAGATTCATGCTTTAACATGTCCTTGTACATGCTTCGTACCCAGACATTTGTGTTATTGGATCAGTGTTTGTGGGATTCTAATAAATCAGTCTGCATGATGCATAACTGATTAATGATAGAGATTTCAACTTACTAGTAATGGTACACCATAACCATTTTATGTCCATTTCCCTGCTCCAACTTTTGAGAAGCCTTTTGGGTCCTACCCAAAAAAAGAAAAAAACACACTGTTACTCTCTGCTCTACAAAGTACAAACTCGGTATTTGTGGAGATATGTTTGAAGGAAAGGTGAAAAACAATATTTGATACACATTTCAACAATGCTGATCGAATTGTACCACAGCCCAAAATTGCCACTAACACCCATCAGATTTAAGCAGCTAGAATAGTTTTCAGTACGTACTTACATTCTGTAGTCAAGAAACTTTCATAGGATTAGTCAAGAAACTTTCATAGGATCACACTAAAACACTAATGTTTTCTGAATCATATTTACTATATATCCTTAAATATGAATGGTGAAATGTGAAATTCCCTAATTGCTTTATTAACTTACATTGCTTACTTCTTTGAAATAGATGCATGTAATGATAGTCAACCTGTAATTTTATTGAAGCAGATCATTTAACGATTAGAAATTAAAAAGATTTAATAGAGTGACTATAATTGAACTCTGATGTTTAATTCTAGTATCTCCAAAATCTTTCTTTTGTTGTTTTACAGGTTCTTATTGTTTATTCTTTCTGTGCACTCTTGACTTGTATTATTCCTTAGATACTCTATACTTCTGTTGGGATGTTTCCATATTATTGTTCTCAGTCCCTTATTGTTTGACTAATTTTTTTCTCAATCCTGTCTTCTTCTTGTCAGTAATTTACAACAAGATGGCTATAGAAGCATGTGCCTTTAATAGATTTAGAGATCTATATTCAATGGGATTTATGTGCATTGAGAAGTACTATTAAAATTGTTAATGCACAGATTTTAAATTAACTTCAGGTAGAAACTGTTGAAGGCATGAAAGATCTTAAAATTCCTCCTGGGATTCAGCCTGGAGATACAGTAAAATTGCGATACATGGGGGTTCCAGACATCAATAAACCGTCTGTTCGAGGGGATCATCTCTTCATTGTGAACGTTCTGATCCCAAAAGATATCAGGTCTGCAGCCCATTTACTATGTCAATCATCTTTCTTAAAGATTCTGAATACAGTAGTCTACCTTGCAGGGACTTCTTGCATTTATATATTTACTATATAATGTGTGGTAAAAAAACCTTCATGCCACAATCTGTTTCTTATCTTTCATGCTCACTTTTCCTTTGGAACTTAATGTGATGGTCACAACAGCAACAAAGAACGTGCTCTAGTTGAGGAACTAGCTTCACTTAAATTATCTCGGAAAGACCAGCCAGTTTCTTTCAATAACGATGGTATTTCATTCATTTTTAACCAAATGCCATTGTTAGCTATAATTTTGAAGGTTGGTTGATGGTAGAACAGACATTCAGATCTTGTAATATATTATATTCATTTTTTTTTTCTTTCCAGAGAAAATTCATGCTTCAAGGAATGGGATCAAACGTGCTGGATCATTCTGGAACTATATCAAGGGCTATTTTGGGTATGCATCAGTGACAATACTCTGTAAAATATGTTCTGCATTTTAATTTCAAAGTTTTCCATGCTTTACTATTAAGAGAATTCACAAAATTCCTATGCCTTACAATTAGTCTCTTATATTTTTTGGTTCTTTCTTACTGCATATACATACACAAGTGATAGTGGTCGTTATCATTTCCCATGTAAAGTTAAAAACATCAAAGATCATATTAAAGCACTATACATAGCCATGGCCCATACTTGTCTCAACACATCCAAACACTCACAACACGCGCACACAAACTTGCACACATTCCCACAATGTGAATATAACTTTCAAATGAAAACGTTAGTGTGTATTAGTATTAACCAGAGGGGACGTATGGTACAAGCAAGGCGGAAATATTCATGGGTACTATGGTAATTTTATATCTATAATCCAATTTGCAGGCAAAAACAGTCTGGAGAAAGGTTTGCGTCAGTCAGTGCAGTTTCTACAAAACCCTTGTCAAATAGTTGCAAGCCAGATCCATTGCTTATGGTTTCATTTTTTACAGTTTTGGTAATGACTTTTATCTTTAAATTGATTGTAAAGACAGATAAGTCCACATCATTAAGACAGCGAAGAAATGATAGAACCGTAAAAGAGTAGCACAAAATTGTGTTTTTGAATTGACTTATTAATGTGTAATACACACTGGAATTGGATGTGCTTGTTTATTTTATTTTATTTATTTATTTTTTTTTATGGGGTTCATCAACATCCTTCCCTAATATGCTCAAGTATGGTCTTTCAGAGCCAAATTTTTCTGTAAAATGTTTTACTGTGTATGATGTGCAAGTTAGCTCAATGGTTTCTTTTCTTATGAGGTGTTCTCTGCAACAAAGTAGGAAGAGAAGCTAATAGAATTCAGTTTTGACTTTTGATGAGATACAAAGTCATAGGCCAAGCCAAATAGTCCTTAAAAGTTAACAGTCAAAAACAAATTTTTGTAGCAAATTTTGAGTGACTCTAAAGAAACTTGGGAGAAACTTAAAACTTACTGAGACCACCCACCTCAGCTTATTCAGCATTTTCCAGCAATAATTCGTTGTTGGAAATTGGAAGAAACGAGGGAGTGCAAGAAATGAAAATGTGCTGTCAAATAAACATCATTATTGGCCTTTTATAACTTTTTATTTTCTTTTAAAGAAGACAGTTGTTTTGTGCTGATACAATTTTCTATTCTTGAAAACAAATGATACAAAAATCTTGTCTGTTGAGAGCGGTATTGTTGATTACAGTTACAATCTCTAATATTCTTCGTACAAAGTGATGATGCAACATTTGATTTTTTACCTATCTTTTGAATGTCAGGACAGTGTGATACATATATATATATATATATATAACTTCTTACATATTTTCAGGATCACTAATTACATTAACATATTTTTCATTTTCGGTGGATTCTACCGTAGTGATGACATCTACGAAAAAAATATGTGATTATAATTAGTAATTCTTATATATATACATTAAACTTCTTACATGTATTGATAAATGTATATAATAAGATTCAAAATTTTTATCATAGTGAAAGAGAATACATTAATCACTTGAGTTATAATTAATTGTATTGTAAAATATATACAAGTATACAAGCGTATAACAATGAAATGAAAATTTTGACATACGATTGCAAAATAATAGTATTACTGATTTAAAAATCCTTGTATTAACACATTCCAACTACCAATAAATTGTTTTGATTGTTACAATGCATAGCATATACAACGACCAAATAATAATTCAAAATGCATATTCCTTTCTATGCAAGTGATTGGTTGGATCCCCCGCAGTCTAGTTTAACTGTAAAAATTTAAGTCTCATAAAATGTATTTTATAAATTTTGTATAAATAGTTTTCTTTTATTGTAAGAGTGATTGTATTTCATTATAGAAGTAGTTATCCAAATTAGAGGTAATGATTGATCTCAATAATTGTATTCAATTTTTTTTAAAAAAAAATAATAACAATGCCTAAAAATTTGCTTAAAAAAATATTTGTATGCACAAATTTTAAGAAGATATTGAATGAAAATCAAATAAAAGTCGACTATCAATTACATAAAATATATATATCTTTATGAAGATTTCTTTTGGGCCTTTTTAACATAAAGTCAGGTAATAACCTTATTAATATAGTTATCTTAGTATACAATCTGGAATACTGTTTTATGATCATAAAAGATCGATTCATATTTAAGTGAAAAAATTATCACATTTTTGTGATCATCTGAACTTGAACCTTATCCTTGCTCGTCCAAAAGCAGCATAAATTAGGTTTTTGCTACTGTATTAACCCACAAAACTCGTATTTATGCAGATATTATTAAACATTATTAATTGAAAAACTATATAATATTTACTTCTTTTTTTTTTTTGAAAGAGCGATATAATATTTACTTGGTGACAGCTTCTTTATGCTGTCTCAGACCTCAGCTGCTGTCGCGTAAGAGGAATAAAGGGAAATTAAAAAAGAGAAATCTGCAACAAAATCATTGACTGAACTCTCTCTTAATTTGAGGAGAGAGAGATCTGACAATGAAAAAGCAACAAAAGTGGCTTTTTTTTAGCAAAACAGCTAATTTATGTCATTATTCAATGTGTGGTGTGGTTGGCATACTTGTACCAAAAAATATAACAAGAGTACATATCTTCTGGTTCTCGACTTCCACTGTGTCTGTTTCGTCTCTTTATTTTCTTTTTGATTTTTCTGTTTTTGCCCCATTAATAGTACCTCTTATTTGGTCGAATATCTACCCTTATAATAATTTTATACTTTCTTCTCAAATTATTGGGTTCTCTTCATTGTAATTTGCTGTCAATTTCAGTCATTAGTGGTTCAGTTGAGAATTGAGATAATCATTTATAGCACTTCAAAATATGTCTTGATCAACTAAGTAATAGTTAATTTCAGAAGTTCAAATTACCTTTTCATTTTTTATCCTTTTGCATGACAATCCACCTATCATTTTAATATTAATCAAATTCTTCGCTTTAAAATTGATATGAACAAGATTTTAAAGCATAACTTTCTTCCAAAATAAAATATTTATATATATATAAATAGAAATGTAGATATGAGGTCATGATCATGTATAGAAATGGGAAAGATATGTGTGGTAGATTGATAATATTTTAGAAGATTGAATAAGGAAGCTATTACAAACATTATCCAAAGCACGAGAGAGAGAGAGAGTTTTTTCCATGTTATGGGCCCTAACCCACCCAACGCTTAACCGTTTGCTACTCGGTGGGTGGTGGAATCATGCGGTCACCGCATCTATTTAACTCTTCCTAGAAAGGTTTTGGTAAGACACATACATTGCATCATTCTTAGGTTTCTATTGTATAAAATATTTTATATCAAAATATTTTTATTTTGAGTAATGGTAGATATATCAAGAGTTTTGAATGTTATGTAATTTTTTTATTTTTTGGGAAGTAAGAATGTTATGTAATTGACATATAAATTATATGTGGTTGTTATAAGTTGTTTGTCATATCTGGGTGTAACAAAAAGTTGTTGACATATATAGTTATAAATTAAAAAAAATAATAAAAAATATCACCATCTGTTAATGATAATAGTTAAAATCAAAGATTTAAGTATTTTTTTTATTCTATTAAAACACAAGGTGTAAATATGAATTTACTATTCATATGAGTTATTATTTTCCAGTTGTGGAAGCAGTCATTCGAGTTATACTATAAATGATCTATCTCAACAAATTCCAACAATCCTTTAGTGTGTAAAAAAAAAAAGAGAGTGAACAGAAAAATTATGTTTATAATTACATGAGTTATATTTATTAAATAGGCATATAGTTAATATACTCTAACAAGTTAAATTTTTTTGTTTTTGACAGGTGCTGTGTGCTACAAATCTGTCAATTAAGTTTAACGTCTCATTTACAATAACAATATAGTATTTCTTAAAAAAAAATCACGCAAATAATAAAACAACTCAAATAAAAAACATTATCAGATTGAATAAATCCTACTAACTACTAAATCATATTAAGCAGTAAATGAAGTAACATTGAAACTTTTTTCCTCTTAAATTTAGGAATATCAAAATTCATCAAGATCAAAATCTATTTACATGCAAATATAATAATGTTCAATCTTAATTTTTTTATTAAAAGATTATATCAATTATTACAAATACATATTTACTAGTATAAACATGGACAGAGTGGAGTACAGTGGGCATTGTTGTTGATGTAAAACGGGGGTTCTAATTCAATTATTATTTAATTAATTGTTGAAGGATTGGAATATTAGGTTGAAATCATTGTCTTATGTATGAACTAACTGGGGGGAAAGAAAATATTCTTTTCGATACACTTTTGTCTTATTCGTACAAATAATAAAGAAACGGTAACTACGTCTTGAAAAAACAAATCAACGTCAATCTATTAATTTGTGTTTTTCTAAAATTTAATTATGTTAAAATCATACTATTAATTTGCGTTATTCTCTTCCAAACCTCAAATTAATTATGTTAATTAAAAATTAAAAAATTATATAATTTTTTAAGATTAATGTTTATTATAGATAAGCATTCCGTCTAGATATAATTTACATCTTCAATTTAATTAAAAGTTGTTAGAATTAATAAAATTATTATGAATAAAAAAATAGCATATTTGTAGGATGTGGAATTCGACTCCGGGACCTATTTGTGTTACCGCAAAGACCATAATAATCAAAACCAGCTAATTCAGACATTAATATTAAAGTGATTAATTCCAAAACAATTAATGGCATAATATCTAGCTGTTGAGTTAGTTACCTTTCTTCTTCCCAAAAAATCAAACCAAACTCTTGAGATTGGTAAGACTTGTGCCTTCTAATAATTTCTTGTTTCTAATAAATGGAAAGGAGGAAAAAAATTCAACATTCTTAAACTAAATTGCTTTACCAAAAAAGAAAAACACATATCCTTCTTAAAGAATATTTATGAAGTAATTATCTTCATTAAATTTCTATGTTTGTTACTTTTCATATGTTTTTTAAAAGTAGTATATATATATATATATTTTGATGGATAACCTTACACTTCAAAAAACTATTATTTGGGTTGTAGTATCTAGGTATACATATACCTTTCCATTAGTTTCTGTATGTTTCAATTTGTGAATTTTATCCATTTTTTTTGGTTTAGACATGGGACTCTTAACACTCTTAAATGTTTAATATTTTATTTTAATATTACAAATTTAAAAGATGGAGGAGGGGGGTCATGCCTTAAATTTAAAATTTTAATGATATGGGTTTAAAAACTTGAAGTTTATCTTTATATTTAGTCATTTTTATTAAGAAAAGAAACCAAAATTATTTTTATCGGAATTATGAATGCTCCAAAAATAACTAATTAAAGTCAAAACAAAACAGTAGAGAAGAATTTTAATAGCAGCATTTCCCGGGTAGGTGGACTAACCAAAGCAAAAGATTACCTCACATACAAGAAAGATAAAATTGAAGCAATATATATATATATTTGAAACTGAATATTTTTTTATATTTACTACAATGATTGAAGGTAGATAATTGGGATTTGATTATGTATGATGTAGAAAAATATTTACTAATCAATAATCTAGTCTAATGTGAGTTGAAATAAAAATATGTATAATTTAAATTGATAATAAATATCTAAAAAAAAAATGTTTTTGAAAAAATGTCGATACAGAAAAAATGAGGCGAAACCCTACACCTGTATTAGTAAAATTGTGACTTCAAATAATGTCTTCACACTTCCAATTTAATTTTTAAATTTATGATAATTTAAAAAAAAAAAAGTTAAAAATGCCGACCACTTATGTAACTTTATTTTTATTTATTTTTTTTAATGATATGCCACCTAACTTTCGAAATTTACTTTTAAAATAAGGTTAACTGCTGTGACTCCCCTACAAATGTGTGAAATTTTACTATTTGACAATTAATGAAAGTGACCCCTTAATTAATGAGACCCCTTTCAACTATAGCATATCTAGCCATGTTATTTATATATTATTTTTAACTAAAATAACAAATATGTTTTTTTAAAAAAAAAAAAAAAACCTAAAATGACTACAATGAAATATTTACTTATTTATGGCTGACTTCAATCACTCTCTATACCATTAACTATTTTAATCAAATACAGAGAAAAGGATTTTCTTAACCAAACTCTCTAGCTCCCTTATCATTTTAATATTTTAATTTAACATAAAGTAAATATATATATTTTTAAATATGTTATATGTATTTTTGAGTTACCCCAAATAGGCTGGTAAAAGTTCAAAAGCCCAATAAAACCGTCTCAATAGACAAAAGTCTAAGTTGTTGGTTCAAAGAAACGAGTATAACTTTATACTCGGTTGTCAGATTACCTATTATAATATGTTTTCGAAATGGGATTTTCATGTTCTATAACGTGACAACCGGGTTTCCCGGTTGATACCCTTGACATCCTAAGAATTGTTGTTTTAGTGAATGTGTACTTGAAGTTTACGTTTGCAATCCTTTTATTCTTCCATTATGCATCAATAAAAAGCACTGAACGAACAGTTCATGAATAAACATACAGATAGGCTGATGAGCACGGATTATAGAACACACAACTACCAAGTCAACAGATCATATCAAATCTCGGATATTAAGGGTGTTAGTTGTGGAAAGTGAATCACCATTAAATGCTTTCCCATTTGAGTTGTACTAAAATTGTAGCATCACCTCCTCTCTATAAATAGCAACAAAAACAATGTAATAGAGGATGATTTTTTTTTGTTTTTCTCTCTCTCTTTCTGTGACCATACAAAACAAATAGTAACAGTAACTGCCTCTCCACCATCGGAGCCGGCGCCGTGGATGTAGGTCATTCTTAAAACCGAACCACATAAATCTCATGTGTTTTTCTTCTTCCTATCTGCCTCTCTTATTGTTTGTTTATATTTTTCACAGATCTGCAGTCTGAGATTCACAAACCAGTAGTTGACAATTATTTCACGTCAACAAAATACAATTTTGAAATAAAATTGTTACCATATTAATTAAATTCTTATTTCTATATTATATTCTTTTATGTTTATATTATTTATATTATTTCCACATCGTATTCTTTCCTATTTTCTATTTAGAAAATTTGATTATCTTTCTTATTTAGGGATTTGATTCTCTTTTCTATTTAGAAGGCTTGATTCTCTTTTGTAAACTATTTTATACATTGTAAATCACAATAAAATATATCCTTTATTCATATTTATCATGCTATCAAAGCTTATGGTTCTATAAGTTTTTTTTTTTTTTTTTTTTTTGTCCTATCCTCTATTGTGCTGCATCTATTCTTAGCCACTCCATTGCCTTTGTTCTTAGGTGTGTTGCCACTGTTTTTAGACACAATTTATGTCTCATTGCATGTAGGCTCTGTTTTATTGTTGCATTGCGTTTAATCTCTATTCTACTATTGCGGACTACTGCTTAATCACTTATCTGTTTTCAATTGCGGTCTTTGTTTCTATTCTCCATCACTGTAAAATATTGGCTTTTGTTTTGCCACTGATCTGCTACTTTATTTGCTTATGGTTTTCAGCAACATGTTCATCAGGGTAATTAAACTTTGCTCGATCTCATCCATTGACCAATTTGGTTTCCAAACTCAAGCTTGCATTGATCTCATCAGCTTGAGTTTGTGACGGATGTTACCATATTAATCAGATTTTTATTTTCATACCATATTTTTTTCTTGTTTATATTATTTCTATATCACATTATTTCATACTTATATTTTTTCCACATCATATTCTTTGTCGTTTCATGTTTAGGAGATTTGATTCTCTTTATTTAGGAATTTGACTCTCTTTATTGTTTAGAAGATTTAATTCTCTTTTGTAGCATATAAATAGACTCTATTTTGCATATTATAAATCACAATAAAATATACAGTTTATTCATATTTATCAAAAATAAAGTTATTTATATTTCGAATTTAAAAAGTCTAAAACATTAATATTTAATCAAAATAAGAAGGATGATGGGAATAGTTCACACAAATGTTGTCGGTTGAAATAGCTTTCTAGCTATATTAGCTTAAATTTAGCTATTATTTAGAGAGCTTCCTCAAAAATGCAATCTTTAGATTCATTAATTGAGAATTGAAACATTGAAAGGGAAAATACTAAATTGCCCTTGCTCTTTTTTCTACAGTACTAATTTAAAATTTCAAATAATTAATTGAAAAAAGAAAAATAGGAAAAAAACAAATAACTATAGAAAAATAGGAAAAAACAAATAACTATACTAGCAATGATATCCACGAATTGGAGGAAACGAGGGGTCTATCTCCTATAGTTTTTGGAGGAGATGTCTGAAGTGGTAGACTAAATGGTGGAGTTTTTCTTATATTTTGTCTCTCTCTCTCTATGTATCTATATTGAAAACGCAAACTATATTTTGTCTTTTTAATTTTAGCTTTTTTTGTTATCAATTTATAATTTTTATTTTATTGGATTCATAATTATGGAAATATTTGAGGTAATTCCGTCATTTTATTTGATTTAAATTATTTGTTAATGTGTGAAGATATGTCTTTTTAGGGATTATGATGAAATTGCCCCTATAGCTACGGGACTCACTTAATTTGCCATTCTTTTATAATTTAATTGATTTTACCCTTCACATGACAAAAGTACTCTTAAACTACTATCAAATTCACCCTTATGCCATTTACACAAAACCTGTAAATATTTAAAAAAAAAGAATCCACTAGATTTTTCCATCTCCGACCACGAACTCCATCGAACTTTTATATCTCTTACCACTTCCTTATCTTCGGCTACACTTGTTCTTCATCTTTATTTTTTCCTTCTTCCTCTTCATTCCACTTCTTATTCTTCTTCTTCTTTCTTCTCATTCTTCCTTCTACAACAAGGATCGTTTTTTGCCTAAAATTCGAATCTACAGATCCTAACATAAATAACGACTGGGATAAGTTCAATTGATATAATATAGTGCGACTCATCTCACGTGAGTCATGTTAGTATAAACCAACATGACTCATCTCACTTGAGTCATACTAGTATAACCTAACATGACACAACTGACATGAGTCATGCTAGTGTAACGCAACGTGATTCATCTCACCTAAGTCATGGTGGTGTAACCTAACATGACACATCTCACCTGAGTCAATTTAGTATAACCTAGTGTGACTTATGTGAAATGAGTCACATTGAGTCTACAGATTTGTATATTTTGTAGATCTATGGATTCATTTTTTGGATGGGAGAGCAACTTCCTTGTTGAAGAAGAAACAAGAAAAATAAAACAAAAGGAAGAGGAAGAAGAATACCAAAGAAGGACAAGAAACAATCAAAGGAATAAGAAGAGGAAGAAGAAGAAAAAGAAGAGTCGTCGGAGATGGAGAGTTATATTGAGGAGGAGCTTCGTCCAGCAAGTAGGTGATGGAAAATGAATTAGAGATAGTTTTTTAGTATTTTATTTTAAAATGGGAAAGATATTTTGGTCCTCACAACAATATTTTTGGGCAAAGACAACATTAGGGTGGGACAAAAAATAATAACTACCCTATTTTTATTTTACCTATTTATGGGTATTTTCATATTTGTTATCCCCAAACTGATAAATCTGGTGTTAAGCAAATCATTAATCAGCATATGTGTAATTAATTTATCAATCATTGGATAGAGTGTGTGTGTGTGTGTATATATATATATATAATTTTCGAGTTAAGTCAATTGGCTTGATTTCGCAAATTACATTTACTAAAAATTAAAAAATAATAATAATAAAATTATTGGAGATGAAATGGATTGCTTTTAGTACAAGATTAAAGAGGCATTGGTTGGAAATTCGAAAAGGTCATCTCAACACATGTTGCCTTTATTCATGTTTATTTAATCAAAGTTATATTCTGTCATCTAATTGCAGCTTTTTAAAAGTAAACAGCCTTAATACATTGTACGATGAATAACTAATTTATCATCAACTTAATTTTTTGAAACGATCATCAACTTAATTTGATAGATCATAGATTTATCAATGAAATTTAATTTTTATTTTTCAAAAACCCTAACCATTTTGGGCTCAAATAGATAGTTTGGAGATAGTGGAGCTTTTTAGAATTTAGATTAGGCATTAAATACTTATGTGAGAATAATTAACTTGGTTTTGATGTAACTTTTAAAATAATCACTATTAATTGTGGTGAATAAATAATTTACTGAAAAATTAATAAAGGTAATGTTTGGTTGATTATGTTATTAAAAGTGTTATAAATTTTAAAAGCAGTGCATACATGTAGTAAATTTTATATTAATTATTGTGAACTTATAAAAATATAAAATAAATATAAAAAAATAAACTATTTTAATTTCTATTTGATATGTAAATGTATTTTTCTATAATCAAGGTTAAGATTTAAGTATTTATGTGACTGAATCAATAATTCTATTTTGGGCAATTTGGTACTCAAATAACATGACATTGTAGAAAGTAAGAGAATTAACCGATCAAATTTTAATTTATAATTCTTATTGGTTAGTTTTCTAATTTCCAAGACGTCATATCATATGAGCACTAAATTTGAAGTTAATTTGGGCATCAAGGAGAATGATTAATCATTTAAAAGATTAATAAATCTCATAGCATATTATTTCATAACTGCTTTATAAAGATAACATCTCAACTTCTTTTTAAAACTATTATTGAATCAAATTTGATTATTCACGTTTTGGAGTTTTTGCTAGTGACACTTTTACTAATTAGGATTGGAATCAAAGGGAATTAAATTTTATGAGGAATTTAGTTCCTTAATTGTTGTGCCTAAAAATAGTCCTTAAACCTTGATGGTAAGGCCCCCTAAGGAGCCTATAAAGCCCGAAAACTGAAAGCAATGACAGTACTACAAAGCTTGTGAGATTAATACCACTACAACATATGCCACGTCAATAGAATGTGCACAAGGTCTATTGCTTTAACTAACAGAGAGAGCAGCTCAAAACCTCACTTGCAAGGAAGCTCAACAGCTCGAAGTACAAAAGCTTGCACTATTCCCTATCACAGTAGAATTCTAAAAGTAGGATGAAATCTACATCAACAGAAAATCACTCCAAGAAAGAAATTGCCAGAAAATGTAATCTCAATCAAATACAATGTACTGAATATAATTTGATGTACAATAGGAAATGAATCTCACTCATTTCTATAATCTAGTATTCCAATTGTACATGGACAAGGAACCCTAATACTATAAACAGGATTCTTTACATAGAGAAAAGGGTATGGAATGTATGGAATTTTGGCCACTAAAGACCAAAACCCTAATTCTCTACTTTCTCTCATAAAGTAATAATATAACCGTAGATGTAGATCTTATGCTATATGGCCAAACCACATTAAAAATTCCTTTGTCACATTCTCTTATTGCTTTCACATCTTTATTACACCACTGTCACATCATTCATTCAATCACTAAATTCACCCAAAACGTATTAATTGGATATTGATCGATTTTTTACGTTAACATTTTGACGATAGAAGGAGGATCCTGAGCCTTTGACTCCATCTAGTTCCTTATCGAGTTTATGAGATTTTTTGTTGTCTTTACTAATCAATGGCCAAAAGTTCTCGTCCACGTGAAGGTTCCCCTCAAAGGAGCAACTAGGTAGGTAGTCCTTCAAAAATTGAGGAAGGAGTAGACTTTATGCAACAGACATTACTTGTTTTATACTAATAAGAAACAGATCATGGTCTTACCTAAATGAATCCAGCTCCAAAAGCAGACAACTCACAAGTGAGTAATTCAATAAGTTAATAACTTCACAAACAGGTAGCTCTACAAGTTAGTAACTCAACAAACTATAGCTTCACAAGTGAGCAGTTCCACAAATGAGTAGCTCCAAACAACAGTATCTTAAGCAGTTTATTAACACAAATCTGTCCAACAGTAAGTATACATGACATAAGCTAATAAAAATTCGAGGATAGTAATGTAAGTGATATAAGAAAGATATAGCAACACCCCACCTTCGCTAATATCAAATGCTTGGGTAGCTCCACAAGTGAGCAGCCTCTATCATATGGCTCAAAAGGGACAAGACAGCACCCAGCTCTTACCACACCTAACTTTTCGATATGTCGTGTGGTTCAAAAAGGACATGACAGTACCCTACCTCTATCATTTCCCTACGAGAACAATGTCATATCCCTCCGCAAATATAATCAGTACTTTATGGTTCAAGGAAGAGCAAGCACCATCATGCACTCGTCAATATGGTTCGAGGGGAATTAGGTAGTACCATATCTCTACCACATCCCTCCAAGATAAGGTCAAATCCTTCCAACGACACAATTTATGCTAAGCATCTAAGGATGTCATAATAGTATTTCGCCTCCATTGCATCCCTCCGAGTCAGCAACTAAATCCCTTTAGAGATACTATACAATAACAAATCCAATATGAATAAATATGGCACAAGCCTATAAAAATTATGAGGAATGACAATTTACAATGGATTTTGCTAACGATTTTCCCGAGGAAACTCTAAACCTACAAAATCCCATGGACTGCTAACGATAAGGTTTCCCGTGAAAACTTCAAAACCGAGGATCCGCATCTCTAATGATGACCAAGCTAAACTTGCTAGGCTCTCGTAAGGAACCTGTCTACAAATGTGGTCTGACTCATCAAAACCAATAAGCGGAAGCAATCAGCTCGAAAACGACTAGCTCAACAAACAGTTCAGCAAGCAAAAGGTCGTGCAACGAGAGAAAGGTTAGGTCCTGAAATAACAACTTCTGGTCGATTACAACAAGCAACACAATAGCCTTCTTTGACCACGCTCTTTCAAGTGGTCAGTTGCACTTTCATTTACTGAACCATTCTTTCTTCTCAAGGTGGTTATGCAGTTAAATAGATTGCGTTACTAAGAAGAGAGAATAAGTTAAATAAAGTTGTTATGCAGTTAACTGTAGAGTTGTAGGATGTAAGTTATTTTTCTAATTTTAGTTAAAGCCAAAGGATTTCTCTCAAAATACAAAAGATATTTTCAGTTAGCAATCTAAAAAAAATTTTGAAACTAGTGAATAGTGATGCATTTCAAATTTTGAAAAGTGAGTTTGACAGAATCTCGTACCAGAAACGACTAAAGAAAAACAAAATAAAAAGATTAAAATCTTACTCCACTCCCAGTAAAGTTGAAAAAATAAAATAAAAAATAAAAAACCAAAGATAACAACAACAATTGTCTGAAAATCCTTTTTTTTTTTTTTCGAGACAATATGGAGGCTAGAGAGAGAGAGAGAGACAACGGAAAATAAAAAACAAACAAAAATGTAAAAAAGATGAAAAATAAAAAGACAAAACGAAAATACTTAATAAAAAAAACAAAACCAGTTAGAGCGTTAAGTTGACTAATGACCACCCACTTACTTGACACTACACAGCGCCAGTTGAGTAAAAACACACTCTCCTGTCTACTTCTAGGGTTTCTTTTTACAATATTGTCCCTACCTTGTCTCTTTTTCTTCTTCTATAGTTTTCTTTCTTCTGCATGAGCACTCTCTCTCTGAGTCTGAGAATTCCCTCAATTTTCTTCAAATGCCTCCACTTTGAGCCACCCAAAACCGCCTACATTTCCCTCTAAACGCTTCCAAAAATGCATACCCAGAACCTTGTTTTGTTCTCTCTTCTTCTTCTCTTCCTCTGGTTTGGTGTCTCCAAACCAGATCTCACTTCCGACCGAGCTGCTCTCCTCGCTCTCCGCTCCTCAGTCGGCGGCCGGACTCTGTTTTGGAACGTGTCCGAGCCGACGCCATGTAACTGGGCTGGTGTCTTGTGTGAGCACAACCGGGTGACGGTGCTCAGGCTCCCCGGCGTGGCTCTCTCCGGTAAAATCCCAGCTGGGGTTTTTGGTAATTTGACTTCTCTTCGAACGCTGAGTCTGAGACTCAACTCACTCACTGGTCAGCTCCCTCCGGATCTCGCTCAATGCTCGAGTCTTCGAAATCTGTACTTGCAAGGCAACCGGTTTTCCGGCGAGATACCGGAGTTTCTGTTCGGTTTTCACGGCATTGTGAGACTGAATCTCGCAAGCAACAATTTTTCCGGCGAGATCTCAAGTGGGTTCAACAATTTGACGAGGTTGAAGACTTTGTTTCTCGAAAGCAACCAGCTTTCTGGGTCTATACCGGATTTGAGTCTGCCCAATCTTGCACAGTTGAACGTCTCAAACAATATGTTAAACGGGTCGATTCCTGAAGAGCTGTCTGTATTCGGGTCGGGTTCTTTTTTGGGTAATTCGCTGTGTGGAAGACCGCTTAAAGATTGTGGTGACAAGCCGTCGGGTTTGATTGTGCCAAGCACACCAAATGGTGAGATTGGCGGTGGAAACAACAAAAGGAAGGGGCTTTCTGGTGGTGTAATTGCAGGGATTGTGATTGGATCTCTGCTTGGTTTCCTGTTGATTCTTGCGATATTTATGCTTTTGTGTAGGAAGAAACGGAGCAACAAAGCGAGGTCGATAGACATTGCTTCGTTCAAGCGACAAGAGGCTGAGATTCATGGTGAGAAGCCAGGCGGGGAGGTGGAGAATGCTGGGTATGGAAATGGGTTCTCGGTGGCGGCTGCGGCGGCTGCTGCGATGGCAGGGAATACGAAAGGAGATTTGACCGGGAATGGTGTGAAAAAGCTGGTGTTTTTTGGGAACACGGCGAAGGTTTTCGATTTGGAGGACTTGTTGAGAGCTTCTGCTGAGGTTTTGGGAAAGGGGACTTTTGGGACAGCATACAAGGCTGTTTTGGAGATGGGTACAGTGGTGGCTGTGAAGAGGTTGAAGGATGTGACCATCACGGAGAGGGAGTTCAAGGAGAAGATTGATGGGGTTGGAGCTATGGACCATCAGAATTTGGTTCCTCTTAGAGCTTATTATTATAGCAGAGATGAGAAGCTGCTTGTCTATGATTACATGCCTATGGGAAGCTTGTCTGCTCTTTTGCATGGTGAGTACTTCTCTCCTTTTGGCCTCAATTTTATGCTTGGGCTTGCTATGATTGTTTGATTGTTTTGCAAGTTTGGTGTTTGTGAATGATATGATTCTTGTGCTCTACCATTTCCTGGAGATAATTACATAGCTATATGTTTGTTTGGTTTCCTTTTCCTTTTAAATTTGTCATTGCTTCTATGGAAACTCGATCAATTTTGGTTATTGTACGAAATTTATTCATCCCCTGAGTTGTGTCATTTGAATTGGTGTAGGTCTTATATGGTTAGTGTTTGATATCACCTCCATGAATGAAATTAGAATGTATATGCACATAAGAGAGAACCAAGAAAAATTTGTACTATCTTATCTTCACTACAATCTTGTCTTCTTCCTTTAATATAACAGGAAACAAGGGAGCGGGTAGGACTCCATTGAATTGGGAAATCAGGTCTGGTATTGCCCTTGGAGCTGCCCGCGGCATTGAATACCTTCATTTACAAGGCCCTAATGTTTCCCATGGAAACATAAAATCTTCCAATATTTTACTAACTAAATCTTACGATGCCCGAGTGTCTGATTTCGGCCTTGCCCACCTGGTTGGGCCTTCCTCCACCCCCAACCGAGTTGCTGGCTACCGAGCACCAGAAGTCACTGATCCTCGCAAAGTATCCCAGAAGGCTGATGTCTATAGCTTTGGTGTACTGCTCCTGGAGCTACTGACAGGGAAGGCACCTACTCATGCCGTGTTGAATGAGGAAGGGATCGACCTCCCCAGATGGGTTCAGTCCATAGTCAAAGAGGAGTGGACTTCAGAGGTATTCGATCTTGAGCTCCTCAGGTACCAGAGTGTGGAGGAGGAGATGGTTCAGCTTTTGCAGCTAGCAATAGATTGTGCAGCTCAATACCCTGATAACCGCCCTTCAATCTCAGAAGTGAGAAGGCGCATTGAGGAACTATGTCGTTCCAGCATTCGAGAAGATCGTGACAACCCGCAATCTGATCAGGTCATCAACGAGGTGGATGATGCATCTTCACGATGAGTCATTAGTCCCTCATGAATAGTCGAAAAGTTGAAAAAAAAAAAAAAAAAAAAGAGAAAAAAATCATGGTTGCATTGTTATATCCTGGTAATTAGTCTGTTAAATCTGTTGTTCTTGTTGTATGTTTGATTTCAGCCTCATCTTTGGTAGGAGCCAACCAACCAACCATCAGTTTGTTCCATTTTGTTTTTGGGCCCTGATCCCCCATTGTACTAATCATTATTTATTTTCTTTAGTTTCCTGTTCCATAAATAGTTTGAGGTGGATATGTGTTGTATTTGTTCTTGTTGGGTGGTGGTTGTAATTATTACTTCTGCTTTTACGTTTTTATCTTTTGCTTTTTTATGCCGACTTTTGATCTGTTAAGATTGAAGTTGTCTCGAGATATTAATGTGTTTGCATTGGCACTAAAGCACAGGAGAATTGTATTCTATTCCTCACAATGTCTATAACTTTATCTTTATTTTTTTTCATATCCTTATATTGAGATTCTGATCTACATTTATCTAAATTGGGAAAGATCTAGTGATACAGTAACATTATATAGGGCTATCAAGAGTTAATTTATAATCAAGTAATCACAAGTTCTAAATGAGTTTAAATGTGAGGACCATACTTCTAAGAAAATATATTTATTGCTTCAATTTTTGGGTGGACAAACAGCTCTAAAAGATACTGTTGATGCAAACCTGTTCACTGTTCACTTATGAAATGGGTCCCATGTTTTTTTTATTCTCCATTTATTACTTGTATCTGATACTGTTCAACTTATCGTGGGTTAGATGTGTTTCTTCATTTTATGCCTTCCTAAGTTTATATAACCCTTGAACTTATTTATTTATATATTTATTTTTTACCCTCCAGCACTAAGTGTCCAGATCAGGAAAGGTCGGCTCATAATTAAATGAAAAAATGGTCACTCTATTTTTGCGATCATTAAATTCCGAACCTTACTCATACTTAGAGAAGCATAGCAAGTGAAATTAATGTCACTCCATCAACCCATCAAACTTTATTTATTTATTTTGAAATTGATGTTGAGATTGGATTATGAGTCAATTGCATGCTAACAAGATCAAATACTAGGAGTAACTGCAATAATACTATAAAAATGTATCTTCACATATGTTCTTTTGAGCACAATTCTCTTCTAAATATAAAAAGAATGTGAAATCATTCAATTATGAGCAGACGAGTAAATTGAAAAAATTTTCTAATAAATATAAAGAAGGGTAAATCATTCATCTAAAAGTGATTGTGTAAATTGAAAAGCTTGCATTATTATTAGTTTATTATCATTACATATCGAATAATTGATTGTGATGTTTCCCTATTCTTTGGTTATTAATAAATTAAGTAGGACATAGAGAGTCTCACTTAGTAATCATGAAATAATCATTGTTACCACTAAGCATGCTCCATGTTGCCTTAATGTTACCTCCCCGTGAACTTATTATAATTTAAAAAGCTGCATTTTTGTCACACCTTTCCATGTTAAATTACACATATTTTGTATCAAACTTCATAATTTTAAATATTAAAATTCACTCTATCTCAAAAAAATAATAATAATAAATTTTACACATTAAACAGATAACATGAAATTTTGCAAATTATGAAAAATTATATTATTTATTTCTGTGTATTAATATGCAGTCTTCTTTACCTTGATACATACTAATTTAAAAAAAAAATCAATGTTTAAAAATCATTACATATCAATGTTTTATTTTAATTTTAAGAACTCGTGATGATTCTTAAAAGATAATATTTACATTAATTTGTATAGTCTTACGCATTTTGTGAATTCATAAATGTTGCCTTAAAAAGTAGGCAATGGAAGGCATCAAATTCCAAATATTTCATGCTTTAGAATAGGATGCTTATAGTTGATGAGAGTTGGAAAAGAACAAAAGACATTTTATAAAGATGACGATGATGATTAAAGTTTTCAGGTGGGCCATAGTATTTTTGCATGTATCTGGAGGGGCCAGGTGTCAAAGTAAACAGACAAGTCTGACATTGTGGTCCTGTTTATTATGATAATGTTTTAATTTCAATTGTTGGCATCCAAAGGGACCAAAGCCTCAGGATTTTCAAGTATATATATATAGGAATGCATGTATGTATGTATTCTATCTTTTTTTATTTTTATGGTTTTTCTTAATCTTCCATTTTGTAACATGGATTCGTTTGTCTCTAGGCTTGAACTGTCCTATTCTTTGGTCTTTTTTGATTTTCAAAATTGTTGTGGATTTGAATGGAAACAAAAATCTTGATCACATCATATAAATACAAAAATTGGACATTTATGAGCAATGGCTCAATATATATATTTTCTAAGGGACCAATCATTTCCTGAAGACAAATCCTGTCCCAGGCAAGTTTCCGTTGTCAATTCAGAGATTTTTTTTAAAATGAGTTCATTCTTAACAAATTTTAGATTAAATACACTCTTGTTAGAGTGTATTCATTTTATAGTTTATTAAAATTTAAAATATTTTAAAGTTTAGGTATATTCAATTTTTATATATATATAAATTTCAGTGAAATCTAAATGTATTTTTTTATGTATAAAAAAAGGATAGACATTTATTTCAAAAAAAAAAAGGATAGACATATCAAGCCCAAACGAAGCCAATAAACCCAAAGAAGAATAAAAGTCTGGTAAGACAATACGGTTGTGAAGCCCAAAATAGTTTGCTGTGTCAACAACACACCATGTCAGCAAAGTGTCATGGAAGGTGAAAAACCCAGGTAACAAGCAGCAAGGCAACTCAAGATGGAAAGCTCGCAATAGAAACAGCTCGCTCCCATAGCAGCTCGAGTGACAGATTTTTAAGAAACTTCCTTATTTTAATAGGATTCAAAAAACAGAAAATTACTCTAGCTTGGAAATTTCTAAAATATCAGTTTGATTCGGTGTCTATGTATTTAGTATAGTTTGATGTAAAATAAGAAAGAAATATTAGCATTGTGTATATTTTTGTAACCTAATTTCATGCAAACAAGAAACCTCAACACTCTAAAAAGGGTCTTTCATACACGAGAAAAGAGGCTGGACTTTAGTTACATTGGTCGAAACTCTGATTTTCTTTCAAGCAATAACATAACCGTAAATATAAGCTTTATATTTACTATTGAACTACGTTAAAATTTTTGTGTTTTCTTCTCTTTCATCTTATTGCATAATCAATATTTCATATCATCCCCTTAATTCATCCAATTTGTATTTGTTATATGTATTTTTGGGATACCCCAAATGGGCTGGTAAAAGCCCAAAGGCCCAGCAAACAGAGGCCTAATTTACCAGGCTCCAGCTCCTTCAGGTCGCTGAGCTCCTCAGGTCGTGAGCTCTTCAGGTCGCTGAGCTTCTCAGATCGCTGAGCTCCTCAGGTCGCTGAGCTATTTCAGGTGGCTGAGCTATTTTCAGGTCGCTGAGCTCCTTCAGGTCGCTGAGCTATTTCATGTCGTTTTGGATGAGCTCCAGGTCGCCCAGAGCAGCTCTAGCTCGTGTGATAACGTTACGTGCACGGCCAACCATTTCAGATCAATAGCAGCGTGATTTACTCAACCACTACAGCGTGGGTAGTGTCAGAAGACTCAGACATTTTGACAGAAAGCTTTGAAAATTGTATTATACATTTAATGCTTTCCTATTACTGTAGCACCTCCCCCCCCTCTCTATAAATAGGAGCAAAATCTTAGTAAATGGGGGTGGTCTTTCTGCTCTCTCTCTCTCTTCTCTCTCTTTTTGTACCCAGAAAATACGGTAATAACAGTGACTGCCACCACCAACGGTGGAGGCGCCGCGGATGTAGGCCATGTTTAAGGGCCGAACCACGTAGATTTTTGTGTGCTTTTCTTCTTCCTCTGCTTCTTTTCTTCTTCCTCTTTGCCCATGGTCTCCTGCTTTTGTTCTGTTTCTCATTGATCTGCGGCATTAGGCTCAAGAACTCGTTGACTAGAGATCCGGATTATCTTATCAGATTTTGACGTCAACATTTTGGCGCTAGAAGGAGGGCCCAACTACAGATTTCTCCAGATTTTCAGGCAGCCATAGCGAGGGGAAGAAAGACTAAGAGCTTTAGCGCAGCAATTGCAGGTGAACCAGAATTCCTGGGCAAGCTGAAGGTCAGCTCACCAATAGCGAGCTCTCTCCAGCCCCTTACCAGCCAGATCCGACAATCACACTGACTGAGGGGCTTCAAGAGCTGCATTAAAGACAAGATTCTCAGCTCAAGCTTTCAGCTCCCACTTCTCAGGTTGAGCTCGCAGGTAAAGCTTTCAGCTCCCAGTTCTAAGGTTGAGCTCGCAGGTAAAGCTTTCAGCTCCCAGGTAAAGCTTTTAGCTCCCAGTTCTAAGGTTGAGATCGCAAGTAAAGCTTTCAGCTCCCAGTTCTAAGGTTGAGCACACAGGTAAAGCTTTCGGCTCTCAGTTCTCAGGTTGAGCTCGCAGGTGAAGCTTTCAGCTCCCAGTTCTAAGGTTGAGCTCGCAGGTCAAGCTTTCAGCTCCTATTTCTCAGGTTGAGCTCGCAGGTGAAGCTTTCAGCTCCTAGTTCTCAGGTTGAGCTCGCAGGTAAAGTTTCAGCTCCCAGTTCTAAGGTTGAGCTCGCAGGTCAGGCTTTCAGCTCCCAGTTCTAAAGTTGAGCTCGCAGGTCAAGCTTTCAGCTCCCAGTTCTCAGGTTGAGCTCGCAGGTCAAGCTTTCAGCTCTTAGTTCTCAGGTTGAGCTCGCAGGTCAAGCTTTCAGCTCCCAGTTCTCAGGTTGAGCTCGCAGGTCAAGCTTTCAGCTCCCAGTTCTCAGGTTGAGCTCGCAGGTAAAGCTTTCAGCTCTCAGTTCTAAGGTTGAGCTCGCAGGTCAAGCTTTCAGCTCTCAGTTCTCAAGTTGAGCTCGCAGGTCAAGCTTTCAGCTCCCACTTCTCAGGTTGAGCTCGCAGGTCAGGCTTTCAGCTCCCAGTTCTAAGGTTGAGCTCGCAGGTAAAGCTTTCAGCTCCCAGTTCTCAGGTTGAGCTCGCAGGTCAAGCTTTCAGCTTTCAGTTCTCAGGTTGAGCTCGCAGGTGAAGCTTTCAGCTCTCAGTTCTCAGGTTGAGCTCGCAGGTAAAGCTTTCAGCTCCCAGTTCTAAGGTTGAGCTCGCAGGTCAGGCTTTCAGCTCCCAGTTCTAGGGTTGAGCTCGCAGGTCAAACTTTCAGCTCCCACTTCTCAGGTTGAGCTCGCAGGTCAAGCTTTCAGCTCTCAGTTCTAGGGTTGAGCTCGCAGGTCAAGCTTTCAGCTCCCAGTTCTAAGATTGAGCTCGCAGGTAAAGCTTTCAGCTCCCAGTTATAAGGTTGAGCTCGTAGGTAAAGCTTTCAGCTCCCAGTTCTAAGGTTAAGCTCGCAGGTAGCTTTCAGCTCCCACTTCTCAGGTTGAGCTCGCAGGTAAAGCTTTCAGCTCCCAGTTCTCAGGTTGAGCTCGTAGGTCTCATGATGCTCATTTTGAGCTTTCAGCTCCCAGCTCGCAAGTATGAGTTCTCAGGTCTCAGGATGCTCAGTTTAAGCTCTTAACCTCAATGAGCTCTCAACCAGCTAAGCCACGAGCTCCCGAACAACAAGCATGAACATGCCACTCATTCATCCTCGCTGTAGAAGCATATTTATATGTACGGTAACATTCTGAGCTTCTATCATATACTTTATACGCTGTGCTTCTTCTTATTGATCAGGTTTGCGAGCGCCCTGCCTACGCCTGAGGGTCCCATAGAAGGCGTTAGAGGTGAAAGGGTTCAGTTCCGAGCATCAGCGCCCTGCCTACGCCTGAGGGTCCCATGGAAGGCGTTAGAGGTGAAAGGGTTCAGTTCCGAGTATCAGCAAACTTGGATGGAACCGTCGCGTCCTGTGAGCTCGCAACGCTCTGGACGGAGCGACGGTCTCCTGTGGACTTATCAGCAGTCTTGGACGGAACCGTCGCGTCCTGTGAGCTCGCAACTCTCTGGACGGAGCGACGGTCTCCTGTGGACTTATCAGCAGTCTTGGACGGAACCGTCGCGTCCTGTGAGCTCGCAACGCTCTGGACGGAGCGACGGTCTCCTGTGGACTTATCAGCAGTCTTGGACCGAACCGTCGCGTCCTGTGGGCTCGAAACGCTCTGGACGGAGCGACGGTCTCCTGTGGACTTATCAGCAGTCTTGGACGGAACCGTCGCGTCCTATGAGCTCGCAACGCTCTGGACGGAGCGACGATCTCCTGTGGACTTATCAGCAGTCTTGTACTAAACCGTCGCGTCCTGTGAGCTCGCAACGCTCTGGACAGAGCGACGGTCTCCTGTGGACTTATCAGCAGTCTTGGACATACTCGTCGCGTCCTGTGAGCTCGCAACGCTCTGGACGGAACGACGATCTTCTGTGGACTTATCAACAGTCTTGGACGGAACCGTCACGTCCTGTCTACCCTTCCCCACTGTAGCGGCCTCCTTACCCGCAGGAGCCTTCTGAGATACGGGCTGAGCGACCTTAGGAGATGGAGATTCAGCAATGCTCGCGGCCTGTTGCCCTTCTTTCGCTGTCGCCTGAGACGTATCAATAACAACCGACGACGTCGTGGTCGAACCCCCGGTTTGACAAACCCTTCTCTTTGGAGGCTGAATTACCTTTAAGGGTCCCTTGGGTAGGGGTTAAAGGTGAAAGGGTCCGAATTGCCACGCCATATGGCCAAAAGGTGTGCAGACCAGCAAGCCTCCAAACTACCTAATCGGCCAACCTAGTCAGCATTACGTTGTACAGCTCGGTCTATAACCCTTAGAGCATGGTTAAGGTTACGACCTCGATAACTTTCATTATGTACAGCTCAGGTTACGACCTTTAGAGCACAGCTGGAGTTTATATATCTATCTGTTCACCTCTCCCCATGCCATGGGCCCCTACGCCCTATCGGCACAACGCGAGATGTTTGTTATTACTGATGTTTTTACTTTTGAGTCCACAGGAAACTCAGATGAAGCAAGTGCCTAGTAGACCTCATCGCGAAGTAGATCAGCAACATGCTTCCAGTATTTCTCCATCTCATCGAGACAGCAAGCTCTTGTGCACAATGACTTTTACCAGCAAGATTCAAGCTCCTAGTTCGTAGAACGAACTAGGAGCTGGGGGGCTTGTGTTATATGTATTTTTGGGATACCCCAAATGGGCTGGTAAAAGCCCAAAGGCCCAGCAAACAGAGGCCTAATTTACCAGGCTCCAGCTCCTCCAAGTCCTGAGCTCTTTAGGTCGTGAGCTCTTCAGGTCGCTGAGCTCCTTAGATCGTAAGCTCTTCAGGTCGTTGAGCTCTTCAGGTCGCTGAGCTCCTCAGGTCGCTGAGCTCCTCAGGTCGTAAGCTCCTCAGGTCGCTGAGCTATTTCAGGTCGCTGAGCTATTTTCAGGTCGCTGAGCTCCTTCAGGTCGCTAAGCTCCTTCAGGTCGCTGAGCTATTTCAGGTCGTTTTGGATGAGCTCCAGGTCGCCCAAAGCAGCTCTAGCTTGTGTGATAACGTTACGTGCACGGTCAACCATTTCAGATCAGTAGCAGCGTGATTTACTCAACCACTACAGCGTGGGTAGTGTCAGAAGACTCAGACCTTTTGACAGAAGGCTTTGAAAATTATATTATGCATTTAATGCTTTCCTATTACTGTAACACCTCCCCCCCCCCCCCCCCCCCCCCTCTCTCTCTCTCTCTCTCTCTCTCTCTCTCTCTCTCTATAAATAGGAGCAAAATCTAGTAAATGGGGGTGGTCTTTCTGCTCTCTCTCTCTCTTCTCTCTCTTTTTGTACCCAGAAAATACGGTAATAACAGTGACTGCCACCACCAACGGTGGAGGCGCCGTGGACGTAGGCCATGTTTAAGGGCCGAACCACGTAGATTTTTGTGTGCTTTTCTTCTTCCTCTGCTTCTTTTCTTCTTCCTCTTTGCCCATGGTCTCCTGCTTTTGTTCTATTTCTCATTCATCTGCGGCATTGAGCTCAAGAATCTCGTTGACTAGAGATCCGGATTATCTTACCAGATTTTGACGTCAACAGTATTAAATAGAGTGTTAATCGATTTTATTGGTCAATATATTTGATCAAGATTTATATGAAATTCAATAAAATTAAAGTATATTTAATTAAGATTTATATTGAATCTGTTGAAACCTAAGTTAATTTAAAAAGTCATTGATTTTATAGTCAAGTGGTGGAATTCAATGCATTTTGATGGATTTTAAAGTGAAATTTATTAATAAAAAAAATTATAACAAATTTTGTCCTCTCCTATGGATTTTATTAGATTTCACAAAGAATTTTAAAAAATAATATAGAGTGCATAAAATCTCTTACAAATTTATATTGAATTTCTTGAAATTTAACTATACTTAATTTAGATTTGTGTGGAGTTCATTGAAATTTATGTGTATGTAAAAAAATCATTCAACCTTACAGATTTTAAAGTCTATACATTTCATAAAAAATTTTAACAAAATCTATATAAAATCTATCGATTCTACCAAAATCCACCCCCCCCTTCTTCTAAAAGGGGAAATATATTAATTATATGAAATTAAAATAAATATAAAATTTTATGAGAAACTCTATTTCAATTTAGTGGATTAAATCAAATCTTCTTATCTATATTTTACCTTGACCTTTTGTCAATTTTGATGCCTTAATTGTGTTTTGTTCTTTCTCCAAAATAATCATATTGAAAAGTCAATATTTATAGTTTAACCTAGAGTTAAAGGGGGCAAAGATGTCCAGAAAACTTTATTAAACCAAATCAAGTAAAACAAGCTGAGGGATCAAACCAAGACATTCATCAAGCCAAAATTTGTCCTCATAACAACAGATTGCCAATTTTATCAAAGCATGGACTTCTACTTAAAAAATAAATTTGAATTCAAATTTTAAAACTGCTAAACGCCAGCTTCTATTGCATCTCATTTGTCGTGAATTGTTTTCTTTTTCTCAAAAATTTTTATATTTATTGAGAACTTGATATTTGTTGAATGTAATACATTTTTAGTGTTCACTTTACTTCCTCCAGTCCCACTTTTGGCTAAATAAAGCCCGGTGATTATTAATTTTAAAGGTTTGTCACCTCAAAGAAAACAATTTATACTTATTTGCTTTTTCTTAAACTTTAGTGAGAGAGATTTGAACTCAGCTACTCAACTTTATAGAAATATAGCCTATCTAGTTTTTGATGACATAGCATCAAGATATTTGTACGATTTTGTTTGGTGATACGATTGTACTACAATTTCTATTAGGCTATTTGTTTTTTCTTTTGAACATTACATTTACCGAAGCTTGATTGAGATATCGCTCTTAATTGAGATATTATTCTGAAATGCAACTCGAAAACCTAATCTCAAAAGATGGAAGAAATTGTCTACCCATAGTGATGGAAAAGTTACCTACACAAAGTGAGAGCAACTCACAAAATCTGCTCGAAACCGTGACCTTTACAATCAAGGCAAGGGTGGGGTGGAGGTGGCTACCACTTGACCACCCCACTTGGAGCTATATTAGACTATTAGAGTACATAGATATTGCTCCATAGCTATTTTCTCTTTTGAAAGGTATTATAGCACATTCGGGATTCTATTGAATAGCCTGACATTACAACACTTTGAATCTAGATTTATGCAGAATTTCAAAGGTTGAAAAAATATATTAAAAAAAAAAATTCAGAGTAATTCTGCAAATAGTGCGACAATTATGCATGGTAATAGAATTCAAGCTACATATTTTAGAAATTCAGCCACCTATCGAAAACGAAGGTAAACAATAATTAGTTGATCTGTTTGTAAGCTTTCCATATCGACCTTTTTCGATAAAAATGTGGCAAGTAACAACTTTAGTGAAATCTCGTTATATGGAAATTAGATTCCACTCAATATCCATGTTGCAATGCCTTGAAATTATATTCGATGGAAATTTGATGATCAATTCATCTTTCATCTAAGGAACGTGAACACAAGAATTGAACATAAAATGGGATGTGAAGGTTCTCATTGCAATGGAGCAAAAATCACAAACAATAGTGTAAGCCAACAATAAAAATGGGAAACTTAGGTCCATTTTAAGGTCCCCAGCTCAAACAAAACTCAACAGTAAAAATTGAAACCCCAGCCAGAGAGGAGGCTTTTTACCTATAATGAGAACAGAGGACATCCCAAAGCAGTTTCTATCAACTTTTCTTCTATCTCTGCAAAAGTAGAACACCAAAATTAGATGTTAATACGTGAAATGGAAGATGAATGGAGTAGAGAAAGTTTCAAGTAACATACATGTACAGAGGTATACAACAAATATCACCGGTGAATAGGTGGCCATAAATACATATCTCATTGCTACAATAGCAAAAACTGATTCCAGCTTCTGACGAATTGACAGCTTGTTATGCATTCGGATTTTTTGGGGGTTCATCTTTCCAACCCTTAGAAAGAAGATCATAGTTGATCGATGCAAGCTGGGATAGATTCTGATAGACACATGAAAATTTAATTAAAGAGGAGGAGGGTGGTAGCCATTAATGAAAGAATGCACCAACTTTATATGGGGCAAGATACCAATTGATCCAAACTGCATGTTATGACTCACTTCTCAAAACCGGTGTCATTACTTAGGATCTAAGAGTAGCACAGCAACAAGGTCCAGACAAAAAGTTTAGATTTGGGTTCCAAATATTTACATAATGAGAGAGTGTGGAGGCATTTTTGTGGACATTGTAAGTATCTATCAGATCAATTTAGAATTGGCATTCCTGAAAAATCTAGCCATCTAACAAATCTTCAAAATCAAAAGATAAATAAGGTGGCATGTGATTTATGATCTTCAAAATTTTCCATTTTTGAAAGGAAGGGACACAATATTTGAGAAACAACTGTTTGGTTCTTGCGACATTATAATCTTGAAAATTATTTCAAAATTTAGAAGCAAAATGATGTTGTATATTCTATTTTCTGTGGGTTTGATCCAAAATATTTCCCAATAGATTAAAACTAAACATTATAGACTAGTTTTTCAAAAAAAAATTATCAAGGTGTGGTAAATCAATATTATCACATGAAAAAACAAAAAAATGTTAGGCAATAAAGAATAAAATAGTTGATGCACCTTAAATGAGAAATTACTGAAGGAGTAATTGACAGATGAACCAGGCTCAAATTCAGTGAGACCTCCACATGCATCTTCCTGTTTATGATTGTCTCCCAAGGATAAGTTAAATGTACAATAATAGATCAATAGTTATCCATATAAATTTATTAAGCAATGTTTCAGGACTAATATTATACCGCTTCATCTGGGCGATTGCTTAGGCAACTACTGCCGCCACTTAAGCTGTCAGCATCACTTGAGTCTTCACATTCACTGGCTGGATATACAGGATCAACAGATGCATTCCAAGAGAAGCGACTTGTGAAGTAACTGGTATCAAGTGCACTCTCTGAAGCGGGAACAAATGCAGCCTATGACAGAGACAATAGCTCAGATGATCTGGTCACTCTAAACACTAAACAATAAGGATGCCATTCTTATTTTTATGACGGAAAAGATATACACTACCTTCTGTCTGGCCAGCGTGTCCCAGTTGATATCTTTAAAGAATACATGCTGCTTCACCTGAACAATAAGATTTTTCTTTCATCATTTTAGTGTCTAAAGTATGCAAAACACATTCCAATATAACAAAGAAGGCAGCAATTGAAAAATTGAACTAAGAACCAAGATCACCTCTGATGCTCCCCCAGCTCCTAGTCTCTGATGAGGATCTTCTGTCAGTAATCTGGGAATCAAGTAAGCAGCAACTCTATCATGAGTTCACATACTTAAACAACATAACAGAACTGGCACGCTATCTTGACAATGTAAGCAGCATACACCCCACAAAACGTATGATTAATAAGAATAAAAGCATACTGTCCTAAGCCAACAGAAACAGTACAAAAGCTAGACTCAACTATTTGTCAGCATTAAAACACTTGGCAAGCTCTTTCTAAGATGCATATTAGTGAGGCATTCTATTAGAACTAAAATCTCAAATTGATAATAAATGAACAAAAGGCTACCAATATACAAATCACCAAACACTAGCTGCGCGAACAATTATTCTACAATATAAATAGGCAGGTTACTATCAACATAACATCAAAAAAAGACTAAGGTGTGTTTGGTACCATTTTCAAAAATTGTTTTAAATTAAAAATCATATCTTAAAAACAATGCTTTTAAAAATGCAAGCATTTGGTAGAGTTCCAAAAAAGTAGTTTATTAAACCTAAAAACTACATAAATCTATTTGATATTGTTTTTAAAATGGATAAAATAGTCTTTGGAGGAAACGTTGTGGTTTGTTTTGAAAGCCTTTTTTGAAAACAATGGATAATAATAAATTGTGTTTTCAACTTTTTACTTATAAAAAAAATAATAAAAATAAAAATTGCATTTCATTTTGAAAATCAATTTTTTGAGAATACGTAAACAAACTTTTTCATGGTCCTTCATTTTTTAAATCAGAAACCAGTTTCCAAAAAAGGATCCAAATGGCACCTAATGTTTCAAACGAAAAACAAATTAGATGAACAAGAGTTTTCATGGATGAGGGCCATACTTAGTCACACTTACTTAACGAAATTAAAAAGAAATGTACAAAGAAATTTTCCTTAGTATATACTGCAAAAATAATTAGAAAGGATATCCATATAACCAACAATATATAGTTCAAAACAGTTACAACCAAACAAGTGTCTTACCGATCAATTAGATCTTGTGCTTCAGGGCTCATTTCATTAGGTACTTGTGGCCAAGGTATTTTACGATTGAGAATATTATCAAATATTTGCTGGAAACAAAGTACACAATAGAAACATTTTGACAGAGAGTCAGAACTCAATCAAATGAAACATAGATGTGTTAATAAGATGAAAACTCATGTTCCAACTGCCACAATTCATATGTCCAGAGCGTAAAATTATCACTGTCCCATCAATCAGAGAAAACAATTTCTGCGTAACAGAAATGTTTTTGTAAAAGTATGGAGTGAAGAAATAATAAGCAAATTAGACAGATTAAAAGGAAAAGAAGGAGGAGTAAAACTTGCATCAAAGAGCCAGTATGTACATGCAGAGGACCAGCAGCAAAACTATAACATGTCTAAAGCATATTAACCTGAGGATGCTCTGCATTGAAGGGTGGAATACCAACAATCAACTCAAACAAAATGACGCCAACAGACCACCAATCTGCTGTTGTGCCTGCAAAAATTGCAAGACAGAGAAACTCGGAACGTCATATCGAGTGATCAGCAAGACATCAAAGAAACCACAAGCTTGTACGGTAAACAGTAGAAAAACATGATGGTCAGGTGCCGCCATGGTTTTAAAAATGCAAAATAGGTATCATACTTCACAGTGATAAAATGACTAAACAAAATAAACTTTTGACCCCTAATTAATTTCTTTTGGACAAGCTACTTATATCTTTCAAGCATAATTCTTCCTTTGAGAAAGATACGTTTTTTATTTTTATTTTTTATTTATGTACCACACAGCCACCCCTATCTCAACCCCACCCCATGCACAAACACAACTTAAACTGAATCTCAAAGATTGGTGTGAGGGAGATTCACTCCTTGATCTTCTGATCCAATGTAATATGTGTAACCACTAAGGCTATCCTTTTGTGACAGAAAATTACAGTTTTCCTTGGAGTTAAATTCTAATACAACAAAACAAAGGTAAAAAACACTGTACCAACCATGTCCTGTTCCCAAAAGTATTTCTGGTGCCAAATAGTCAGGTGTGCCAACAGCAGAACGTTTCTTACGCCTTTCTCCCTGATGCTCAGATACAGATAATTGGGGCTCATCATCCCCCAGCAAGGAGGTACCACTAACAGCTGGACCAGATAAATCATCCGTGCTGTTGATGAGACCAACTTTTGAAAGCCCGAAGTCTGTCAACTGCTCAGATGAAACAAAGAATCTCGAAGTTTGAATAAGAGATTAAAAAAAGAGAGAGTAAATGCTTAACAGGGGCACTGAAAATATGACTAGAAATACTGCAAATTTATGCAACAATTAGTCTAGAGACCATGAGTATAAAATATAGCCATAGACACAGACATACCCAAAAAGAAAGAAAGAAGAGATCAAAATATTTAATTTTTTGGTCCATGTCAGGTAGAGTAATAAAAGCTAATCACCAAAATGGATTCTTTACAGAAAAGGATTACGTCTACCAAAGAGGGGTCATAACTTCCATTCAAGCTGTTTATGCACCTGTAATGTTCTATAAATTCTTAGGAAAGAAATTTATTTCTAAATACTTCCCCACTTCTCCTCTTCACATCAAAGAATGCAGCAACACCGGTTTTTTAACCAGGTTCACAGGGATTAAAGTCTGCGGACTATCAAAAAGTAAGAGCCATGACACAGGCACTTATGGTAGAGACACAATATAACACGATGTCTTGACACAAGAAATTTACAACACCTTATAGCATGCTTTTGAGCAACAAAGCAAGCACTCAGAAACAAATGAATACCAATAAGGACAACAATGTTGGCCAAAAAAGAAAGGAAAGAGAAGAGAAGACACATGACAAATTTGTCTAGCAAAATAGACATGTCCAATTAATTTCTACCTAGACAGCCTAAAGCTCACTGTGTGCAATAATGATCACTTACTAAGATTATAAGCCTCCAATTATAATTATCTTCGAATTGTTTCTAAAGAGAATCAATAGTAAGCACAAATCTCATATCCACCAAGGAAAATGGAACAAATAAGTACCTTAATATGACCATCATGTGCAATCAACAAATTATCAGGCTTTAAATCACGATGAACCACACGCAGAGAATGTAAATATTCCAGAGCGAGCACCTGAACAGCCACCCCCCACCGCCAAGAAAATAAATAAATAAAAGAAACAAGAAACCAGAGGCTCACAGAAAAGAGTCGTGCACGACATAATCCAATAAAGCATAAAGTAGAAAATCAAATTATAAAAACTTACAACTTCTGCTATGTATACACGAGCAACTTCTTCATCTAAGCAGCCTAAATTTCTCAACAATGAGTACAGATCTCCTCCATTCAAGTACTCCATCACAAGGTACAAATTGTCTTTACATGTAAATGAATAGAAGAACCGAACCTGACAGCTTCCATTCAAGTTAGAAAGGGATAACAGTTTCCAATTCAAGGTAAAATGATTTGCAAGCTAGACCTGCTCACCACAAAAGGGTTGCGGACTGAAATCAATATATCACGTTCTGCTAATATACTTTCAACTGCATTCTTGCGTATCATATCAGCCTTTTTAAGAACCTAACAAATTAACACAACCAACACTTAAATTCAGACTTGACAAGCCCTCTTGTGGTTAATGGGTCACATAAAACCGACAGAAAAATTAATGTCAATAAAATCGGAAAAAACCAGATAAGCTCCAGTACAAACCAGCAGAGGAAGACAAATCTAATAAAGTACTAACTTATATGAAAGTTCATCAGACGAATTATATGTTCAAGTGAATTTGCACAAAACGAAGGAAGAATGACAAAAACAGAAAGGAAAAAGGGAAACCAAAAGCATATGGGTTGTCACAGCCAAATCAACTAGAACAACCAACTTATGTGGAATGAATATATACTAAATATAAGAAAACTTAAAAGAATAGAAAAACCACCTTTTTAACTGCAACTTTTAGTATTCTAGAATTTTAATGTACCATATGTTCAGCAAACTAGTGTTGTTCACATAATTTCTTCCTCAGTAACATAAATGCAATGTAAGTACACTGAAATTCATGGGGTGACTGACTATATGCCAAATTTCATGGCCTTGTACTAATTCGATGGCAACTGCATGCCTTCAATATATGTACATATACATAGTTTCATGATCTATATTCCATACAGAATCTTTCAACCTTTCTTTGTTCAATGAATTTAAACTACGGACTACTGTTAGACCCTACAATATAAACAGTAAAAAAACTCATGTAAATCTCAAGTAGGTGACCGGATTCCAATCCATAACTTTATCAGGTAGAAAGGACCACTTTTACCACTCAACCCACTCTTTCGGGTTCAATGCCTTCAATATGAAATGGCCCAAACTATCTTTTTTAAAAGATTGAGAAGTCAAACTAATAATTTTGTGTCAAAAAGCATTTCAAAAAGAACATGAACAAATCATCTAGAGAGAAGTATCACATAATTTATCACTAACACGAGTTTTACACTTTCACATAATGAAAAACGATAAAGAGTCATCTTCAATAGTGACCCAGTGACAAACACTTCCACAAGAAGCAAAATTTTCGACATAAACTGAGGAAAATTACAGAAAATGAATTCGTAACAAATCATTAATACCTTTATTGCAAAAAGATCCCCTGTAATTCTCTTTTTAGCCAAGAAAACCCGTCCAAATGCCCCACGACTGATTGGTTTTATTATCTCAAAATCATCTATAGAGGTACGGTCCTTAGAAGAATGTATGGGGCTTGCTCTCAAGCTACGGACAACATCATCTTCCAATGGAGCATCTTCATCAATTACAGTACTAGTTATATCAACCTTGTCATTATCATCCACCACTAGTTCACATAGTTGCAAATACTTCTCCCTACAGAATCACAGTTCATCTTGTTTTTTCAATAAGAAACACAAACTTTGTTGCCAAAATTGAAAATTACAACATAATAAAAAATTAAGTGAATCAGGGGCCCACAGCAAAAATAAGAAAAAGCTATACTACCTATAGGTGCACAGTTAACAAAAGCTATATTCCACTCTAGAACACCTACACCACTTACAATCTATGACATCCCAGTTGCAGAATCAAAAATCATTTACACCCAGCCACATCAATGTTCAAATTATGCAAGTTCTAAAAAAGCATATCAAGCTAACATTTGAAGAAGGTAAATGTGATTTAGCTAGAACACTCGACAATATATCAGCAAAACACTCACCGAATCAGCTTCTCAATACGGGCCCCAAAGGTCTCCACAGTGAGTGCATCAAACTTGCGACGGTCAATGACAACCCTCAAGTCTTCAAGACAGGCTAGCAGATAATGATTGGAACGTTCATCATCTAATGGCGTAGTTGCTACACACCTTGCAATATCGGCAAGTTCATTCATCTGCATAATCCACAAGCAATTTTAGCCCTGTGCCATCAATAGTGTAAACTCAAGAAGGAATAAAAGATGTAATTTATGACTCATATAAATAAATAAATAACAAATTATAAACAAGTCTATCAAGTATATAGAGATTTATATCAATTGATAGACATAAGAATACCAGTGGAAAATCATCATTCTCAGAGTAAGTACCCTTCCCCGCCAATAATAAATCTATTTGACTGGTCCTTGGAGTCAATATAGGTGACCTAGGAGTCATGCTACCAGCAGATGATGTAGTCATTCCTTGATCTGATTTTGGACCAAAACGAGTTTTACATGACATGGAAGGTAAACCTTTCAGGTCGTCCATAAAAACAGAATTATCAGCTTCAGGAACGTAATCAAGCATGTCCTCGGAGCCTCTCCGGGACCAATCACTGAATTTTGGAGAGATAACATCAGATTCTTCAGTCACACTTGAATTTGATACTTTTGCGACATCCGGGCTCCCTACAACTACATTATTGATATCCTTATGGGCAAAAGATTCCATCATCTTCTCAAGAGTTTCAGCAATTCTGATGAGACGCTCATTGACGCTCAGACCCTTCTGATCGCATCTATCAGCAATTGCACAAATTCTCGAGTGGTCCTCCACACTTGATGTTGGAATCTCTTCTTCACAAATACGACAAATTATTGAGCTACTGTCATCAGAAATATTTGGCTGATCTCCCCAGTTACCCCAAGACATATTATGTTGGTGCTTGGAAGAATGTTCTGGAGTTTCTTTAGCAGGAAGAAGCTCAGGCAGCTTAGCGGTTGTCACATCCATATCAGAAATTCCTCTCCTGTTGTTGAAATTTTTCAAAGGTTCAACTTTACTATCAATCTGATCCTTGGATGAAGGACTTTCCTTCATGCTTTTAACTGCTGGAGATGGAAGCTTCTTCCAAGAGGATATTCGATCCCTACTTGCAGGAGAGTCCAAGTCCTTTGAGCCGTCATCAGCAGGACGCGAAAGAATATTTACCTGCTGTATAACTTGCTCTTTCTTCCAATTCAAGCTATGTTGCTCTTGACTATAAAATTTCCTGGCTGAGGCTGTTTTTGAGGGTTTTGCTGCACTAGAACCTTTTCCATCCCTTCCCATGCCTGGAGGGATTCGTTTCTCAGCAGAATATGGGACTCTAGACTGACTAAGCCGAAAGATCTGTTCGTCTTCTGCCAACCCACTTTCCTTGTGGAACTGCAACAATCGAGTACATCTTGTTAGGATGAAAAGCATTTTGGTATGAAGCTGCTTCATCATACCCGGAGGAAGTTCTTGACGCCTATCGTCCAATTCTTGAACTATGCCTTCACACTGAAGCCAGAACTCCCCTGGTGATGTCATAGCACAATTCCGTGCCAAAACCAGTAAGTCCTCAATAGTTTCCTGCCACTCAGGATGACTTTCTGCATTTTTTTCAAGAATTCCAACCAGATCTCCAGCAAAAACAGCTAGATCAGAGTTCACTTCTTCTTTCTCTTTGTCAAATTTTGCCCGTATGGCAACCAAGACCTCCTGTATAAAAGAGCAAGCTCTTGGACCATCAGAAGTGATTATTTTAAAGCATGATTAAACCAAATACAGCACAAAAGGAACCAAAATACCTCCAAGTTTTTTATTAAATGGCGAGGTTTCCAAAATGGGAAAGGTCGTACACCTTTAGAGTTCAATTCATGGGAGAAACTTTTGATGTCAGCAGGATGTCTCTTCCTAGGAGCACTTGTGACACGAAGTATAGCTTGAAAACGGGGAGATTCAGACTCCTTTGGGTTTTCACAATCAAATGAAGTCTAGAAACCAAATAAAAAATCTTCAACAACAGTTTGACCAGAAAAAATGAATAAGAGCGATTATTTATATTGCAGGTAAAGCAACAATAAATTGAACAGCACCTCTGGTGTACAAACATCTGAAGTTCTTAAATTCCCAGTGCGACCACCCAGTGAAGACTCGCATCGCCCTGCTAAGATAGTTCAAGGTATCAAAAGCAACTATTGGGAAAGAAATCTAACACATTAGCCATTCACTTTAAAGAATTAATTGAAGCCATTCTCAGATTGATCATATTGCATGCTTTCTTAAGCAGCCAGTAAACTCAAATAAGCATGGATTAACTAGTCAGAAAATTCACTTAGATAATTTGGCAACTGCAAAAAACCAGTGCAGGAAAGTAGCTTAAACAAACTAAGACATGTAATTATTGGAACACAGAATTTTGATCACATATTGTTTCCTTTTGGTAGGAAAGCAAGGTGATCACATGGCAAGAAAGATACAGTTCTTTCGAAATGGCCTAAATACATGTATCTTGATTATAAAATTTTTTATCATGTTTCATTGGTGTTAATTAAGCAGACAAGATGGTGGCACTACAGAAAAGTAGACTCCTAAAATTAGCTGCTTAAAGGGCTGTTTCTTTATTTAACTTAACAAGATGAATATTTTATCATCAAGATGATGATATGGTAATCCTACTCAACAATGAAACAGGCATAACAAGTTATACTCCATAAAATACACCAATACATGAGACTGCAATTGTTAATTTATGGATTAGGACTCAATTGTATAATGAGAAAAAGAATAAAGATAAATCATAAGCCAGTATCATCTCCATTTCCAAAACAGTTCACTTTGCCCATTAAGGTAAAAGTGGAAAGAAAAGAGAGCCAAACAAAAAAAAAAATCAATAGAGGAGGTATAAAACAAATTGATGGAAGCTGTTCAGGAACATCTAATAAAAGTATTATTAATTGCTTCATATTCATCGTCAACATACTGCCATTCGTCTTGCATTTATTTCTGGTCCATGTCTCTTGACCATCTCGCATCACCTATATTCGCATAAGAAAATCTACTAGATTCAATCTATTTTGTCTGACTGATCCACATCCAATATAATTCCATACAAGAGGGAGAAAATACTAAAATCCATATCCAAGCACGCGCATGAAGAATAGAGCACTAGATGAGTGGCAAAAAGGACCATCATTTAGCACAAATTCCACAAAAATAGGGTCTTACGAAGATTGATTTGGAATGATCTTTATTCTAGTGTTTGTGAGGAACACATGACCGCTCAGAGGGAGATTACAAGATCACTCAAGATTCCATTCTCAAGCATTCTTACTTTTGTTATTGTCTTCCTAATTTGGATAGATAGAATTAATCGTACAGCTCTTCCAAATAATTCCTGAGTTAAGGTCGCTCTCAATTCTGAATATTGAGCATGTTAAAAAGGTGACTATATCTAACTTCAACCATATTACCAAAGTACTATCATAATAATGTCATTAAGAAACATGTTTGAAACACGAAGGGAGAGGAGGGGCACAGGTGAAAAGCAACTGTAATGTCGCCAACATAACATATAACAAGCAAATCGCCAGGAAAGCAGACGTATGGCCGCCAAAAACGATATAAAAGCAAAGTAGTATACCTGCTTGAGAAGAAGATGATTCACCAGTCTGCAATGGAGACCTGCCCTGCACATTGGGAGTCTGTTCTCTTGACTGCCCAGCACTAGCAATCGAAAAGTTATCAAAGCCACCGCCATTATCATCCAAAACCCCCACTTTATTACTGGCGACCTCCTTCTTCTTGCCGCCGCCAGCAGCCCTCGACAGGTTACTGGCGGCCACAACAGAAGAACCCTTATTACTATCTGCTCTATTGAAACTAAAGAAGCTCTCCTGAGGCAAGGGCCCGGAGCGAGTCTTTATCCGATTGAGCCCCAGAGAGGAGGCCAGTATCGGAGAAACGGAAATCGGCACTTCCTTTTTAGTGAAATCCAATCCAGCCTTGGCGGATTTAGTTGGGGTTGTTGTTGTACTACTACTAGTAGTAGTAGTTGGTTTGTGGGCGGTTTCTTTGGCTTTGACATCTTTCTTCTTGACCCCGTCTTTGACCTGCGTTTGTCTGCAAGTGAAACTGGAGGTGGGCGTCTCGTCTTTGGATGAAGATTTGGGCTTCTTCTTGTCGGATCGGATCGGAGAGTTGGATGATCCGAAAGATCGGGGGCTGTTGGACGACCCGTCCGGGCTGGAAGAGTCGGATTTCTTCGAAGAGGAGGAGAAGAAGAGCTTGTTCTTGAAGACCATCTTCTCGATTCAACGACACTAGGGTTTGCTTAAACTGGCGTGCAGCCCTACCATGGTTGCAGGGCTGCCAAAACCAACATTGAAGAAGAAAACAAAAATGAAGAAAACAAATTTCAAGTTGCAAAATTTTCTAGACAGAGAAAATTGGACGAAGAATAGAATTTGAAATAACTGAGAGAAAGAGAGACAGAGAGAAACGGAGTTGAAATGTCAAGAGAGGGAAAAGAGAACGTGAATTGAGTGGTGATGCTGTTATATACCACTCCCTTCATTTACGCTAACTTTTTTTCGACTTACTATAATTTTCTTTCACTAATTTATTTGTTTATTGAATTGAATTTGAAACAAAATATTTTATCAAATTATTGTTTTGTTAAGTTGTGCTAAGATACAGTTATTCGATGAATTTTCAAATATATATACCAAATATTACAAAAGTTAATGGATATTCTAATATATAGTCCGATCCAAGTTACTTCATTATCAATTAAAATAGTAAGTTCAGCTAAATTATTAGTCTCCATGGGTGGAATAAAGCTTCTACGGGCATTATCTTCATTTGAGATATGAAATTTGAAGTGATTTTGAAATTCAAAATATCTTAAATTTTTAAGTCTTATATTTAGAGAGCAATATCATGGGAATACTTATTCTCAACCAAAATAGTAAAATTTGATGAGTTTGGGAATAAGCATTTTATCTTTATTTTTTTTCCAAATTTTCTAAATTTTTTTAAAATTAATTTAAGTATTTTACATATATTATAAAATATTTAAATTCATTTCATTACAATCCAATCACAATCTACATCAAAATATAATATAATTAAACAATCTCAAGTTCAATCAAATATAAAACAGTAATTTTTCAATTCAATCATTTTCATTCCAATCCCACATGTCAAAACTTAGCCTAAATACCTAACCTAATTTATCTATTAGGAATGATATTACCAAGTTATTTGTAATTATTACAAATTTTTGATAAATTTATATAAAATTGCAAATTAACTATCATGACATTTGCCATAAGTAAGAATTTTACTATAAATTTTACAATCCTTTTAAAATTGTGTGATTTTTTTATTAGACTCCAAATAGATAATATATCTAAATTCCACCGTTACATACACAACTCAGGATATTTATTCTCGTAATATTGAACAATTATAATAAGGGAACAAATCTACTTATACAAATATACAAAATGTGCCTGGTTGAAATTCAACCTCCACTGTCTTAATGAAAAAAAAAAAAATTACAATTATTAATAATCTAGTGTACATTTAAAAATTTGTAAGGGTGTTAAATATCAACATATTCAAAATCTTTTTTCCTTTATTCGAGTTTCTCTTGAAATTGAAAAGTTCTATTAACATTAATCATAACAATAATTGCTTATGTCAAAAAATAAAATAATTGCTAGATTTAATTTTTTTATTTAATAATAACTAATCATAATTATAAAATTTGTTAAGGTTTGTAGATAAATACTCAAATGGGGAGAAAAATTTAAGTTGTAAACTAACAAACCTTTTGAACCATAATAATTATCCTTAAAAGAAGTCATTATGTGGAGTTGGGTACTTGTAAACCTTCTAATTGCTCTTTAATATCATTTAACCATGTGTGAACGCAATTTAATTTGTTCATTAATATTATTTAGCCATGTGTGAAAGCAATTTAATTTGTTTATTTAAAATTATCTTTATTGCATGATTATGTTATCTCCATTTTACCTGTAAAATTAATTTATGATCAAACTTCACTCTCCCAATGCAATAATTATATAACAATTGCTGCTGTCAACGGATTAGTCTTAAGTTAAAAATTTGTTTTAACTAATAATTATCCTATATTAGCAAATGTTTCATTACAACATAGGATAATTGTTAATGACAAAGATTTGACTAACGCATTGATTAATAATGTTATCATCAATAATTCTTCAATAACCACCCCATGGGTAATAATAATAAATACAGATTTTGTTATGGATAAAATAGCGATCAGAATATTTAAGCCCAAGCAATCCACGGTGCAGGCCCAATGGTCCAGAAGCCCAATTATTCGCCATTATTTCTATCCACTCTCCTAGAAGAGGGGCCCACCAGTGGACACTTGTTGTGACCGCTGACCGCAATCGCCCATTATGACCGCGAATTGTCTATTCCGCAAGACTGGCTGTGATCGCTATATTCTCCGACATTCAGATCGCCGTATTCCCCGTCAGTTTTATTTATTGAGGTGGATCGTTGTTCCTTATCGCTGGCCGTCGGTTCTCATCCCTCAGACTTGTCCGCTGAAATATCCGCCATCCGTGACAACCAAACCTGCTTGCCATATTTCCGCCTCGATCAACCGCCTGTCTGCCCACTATTCTTGTCCGATTAAGGTATCCGTCAAGAGGAGCCACCCGTCAGAGATGTCCAGCAACCCATCCGCGCCCAAAGTTATCCGTCTGAACTGGTCGCTGTTTTCTGAGCGTGAACGCATTCCGACTCCTTCACTCACGATGTTATCCGCCTTAATGTCGTGACCGGCTGCAGACATGCCAATCCAAAATCCACTTCATCAACTCTCCAGCCTGCTGGAAAGGTCCGTCTCCCTCACGCCTTCGGAAGTTATAAGTCAGCAGAAGTCAACCGCGCCATGCAGAGTACAGTCCCGAGGCTTGCCATGCACGCTACGTCCGCCAGAGTCTGCGATCGTGACCTTGATGGCCCATCAGGCCGAATCCAGCCCAATCATCAGAAATCTCTCTAGGGCAGACCTCAGATGCGACGGATTCGGTCGCATTAATTGTGTTTTCGGTCGCATTTAATGCCTTGTCAGCCGCATTGATGGGGTTTCTGGTGTATTAAATGCTGTCTGGCAGTGCAACTATAGTTAACTATTTACTTTTGTCTTATTTTGTTTACTGTAGCATGTCCCCTTTCTCTATAAAAAGAGACGATTTTCACTATAAAAAAAAAAGGGAATGATTGAGGGTCGTTACTCTGCCTAAATAGTGAGAGAGTGAACAGTGGACGTAGGCATCTTTTTGGGCCGAACTACTCTAAAAATCTTCTGTGTCTTCTTCTCCTTGCCTCTAACCTCTCCTTCTCATTCTCCTTGTCCTTCATGCAACCCATTGACCATGCGAAACTGTGAGCTTGGGCCCTAAAACAACTTCGTTGGTTAAGGGAACATTTTCCTGATGTTAACAGATTTCAAAATAATAATAATAAATACATGAAGAGTATTGGTCATAGCACTCTTGCCAAAACTTATCTCTATTCTTTCACAACATCTAAATTGGAAAATTTAGGATTTTTTTATTTAATGGATACTTTATTGCATCTGCCTACGAGAGAGAGTGCTAAATATACAAGGTTGACCACATCACTTGACATTTTTAAAGATAATTTATAAATAAAATGAAAGATATAGACCTTGTTTAATTAAATACATGGCAGTTCTGTATTAAAATTGATGCATGTCAAATAGAGAAAAAAATAGTAAAAAAATAAACCCTACATGGGTGGTCTTTGAATATCTAATTAAAAATTTTCATTCAATAATCTTTTAAATTTTATGTTGATTTCATTATATAACCACCTATTTTATATTTGTAATTGAATAAACATACGAATGATCTATTAAAACTGCTTTTTCTCATTAAATACACGACGGAATTATATCAATCAACTTTCATTAATTGAAAGTATTCAATCCAGTCACACGAGTCACGATAATATATCATATATTTTAAAATATTATATAATAATATATAAAAATATAATTTTATTTAAATCAAAAGTAATTTTATAATTAATTTATAATTAAAAAAATAAAGAGTAATTTTATAATTAAATGGATACATATATCCAAACAAGCTAGATTACGCTAGATGTATTTAGTTCTTTCATTTTCTTAAAGAGGAAAAAAAAATCAATAATGATTTTTAAAAATTCTCTAAACTAAGAGATTATTTATTTCTGACACTTAATATTTGATGGTACTGAATTAGGTTAATTAAAAAATTTTATTTATTTTTTTAAGTGATCAAACTACTTAAAACAATTCAAAAACCACTAAAAAAAGTAATATTTTTTTACTTTTAACTTAATACAAAATCACATAATAATTTTATAAATATATTATTCCAAGTTCATCATTCCTAAAATAATATGTTTTTAAGTTTGTCTTAATTTTACATTATATAAATTTCTTTTAATATTTTAACAAATAATATTGAAAAATAAAAACAATAAACATCTTAACATCAAATTTTCTCATAATTGAATTATTATATTTCTCCGATCAAATTTCGATAAAAATCTTTATTGATCAAATGTTTATACAATAATTTAGAAATCAAATTGCAAATCAATTTGTTTTAGCATTTGATTATTCTTGTTTAATTATAGTAGATAATATATATTACTTTACAATTTCAACTTTTGTTCGTAATAATAATTTAATTTAAAATAAATTTATTTATTTTTATTTGAATATATAAATTTAATTTACTCTACTATTATAATTAATCTTATTTTAATTATGAATAAAAATATTATATATATAAGTTACAATTTCGATTTTTGTTGTAATAATAATTCAATTTAAGATCATTTTGTTTATTTTTATTTGAATATATAAATTTAATTGACTTTACTATAATAATTAATCTTATTTTAATTATGAATAAAAATATTATACATATAAGTTTTTAAATATTTGTTAAATAATTTATTGTAGTTGTTCATATCATGTTAAATAAAGTTACACAACAAACTAATAGTAAAAGGGTATAAATATCAAATTACTAGTAATAAGACAATTTTAACTATAAAAAACAAATAAGATTATTATACATTCAGTGTTAATAAGAAAAAGAAAAACAAACATGTTTACCAGATTTCATATTTTAATCACTATTCAGTTTTCAGTCTTCAACGGTACTATTCAGTCTTCAGACAAAAAAACAAACGAAAAAATATCTCTAAACTTAGAAGTAAAAAAGTAACTTATCTGTTTATTTGACTTGAGGATGAGATTTGAAAACTCTAAGTAATTTAAAAAGTCCAGTTGCAATTAACTGTACCACCCCTTATCTCTCTTTTGAGTATCAGGGTTCGAACAGTATTCTTATCTCTATATGGGTTCCATTTGAAGCAATTGCCACTTGTGTATAGTGTATTTATGTGTGTGAGTCTTTTCCTTCAGCTTCGGGGAGCTTATATGTGTGGGTCTTTTCTTGTTGCTTAAAGGAGTGTGTTCCAAATCGTGTCTTAATGTTTACATCGAGAGATCCCAGCTGTAATACTTATAAAATGAACTAGTCAAAAAATAACAAAATAAAAAAGGTCCAGTTATATCAACACATGAAAAAGCAATTTATTAAAAAATGGAAAATGGAACAAAGTAGTTAGCTTAATGTACACGACCTTTGTCAGACATCACCTTGACTTGAATGTCATCAGTCACCACCAAATTAACAAACTATCTATCAGCTCCCAAATTAATACTGGAGCAATCTCCAAATCGAAAACAGAAACGTTTGAACCCATACTGCTTGACATCAAGACATCCTTTTTAATGTAAAGAAGTTGATAGTTCTAAGGATTTTAGTTCGGTGATCATTAAAAGTATTTGACAGTTTCCATATGTGGTCATTGTCTCAGGTTACCTTTAGTTATTTTGGTTAAATTTTCTCCATTTTTTTGCGATAAGAATTTTGAGGTGTGTTTGTGACACAAGAACTTTTGACCAAGTTATGTTGTAGAGCAGCTAATGTTTCACATGACATTTACTTTGTTCTTGAGGTGTTTTATACCATTCGGCACCAAAGCATATGCCTAACTGTGATCATTAGTTTGATTGGGTTAGCAATCAAATTCTCTCACACTCCCAAAAAAATCCACATGCTCTTTTTTTCTTCAGTTTACATATTTGCTAGTGCTATATGTTGTCTTGAAATCTCTATCCGTGTGGTGATGTTGCTTAGCCAAATCAGAGAAAGGAATCGCTAGAAAGCTAGTTTTGTTGGGAATCGGCGAGGCACGTTCCTACCTTCTTTTATACCCTTGATCAAGTCATACATCAAATGCCTTTGATTAAGGCTTACCTTTTTCTGATGATCATATAAGCATAGATTCCTCAATCACCAACTTTTTCCCTTAATTAAATCAGTGAACAGGTGAATTTTAGGCTCATTTGGTTTGCCTTTTACAATCATTTGCTCATTTGTTCATGGAGTTTTGACATTTTTTAGGGCTTGAACCTGAGACTTTAACGCCAAATTTGTTTTGTGGGTTTGGACTGGATTTAGATTAATTTTTATCCAAACTCATGTTTGTTGCAAACAAACCAACCTTCACTAAATTATCCTATTAATAATTTATCCTACTAGTTTGGGATTATCAAACTCACTCAACACACAGGTTAAATCTTTTCAAATCTCTCCTCCCTCACCAAGTTCATCTCCTTTCTCAACTCCATTGATTGTCGGAGTAGTTTGCTAGCGGAGGAAGACGATGGGACGGTGAAGATCGTGAGACCATGGATGGAATCAAGATTGCTAGTAAAGTCAACTTCGGGAGGTTGGTGGTTGAGAAGCTCCAATGGAGAAGCATGAGTGTAGGTGTTTTGCTGCTGTCAACTTTCCTTGAGAAGAATCAATCGAATGAAAACACAACGTCTCGTCTTCAGTAAAGGATGCCTTTTTGTCTTCGCACCTCCACTCATGCAAGTGGTCGTCATCATCGAAGCTGAAGCTCTTAAAAGAAAGAGGTTGGTGGTGAAAGCAAAGGGTGATGAGAGAAAGAGGAGGGTGGTGTTAACTATTAACTTTCTAATGATGAGATTGGGAGTAGAGAAATTTTTTGAAAAAATCTCTGTAAGTTTTCAATAAAATCCAAGTTTGTAGACACTATTTATAATCCTATCATACATTTTCACCAAACATTAGATAACTTTTAAATTAATCCAATTCAATCTCACAAAAATAATTCAATGCTATTCCACGCACCAAACGAGACATAAGTGTCTTCTGGGTTCAAACCTCCTACTATCAAGACAAGCTCCAGATGTTATCTATTCTATAGGACAAAAATGCCAAAATCCTACAAGGATAAATGAGCGAATAATTAGGCTAAGGTTCCAAAAAAGACCAAAACCTACTAGCACAGATGAGCTAAGAATTGAGCTGAGATCCCAACAATATGTTTGGTAATCAATTTTAAAATTGTTTTTAAAAAATATAAAATTAAAGAAAAAAATTGTATTAAAAATTAAAAACGTGGCGAAAAAAATTGTGTTCCTAATTCTCATTTCATCCTATATTCCAAATCTGAAGTTTTCATTCTTTTAAACCCGGAAACGGTCAAATGTTTGTGTCATTGTTTATATATTATCAGGTATTTAGTTGACAAAATTGTGTTGTAACGTGTACATGATATTATTTTTGTTGACAAAATTTCGTTGATCAAAAGTTGCAAAGATAAAGTCTGCGGCTTTTTTTTTTTTCTTTTTTTCCATTATAATTACAAAGGAACAGTTATCATGAACAACCGATGATATAATGTGGTAATATATCATTAGAATTTAGATCGTGGAATTGTGATCGATGCTCAAAAGTCGAAAACCCTCTCGCCTCACTTTGTCAATTAAGTAGTATATTTACTCAATTTAGATTGTGGAATTGTGATTGATGTTAAATTGATAAATTTTTATTTTTTCTAATTAGTTTTCTCATTGTATTATAAAAGTAGTTGTCTCCTATACATAATTATAAATATTCAAACCAAATAAATGATATTTGATCTTAATAGATTTTGATAAACTTTGACCCATGTGATGTCAGTTTTAATAAAAATCGTACCTTATTAGTCACGTAATAAATACTACAAGTCTGAATAAACAATGTTCAGAGACAGATGACATATTCTATGTTTATATATCAAGGGGGCATTTTCCTTACAAAAAGAAAAAGAAATCAAGGGGCATTCAATTCATTTTGTAATAAGTGGAGATGTTTTGGAAAAGATTAGTTAGGAGTCTAAATTTAAAAGAAATGCTACACTCACCGAAATTTCCTCATATTTATTGTCAAAATAATATGATAAGTTTATATATAATTATCCATAAAATTAGTCATATATATATGTATATATAGTGTTTTTACCATCATTACCTTATAACATTTTTAAAGTTAGGATGAATCAATCAAATTTATCCATTGTATTTTTTCTCCTAAAATAAATTTGTTCTCCTAGTCAATTCAGATATAATTGATGAATTTGATTGGTTATAACATTTTACAGATAGAAAACACTAATGGTAGAATGATTCTATATACATATATATATGGTTTTTATAATCAGATACCTGATTTTAAAAAATAAAAATCAATCAATCAAATTCATCGATTACATTTTCTCTTTTAAAACAAATTTTTTATTCTATTTAATTCAAATGCAATAAGTGAATTTGATTGGTTTATCAAAAAATTTTAAAGTTAGAATAAACACTATATATATACAACTATATATATAATATTTTTATAATCAGGTATATATAATTTTAAAAGGTAAAACCAATCAATCAAATTCATTTATTACATTTGAATTAAATATGACAAAAAATTTGTTTTAGGTATATATATATGTATGTAGGGTTTTTATAATTAAATATACATGATTTTAAAAATAAAAATAAATTAATCATATTTATCTATTGTATTCTCTCTCCTAAAATAAATTTATTGTCCTATTTAATTCAAATATAATAGATGAATTTGATTAATTGGTCGTTACTTTTTAAAATTAAATATATCTTATTATAAAAACTATATATATAGGAATTTAGATCTGAATTTTTTTAATGTACCGAAGAACAATTAATATGTGAGAAACCTTATAAATAAATGGACAAGATTAATTTACTTTTTGGATTTTCTTTCTCCCACTTTTAAATACAATATATTTTTTTTAACTTTTTCCATCTCTCACATCAAAAAACATAAGTAAAAATCAATTAAGCACTGGATACAAATCCAAAAAATAGTGTACTCTTAAAATCTACTTTTGCATAAAGTAGATCGAGTCGAAGCACAAGATCAAACAATATAATACAATTGCAGTACAAAATTCATCAGTTTTGTTTTCCCACTAATTTTTAGTGTAAAAAAAAAAAGTTGTTATTATTATTTTTTTCATCCAAACTATTATAAATTTACAAGTTCGGCTCCAGGAGGGGAACTTTTTTTTTTTTAATTAAAATTTTATTCAATAAATATTAACAAGAAGACCCTAACAAAAGGCTAAAACAAATCAAAATTGGGCAGTCTCCACCCCCGAGGCCCAAAGAGAACGTCGCAGCCTTATTTCAACACTCTGATTAGTCACCAATCACCATCGATGCAGACATGAGACTTAATTGACCAATCTCTTTTTATGTTCTATGTGCGATTTAAATTGCTGAGAGAATGATAAGCCATTGTTTTTAAGCTAGTGTGTATCTGAAATTAGCAGAAAATGAAACTAGACCATCTGTTCTGTGAGTATTCTACTGGATTTACTTAACATTATTAGGGAACACAACGTAAAAAGTTGTATCTTTAGACTCCAATTTTTTTTTTTTTTTTTTTTTTTGAATTCAGAATAGTATGCCCCACAATTATTATGTTTTGTAACGTATTATCCACAATTATTGCTTGAAATTCAGCCCAAGGAATAGAGCCCAAAATAAAATCTCAAAGGTAAATCCAAAAAAAAGCCACATCCCAAGATCAATCGCCCAACAAGGGGACATGGAAAGGACAAGATCAATTTTTGTCATAAACATAGATATCAAATAAGAAAGTTAATTAGCTAATGTCACTTACTTTATCAATCAATTTTTTTACTTTTCATAAATAGTTTTGTCGGTAGAGAACGAAAATCCAAAGAATTTTGAAGTTCCAGGGATTCACGGCTAGGATTTCAATTTAGTAATGAAGCTAACAGATACAAATCGAAATCAATTATAATACAATTTCCTCACACAATTTCTAAAACAAAATGCATTTTAATTATGAAGCTCTAAGGGTGTTCATTTTTAATTTAGTAACTAAACTAACGGAAGCTGATCAACAAAACCGATGCCTATGGCCCTTTAAGTTATGGCTTCATTTATCTGGGCTTATTAACTACTGTTAATTTGGACCATCGAGTACAAGTTACAACCAAACTTTTTTTCACTTTCTAAAATTAAATTGTAAGATGATTTTATATGTAATCGTAGGCTTAGTCTGGTGGTAATAATACTACTCCATTGAAAAAAATAAAAGGATCTTTTCACATGTTGAACTGCATTTTCAATCATTTTTTGGGGAGATTGCACACTTCCTGCTGTTAGTTAACATCCCTCAAAATAATTGTCAACAATTTTTTTTTAAAAAAAAAGCCTATGTATTTCATTTCAAAATATCTTAACTGTCCTTAAATGCCCTTACTAATTATCATTTAGCCTCAAACCATTTAAAATTAAAAAATGAACCTTCATTGTAACCCAACTAGAATGTGATACACATCACATGAATTTAAAATTAACAAAAAATAATAATTTACAGCCAATAAAATCCAACACATATCACCAATTAACTTCACCATCTTCCAATAAGTATTTGACACATGCCACATTAAAATTAATAAAAAAAATAAAAACAAATTTAATAAAATCTACAAAACTAAAATGAAACAAAAAATACATATATTTTTAAAAAATATATATATATTTTTAAAAAATATATCTAATCTAGTTGATCTCCACTATTGATGGATCTCCATCAACTATGGAGATATTTTCCGAAAAAAAAATTAATTTCCTTTTTAAAAAGTAAATCAAATGGAGATTTAAATTGGATCTCTACCAAATAGAGATTCAAGGATCTTCATGCTAGATCGTCGACCTCAATCTAGGTGTGCCCATATCGTCAAACATGATTTGAGTTGAACCTAGATCATTAAAGATGATCAGGAGACTCAAATCATAGAACACGATCTTGATGAGGGTGTGTGATCTTGTTCTACGATCATCGATCTATATTCCCAACCTATGTCATCAATCTAGGATGAACTAAATCATCGTTCCAAGTACCAGATTGTCGAAAGATGACGATATAGTTAAATTCAACTAGAGATGGTTATTCTATCCGTGTACCGTGGATATTCACATGTGATGGATGAGTATAGATTTGACTAAATGGATTCGTGAATGAATATGAATATTATTTTTAAACGTGTAATGGGTATGGTACGAGTATGAGAAAAATCCATACCCATATTTACCAGTATAAAAAAAAAAAAAAAAAAAAAAAAATTGCTTTATATCAGTGAGTCTTGATGTTATCCTTTGTTTGCTTTAGTACTTATGGTAAGCTTGTGCTATCTCTAACTATGATATCTCTATATTGCTTGTTTTGTTATCAAGAGTGGAGCACCTAGAGAATTATTGGTCTCTAGTTTTCTTTTGTATCTGAGTGCCAGGATTTTTATGATTTTTAGTTCTGTTTATGTTATATGCGACTTTATTTTATTCACAACATAAGTGGTCTATGATTTTCTATTAAGTTTTGAGATACAAGCGGTTATTTATTGTGGATTTCAAACTTTTACTACCTTGAATGTGCATCTCCTTTAGTAATCTAGTTTTAGATATGAATATAAAAATACAAAAAAATGATGTTATCCTTTATTTGCATCTCCTTTATTCGTGAGCTGAGCTACCACTCAACCGTATTGTCCACTTTAGGATGGCCTAACTCCGAAAGCTCTCAAGGAATTCTTTCGCGTCCCTTCAAACCTGACCATTTCTATGTAAGTGCCACAGAGTTCTTAGTTTGGTACCAACCATCTCGACTAGTTAAATGGTTGTCGAGATGGTTGGTATCAAACTAAGAACTTGGTGACACTTATAGAGAAGTGACCAAGTTCGAGGGGATGTGAAAGAAATCCGTAAGGATCTTTAGAGTTAAGCTAGCCCAAAGCGGATAGTACGGTTGAGTTTGAGTCAGCCTGCAAATACATTGAGGGTCAGACTTGAGGGCAGTCTAAGAAAAAGAAGGTTGGGTCGCTATAATAAAATACACGTTTTATTATAGTGACCCAACTCTCCTTTTCTTGGACTGCCCTCAGGATTAGTCTTGAAAGTATTTGTGGGCTAACCCACTATTCAACCGTACTGTACGCTTTGGACTGACCCAACTCTGAAGATCCTCGCGGATTACTTTCATGTACCCTCCTATCAAACCCGACCACTTCTCTATAAATGCTATCAAGTTGTTGGTTTGGTACCAACCATCTCGAGGTTGAGATGGTTTGTACCAAACTAAGAACTTGGTGGCACTTATAAAGAAGTGGGGAGTTGGGCCAATTTAAAATGGACAGTAGATTCAGTGATGGGTCAGCCTATGAATACCTTGAGAGTCAAGTCTGAGAATAACCCAAAAAAGGAAGATTAGGTCATTACAACGGGTCCATACTTGTACTTGTGCTTGCTAAACCTTGGCATGTATATGTACAAAAAAGTGTGGCGGGTTCAGGTATGAACTTTGGCAAACCAGCTCAAACTCTACCTATTACCATCCCTAAATTCAACGCAGGCACTGATCTGGTTCTGATCAAATCATGACTTTTATTTTTAAGTTTTTTTGTAAAATTTTATTTAACTTAGTGTTGATCTTCACTATGGATGGTAGAGATTCATATTTTTTTTATTTCATTTTTTTATCCCTGCCATCCATCTTTAAAGACGAACGATGGAAATCTATCTTCTTTTTTCCTCATTTTTAATTTTTACTATGGTTTAATTTTATTTAATTAAAATTAAAATAATTTTATTGAAATGACAAAACTAACCTTGGTTCTATTAAGTTTGATCGATGGTAGACTAATGATAGGGATTGAATTGATGAGTTTTTAACACTTTAGGAATATTGGGAGTTATAAATCAATTCATGCTAAAAATGAAGTTTAATTAAAATATGGGGACAGAATTGAAATTTCTCCTTCTCTTAATTCACAATTAAAGAAAAATTCAAGATCTCCTTATAAGAACTCAGCTAAAATGACTAATAACATTTTAACTAATTAAGTTTTAACAATCATTAGTTACTATAAATAAAAAATAGAAAAAAAAGGGAAGTTTCAAAAAAAAAAAAAAAAAGGAAAATAAAAATAGGAACTTTGTTTTATTTTATTTGTTTAGGAGAACACATAAACAAAGTAATAAAAATATCGACATAATGTTATTATATAAAACAAAGTTTGATAACATAATATAGTTTAAATAAAATGAAATATATATATATACACACATAGATATATATATAATATTTAAGCAAACTAAGTAGTCTTAAATTATTCTTAAAAAAAAAAATAGTCTTAACTTTTAAAAATCCTAATGAAATTATTAAAATAAATAAAATGAAAAAAATATAAACTACGTAAATTTATTATTTACTCAAAAAGTTATTAATTTAAATAAGACACAAATAGAAAAGTAATATGTTTTGATAGAGAAATTAATTTAATCATGATGGGTGAAAGAAAGAAAAACAAGATCTATGTCATAAAAAATTGAAAAAAAAAAAGTTATGAGACAAAACAACATTTATAAATTAATATAAAAAACATTTAAAAAAACAATTGCTGCTGTCAATGGATTAGTCTTAAGATAAAAATTTGTTTTAACTAATAATTATCCTATATTAGCAAATGTTTCATTACAACATAGGATAATAGTTAATGATAAAGATTTAACTAACTCATTGATTAATAATGTTATCATCAATAATTCTTCAATAACCACCCCATGGGTAATAATAATAAATACAGATTTCAAAATAATAATAATAATAATAATAAATACAGGAAGAGTATTGTATCCACGGTAACAGCACTGTTGCCAAAACTTATCTCTATTCTTTCACAACATCTAAATTGGAAAATTTAGGATTTTTTTATTTAATGGATACTTTATTGCATCTACCTATGAGAGGGAGTGCTAATATACAAGGTTGACCACATCACTTGACATTTTTAATGATCTTGTTTAATTAAATACATGGCAGTTCTGTATTAAAATTGATGCATGTCAAATAGAGAAAAAAAATAGCAAAAAAATAAACTCTACATGAGTGGTCTTAGAGCATCTCCAATGCAAGTATGGATTGTGAAAAAATGGAGTGTCACGTAGGATAAATTAATAGAGTGTTAAAATTAAGTTCTCCAATGCAAACTTCTATAACTACTATCAAGCTGACGTGGCACAAAAAAAAATAGAGGCTGTCAACCTCAATGTCTACTTCTAGAGAGCCTCCTTGACAGTCATGTTAGTAATAAATAATTAAAACTTCCATAAAATAATATTTTATAATAATTTACTTTAATGATATATTATTCTTTAACTATTCATTATTGAAATGAATAGACTAGCATTGGAGAGCCCTTTTAGACTTGAGTGTCTATCAATTAATATTTATGCCACATATGATGCACATTTCCTTGACATTGATGATGTTTCCATTTTTTTTAAAAGACAATCCATATTTGCATTGGAGATGCTCTTAGAACATCTCCAATGTAAATGTGAATTGTTTTTCACAATCCATTACCATGTCATCAATGTTCAAGAAAATGTTTCCTAGGTGACATTGAATAGTAATTGATAGACATTGAAATTATAAAATGTTCTCCAATGTTTCTATTTAAGATGGGAGATAGATTTAGAGGTGAAGAAAAGAAAAGGTAAGTTGAGAGAAAAAAAAAAAAAAATTGTATTTAATGATTTGCTTAGTCAAATAGTAGGTGGCTGTCTAACAGACTCTCTATCAATAGAGAGTTACCTTTACAATGTCCTTTTTTTATTTTGCCAACTCAGCTTGATAGTGGAGGTTGACATTTGCATTAGAGACATCATTTTTTATACAATCCTATGTAGTATCTTATTTTTCTACAATTCACACTAGCATTGGAGATGCTCTTATCTTTGAATATCCAATTAAAAATTTTCATTCAATAATCTTTTAAATTTTATGTTGATTTCATTATAACCACCTATTTTATATTTGTAGTTGAATAAACCTACTAATGATCTATTACAACTGCTTTTTCTCATTAAATACACGACGGAATTATATCAATCAACTTTCATTAATTGAAAGTATTCAATCCAGTCACACGAGTCACGATAATATATCATATATTTTAAAAATAATATATAAAAATATAAATTTATTTAAATCAAAAGTAATTTTATAATTAATTTATAATTAAAAAAATAAAGAGTAATTTTATAATTAAATGGATACATATATCCAAACAAGCTAGATTACGCTAGATGTATTTAGTTCTTTCATTTTCTTAAAGAGGAAAAAAAATCAATAATGATTTTTAAAAATTCTCTAAATTAAGAGATTATTTATTTCTGACACTTAACACTTTATGGTACTGAATTAGGTTAATTAAAAAAAATTTATTTATATTTTTAAGTTGTCAAACTACTTAAAACAACTCAAAAACCACTTAAAAAATATAACATTTTTTTACTTTTAACCTAATACAAAATCACATAATAATTTTATAAATATATTATTTCAAGTTCATCATTCCTAAAATAATATGTTTTTAAGTTTGTCTTAATTTTACATTATATAATTTTCTTTTAATATTTTAACAAATAATATTGAAAAATAAAAATAATAAACATCTTAACATCAAATTTTCTTATAACTGAATTATTATATTTCTCCGATCAAATTTCGATAAAAATCTTTATTGATCAAGTGTTTATACAACAATTTAGAAATCAAATTGCAAATCAATTTGTTTTAGGATTTGATTATTCTTATTTAATTATAGTAGAAAATATATATTACTTTACAATTTCAACTTTTGTTCGTAATAATAATTTAATTTAAAACAAATTTATTTATTTTTATTTGAATATATAAATTTAATTGACTTTACTATTATAATTAATCTTATTTTAATTATGAATAAAAATATTATATATATAAGTTACAATTTCAATTATTGTTGTAATATTAATTCAATTTAAGATCATTTTGTTTATTTTTATTTGAATATATAAATTTAATTGACTCTACTATAATAATTAATCTTATTTTAATTATGAATAAAAATATTATACATATAAGTTTTTTAATATTTGTTAAATAATTTATTGTTGTTGTTCATATCATGTTAAATAAAGTTACACAACAAACTAATAGTAAAAAGGTATAAATGTCAAATTACTAATAATAAAACAATTTTAATTATAAAAAACAAATAAAATTATTATACATTCAGTGTTAATAATAAAAAGAAAAACAAACATATTTACCAGATTTCATATTTTAATCACTATTCAGTTTTCAGTCTTCAGCAGCACTGTTCAGTCTTCAGACAAAAAACAAACGAAAAAATATCTCTAAACTTAGAAGTAAAAAAGTAACTTATCTGTTTATTTGACTTGAGGATGAGATTCGAAAACTCTAAGTAATTTAAAAAGTCTAGTTGCAACTAACTGTACCACCCCTTATCTCTCTTTTGAGTATCAGGGTTCGAACAGTATTCTTATCTCTATACGGGTTCCATTTGAAGCAATTGCCACTTGTGTATAGTGTATTTATGTGTGTGAGTCTTTTCCTTCAGCTTCGGGGAGCTTATATGTGTGGGTCTTTTCTTGCTGCTTCAAGGAGTGTGTTTCAAATCGTGTCTTAATGTTTACATCGAGAGATCCCAACTGTAATACTTTTACTTATAAAATGAACTAGTCAAAAAATAACAAAATAAAAAAGGTCCGGTTATATCAACACATGAAAAAGCAATTTATTAAAAAATGGAAAATGGAACAAACTAGTTAGCTTAATGTACACGACCTTTGTCAGACATCACCTTGACTTGAATGTCATCAATCACCACCAAATTAACAAACTATCTATCAGCTCCCAAATTAATACTGCAGCAATCTCCAAATCGAAAACAGAAACGTTTGAACCCATACTACTTGACATCAAGACGTCCTTTTTAATGTAAAGAAGTTGATAGTTCCAAGGATTTTAGTTCGGTGATCATTAAAAGTATTTGACAGTTTCCATATGTGGTCATTGTCTCAGGTTACCTTTAGTTATTTTGGTTAAATTTTCTCCATTTTTTTGCGATAAGAATTTTGAGGTGTGTTTGTGACACAAGAACTTTTGACCAAGTTATGTTGTAGAGCAGCTAATGTTTCACATGACATTCATTTTGTTCTTGAGGTGTTTTATACCATTCGACACCAAAGCATATGCCTAACTGTGATCATTAGTTTGATTGGGCTAGCAATCAAATTCTCTCACACTCCCAAAAAAATCCACGTGCTCTTTTTTTCTTCAGTTTATATATTTGCTAATGCTATATGTTGTCTTGAAATCTCTATCCGTGTGGTGATGTTGCTTAGCCAAATCAGAGAAAGGAATCGCTAGAAAGCTAGTTTTGTTGGGAATTGGCGAGGCACGTTCCTACCTTCTTTTATTCCCTTGATCAAGTCATACATCAAATGCCTTTGATTAAGGCTTACCTTTTTCTGATGATCATATAAGCATAGATTCCTTAATCACCAACTTTTTCCTTTAATTAAATCAGTGAACAGGTGAATTTTAGGCTCATTTGGTTTGCCTTTTACAATCATTTGCTCATTTGTTCCTGGAGTTTTGACATTTCTTAAGGTTTGAACCCGAGACCTTAACGCCAAATTTGTTTTGTGGGTTTGGACTGGATTTAGATTAATTTTTATCCAAACTCATGTTTGTTGCAAACAAACCAACCTTCACTAAATTATCCTATTAATAATTTATCCTACTAGTTTGGGATAATCAAACTCACTCAACACACAAGTTAAATCTTTTCAAATCTCTCCTCCCTCACCAAGTTCATCTCCTTTCTCAACTCCATTGATTGTCGGAGTAGTTTGCTAGCGGAGGAAGGCGATGGGACGGTGAAGATCGTGAGACCATGGATGGAATCAAGATTGCTAGTAAAGTCAACTTCGGGAGGTTGGTGGTAGAGAAGCTCCAATGGAGAAGCATGAGTGTAGGTGCTTTGCTGCTGTCAACTTTCCTTGAGAAGAATCAATCGAATGAAAACACGACGTCTCGTCTTCAGTAAAGGATGCCTTTTTGTCTTCGCACCTCCACTCATGCAAGTGGTCGTCATCATCGAAGCTGAAGCTCTTAAAAGAAAGAGGTTGGTGGTGAAAGCAAAGGGTGATGAGAGAGAGAGAAGGGTGGTGTTAACTATTAACTTTCTAATGATGAGATTGGGAGTAGAGAAATTTTTTGAAAAAATCTCTGTAAGTTTTCAATAAAATCCAAGTTTGTAGACACTATTTATAATTCTATCCTACATTTTCACCAAACATTGGATAACTTTTAAATTAATCCAATTCAATCTCACAAAAATAATTCAATACTATTCCACGCACCAAACGAGACATAAGTGTCTTCTGGGTTCAAACCTCCTACTATCAAGATAAGCTCCAGATGTTATCTATTCTATAGGGCAAAAATGCCAAAATCCTACAAGGATAAACGAGCGAATAATTAGGCTAAAGTTCCGAAAAAGACCAAAACCTACTAGCATAGATGAGCTAAGAATTGAGCTGAGATCCCAACAATATGTTTGGTAATCAATTTTAAAATTGTTTTTAAAAAATATAAAATTAAAGAAAAAAATTGTATTAAAAATTAAAAACGTGGCGAAAAAAATTGTGTTCCTGATTCTCATTTCATCCTATATTCCAAATCTGAAGTTTTCATTCTTTTAAACCTGGAAACGGTCAAATGTTTGTGTCATTGTTTATATATTATTAGGTATTTAGTTGACAAAATTGTGTTGTAACGTGTACATGATATTATTTTTGTTGACAAAATTTCGTAGATCAAAAGTTGCAAAGATAAAGTCTGTGGCTTTTTTTTTTTCTTTTTCTTTTTTTCCGTTATAATTGCAAAGGAACAGTTATCATGAAGATGATATAATGTGGTAATATATCATTAGAATTTAGATCGTGGAATTGTGATCGATGCTCAAAAGTCGAAAACCCTCTCGCTTCACTTTGTCAATTAAGTAGTATATTTACTCAATTTAGATTGTGGAATTGTGATTGATGTTAAATTGATAAATTTTTATTTTTTCTAATTAGTTTTCTCATTTTATTATGAAAGTAGTTGTCTCCTATACATAATTATAAATATTCAAACCAAATAAATGATATTTGATCTTAATAGATTTTGATAAATTTTGACCCATGTGATGTCAGTTTTAATAAAAATCGTACCTTATTAGTCATGTAATAAATACTAAAAGTCTGGATAAACAATGTTAAGAGACTAATGACATATTCTATGTTTATATATCAAGGGGGCATTTTCCTTACAAGAAGAAAAAGAAGTCAAGGGGCATTCAATTCACTTTGTAGTAAGTGGAGATGTTTTGGAAAAGATTAGTTAGGAGTCTAAATTTAAAAGAAATGTTACACTCACCGAAATTTTCTTAAATTTATTGTCAAAATAATATGATAAGTTTATATATAATTATCCATAAAATTAGTCATATATATGTATATATATAGTGTTTTTACCATCATTGTCTTATAACATTTTTAAAGTTAGGATAAATCAATCAAATTTATCCATTGTATTCTTTCTCATAAAATAGATTTTCTCTTCTAATCAATTCAGATGCAATGAATAAATTTGATTGGTTCTAACTTTTTAAAGATAGAAAACATTAATGGTAGAATGATTCTATATACATATATATATGGTTTTTATAATCAGATATACCTGATTTTAAAAAATAAAAATCAATCAATCAAATTCATTCATTATATTTTCTCTTCTTTAACAAATTCTCTGTCTTATTTAATTCAAATGCAATAAGTGAATTTGATTAGTTTATAAAAAATGTTTAAAGTTAGGATAAACACTATATATATATATATACAACTATATATATAATATTTTTATAATCAGGTATACCTGATTTTAAAAGGTAAAATCAATCAATCAAATTTATTCATTGCATTTAAATTAAATATGACAAAAAATTTGTTTTATGTATATATATGTGTATGTAGGGTTTTTATAATTAAATATATATCATTTTAAAAATAAGAATAAATCAATCAAATTTATTTATTGCATTCTCTCTCCTAAAATAAATTTTTTGTCTATTTAATTCAAATATAATAGATGAATTTGATTGATTGGTCATTACTTTTTAAAATTAAATATATCTTATTATAAAAATTATATCTATATAGGAATTTAGATCTGAATTTTTTTTATGTATTGAAGAACAATTAATATGTGAGAAACCTTATAAATAAATGGACAAGATTAATTTACGTTTTGGATTTTCTTTCTCCCACTTTTAAATGCAATATATATTTTTTAATTTTTTCCATCTCTCACATCAAAAAACATAAGTAAAAATCAATTAAGCACGGGATACAAATCCAAAAAATAGTGTACTCTTAAAATCTACTTTTGCATATCGAGTCGAACACAAGATCAAACAATATAATACAATTGCAGTACAAAATTCATCAGTTTTTTTTTTTTTTGCCACTAATTTTTAGTGTAAAAAAAAAAAAGTGGTTATTATTATTTTTTCATCCAAACTATTATAAATTTACAAGATCGGCTCCAGGAGGGGAACTTTTTTTTTTTTTAATTAAAATTTTATTCAATAAATATTAACAAGAAGACCCTAACAAAAGGCTAAAACAAATCAAAATTGGGCAGTCTCCACCCCCGAGGCCCAAAGAGAACGTCGCAGCCTTATTTCAACACTCTGATTAGTCACCAATCACCATCGATGCAGACATGAGACTTAATTTACCAATCTCTTTTTATGTTCTATGTGCGATTTAAATTGCTGAGAGAATGATAAGCCATTGTTTTTAAGCTAGTGTGTATCTGAAATTAGCAGAAAATGAAACTAGACCATCTGTTCTGTGAGTATTCTACTGGATTTACTTAACATTATTAGGGAACACAATGTAAAAAGTTGCATCTTTAGACTCCAATTTTTTTTTCTTTTTTTTTTTTTTTTAAATTCAGAATAGTATGCCCCACAATTATTATGTTTTGTAACGTATTATCCACAATTATTGCTTGAAATTCAGCCCAAGGAATAGAGCCCAAAATAAAATCTCAAAGGTAAATCCAAAAAAAAGCCACAGCCCAAGATCAATCGCCCAACAAGGGGACATGGAAAGGACAAGATCAATTTTTGTCATAAACATAGATATCAAATAAGAAAGTTAATTAGCTAATGTCACTTACTTTATCAATCAATTTTTTTACTTTTCATAAATAGTTTTGTCGGTAGAGAACGAAAATCCAAAGAATTTTGAAGTTCCAGGGATTCACGGCTAGGATTTCAATTTAGTAATGAAGCTAACAGATACAAATCGAAATCAATTATAATACAATTTCCTCACACAATTTCTAAAACAAAATGCATTTTAATTATGAAGCTCTAAGGGTGTTCATTTTTAATTTAGTAACTAAACTAACGGAAGCTGATCAACAAAACCGATGCCTATGGCCCTTTAAGTTATGGCTTCATTTGTCTGGGCTTATTAACTACTGTTAATTTGGACCATCGAGTACAAGTTACAACCAAACTTTTTTTCACTTTCTAAAATTAAATTGTAAGATGATTTTATATGTAATCGTAGGCTTAGTCTGGTGGTAATAATACTACTCCATTGAAAAAAATAAAAGGATCTTTTCACATGTTGAACTGCATTTTCAATCATTTTTTGGGGAGATTGCACACTTCCTGCTGTTAGTTAACATCCCTCAAAATAATTGTCAACAATTTTTTTTTAAAAAAAAAGCCTATGTATTTCATTTCAAAATATCTTAACTGTCCTTAAATGCCCTTACTAATTATCTTTTAGCCTCAAACCATTTAAAATTAAAAAATGAACCTTCATTGTAACCCAACTAGAATGTGATACACATCACATGAATTTAAAATTAACAAAAAATAATAATTTACAGCCAATAAAATCCAACACATATCACCAATTAACTTCACCATCTTCCAATAAGTATTTGACACATGCCACATTAAAATTAATAAAAAAAATTAAAACAAATTTAATAAAATCTACAAAACTAAAATGAAACAAAAAATATATATATATTTTTAAAAAATATATCTAATCTAGTTGATCGCCACTATTGATGGATCTCTATCAACGATGGAGATATTTTCCGAAAAAAAATTAATTTCCTTCTTAAAAAGTAAATCAAATGGAGATTTAAATTGGATCTCTACCAAATAGAGATTCAAGGATCTTCATGCTAGATCGTCGACCTCAATCTAGGTGTGCCCAGATCGTCAAACATGATTTGAGTTGAACCTAGATAATTAAAAATGATCAGGAGACTCAAATCATAAAACACGATCTTGATGAGGGTGTGTGATCATGTTCTACGATCGTCGATCTATATTCCCAACCTACATCATCAATCTAGGATGAACTAAATCATCATTCCAAGTACCAGATTGTCGAAAGATGACGATATAGTTAAATTCAACTAGAGATGGTTATTCTATCCGTGTACCGTGGATATTCACCTGTGATGGATAAGTATAGATTTGACTAAATGGATTCGTGAATGAATATGAATATTATTTTTAAACGTGTAATGGGTATGGTACGAGTATGAGAAAAATCCATACCTATATTTACCAGTATAAACAAAAAAAAAAAAAAAAAATTGTTTTATATCAGTGAGTCTTGATGTTATCCTTTGTTTGCTTTAGTACTTATGGTAAGCTCGTGCTATCTCTAACTATGATATCTCTATATTGCTTGTCTTGTTATCAAGAGTAGAGCACCTAAAGAATTATTGGTCTCTAGTTTTCTTTTGTATCTGAGTGCTAGGATTTTTATGATTTTTAGTTCTATTTATGTTATATGCGGCTTTATTTTATTCACAACATAAGTGGTCTATGATTTTCTATTAAGTTTTAAGATACAAGCGGTTATTTATTGTGGATTTCAAACTTTTACTACCTTGAATGTGCATCTCCTTTAGTAATCTAGTTTTAGATATGAATATAAAAATACAAAAAAATGATGTTATCCTTTATTTGCATCTCCGTTATTCGCGAGCTGAGCTACCACTCAACCGTATTGTCTACTTTAGGATGGCCCAACTCTGAAAGCTCTCAAGGATTTCTTTCGCGTCCCTTCGAACCTGACCATTTCTATGTAAGTGCCACAAAGTTCTTAGTTTGGTACCAACCATCTCGACTAATTAAAATTTCATTAGTCGAGATGGTTGGTACCAAACTAAGAACTTGATGACACTTATAGAGAAGTGACCAAGTTCGAAGGGATGTGAAAGAAATCCGTAAGGATCTTTAGAGTTGGGTTAGCCCAAAGCGGATAGTGCAGTTGAGTTTGAGTCAACCTGCAAATACATTGAGGGTCAGACTTGAGGGCAGTCTAAGAAAAAGAAGGTTGGGTCGCTACAATAAAATACACGTTTTATTATAGTGACCCAACTCTCCTTTTCTTGGACTGCCCTCAAGATTAGTCTTGAAAGTATTTGTGGGCTAACCCACTACTCAACCGTACTGTCCGCTTTGGACTGACCCTACTCCGAAGGTCCTCACGGATTTCTTTCATATACCCTCCTCTCAAACCCGACCACTTCTCTATAAGTGCTATCAAGTTATTGGTTTGGTACCAACCATCTCGAGGTCGAGATGGTTTGTACCAAACCAAGAACTTGGTGGCACTTATAAAGAAGTGGGGAGTTGGGCCAATTTAAAATGGACAGTAGGTTCAGTGATGGGTCAGCCTGCGAATACCTTGAGAGTCAAGTATGAGAATAACCCAAAAAGGGAAGATTAGGTCATTACAACGGGTCCATACTTGTACTTGTGCTTGCTAAACCTTGACATGTATAGGTACAAAAAAGTGTGGCGGGTTCAAGTATGAACTTTGGCAAACCAGCTCAAACCCTACCTATTACCATCCCTAAATTCAACGCAGGCACTGATCTGATTTTGATCAAATCATGACTTTTATTTTTAAGTTTTTTTGTAAAATTTTATTTAACTTAGTGTTGATCTCCACTGTGGATGGTAGAGATCCATATTTTTTTTATTTCATTTTTTTATCCCTACCATCCATCTTTAAAGACGAACGATGAAAATCTATCTTCTTTTTTCCTCATTTTTAATTTTTACTATGGTTTAATTTTATTTAATTAAAATTAAAATAATTTTATTGAAATGACGAAACTAACCTTGGTTCTATTAAGTTTGATCAATGGTAGACTAATGATAGGGATTGAATTGATGAGTTTTTAACACTTCAGGAATATTGGGAGTTATAAATCAATTCATGTTAAAAATGAAGTTTAATTAAAATATGGGGACAGAATTGAAATTTCTCCTTCTCTTAATTCACAATTAAAGAAAAATTCAAGATCTCCTTATAAGAACTCAGCTAAAATGACTAATAACATTTTAACTAATTAAGTTTTAACAATCATAAGTTACTATAAATAAAAAATAGAAAAAAAAAGGGAAGTTTAAAAAAAAAACAAAAATAGGAATAGTCGCGCTTAGGATATCAGCTTAGTGGTAAAGCATGCATCCTAGTGGCGAACCTAGAAAATTTGTTTAGGATAACACATAAACAAAGTAATAAAAATATCGATATAATATTATTATATAAAACAAAGTTCGATAACATAATATAGTTTAAATAAAATGAAATATATATACACACACATAGATATATATATATAATATTTAAGCAAACTAAGTAGTCTTAAATTATTCTAAAAAAAAAAATAGTCTTAACTTTTAAAAATCCTAATGAAATTATTAAAATAAATAAAAATGAAAAAAATATAAACTACGTAAATTTATTATTTACTCAAAAGTTATTAGTTTAAATAAGACACAAATAGAAAAGTAATATGTTTTGATAGAGAAATTAATTTAATCATGATGGGTGAAAGAAAGAAAAACAAGATCTATGTCATAAAAAATTGAAAAAAAAAAGTTACGAGACAAAACAACATTTATAAATTAATATAAAAAACATTTAAAACAAAAAAACAAAAAACAGAGTGAACTGAAAATAAAAGAAAATTATGAGATAAAGTGGGATTGAACCCATGGTTGGGTCTAAAAAGGAAAACAACCACAACCCATCAAGCCTTTCAAATCTTCTGCTTATATATGACTAAAAAAATGGAAAAAGCAAAATTTGTTTGATGGGGCACAGATCGAAACCGGGTGGCATCTACCGCAAAAGGTGCAATGCAACCATCAAAGCCATTGTACAACTTTGCAATAACATGCCATTGTATTTATATATTTAAATAGAGAAAACTTAATTAATTTTCCAAAAAATTTATGGGGGGCCACGATCCAACGATGGGTCCACCCCTGATGCACCCCACTTACTATCCAATCATGATTTTGATGTGTATGATTTAAAAATAATGTGAGATTTTCTCTCTCCTATATAAGAACAGTCTTTTTATTTATGTACAAGTCATTTTCTCTCATTTAAGAACCTTTTTTTTAATCACATGTTTAGTGTTTAATAGCCCCATTTAACCCCTACTGTTCCCTTATCAGTTTCGGTCATATAGTAATTAAAAAACAAAAAAGGAAGAAAATAGGAATAGTCATAAGGGAATATGATTGAAAATTTGAAACTCATCCAAATCCCTTCACATCGACGAAGGTCCAAGAAGACAAGTAGATTAACATTAAATTTTAAATAACACACATAATATCAATAGACTAGTGGGTTCCGTGTCCTTTTCCAAAAATGATAGGGCATGCACAACGTGTATTTTGACCTCATCTTATTCTCACATGATTGTGACCCCAATTATATATATATATATATATATATATATATATATATATTGTTTTCAGTAATATTTGTCTCTATCCTTCAAATAATAATAATATTAGTCACTATAATTGCCGGAATACTAAAAGACAATTTAGATCTTGACTTCTTTATTCCCATTTTAGATTTGTTTTGGTTTTTTTTTAATCGACACAACATTTGGCTGTTTAGAATTAGGTCTAAGTTCATTATATTTTATGGACATAACATTTGGCTTATTTATTTATTTTTATGGCTTTTACCTCCCACATGCAGTGTTATTCAATTATTATGTTTTAATTATAAATTAAATTATTGATCTTTGACATATTTTACAAGGAGAGACTAACAGTGTGTGTATATATATATTATAAATAGACTATGCATGAGTAATTTTTTTTTTTTATGATTGAGAATAGCTCAAGATATAACCAAGACCGGTAGAGATAGCATTGAAATACATCTTAGAAAACAGCTTCCAAAAATTAGATAAATTAACCCATAAAGAGTGGGAGGACATGCACAACATGTATTTTGACCTTATCTCATTCTCATATGATTGTGACCCCAACATTTATATATATAAATATATATATATATTGTTTTCAGTAATATTTGTCTCTGTCCTTCAAATAATAATAATATTAGTCACCATAATTGCCGGAATATTAAATGACAATTTAGATCTTGACTTCTTTATTCCCATTTTAGATTTGTTTTTTTTTTTTTATTGACACAACATTTGGCTAATTTATTTATTTATATGGCTTTTACCTCCCACATGCAGTGTTATTCAATTATTATATTTTAATTATAAATTATAGTATTGATCTTTGACATATTTTACGAGGAGAGACTATCAATGTGTGTATATATATATATTATAAATAGACTATGCATGTGTATTTTTTTTTTTTAATGATTGGAAATAGTCCAAAATATAATCGAGACCAATAGAAATAGTATTAAGATACGTCATAGAAAGCAGCTTCCAAAAACAAAAGGGATCAACCCACAAAGAGTGGAAGGACAACTCACAAATAGTAAAAGATAAAATACCCACAAACAATGACGGGCTAGGCGAGATCGGACCCACAAAGTGGGTGGCTTGTGTGGTTATGCATACCACTATTCGTGTGTATTTGTTACTTGAATATGAGTTTTGATATTTAACCAATTTTACTCTTACTTCAAGACTGTGAATGATTTTTTTAATTTAATTTTAAATGTAGCATGATACTTGAAATTTAAATTTAAAGTTATAATTTCAAATATATATATAAAAGCAGGATCGAAAGACATAAATTTTGACACAATTTATTGGTTACTGAATGATGATAATTTCAATGGTTTAGATTTACTCATACTTTTACATTAGACTTAATTATACACTTTACATAAATGTATTTACCTTTCTCTTTCTTCATTATTATATCATCTCTTATATCTCCAATTAATATTAAAAACCCACTAATTATTATAAAACACTATTATAGTTGAATTTTTATATATATAAAAATTGCTTTTTATGGTTGAATTTATATATTCTTCAAATAAATGTGAGTTTATGTATATTTATTTTCTTTCAAAATATTCACAAATTAAATTATTCTTAAAGGAGATTTGCAAAACCCCTCTAAGATTTAAATTATTTTGCAAGATAATTCTATATTTTCAAATTTATTAAATATTCTCTTATTGGATGTATATCAAAACCACTCTAAAATTTTAAATTTTTGTTAAAGAAATCTTAATTTCATACCAATTACTCCTTCTCATTTGAGGCTCTAAGTGATAAATTTTCACTATTATTTTTTATACATTAAAATGAAGAAACAAGGTCTAGCTAATAAAGAAATTGTAAAGATAAGATAAAAAAATACAAATAAATCAAACATGAAAAAAGAAGGTGTCGATGTCGGGAATCGGCCGACTAGGTTCTTGAAGCCCGAACTGCAAGTGTGGTCAGAGAGTGAAGAAACTAAGAGAAGGAAAAGGAAGAAACACCGTTACGATAAGATTTTTACATGGTTCGGTTCAAAGAATTACCTACGTCTATAACTGTTTATTAGATATTTTGACAGAGTGATAGTATGTGTATTATTTTTCTTTCTTTTACAATGAATTTTCAGCTTCTATTTATAAATGAAGAGACTACAATAATGTATATAATAAGACAAAAATATAATTATGATAAATTACATTTTCAAGACTGTCATTTGTCAGGTCAACTCTATCAAAACACGGTTTAGATGCTAAACTCATACTGGTTAGGTAAGATTTTTTTTTAAATCAAACTGTAACTCTGAAAGAATTAGTATGTACGATACGTTTGGCTGAATTTCGTATGTCAGTTTTGATAGCAGTTGACTCGCGCCCTGCAAGTTATAGTAGCGGAGAGTTTGTTTCCACGAGTTTGAATGTTTGAGGTCTGACTGAGCTTGTTTATGCGGATTGAGTATATGGTAAGAATCTGAGTTCACGAGCTGATTGTATGACGAGCTATATATCTGGTGAGCTGGACCCTTAGCAAACTGGGCCAACTGGGCAACTTTACTGGATCAGACTTGGATTTTTACCAACTCATTTAAGTAACTTCAAAATACACATAACAGAAGAGTAAAAATAATATAATTTGAAAATGAATAAAAAAACATAAAGATGCAATAACTTCTTGATTGGTGAAAAGAATATTAATTGATAGATTTTTAATATTAATTAGAGAGAGTAGAGATGGTGTAATAATGAAGAAAGAATAATAAACATATTTATATAGAATGTATAATTAAGTTTAATATAATAAAGATATGAGTAGATCTAAACCATTGAAATTATCATAATCTAATGGTCAATAAATTGTGTCAAAATTTGTGTCCCCCTAATCCTACCCCATATACATATATTCATTACCAAATATTAAATTGAATAAAGTTAAGTTGGGTTTTTGTTAAATAAAAAAATGTTGATTAAGTAGAAATAATAATAATTATTATTATTATTATTGTCGTCGCGGTCAATATTCAAGGTGTCAATGGTAAAATTTATTAATTTTTTAAAAACTTCATTAAAAATGATTTTTAGATTTTATTAAAAGATTAATTATACAAACAACTATAAGTAAAAATCCAAACAAATGCCCTAAACTAACATGTATAGAAATCCTGTACTGAAAAGTCAAATCATTAAAACTAAACTTCGACCGTATTTGACTTATGAAAAATGTAAATTGCCCTACCACATCATCATTAATTAATTAGTAAATAAACAAATTCAATTAATTGAAAAATGAATAAAAATTGAAACCACACCGTCTGATTAAGTAACTACATTTTTATAAATTAAATTAATTAATTACAACATAAAAAGGATTCACACTTCATGGCAAAGGAGATCATCTAAGATAATCCTACGTCGGATGAGATGGAGAGCCTCCTCCATCGAGGAGACCCTTAATTAATTAATTAAAATTTTTATTTTTAATAAATTATTATTTATTTGCTATTTTTTAAAATATATTTACTATTTATTGTTAATTAGAGATGGTGTGATAAGCATAATTTCAATTTCTGTCTACAATTAATTTTAATGGTTTTGACTTTGTGTTAGTTTAGGCATTTATTTGAATTTTTACTTGCTTAAAATAATAAATTCAAGAAATATTCAAATTACGAAAATATACATATATACAGTAAAAGTATATATATTTTTTATTTAACGTATAATATATAATTTGAGACTATAATTAATTCCATCCGGCCATTCATGTTGGATCCTTTTTGAGGATGTGCTCTGACAGCTTTTGAATACTTTCTTGCCGTCCCTACTTTGGTTGGATTATTATTGTTTGTATGCTTGAGCATATTTGGGATTGATTTAATAAATATCCAGCATTTTAAAAAAATTATAATTAATTCGAAATATTTTATTATATTTTTCCGTTTAAACATAAGATTCTATTTCAAGGTCCAATGTGCGTCACGCACTTTGAGAATTGTTCATAGTAAGCTTTTGACCCGGTCACCATTAATTAAACTTCGAAAAATGAAAATAATAAAAAACGGAATTTGGACCGCAGCACATGAAAAAAATATCTATAGAAAGTACTATTAACGAGAACCTTCAAAAAATTGTCAACGCTTCCAGGTGCATGCTGAGTCGGAATGGCCATGGATCAGGTTCAAGTTTCAAGCAGGTTTGATAAAATTAACACTGGAATAAAAAAAAAAAAAATTCTATTTCAAAAATAAATAAATAAATAAGTCATCCATATCACTTGGTGTGGCCTAAATCTGCATCCAACTGTGAACCTGCAGAAAATTTTTAAAAATCTTGAAAGTCAAATAATATCCTACAATAAAACCAAATAATCAAAATTTAAATTGGTTTCAAATACTAAGGATACTAAAAAAATTAAAGCACAAAAACTTTATATTTCAAGATAATAAATCCAATAAAAGTTTAAATTTCAATATCATAAGTTCCAAAGCAAATAAATTTAATTCACGAATAATGTTGCACGTTCCAAACTTTTATTTAAGACAAACTGATTTCTAATAACCATATCAATTTCGAGATGTTATATTGTGGTAGTTATGAATCAAATTGTCACGTGACTATGACCAAAATTTTTGTAGTGAAGCACTACTTTTAAGTCCTCTATTGAATTTAAGCTCTAACTTCCAACTTTAACGTAATAAATCCCAAATTGAGTGTACAAAGCACGTAACGTTCCAAACCCAATACATAAAATAAGGGATAATCCCCCAAAACCCATTTTAATTTACAAAAATATCATTTTATCACTTATGATTTTATTTTTATCTAAAATCCCCTCTGACATTGATAAAAACACTCAAAATACTCCCTAAAGGTGTGTGAAAAAACAATAATACTCCTGATAATTACAAATTGATGATAAAATTATAAAGAATAAAATGATCAATTTTGTTAATTTTTTAACATCAGATGAGATTTTGATAAAAATAAAACTAAAATGGTAAAATGTACATTTTTACAAATTAGAATTGATTGTTTGGGATTATCCCTAAAATAAAACACAAATTATTTCGCATCTATTTTATAATTAGATAATCATTTTTAGTTTCGTAGAAACTTCGAGCATCTTTGATGCTAGAAAGCATTTTGAGTTTTTATTAGTGATACATCATTATTTTTTAAGAAAATCGAATCACACAATCGATTCGAGTGACCAAATGTTGCTGGCATATCGATTGTATGCAGAGCCTGCTCATTGCTTTCTCTATTTTTCGTCTATGTACCTCTCAAGTTTTTGTGTATAATTTTTTATGTAGATAAAACGAGCATTCTAAAGCCTATTTATAGAATAGGGGATCGATTATATAATAGGGGGAGCAGATGGAAGTTTTTTCTTTCAATTGTCCGCCGAATGTGTTGGTGGAACAAATATAAAAATGACTTATAATTACTTCAATCATTTTTCAGACAATCTTGAAACTATAAAAATAATTATATTTGGGGATGTATAGACAATTTAAGGGTGGAAATATCACCACTTGAAAAGTAAAATACTCTTAAATGTGTTGATAGATTCAATTATGAATTATTTTAGTGAATGTTGTTTTGTTTTTCTTTTGTAATAGATCCTTAAAAGTAAATGCAATTTTCAATATGCGCCATTTCATTTTAAATCAATACCGACAGTGTACTAAATTTGATGAAATTTATCATAAACAATCACTAAATTAATATATCAAAAGCTACTTATATAATTCGAAAATTTATTCTCATAATCAAGATATAACAACTCCACAATAAAAATAAAATAAAACTACTTCGTGCTCATACAAAGTTTGCAAAATAGTGAACAACTACTTGTGTTACCCGGGAACATACTTCTAGATATGTGCCATTAATATATGTGTTAATACAATTTGTATTATTATATTTGAGAGTTATTTTATACTCACATAAGATTTTACAATTTTATTTTCTATGATTATATCAAACATGTTACATATATATATAAAATGTATTGAACGTATCTATCTATCTATCTATTTATATATTTTTTTCTATATTAGAACATATTATAATATGTTTTTATAATTTTCAATAATTGGATGATAGATCATGAAGTTGAGTTCAAACGAATATATGACAAATTTCGTTCTCTTCTTTGACAAAATGAGAAAATTTGGACTTTGACATATCACTTTATTGCCAAAACTAAATTAGATGATAAAGAATATATATTTAAAATATGTTAATACAACGAAGAGATAAGACAATACTGAGTGAGAAAACCGCTCACTAATTGAAGGGAACTAGTATGAATTTCATAACTCATATATGAATTAGAAGATAATTATTCACCTTTTGTGGAGAAGGATATTCGAATGCTACCATTCCTTAGGAAGAAGCGGCAAGGTGGGAGAGGATACCATCACATCTTCTTGAGTTTCAAAAGAATATATGTCGTAGTGGTTATTTTATATGCATATTTACAATATAAGTAAAAATTATAAAAAATAAAAAGTAATAAAATTTTCAAAATTTACTCAATTCCTATTCCAGGATTAATTTTCATGATTCTATCAAGTGGAAATGGTTTGTTTAAATTCAAATTTCTAATGCAGTTATTGACATTCATCGATATGATTCTTAATGATCTAGTGCTTTTTAAACAAAAATATCTAAAGTCTAGATAAAGACAAAATTCAACCTCCACATACGAGAATTTTAAACAAAAGCAAATTGGCCACTATCAATGTTTTGATTTGTTTAGATGCTCGTCTTTGTTCTTTACTTATTAAGTAATAGAGGTAACATGTGTACAAAATTTTCATTTATAACATATTTGAGCTTGGCTTCAAGCTCATCGCTTGTCTAAGTAGAAACCGAGTGAGTGGTTGTAGTCATAGTATATTATTATTATTATTATTTTGAATAAATGATTTTATTATTATATTATTTAAAAAATAAATAAAATTAGGTTTGTGTGCTTCCAGTACTTTTTTTTTTTTTTTTAAATGTGTGCCTGTCATAGAGTAAATAAAAATAAAGTATTTGGCAAATTTCATGTAAATTTTTTTTAACCCCTCGAATAAATTAATTACATTCAATATCCCATGTTGATCAAAATATTTTTGGATATGATGAGGAGTCTCTCGTCAAATGTAACTAGAGAATCTCCCGTCATGCACAAGACAAGTGATATGAGAAAGCCTCCCGTCACGCTTGAGCACAATGGAAGAGTCTTTCGTAACACTTGAACATGACGAGGACTCTCCTGTCACTCTCAAGGTTATGACTATCCCGTTACTTCCAAAAGTGACAGAAGATTGTCTTATCATATTTATATAGTGCATAACAAAATGTAAGAATGATAGAACAATCTCCCTTGATGCTCCTCCTATCGTGATATTTTTAAAATTTTATTAAGAGAGATATTTTGAGAATAACGGGATATTATGTGTAATTTATTTGTTTGAGGGGTCAAAAATATATTTTATTTTATAATGAGATAAAAGCCATTTTTGGTTTTTATATATGGTAAAAATCGAATCTTAATCATATATACGAAGTAAAAATACATTAACTAGTTAAGCTATTAGTGAATGAGCTTAGCTGATTTAAGTTCATGTCTTATAAGTTGAGTTTAAAATAAATTAATATCTCATAAGTTTGATATACAAATAAGAAAGCGATATCATTTATCTTGAATCCTTTATTTAATTTTATAATTCCGATAACCTTTATGGCCCTTCAAATCGTTTTTTTTTTTAAAAGTTGATTAAGACCTATGCTTAATTGATGAATTAAATTAGTGAAAGTAATGTTTATTTATATTAAAATCAAGATGCCCGTAATTGAATGCCACACGTTGATCGTGTTATAGCCAAAAATGGCATTTAGTAAAGATTTGAAATAACTATTGCTTGAATGGACCAGATATCTTTTCCATTTAATGGAAATAAAGGACCACCTACGCTGCCTGCAAGTGCATATTGAGGACCACCTAGTCACCTACGCTGCTTGCAAGTGCAATTTGAGGACCACTTGCTGGTCTCAGCGTTATCTTCATATTTACTAATACCACTCGGGCGGGGCCAAAAAATATTTCTTGGTAATGAAATAATCTCATATATATATTTTTATTTTTTTTTAATTGATTCGTCTTAGATAGCCTCATGTTTTTTAGGCAGACAAGCACCCAATTTTCTCACACATTTATCATTTTTATATGAAAAAACTGGAACCACGAGCATCTATTTAGCACGAGCCTATTAATTAATGATGGGTCCATTTCACCTTCTCGAACTTTTTTTTTAGACCACTCCATCTCATTTTTTAGGACAAATTTTATTTTCATTTTTTTTTTAATGTATGGTGATTTTAATTATGAAATTATTTTTGAAATCTATCATTCCGATCTATTTAAAAATTCACCAATTTGATCTACCTAAATATAAATTTAACAATTAACCATGTCTAAAGAAGTAAGATTATTTATTTTGTCCTTACCATTACTTGGACAATCTAGAAATATTGTTTTGCATTTAAAACTTTTAAACAAGTTAACCCTAAATTATCAACTAATAGAAATACAAAACCATCAACAGAAAGCTTAAAATTAAAAGTATACAATTGAAAACCAACACAAACTAACACATTACTATTGTAAAAATTAAAACACAAGTATGCACGCACATATATATATATATCAACAAAATAAATAAAATTTAAAAAAAAAGAAAATCCCTATTTGGTGGAGATCTATTTTCCCCATCAATGGGGTAGTGATGCAGATCTGTGGATTTTATCGTGACCAATAGAGAGAGAGTTTTCGATCTTCATCGTCAAATGATTGACAACTTTTTCATTGCAAGGAAAGATAGGTGATGAAGATCTTATTTGGATCTTCACTTATCCACCATTTTTCTTAATTTTTAAAATTTGATATAATTATTGTTTTATCTTCATCATTTCTATGATCTTCATCATCTATCTCGATCATGATGGATGATGAAAATCTACATTATTTTTTATTTTTAGTACATTTCGAAAAACATTTTCTAATTTCTTATTCAAATATTTGATTATATTTTAATCGGTTGACATATGTCATATTGTTTTTCTAAAGAAAAAACATATCCTAAAATCATTGAGTGTGTTTGATGATCGACTAATAAAGGAATTAAATTGATGATTTTCCCAAAAAAATCAGATGATTGGGTCAAAAAAGAAATTCACAATCTGTTAAAATAATATAAATACGGGACGTTTTTAATTGTTAGGATCTTTGAGTTATTTTTTTAATGTGTAATGGAATGAACTGAGTTTGAATCTACTTAAAATTAAAGAGATCGAATTCAGAATCAACATAAATACAAATTACAAATGTTGTTTTTATCTTTTGACATGTCCTATAAACCAACATGCATAAAGGATTTCGTCGATAGTCGAACGTGATAAATTAAATAAATTGTATTTACATTTGTTCAAAATTGTAGGAGTGATATTTAGGTCGATACAAACATAATGTGCAGTTTAAGTTATTTTAGTCTAACTTAATAAATATTTGCAAGGTAACCAAAAATGAATTTATTAATATGAATTAATTTAGTTAGTCAGTTAAAATAGGATTTATACATGTCCTGGCATTGAAAATCTTGATTATAAAGTTAATTTTATTAGCTTAATACACATATCAATTTTTGGAAAAACATATATTCGTCAACTTTCATTTCTCTTGTAGATGTCATTTGTCGTGGGCAAACGTTATCAGACAAGTGGTATATAAATATCAATTTTTAGTTTATAACTTTATATGAATATTCAAATTTTTAGTGAAAGTAAAATACGAAAAAAAAAAAAAAAGTGTCATGGTGATCATAATTCATACCTGGAATTAAAAAAAAAAAAAAATCATATTGAATGGATAAAGAAAGCCACTGCCACTACTTCCAATAAAAAATTGCCGCCACGTGCTGCAACTTGATTGCGCCTTCAAACTCCCTCACGTTTACAGCGCCCTCCAATAATTAAATGCAAAAAATAACGTTTCACTTTTTTTTTTAATTTTTCCAAAACCAGTCGCGAAACGTTTTTTCTTTTTCCACTCACAAGTCACATCACAACGCAATGGGGAGATAAACGCCAGGCCACTTGTCAAAGCGAGCTTCAGTGAAGAAGCCCACTTGTGGCTCAGAGTTTGGTGACGCACGTGGTCTCTCCACCGGCAAATCCCGGTGACAAGACCGGACCAGCCGGTCACAATCGAATCATCTTAACGAATCCGACGGTCCACCTCTAACCATGTGATCAATAAAAAAGTCGATTAAATTGACAAAAATCGCACACTTACAAAAAAACTCCTCTGTTCCTCCCTCTCTCTCTCTCTCTCTCTCGCAACAAGTAGAAGCGTTTTCTTGGTCGGTTCACAGGGAAGATTCTTCAGCTGAATTGTTGTATGCTTTGAGATGGAGAGGGATTTTCTCGGTTTAGGTTCAAAAGCCGCTCCGATTACTGTCAAAGAGGAGACCTCTGATGCCTCCAAAGACTCAGGTGTCTTCCCTTCTTCTTTTTTTTTTTTTTTACATATATTTTTGGTTTTAATTTTAGGTTTTTGTACTTTTATAGCTCAATTTTCATTATTTTCATTGTTTGTTTTACGGATTTCTGAGTGCTATGATTAATCTGATTCAAAATTTAATTCTTTTTACTTTCATTTTGTGAACTGTTAGAAGTTTTTGGAGCTTGAAACGCTTAAAGCATAAAATTTTCTTTCGTTTTCTCGGCAACCAAATAGAGTCTAGACAAAGCTAACTCTGAACAAGAAAAGTACCCACGAAAACTACACTTTTGTTATTCTTTTATTTATTTAACTATTTTTTTTTGGTAATTAATTTAGGTTAAAAACGTAAAGTGGACGCAAAGCATTTTTTTTTTTTAAATAATGAATTTAACTTAAAAATCAAATATTCACGAATTTTATTTTTTTAATAAATTTTTATTATTTAATGGTGTATGCTAAGGTGCGCTGCTTGTGTACTATTCACGTGTCGATCCCGATCCCGTCACGTGGTCAAACCGGTTTGTACTCTAGTTGAAGAGAGTTCGTTGCGAAAACGTTGTCAATTTTTTTATTTTTTTAATAAATTTAGTCGAAACGTTTTTTTAATAATTTTTTGAAACGTTTTAATTTTAGGATAAGTGTTTGGTGTAGCATGTGTAGGAGGAGTTTTATAATACTTCATGTGTTAAAAATGGCGTGACTTGTTGAGTTGTCCTTTTTAATTAAAAATATGTAGTTTAATATTAGTGCCAGATTGGGTGCTGTTTGTGTTTAATATTATACAATTCGAAATGCGAAATGATTGTATGTATTATATTATAGTTGCTTAGATTGGATGATTTGGAATTTGATTAAACTATGATCTTATCACATGGAATTGTATATTGTTAAATGGGGTTATCGAAATTTTTATAATAGTCAATTACTCGTGGTGCCCTGGACCAGTAGTACCTACATTTAATTTAAAATATTATGAAATGCGCATCAAAAGATTATATTATGTGGCTTATTTGATGAAATATATGTGATAGGCGGGTCCGCAGCACGGGGCATGGAGGTTTCGGATGTTGTAAGCCGTTGATTATGGCTTGTTAAGTCATAGATTGTTGTTCTCCTTTTAAATTGATATAATGAGGAGACAGGTTGAGTGGGGATGTTTATAAAATTAGAGATACGGAAAATGTTCACATTTGCATGATGTTAATATTTTAATAAATTTGGAGATTCTTTTAGTGTTATAGAAGTATTCTTTGGGTTGACAGCACAGTTGTATTGAACAAACGTTTTGTTATTGCCCAGCGCGAATATCAAGATTCTTTTCGGCATATGGTTTAAGAAAACAAACTGCAATTTTGAGTTGTTGAAACAAAAAATTGTCGTATTCCTACTTAATTCTTACTTTAAGGTAAAAATAAAATTTGTTAGTGATGAAAATGTTTCTTTTTTATTAATATTTTATGTTTATTCATGATAGATCTAAAGTTTGGTAGAAGACTGTAATCATGGACTAAAATGAGCATTATTTTTCCATTTGCTTTTGTTTTTGTAGCACCGATGAAGAACTCAGGGATGCAATTGTCTTTTGCAAACAAGGTTTCGGCCATTCCTCAATTCCTGTCTTTCAAGGCTGCTCAAGAAGACAGGTCAAGAAAGCTTGTTCACGATCCTCTAGTTTCATCTGGGTTTATGTCTATGTCAACTGCTGATGCTTTTGATACCAGCCAGAGATCCTACTCTGGCATGATCCAGGTTTGTTTTTTGCAATTATCTTGGGGTGTTGAAATTTAGCTACAGAACTTGTATTGCATATTTTTACTCCAGCTTTATGTGAAAACTTAAAAGTTTTGTATTCTGGTGTTATTTATAAATGTTGTCACATCTTAACGAGTTTCCCCCTTTTTTTTGGATCTATTGTTTGCAGAAGAGTTCGAATCTCGATAAGCAAGGGGGAAACCACTATCCGATGACATCCTATACTCTGCAGCACTTGGATGCACGCCAAGGTCATCATCCCGAAGACGCAAGGATGTTTCCAGTCTCCAACCAACCAAACCAAACAATTACAGTGTCCGTGAATCCTCTTCTTCACTCCCAGCTTGGCTCCACCGGGCAGAATGTTATTGGTACTGCCATACACCCTCAACCTCTTGGAGGAGTTCCGGTCATATCTCCTCTTTCTGTTGTGCCCTCTATGGGTTCTGTCATTGGTACTACTGATCTTAGGTATATTAATTTCTTTGAAATGTGTTTGTATTGACTATATACTAGAGTTGTTGTAAAATATGGGATAATTAAAATGAAATTGAATATCTTTTGTAGGAATACTTCCAAACCTAATGGGGCACCTGCTCAGCTGACCATCTTCTATAATGGTTCTGTATGCGTTTATGATGATGTGTCTCCTGAGAAGGTATGCACTTTCTCTGTTCTGCCACAGTCTAATAACTTCACTAAAACATAAGTCGACTTTCTTTTTCACATTTCGTTGCTTCTCTATTCAGGCTCAGGCTATTATGTTATTGGCTGGAAATGGTTCCTCCGCAACTCAGAATAAGCCACTTCCCACAGCTCTTCCCACAGCCCAGGTTCCTACATCAATCCATAGGCCATCTGTTGGTGATGGTTATGTCAGGAACAATTCCCATACCACATCACCATGCTCAGGCCTTTCAAGCCCCATTTCTGTGACATCCCATGTTGTTTCTCAGTCTACCGTTGGACCTAGTTGCAGTAATGATTTAGCTAAAGTGAAACCTGCAGGAGCTTTGGCATCTTCTAATACTCAAAAGGAGCCTTCCAAAGTGATTGGCTCTGTAGGAGCTCCCGCTCCATCTCTGATTCCAGCAGGTATTTTATTGTCTTATACCTAGGCTTCTTCAATTCCTATGAAATTTGAAATTATTTTTCTTTTTCCAATAAATCATTCTTTACTCTTAATATTTGATATTGCTGTAACAAAACAACTGTTGTCTTTGCAGTTGCTGTGCCTCAAGCACGTAAAGCATCCTTGGCTCGCTTTTTGGAGAAGCGCAAAGAAAGGTATTCCCACAGTTCTCAATTTATGAAGACTATTCAATTAAGTGTAAAACTAGTTAGGGTGTTGTGAGTTGGCTTTGTTATTACCTTCGACATGGAAATGGGTAACACATGCTTAAGAACCAATATTCTATTCCAAGTATGCTGATAACATGAAATAATTCCAAGTTAATGCTTAATATATGAAACTTAGTCTATAACTTCATTTGATACAAGTTAACTTCCTTTCTGGTCAATATTTTCTTGTAAAGATTCCATGGTTCTACTTGTCTAGATAATTTTCCACAATCATCTCCGATGATAGATCACTTTTGTTGTGATTTCATGCGTACTTCTCTGCCTGAAGATATCATGTATTTATAATAATTGATTTAAATTTGGTTATATTACATTTATTTGATAATTGATTCAAATTTGGTCATATCACATTCAGATAAAAGTCTGATAAACAATTGTACAAATTCTTAGTTCATTGTCTGTTTTTCTTGCAAACTAGACCATATTCATGACCTTTTTTTTCTCACTGATAACTCAGAATATATAATTCAAATGGAAGTTTCTATTGATGATCCAAACAACTGATATTACTTGATCAGTCAGTCGTACTTCTTCCTCTGGTCTCCTCATCTGCTTTCTGATAAATCTTCTGTCTTAACATCTGGATATTACTGATAACATGTTGAATGTCTGACCACAAGTGTTTTCTTGAAGTAATTTTGAGATTGCAGAGGACTCCATGTTGGCTGGAGCTTAGCAGCCTGCTTAATGAGAATTTAACATTTTTGAGTTTTGTGTCTCCATGGCCTGTGTTTGTGGATTTCACGTTGTTCTTGCTTTGCTGTATTTTGGAATGTACTAATTTGGCACACGCAAACAATTTGTAGTTTGGTATAGATTTTGTGAATGTCAAATCTACAGCTCCTGTTAGGTTTAAAGAAAGTGTCTTGTGAGGTTTGTATAGGGGCATCATTCTTTGTTATTGAATCAAGTTAATTTACCGACTTTATGCATTAATGTTTGTAACTGGAGAAAACAATGTGATCTTGGGATTGAACCAGTATTGAACTTTGTCTTCACAGGTTGGCTAATTATCTCATCAGAAATTCTGTTTCTGTATTTTCAGGGTGATGACTACATCGCCATACAATGTCAGCAAGAAATCCCCAGACAGCAGCAGCACTGCTGAAGGTACAAGTTTTTCCATCAATTCTTCAGGCTCTTGTCTTCTTCCGGCTGTGAATTAGACTCAGACCTGGGAGGTTACATGCAAATTGCAGGTTGCACGTGTAAGTAGCAGTCAGCACTTGTCAACATTATTTTTGATCAACTGTAAGCCCAATTCTTTAAGCTTATATTAATTTAGTTTCATAGATATATGGTATAATTTTGTTTGTTCTTTCAATTGTGATCGGACTTGTTTCATCGGGCAACACTGTGAAACCGCCTGTAACTTACTGGTACTGTCAATTATGTTGTAAAAGTATTTTAAACACATTGGAATTACATTTTGTTTCCATAGTCTCTGTATTCACTTTCTGCGATGGCCAAATAGAACAGGTCATTGATGAAAGAAGCATCTTGCTTGTGCAATGCATCAGCGTACCTTTGAAAATGATATCTTGAATCAATATATTTTACTGTTTTGAACTGAGAGACCTGTAATTTGCTTTCAGCTTTAAATTTGCATTTCTTGCTGAGGGAGATGTCATAGAAAGATCAACATGGTTAATCGCAGTTCAGTTAACCATGCTCAGCTTCCTTGACATGCTTGGCAGCATGGTAACGAGTCATGCATATATATATATATGTATGTATTATTGATTGGAGTATGTTGTCAATTATATCGTACTGCACGAGTACGGCACGAGTACGTGTATTGGTTGTATATATTGTTGTTTGGAATCAGTTAATCTCGATTATATCATATGAAAAGAATAACGGTCATGTATCACAGTATCATTAAAAGTTCAGTTGAGTTTAGACTTCAGATTAACAAAGGCCTTCAGTTGAGTTCAGATTCCAGATGCTAATGGATCTGAGATCTGGAAACGGAAATGTTAGTGTGAAGTTGTTCGGACTGATCACGTGCAAGTGGCAAGTGCACCGGCCAGCCTTTTTTTTTAAAAAAAGTGATATTTAACAAATTAGAGATCTATTAAAATCTTTTTAAATCAATTATTAATTATATGGTTGGGATATTTACCATCCTAACTGAATAAAATTGTTTTTCCAATTTGATTCTATGTTGCTATTTGATTTTCTCTGTCGTCATTTGGTTTGAGCGTTAAATATATATATATATATATATATATATATATATAGATATTGAAACTGTTAAATAGGTTACTATTTTGTAATTTTATTAGTTAATGATGTTCTTTTAAGAACTATTTGGACTCAGGTGTTCAACTTTTTGTAAACATTATAAAAGATTGCTCGATTTGATTCTTAAAACAGTTAAAATATTATAGGAAAAAATTATTTTAAAACTAATAATTTATAAAATAAATCATTAATTTTCTCTTTAAACAATTATTTTATTCATTTTTATTTTTAAAAACAATTTAAAACACATTATTTTCAGTGTTTAGAGTGAAAATAAATTTTACCAAACAGTTGTATTTTTAAAAATATCATTTTTGAAATATTATTATTGTTTTTAAAACCATCATTTTAAAAGTATACCAAACACATCCTTAAGATTTGTGTATTTGACCCTTTTTTATCTGATTAACTCAATCTTTTCCTAGAGTCGGGTTATTTGTTGGATAATCAAGTAAATCCATTCTCGGGCCGGTACCAACCAGGTAACATAAAAATTGGTTTTTACCTAGCTGCTACGTAAAGCCTAACCGGGTGCTAGAAAACGTATAGCCTGGATAGAGTGGAATGGCAGGTCTGGCTTGGTAATTTTGGCATCCTAAACATTATCGTTTATGAAAATAAGTTGGGTAGAAAAAGACTCTTTCCACTATAATCGATGAGACGATACACAATTTTTTTATATATATATATATATAAAGGTAACGTTGGAAAATGTAATTATCACTTGAATAATTACTTAATTTATTTAAAACTATTAAAAAAATTTAAAAAATATAACTCAAATTGCTTAATTTATGTCATAAATTACGAAAACGATATTTTGGATTAATAAAAAAAAACCACACCGCCAACACCACCCGGGGAATCTGATTCAAAATCACTACGTAGTGTTAAGAGTCTCCACCAGCCGTATGAAAAGGGTGGCCCCACCAACCAAACAATCGCTTGGGTTGATGCTTTTATCATTCTTTTCCATTGTTGAACGATGCACTTCTGACGCACACAGCTAACAATCCAAACATGGATGCTTCGAGAATAGCGGAGCTGAAGCTGTTCGTGGAACAGTGCAAGTCCAACCCATCACTTCTTCACGACCCCTCTCTCGCTTTCTTCAATTCCTATCTCCAAAGGTACTCCCTGGTTTTCTGTCTTTCTGTTTGTTTCCTGTCAATTCTTATTCCTTTTTTATTGGTTTTAATTGCAGTCTTGGCGCTCGATTGCCCGCCAAACCGGTGAGACAAAATTACTTGTTTTCTGTTTTTTTTTTTTTGTTGTTTTAGAATCTCCAGGCTTAATTTTGAAGATTTAGTACGTAATTGGATGTGTCATACTGGAGGGTGTATATAGAGTAAGGCATTCATATAATTTTGAGAGATTTTCAAATGAGTGTTAGAATGTTATGTCTTGATTTCAAGGGTATGTTTTGTATTACATATGAATTTTGGTGAAAATCGTGGAATCTTTGATTAGGTTATAATGTCTCTGTAAGTGGTGGGTTGGTTGCTCTAGGCAATGTGTCTGCTGTTTAAACAGTTAGTCTATTGGTTGATTTAGTCTGGGTATCTGTCTTGCATAGCTTGTAAAATGAGTTGGGACCAATGCTGCTGCGTTTCAGTTTTGTGAATTTTCTAACTTCATTTTTTCTGGTCTGATCATTTTTGATCATGAATGTTCTGATAACAGAAAGATGATGCTGACGTGTCAGATGCTAGAGAAAATTATGATGCCAAGAAGGCTGATTTGTCAGCTGAAGATAGTGATGATGACATTGTTGAGTCTGATATTGAGTTGGACACTGCTGATGTTGTGGACCCTGACAATGATCCTCCACACAAGGTGAGTGGTACAAAAGTTTATAATGGGGATCTACGTAAAGCTTACTATATCTTCTTTGGCTGCGTACAAAGGCTTTCTATGCTCAAATAGTACACTCTGTTTTCAATTCAGATGGGTGACTCGTTGGTTGTAGTTACTGAAGAGATGCGAGATGCTGCTCAAGCAGCAAAGCTAAAAGCGATGGATGCAATCTCTGAAGGCATGGCATCAGCTTGTTTTAGTTAAGTTCCTTTTAATCAATTTGTCTTACATAGTTTTCTTGACAAAATTTATAGTTTTTCAGGCAAACTGGATGAAGCTGTTGATCAGCTAACAGAAGCTATTTTGTTGAACCCAACTTCAGCAATACTATATGCAGCTCGAGGTATTTATTTTCTATATGCAACATGCAGCAATTGATGTTTACTAGTTTGTCTTTGTAGGCACTCATGACTTGATCATACTTGTTTTCAGCTGGTGTCTTTGTCAAATTGAAAAAACCAAATGCTGCAACCCGTGATGCTAATGCAGCTTTAGAGGTTGGAACCATTCTCTTCATGTATTGGTTGCAAAATAGGTGTCAATCTGATCAGTTAGGATGTGTCTTGATTTCATATATTTCCAGGCATTAGCAAAATAATCTAATGTTCCATGTTTGTATATGGATAAATTCATCAACATCAGACCTTTGGTTTTTACTGCTATTAGATCAAGTTTTAGTGGATTTGAATGCGATTTACCTTTTGTATGTTCTAGATCAATCCTGACTCAGCTAAAGGATATAAAATACGTGGAATGGCAAGGGCCATGTTGGGCCAGTGGGAAGAAGCAGCAAATGATTTGCATGTTGCATCAAAGTTAGATTATGACGAGGAGATTGCTTCGGTGCTCAAGAAGGTGATTTGCCTTTCTTAAAAGTTATTAGTTGCTACCAGAACTTTGTTTTATTATAATAATTCATTCTGTAGGTTGAACCTAATGCTCGCAAAATTCAAGAGCATCGAAGGAAATATGAACGGTTGCAGAAAGAACGGGATCTAAAAAGAGTTGAACGTGATAAGCAACGACGGCAAGCTAAAGCTGTAAGTACTGTCTCCATCATTATCTTGTGATGATTTTGCGTCAAAAAACTAGTATAGCATTTTTGTATCAATAGGCTTTTTCGTAAGCAATATAATGAACATCAGTAGAATGTAAATAATGCTCAAGTATGTCTGGTACTGTTACCTTGTTGCTTTTCAGTATTAGTGCTGATTGCCAAGGCTATTATCACATAGGGCATGCACAACTATAGATTAAACGCAACCGTTATGTAGGTGTTGGTCCTAACTAACTCGGTGAGATCTTCTATGATCCTGTAAAAGATCTAGGGATTGAATAGTACTCCGCCTGTTTTTCCCTGTGTTTTGGTGGGATCTTACCGATCTATTTCTTGTAACTATTAGAGAAAATTAGAAAATATTGATTACCTTGATGAGTCATGGGGCCGATTCAAGCATGTATTTTAATGCCAGCTGTACATGATTGTTAAAAATACTGGAACTAAACGTCTTCAATCAGAGTAATCAGGATGCCTCTTTTTTCTTATATGTCAATTGTGGTTGGGGCTAGGTCTGGGTTCAGATAATTAACAGTTGGATAATCACTTCCTCCCCTGATCTTCTTCCATTTATTTTATTATGTTCTCCAATACAATCATCAAAAACTCTTATTTTTATATTCGTCATAATCTTTGCAGGATCAAGATGCCTTGTTTGCTCTCAAGGATGGTATGGCTTCTAATTACTTACCAATATGTTTTTCATATAATGTGTGGTTCTCCACCCTTGGTCAAGATAGTCAAAGAGAATATTTTTAATAAATTGAGGCTAGGCTTGCTTCTTTACGGATTTACAACACATGCTTCAGTGCAGCTCCATGAGGATAATTTTCAGTTTTCTATAATTATTTCTTCTTTGTAAACATTTGGGTCTGGTTTTCACGGAATCCAATCCATCACACTATTTATCAGTTGTCTATAAATGAGGATACACATATGCATTTCACTTTGCTCAATTAGTTTAGAAAATGAAATTTGGTGAGAAAAGCTAGTTGTGCAAGGTGTTATCTTAATTTCCTCTCATACTGGTATACCACTTTTTGTTTATTATAATGAATATGTCCTCCTATCCCAAAACTATTATCTTGTTCATTTTGTTATTTTGAAAGCAGCCTTTGCCGTTGATTTCTTTTTTCATAATGTTCCGCAGGGTAGAGATAGGAGGTGTCTTTCACTTTGTTTTTCTCCTTGTTAAACATCTATATCCTCCAAGAAGAATGCAAGTCCTTGAATATTCAGACTTTTATTCTGTCTAAATTTTCTGAAGCTTGCTGTTTTTTAAAACCTTCCTAGGCTTGATAGATGAATTAGATAATATGTCATTGCCATTTCAAAAGAAGTTAAGATGTTGGGTATATCATTCAATGCTGGTCATTGACAGGGCAAGTTATGGGTATTCACTCTGTGAGTGAACTGGAAACCAAAATGAATGCTGCTTCAAGAACATCTCGCCTGGTGATTTTGTACTTCACGGCCACATGGTGTGGGCCCTGCCGTTTCATTTCTCCGGTTTACACAAGCTGTGCCTCAAATTACCCGAAAGCTGTTTTCTTGAAAGTTGACATAGATGAGGCGCGGGATGTGGCTGCACGCTGGAATATTAGCAGTGTTCCAGCCTTTTTCTTTATAAAGAATGGCAAGGAAATTGACAAAGTAGTTGGGGCTGATAAAGGTGCACTCGAAAGGAAGATTGCCCAACATGCAGGCTAGTGTATGTTTAGTCTTAAATACTAGGAACTTTTAGTTGGGTATAAATGTCCCAGTTGCTGTTGTTTTAAACTTACTAACGATGTTTACCATGGGGAAATGCTTGAAAGAAATTTGTACTCTCTTAATAAAATAACCTGTTTAAGGGTTACTTTTAACATTCACTAGTTTACTGAGCTCAAATATTCTGGTTGAGAAGCCATGCTGGCTGTTGTGCCACTTTAAGCATACCACGTTTTCTGTTTATACAATGTAATTTTGCTACATAGGTGTTCCTTTTGGAAAAACAATAAATTATAATGGTGATTTTGATTTTAAATTCGTACTGGAATTTTATTTTACTGGCAAATATGAATGCTGACATGAGGTAATAAATACTAATTAGCTGCCATATCGTCCTGGAAGAAAGAACCGAAAAAATGTGGAATTGTCTAGTAACTGATAATATGTGAATCATGTACTAGATGATTCTAAAGTTCATGGTACAAACAAGGAGAGTTGTAATTGCAAGAAGTGATTATGGATTGCTGACGATGATCATTTTCTGATATTCTTGGAATAAAATCTGAGAACGACATAGAAGAAAAGGCGGTACAGAATTCCCCACGCCAGCAAGATGAGTATGTCAAACCAAAGGTTCTCCATTGTGATATCCATTGACGATATTATATCTTCCCCAATTAGCATGCAATCTGGTCTTAGCAGATCCCTGGTTGTAGTATGCAGTTTGCTGATTTTCAGGTCTCCCAGAGGTCCAGGAGAGAGGTCCTGTGGAGCTCCCTTGTAACAACTTATTCTATTTGACACTTTGAACTCATTTATCACCAATCCCTCAAACGGATACTTCATTGCAGAGATGTAATGGAGCCATCTCCAGTAACTAGGTATGTGTCCTTCCTTCAAAAAGAAGCCGCATGTCAGGAAGAAAAGAGCCGTTGTGGCAATCACCACGGCATAACCTGTTATGTTACTTGGGACCAGTGCACTAACAAGCATCACGTAAGCATTAGTTGTTATGAGAGAAGCATAGAGGATCATCCAGAAGTTTAAGAGACTGCTGTTGAGTTTGAGCAGGTATTTGGTTATGACTGCAAATGTAAAGCCCTGAACTGCGAAGAATGGGAGGTAAACAATAAGGGAAGAAATGACATATGATGAAGCTCGATACGCATTGTGGGAGGTTTCTCTAATGAAGATGAACCTTTCTTGAATGAATGTTGGGACAGCATCATTGGAGGAGAAGAAAATGAGGCAGACTGCAAAGATATAGAAATTGAGAAGCCTGTTGATTGTTTTGAAGTCGTGATCATGCAAATTCTTGAAAAGTGAAGACAGAATGAGTGCCATTACTGTCAACACAATTTCACGAGAGAGAAAGAGCTCAGGGGTGCGGATCACGTTGAGTGCTGTCCGCCATGAGAGGACAGCAACCTCCCGCAGCCAGGGGTTTGCGAATTTGGAACCATGATGTGGCTCATCGAGCACTTCTTCATCTGTCTCAAAGTCTTCATAGGAAGGAGTGTAAGGGGCTTCTGATTGGCTAAGTTCCGCGGGAGGTTCTGGTAGGGGAGGGTTTCTTCGAGGAGTTGAATATCGACTTGAAACATAACTTCTTGATCTAGACATGGATGTTATTCCAGGTGTTCTTGCAGGAGTCCATGATGGTGGCCGATGAGGAGTTCCTACCACACCACGGTAGAGCCAGACAGGGAAATCCTTATAAAATTGAGATGCCAAACGTGGATTATAGACTCCACTTTTTATGCTCATTGGTGTTGCAACAGCCTTGCGTTCCAAGGAATTGTCAAACTCATTGTCTTCATCATCATCATCGTAATCAATCTGGCTAGAGTTGGGTTTAGGCGTCCCATTTCCTGAAGAGAAAGCTTGGCTTCGGAGGCTAATGGCGTACTTGGGTGCGGGGGTCTTCATGTAAGGAGTCCTTGGTGTTTTGGGTGTTCTACGGACAGGAGTCCTGGCTGCTTGATCAGGTTTGATTCCATCACGCTGGAACAGCACAAGTGGGTCAAGACCCACGTTCGATTCATCATACTCTTTGATCACATCCAGAAGATACTCTAGGCTGTTTTCTCCATCTGGAACTGGCCTTCCAAAGCCAGAGAGGTGAGCAGGAAGGGCAGCTGGACTTCCCACGTATATTAGCCTCCCTCTGTTAACCAATTTTGACATCTTATAAGCATCGACGCAAACTATCAGGCCTAATTTCGATTGAGGTTAGTTCGTACAGTACATTAAGAGGCACAACCAATTCAGATAATCAAATAAAAAATTTCTCATCCTTCTCACTGGCTTTAAGTATTGGTTACATAAGAAAAATATTTTTAAATAAGCAAATATTAAGAATTTGGTTTTAAAGTTGAATGTTTTGTTACCTTGCTAGAACTGTGATTCGGTCTAAGAGCATTTGAATTCTGTAAGAAGGTTGGTGAATAGTCATGACAACAATGCTACCACCTTGAGCTATGTCCTTTACCTTTTCCACTACACTGTAAGCACTTGTAGAGTCGAGACCTGAAGTAGGTTCATCTAGGAACAGCAGTGATGGCTTATGGATGATGTCAATTCCTATTGAAACTCGTCTCCGTTCGCCTCCAGACACTCCCCTCCTTCCCTCATCGCCAATATATGTATGTATCGTACTCTGCACAACCATAACATTGCTAAGGTGTGTTGTTATAAAGACCCTTTAGAAGACTCTTATCCTAAGTGTTTGATGAAAGAATGGATTTTATTTTTATTTTTGAAAGCTGACATTGAATCGATTAGAGATTTATTAAGGTTTATCAAAATCAATCATTACAATTATCTTCACGATAAGGAAAGAAAACTACCTATACGAATTTTGTAAAGTATGCTTGGTGGGACGACCTCCATTACTAAGGTTGATGGAAAAGTGTGCAATCATTTATACTTAAAGGTGATATATGAGTTTTATATTGTTTTGAACACAACACCAAATTTGATAGAAATAAACTCTGCGCCGTTGTTCAGGTATTTGGTGTAGATAGATTCTGTTGAAGATTAAAGCTTTTCTAAGAGATTCCAGGGTTGCTGGCAGCAGAGGAGCTGAAAGTTACAAAATGAAGACAAGTTTTTGCTTTAGTACAGGCTATTGTTGCAATGGTTTTTATGTTTGTTTAATTTCAGTTTTAGATATGTGATTGTTTTTGTCTAGTTAGTTTTTCAATGGATTATGTTGTATCAGATTAGGATAACTTGTATCAGTCATCAAAGTTAGTGGTGTTAGGTGACTGGATTTCAGTTTTTGCTGTAATTTTTCATGTCTGCAGGTCTAATAACTGCTGTTAGTGATGGACAACCTTGCTTAGCCATTCCAAACTTTTGTTCCTTACAAAAACTCCCTTCTAATGAAATGATATGTAGTTCATCATTCAAAAAATTCTAAGAGTTCATTTTCTTCAATTGCTGCTGTATTTTATGTTTTATGGATGTTATGGTCTGAAATTCTAACAGATTCAATGAAATGTAGACAATTTGTGTATTCCTTTTATATTTTATTTTATTTTTATTTTTAAATAAAAAACCACTCCTGATAAGGAATTTTTCCAAATAGGTGTTCTAAAAAGAAATGTAAATTAACAGAATATTTTGTTATAATGCTGGGGAGATCCCTTTTACCTGTAGACCAAGTTGCTCAAGAAGCTCATAGACTCTCTGTTTCTTCTCATTTCTCGAAATAGAAGGGGGAAGCCTAACCTCAGCCGCAAACATTAAGGTTTCGAAAACTGTCAGCATTGGAAATAGCTGGTCGTCTTGCATCACATAAGATGATACCATCTTCATATAGCTCGTTGTCACCTGCACAAGCACACATCACACTTGATCATCATTCATACTAGAAATAAAATTTAGACATATCTATCAATACTATAAAATCATATTCCTGTGTTGTAATAAAGTCAATCATTTTTGGTCTGGACGTCTGTACTTTGTTTACATGAAGAAACATAATTGCAGATGGTCCATACCTGAAAATTTTAATCCAGAAAAGTAAAGTGGATACGCAAGCAACTAACCGGCTTTCCATCAATTCTAACAGATCCTTCAAGACTCCCTTGAGCAATCCGACCAGCCAAAGCATCAAGAAAAGTTGATTTACCAGCACCACTAGGCCCCATGATGGCCATGATTTCACCCCTTATAGCCTGGCCGGATATATCATTGAGAAGATAGGCTTCTTTTTTGATCCAAGCCCCATCTTTCTTCTGCTTCTTCCACACACTATATGACAGGTTCTTGAACTCAAGTCCTTGCCCTGGAATCAGCTTCCTGGCAGGAGCAGGCAGCCCTGCCGCCTTTGCTGATTTGTCCATGTCCAGCAGAGTCTCCAGGTTTCTGTTGGCGTCTGTCCGGACGAATGTAGCCATGGTGAGGTGGGGGGGCTGTGACTGTGTAGCAGCTGTTGTGATCTTGGCCCTGTTTTGAAGCAGCAAAGGTTTGTTTTTAGAGAAACTTTTGAAGAGGTGAAAATGAGTATAAAAGGGGACAGGGTGGTGTCAAAAAAATGCTGACGGCAATAGTAAAGGAAAATTGAAGCTGTGCCAGGTGATGTCTTTCTCCATCTCTATGTGTTCTCTCTTTGGTCTTGTCGCTCGATTTGCTTTGGTATTACAGTAGGGAATTTCACACTTGTTTTATTCTGCATTAGAGACAAATTCTGGAATTTCACTCTTGTTTCATAATTGAATAGGTTGGCAGGCTGGCATTGGTTTGCCTCACTAACATCATGCCAAATAATATGATGTCAATTATATCTTGAATTCATACCATTTACATTATATCATATGCTGATAAACCAATTATATTCTAAGTTCATATCATGAGGCACATCATTAGTGAAAGATGAAGAATTGCCCCTTTCTTCTTTTATGAAAAGAGTGTGAACTTGACGCCATAATTTCTTATCGGTGTATAGTAATTAATTTCAACGATATATATATTTTGTCTTAAAGCTTCAAAAGGAATTGTCAGATGACTTGCATTTTAAGATAGTGCTTTGAACTTAATTTAGAGGATGTGTTGGAAACCGAGGTTAATCAATAGGAAAATCTTCTTCAACTATTAGACCGATTAAATCACATAATGAAATGGGTTTGGATTCTCTTTCACCTAAATCTTATCCTGACATTTTTAAAGTATGTGATTGATCGTTAATGAAGTAAAAATGGAAAGGGATCTCATTTCAATCATTCATTATTTATAATATTTATATATCGTGAGATTTTGAAAGAAGCTTCGGCAAGAAGATGCAAGTCCTGTTTTTGTATACATCAACCTGCATCTAAAACTAAATTGTTTGTGCTTCTTCGATTAATGTGAGATTGTTGCCCACAAGGAAATTGGATATAGTTTATAATTGTTAAGCAAGCTCACGAGCCATGTACACATGGCTCGTGAGCTTCCTCTATATATGTGTGTATATATATATATATATATAAAATTAGTGTAACTTGCTTTCATTAATTGTTCATATTTGTATTTACACAAACATTTTAGTGTTGTACATTGTGACTAGTATTTTATTAGGAAAGTGTTTCAAATTTTAAGTACCGAAGATGAGATTCATAGAAGAAATAATGTCTTTTGAAATAGATTCTTACAATTATGAAAACATGATTAAGCTAGATGTGAGACTGTAATTGATGCTTAAAAGTGTTGCGAAGTGAGCTTTATGGAACAGGTTATGAGCTAGAATCAGCTACTAGATTTAGATTTGTATAATGAATAGTATTGACATGTGCATTTTTTATTGAGAGTGAAATTAACTGTAGCATGTGATTCATATCACGTGTGCTAAGTGACCAACAACAAAATGAATTAATGAATCTCTGTTTTCCCATTATATAAGTTTCATTATGATTTTGTAATATCTCGAAATTGATATCCTTATGACTATTAACATTGTTTCAAAGCAACAAAATAATACTAATATCTTCAGCGTGTTATCTAAAATTGTGATATTATTCAATCTATGAAATATGACCAGGATAGAAGCTAATAGAAACAAGTGTTTAATAGTAAGATTTAATGTTTCTTTATCAAATTTATGTATTCATTGGTCGATCAATTGTATAGTCCACAGAGGACAAGGATACAATTGTGAGGACATAGAATTTTGTGGTCAATCATATTTTTATATGATGAGGGATTAAGTATGTTTGGACCGATGATAGAAAATTAGATGTAGGACACACATATGACCAACGTATTTGATATGTAAAATATTAAATTGCAAGTTTCAGTGCTCGTTGATTGTTCATTAGTTACACTATGTATTTATTTGTATGATCGCTTGGATATTTTGGCGGATTATGAATGCTTGTATATTTTGGTGGACTAGACTTAAAATTATGGAATGATACTTTGTGATATAAACATTGTCTCACTTGTGCAAGTGAGAGATGTAAACATATGCTCAAGTTGTTTAATAACTACTTGATAATTGTTTAAATTATTTAAATAATTATCTTCATTATCATTAGAAGATATTAATTGAAATTTGATTTACTGGATAAAATATTATTTATGAGATAATATTTTAATTTGAATTTTTGAATTTCAAGAAACCTAAATGTGAAAAGTTTTATCATCTCAAACATATAAATAACAGATCTAGTTTCTCAATCTCTTTTGGTCTTTTCCCTTTAGAAAAAGGTTTTGCTCGGTGAGTTGAGTTAGTAGTTTAAGTGATTATTTTCCAATCATATAATATGTAATAATCCTGAAGATCCGTCTTTCGCCGTGATGACTATGTTTATTATGATTACCAACAAGTTTGAATTCAGGTTCTAGTTTATTCCTACTTTAAGTTGCATCTCAAAAAACACAACAAACACTCAAGAGCGGAGAGGCCAATGATGAAGTTTGAATCACAATAAGAAGATAATTTAACTTTTTTCCCCCTCAAATTGCGTTACTCTTTTTCAAAAAAACCAGAAAATTAAATTTGTTGGTGTTTTCTACTACTACTATTATTATTATTATTATTGGGATGAAAATTTGAAAATTCCTTTCATACCATATCAGCCGGCCATTTCTGAAGAAAATCGCCAACATTTAGTTGGAGGATTCTCATTGTCCTTTCGACCCACCAAACTCTCCCTTGTTTTCTACAATTTCAACACCAAATAAGACCTAAAACTAATCTAGAAGTTTATTTTTTTGTCAGTTGTACACTTGTTTTAATCAAATTACGAAGATAGATGACGATGAAGTTCCCAAGTAGTTTTTAGAAAGCCAACTTCTTTTCTATCAACTCGTTGGCTTTCTATCAATTCCTTTCAAGTCCAAAATTAACTCGAGATATTGGTCTGGTTCAATCTCACTACATTGTTGATGGCACAAAGATGATGATCATGATTAAAGTTGACTCTATGGTTTGATTGAGCCGCGCCAATATCCCGTGTTGTTATTCCTTTGCTATCTCTATTATCCTATATGTCAGTCATTTTCAGGTGTATCAAATTTAAATTTAATATATATATTTTTCATTTTTCATTTTATCATTTTAACCACTCTAACTTACTGTGTAGTCACTACATGGAAGGTTGTTTAAATTTAATCTTAACAATGCAAAAGGGTTTGCCATCATGACTATAACAAAGAAGCATTCCACAGCAAGGACTGCAAGGTACGAAAGGATGGTTCAAGTAGAGAAAATATGAAAATGATTATAATTTATGTTGTTATTTCAAGACCTTATAAGCTATCAAAATAATGATGATTTAAGTCTTTGTAGAAAATGATCTATTAGGACTTAGGATGGAAACAGAATTTGTTTCTCCTGATGTCTTCTCAATTCTGATTATTTATCTTTTATAATTTTATAAGACAAGATTAAGGGCTCATATATATTTATTAATTTACCATAAGTACTTTTTAATTTTTTAAAGTTAGAATGAACCAATCAAATTAATCTATTGTATTTAAATTAAATACTAGAAAGAATTTATTTTGGAAAAAAAAATGTAATGGGTGAATTTAATTTATTCGTCCATACTGATGGTAAAAATAATATATATAAGTATATGTATATAACACTAACTTGAATTAATTTCATTTTCAACTGTTGAGATAATATATTATTACATGTTTTATTCTTAATGTGTATTATTGCAAAAAATTAAATATAATATTATAATTCCAACCATAATTAATCCGATAGTTGACTATCTGCGTCATAGCAAAATAATGAGAGCCCTTTTGCACATATGCCGCTTGATTTTCCTAAATATATAATTTTAAAAGAGCTTTGACCTACAGCTAGTGGGTGATACAGTTGACATTGCCTCTCGTCTCTCTTTTAAGTGTCAGGATTCGAGCCACACTCCTATCTCTATATGAATTTAGTTTGAATTAAACAATTCCACTTGTATATACGAGTCTCTTCTCCCAACCTTTGGAGCTAGTTTATTTATGTTTTAGAGTTTAAAATTAAGATAAATGATCTTCACTTATATATATATATAATATGCTATTGTACGGACCCTATATTATAGGAGACTAGGAGTGGTTTAACGTTTTAAAAATTGAAAAATATAAAATTATCAGAAAATAAATTTAGATAAATAGGATGCCTTTTACACTAACACATAAGAGTTTGTGAATTCAAGTGGTACCTCTTCCCAAACCTCCAATTATTGTAATTGTTAAATAATAATAATAATAATAAAATAAATTTATTTGATAACTACTCATATAATTATGAAGAATATTGTGTATTATTGTTAAATCCCATCTTCTTATAAAGAGGCTATCTGTACTTGTTGTAATTTACACGAAATTTTATTGAAAAATATTTTTAATACTCTTAATTGGCTAATATTATTATTAATTTGAAGATAAAGGATGATCAGATGGTAAAAGCAAGAAATCTTTTCATTTTAGGAAGTAATCTGAAGTATTCAAAGTTTTCTGCATATTAAAATAATTTCTTGATTCAAATTTATTGAATATTGATTTGTTTTTAAATATTACAATCAATTGAGAATTTGAGATAACAGAATTTGAAATTAGAAACATAGGTGTGTGAGGGATATATTTCTGGGAGAAGACGAAACAATTATCTCTATCAAGTATTAGTCACAATTACTTTTGCAAAAGGTGTCAGCTAGTCTTTTAAAAATAATTTTTCTTACAATAAACATAATAGTTGGTTAACTATTTGATAAATTAATATTGCTACTATACAAATTAAATTGTTACATTCCGATTTCTTTAATTATTACTATTAATATGTTATTCCTTGGCTAAGCTGTTGTTATATGTGTTTTTGGGATACCCCAAATGGGCTGGTAAAAGCCCAAAGGCCCAGCAGATAGAAACCCAATTTACCGGGCTCCAGCTCCTTCAGGTAGTGAGCTCTCCAGGTAGTGAGCTCTCCAGGTCGTTAGCTCCTTCAGGTCGCTAAGCTATCTTCAGGTCGCTGAGATCTTCAGGTCGCTGAGCTATCTTCAGGTCGCTGAGATCTTCAGGTCGCTGAGCTATCTTCAGGTCGCTGAGATACTTCAGGTCGCTGAGATCTTCAGGTCGCTGAGCTCCTTCAGGTCGTTTTGGATGAGCTCCAGGTCGCAGCTCTAGCTCGTACAATAGCGTGACGTGCACGGCCAACCATTTCAGATCAGTAGCAGCGTGATTTACTCAACCACTACAGCATGAGTGGAGTCAGAAGACTCAGACTTTTTGACAGAAGGCTTTGGAAATTGTATTATGCATTTAATGATTTCCCATTACTGTAGCACCTCCCCTCTCTCTATAAATAGGAGTAAAATCTCAGTAAAGAGGAGGGTGGTTTTTCTCTGCTCTCTCTCTCTCTGTACCCAGAAAATGCAGCAATAAAAGTGACTGCCACCACCAACGGTGGAAGCGCCGTGGACGTAGGCCATGCTTAAGGGCTGAACCACGTAGATTTATGTGTTTTTCTCCTTCCTCAGCTTCTTTTCTTCTTCCTCTTTGCCTATGTTTTCTTGCTTTTGTTCTGTTTCTGGTTGATCTGCGGCATTGGGCTCAAGAATCTCGTTGACTAGAGATCCGGCTTATCTGACCAGATTTTGACGTCAACAGCTGTTAAATTAGAAGGTTATGAGTATTTAGTATTTACTGCTATATTAGACAAAAACCATATTTTTTTTAAATGTAATAACCATATATGTTAGTAGCATGTATGCATGTATGATCCACTTGATAATTATATTAAGGATTCACATTTACTCGAGATTTTGGAATACCTTTTAAGGTGTAAAATCCTTTACCTGCATTAATGTCTTCTGATTTTGAAAATAAAAATAGTAATTTTCAATAAATGAAGAAACAAAAACATAAAATTTTAACGACTGAAGTGAAAGAAAAATCACAACATATATACACCATCCATTTTCTCAATTTTTGAACACAACTGCCCCAAAAATATATTGTAGTTAGTACCAAAATTTTTCTCCATTTAGAGTGTCTGTTTTTTGATAATGGAATTATTATTTTGTTTCTAACTCGAGAAAGTACCACGTGTTGCATGCATGATGAAGAAAAGGTCTGACACCGTTTTTGGATCTGGTCATGACATCAGGAGCAACGATTTATTAATTTATCAAAAATATAAAAAAAAAAAAAAAAAATTGGAGGAAAGGAAATCTATATTTAGAAATTCTCTTAACTGTGTATATACTTGGTCTCTTCAGTGAAAAAACAACCATAAGGAAGGGAGAAGGAAAAAAAACACCCTAGTAAGTTTTTGTTTGATCTCTCAATTGCAAATTAAACAAAAAAAATGAATTCCAAGTTGTTTTTGTTATGCTTTGTTGTATTTTGTTCGTGCTTGTTTGGGGGTTATTCTAGAAAGCTTGAGAGCTCTGAAGAGTTTGTCACTGAAGGGCTACCTGGTGGTAATTCAACAGAATGCCTGGCGGAACTCCTCCCATGCCAACCCTACTTGAACTCATCGTCACCGCCACCGGCTACCTGCTGTGTTCCGATGAAGAAGGTGGTAGCAGAGGAGGCAGAATGCCTTTGCAATCTCATACACAACTCTGAGATCATGAAATCCTTCAATGTCTCTATGGATCAGGCTCTTAAACTTGCCAAGACTTGTGGTGCCGATGCTGACATTTCAAAGTGCAAGGCTGGTAAATCATTATTTATTTATTTTTTTCTATGAACATTTTATGACAAATTTATGATTTTTTGGGACTTGATTAGTCTACTTTTTAAGTGTTTAAGATCTGAATGAAAGTGGTTGAACAATGTCTTTAATCTTGATATGTCAAAGGTTCAAGTTCTATTATTGTCTTAAAAAATAAGATGTGTAAGTATTTTTATCTGAATTTAACCTCCCGTTTCATTAAAAAAAAAAAAAAATAGAGTAGATATGGTTTAATTAAGGGTTTGGTAACATAGATATTTGTTTTTAATTAAATTAATTTTCATATTGATAGGTGTGTTTTTTCTTGAAAATTTGTGTATATCTATCATATATTTTTCAAACTTGATTGTTATCGGTGGTAATTTATTATTATTATTATTATTATTTTAAATTATTAGTGGTTTCACAATCAAAGAGATTTAAAAAATATCTTTATTTCAAGAGATTTAAAAAAAAAAAAATCTTTAGAATTTATTATTATTATTTTTCTGAGTTTAACTGAACATATATAAAATTTGTTTAAAGAAAACTTGTATATATGATGGAAATTTTCAAGAAGGCCTAAAATAAAATTTAAAGTTCATTTTTACTTGAAAAAATAAATTATTTACTTTTAGCTCCAAAGGAAACTAATCATTTGTAGCTCATTTTCAGTCTGCCTTAAAGCTCTTATATATAATGAAAAAAAATTCAAAATGGCCCAAAATAAAATTGAAAATTTGTTTTTAGTTAAAAAATAAATTATTCATTTTTAACTCAAAAAAGCTAATCATTTGTAGCTCATTTTTAGTCCTTCACAGGAAATGTTCAGCATGAAATATTTTTTCTGATGGAATAAAAATGATTAAGTTTTCATTTGGTTTTAAAAATAAAAAACCTTTACTTTGAATTATAAACAATTTTTCACTTTTTTGGATCATTTATAGTAATTTCCACATGTATATAGTTGTTTTTTGTGGTTGAGCTTTAATATCTAATATGGTATGATTTTCAAAATAATGCATGTTTGTGTGTGTATATGTTTTATATATCATGATATTATTAAGTTAATTTTAATATGTTATTGTAGCCAACTCGCCATCAAGTTCTCCAACCACACCATCTTCACCGAGTAATTCTTCCACTGGTGAGTTTCTTACTTTTCGATTATTATTATTATAAGTGAAAATAATATCTCTTTAGTATATATAGTTGTCCACTTCCGTAGTTATCTGAATAGTGGAAATTCAAATCCTTCTAAAAGCATTTTATAAGCTTTATGTGGGTAGTCAGGTTTTCTCCGTAATAATAATTGATCTCAACAAAATTTTGACCATTTAATATCAACTTAAATATATATATATATAATTACCTACTCTATATGTCAAAAATTAGGAACTATGTTGAATAGTATTTCAACTGACATATTTTTGCTTGTTTATCTTTGTCAATTAAACTAATTTAGGAAAAATTTTTATTTTGGCAAACAAATTATAGTATTGTAAGTTGAGGGTAAATCCATATCTAATCTATCCCTCAAAAAGAGAAATGGAAACAAAAACTTTATTTAATTTCAAAATTATCAATCACATAATTAAATAAGATTAAGAATAATATTTAAATTGTCCAAAAATTTTACTTATTTTTATATCAAAATGCTGTGGTATATAAGTCGTTAATATCATATAATCATGAAATGTCAACATGATATTAACAACTCAAATTTCACGTTAATGCATTTGAAAAAGAATTTGGACATCTTGACATTACTCTAGTATTAATACTTTTTCATAGTAAGGATGATATTGGATTTAGCAGTCCTTTCCCTATCAATTATTCATATAATCCATTTTTCCCCTAAGAAACAAATTAGGAATTTGTCTATTAACATGAATTTGTTATTTATTTATTTTTTTATATGATATGAATTTGCCAGTGGAGGCTAAATATATCTACAAATTGATAGATGCATTGGTATAATAAAAATAATATGAAGTGAAGCTTATATATCGTTGTTCATTTTTTTTTTTTTTTTTAAAAAAAAAAAAAAAATTAATACAATCAAACATGTTGATGTTGTTGATCACAGGTAGCTCTTCCTCTAACAACAGTACATCAACCTCTTCAAGTAGTGCAAGCAATGGAATCCCTAATTTTGCAAGAGTTGGTTTCATTGGATTCTTGGTGGGTTTATTAGCTGTCTAAGTATTTATTTTCTCTTTGAGTTTAATTAATAGCTTTGCCAAAAAGCTTATTGATGTAAATCTCAGATATTTTTTCATGTTTGAGTCAAAAAAACACCATGTTCTTGCAAATAATTCTATTTTAATTTTTTTTTTGTCATTATTATTATTATTTGAGCTGGAATGAAAGAGTCAAAGAGACATTGTTTAATGGGAAATAATATGACAGCAGAACGAATGACTAAATAAGTTATATTCCATTGTGTGTGAACCTAAAAAGATCCAATAGACCTATATCACAATATATAAATTTGCAGTAGAATATCAATCACAACACCAACGAAGTTTACATTGAAAATCTCCTTAATTCAAAAAGTAAAAATCACGGGACCGTAGAATCATAATCCACTAAAAAAATTTTACTATTAGAAATTTATCACAACGACATCGTCAAGAAATTTAATTTCTGACAACAATTATAATTTGATGTCAAATAAGAAAAGGAAGATAAAGGAATCAAACTCATGCTCTGATCACTAATCTGACGTTTGTATGTTTGATGAACTTTCTATCTAAATTTGAACTTAATCCAACCGTGAGTAAAGGAGTTACAACCCTTTTAACAAGATTGATTTTCACCAATCTTTGTTTCAAAAGCCAAAACTCACTACAGGAATCTTCAATCAACAATTCGACTGATCAAACTCAATAATTGCAAGTACTTAGTTTGTTAACCAAATTTCAGCCCAATTCAACAGTGGATAAAAGAGATACAATAATTTTGAGAAAATTGATTTGAGTGTTCTCTATGTAGTTTTCTGCCTTTCCTCATTCAATCTTTCTCCCTTTTTTGTATGAAAATAACCCATTAAAATTGGCCCATTTCGATCAAAATGGAAGAGAGACTTTTTTTAGTCTTTTTGTATGAGGTATAAAAAAACTTGAGCAAATTGCAATTTAGCTACCCAATTAATTCATTATTACAGATGGATCAACACTTTCAATTTTATTATAATTAACCCTCTTCTGTTAGGGAATCTCCGTTAAACTTAACGCTTAATCGTTTCAATATTATTAAAAGACCAAAATGCCCCCACAATGAAAAATAAAAATAAATAGAAAATTTATTTATAAAAATTTCCATCTGAATCAACTGCAAAAATTGACCCCAAAAAAAATTCACCTCCCTCTCTCTTCTTTTTCTTTCGCTTCTTCTCTTCTTTTTCTTCGTTTTCTTCACCGGAACCCAAACGTCCGGTCTCTCACCCCTCTCTCTCTCTCTTCTCCTTCTTCTCTTCGTCTTATTCGTCTTCTTCACCAGTCGATCTGGGTTTGGAAACCCAGATCGACGTCTGGGTTTGGAAACCCAGATCGACGTCTGGGTTTGGAAACCCAGATCGACGTCTGGGTTTCCACCCCAGATCGGCGTCTGGCAAAACCCAGATGTCTGGGTTTGGATGGAAACCCAGACGCCGGTCTGGGTTTCCAAACCCAGACGCCGATCTAGGTTTCGAGATCGACGTCTGGGTACCCAGATCGACGTTTGGGTTTGGAAACCCAGACTGGCTTCTGGGTTTCCATCCAAACCCAGACGTCGATCTGGGTCGTCTGAGTTTGAAAACCCAGACCGGCATCTGAGTTTCCAAACAAACCCAGACGTCGATCTGGGAAACCGTCTGGGTTTTCAGACAAACCCAGACGTCGATTTGGGAAACCGTCTGGGTTTCCAAACAAACCCAGGACGTCTGGGTTTCCCAGATCGACGTCTGGATTTCCATCCAAACCCAGACTTCGATATGTTTTCCAAACGTCGATATGGGACCATCACCTGTTTGTGTTGATGATTGATGATGTTGGACTCTGTTTGTGTTATTTGTGTTGATGATTAATGATGATTGTTTGTGTTGATGGTTGATTTTAATGATTGATGACGATGGATAATTGTTAATGATTTTGATGTTTGGTTGGAACGAACCCAGATGAATCTGGATTCGAAGGAGAAGAAAAGAAGAATCAGAGAAGAAGAAAATGAGAAGTGAAGAAAAAGAAGGAGAAGAAAGATGAAGAACAGGAGAGGGACGTTGATTGTGGTCGGTAGGGTAAGAAAAACAAAATAAAAAATAATATAAATAATATTGAAAAGACAATTTTATCCCTGAAGCTGTTAACTCTTATCAAGATGGATTAACGGCGGGTGGGTTTATTGTAATTAAAGTAGAAAGTTAGTTTCATCAGTAATAATATTTCATCTTGGTAGTGAAAGAGTAATTTGCTCAAAAAACTTTTCTCCTCGTTAGAGTTTTTAGAGTGATAAAAAATGTGTGTGTAGCTGCTAGAGAGTGGGTTTCCGTTGTACAGACTTTCCCACCCTCTAAACGCTAATGATAAGATTTTTAAACCACATCCAAAAAAACCTCATTTCCATTTTAAACCAAAAATCTAATAGGTTGTTTCCATATAAAGGCAAACCCAACAATTCTTGGCGTTGACTTTCACTTATACAAAATTAACTCATTGGTGTCGGCCTACTTTGATGTTGTAAATTCAAAACGGAGGAAAGGGTTTTTTCATCATTTTGTATGGTAGTATAAACATCCGATTTTCTCATTAAGAGTTGTAGTGAAAAAAAATGAATAAATAAAAAGACTAAACTAAGAGTAGCTAGAGAGAGTCTTTGCTGTTGAAAAGAAAGTGTGGAAGAGTAAAAATTTGAGAAGAAAACTGCATAGAAAACATTCTTTGCAGTTTATGTAAAGTCGTCTTATCTCTTTTGGAACAAATTCCAGCCCCATTGAACGGTCTCGAAGGAAATACGGTAATTTTACGAAAACGAAAACTGCGCAGATTTTTTCTTTTCTTATTCTCTCAATCTTTCTCTCTTTATCTTCCTCTCTCCTTCAAGCGTACACCGTGTTGCTTTGTTTTCAGTAGCAGAAACTCTCTTCCGGTAACTACTCACTCTCAGTTTTTCTTTTTTTTCTTCCCCTTTTTTTAATTTATTTATACTACCAAGCAAAAGACAAAAAAAAAAAAAAAAAACATATATATGAGGGAAAATCAAGCCAACAATGATTGCAACCCAAGTGTCGTAAAGATGGTATTCCAGTTAATTTAGAAATTAAATTGTATAATAGAAATGGAATCACAAGAAAAGAAAAAATGAAAAAAGAGAAACTAAAGAAATGAATATACGAGCATATGAATGCAAAAACCGTAAAAAAGAAAAGGACGGAATCTGCAAGCATTTAGTACTCGAAAAATCAATATGGGCAACTAAAAGGACCGATTGTGCTACCTTAATTTAGCTCATCAGTGACGCGTTGCCTTTCAACATCTCAATTTTCATAAAAAAAAAAAAAAATGATACAGAGAACCCAAACCCAAGGGAAAGCAAGAAGAGAAAGTACAGCAGCAAACACGCAAGAGAATTTCACCAGAGCATTGTCCGAAGAGGAAGGACTTAACATGGGTATATATACAGATGTGTTGGGTATTGTAAACCCTAAATGATTATGTTTTTTGGGCTTTTGAAGGCCCGTTTAGACTGCATAAATTATTTTCAGGCCCAATAAGTTTGGTTTCGGTAGATAAAGGTCGAAATTTCAGGTCACGTTGGACGGTCTGAGTTCGCTCGTCCTAGAACAAGCATGGTTGAATCACTAACTAGGCTATATAAACTTTGTATAGACTTCACGCACAAATCATCACAATTCACAAACTCTGCACATTTTGTTTTTAATCTTATCCAAGGTTAACAATGGGTTACGGTTCTAAGCAACTATTATAAATATGGTCCTTATAGTTATTGTAATAATAAATGATAAGTTTCTCTGCACTTGCACTTCTGTGAAAGGGGACAATTGGATTTCCTGACACCAAAATGGACAGAAAAATGCAAATCACTCATCTAATAAATATTTGATGATATTATTATTTAATCAATTTTTTTAATAAATTATAATATATTTAGAAATCCACTAACATTAATAGTTACAAATTTACCGGCGTTCACGTGATTAAACATTCTATATAATTTGAAAATCTACTCTCATAACATAAGAAATAATCTACTTCCACAATAAAGATAAATTAAACTTGTAACACGCTATTAAATACATATTATAGAATTTCAAGCATTCATGTATGGTTGTGAAAACTAAATTTTTTTTTCATGGGATTGTTTATAAGTGATATGATGAAACGAATTAATGAAAAAAGTAAAAGAAAAAAAAAAAAAGCCAATGAAAAAGGTAAGAAAAAAAAATTATTTTATTGATCTATTTTATCATATTAGCTTTGACATAGTCTCTTGAGAAATTTTCTTCTTAAAAAAATTTTAATTTAGTCTCTAACGTTTGACAAAATGTTACTTTTTTATTAACGTTTGCATTTCGAATTCTCGTCATCCCTAACGTTTCGAAAATGTATCAATTTAGTTTCTCTGACAAAAAAACCAAAAAGTCAAACGTGACAAACGAGGTAAAAATATAGATTTACCCTTGATATAATTTAAAATAGTTAAAATGACGTAACTACTCTTTTAAAAACTAATAATTGTAAAATAATCATCTCTATTATTACAAAATTATCATTAATCATCTTCCAATTAAATTGTGATACATTATTGAATTAATTTTTTTAATTCAATTTATTATTACTAAATATTTTAATTTAAAAATAATATTTTTAATAGGAAGAATTACCCACAACCTACCTCTAAGTTTGATATTGACAGGCGGGTATAACATTTTGAGTTTTTTGCAATGTCCTCCCCTAACTAACAGATTGGCTGGATTTGACCATCTTTGACCGTTCAAAAAATGTTGAAAGACCAAAATGTCCCTGAGTACAGTCAGATTATCTAGGAACCACCTTAGTCTCTCTTTTCCTCTGCTTCTTCTCCTTCTTCTCTTCCATTTCTTCATCTTCTTCCAGTTTCTCTCCCTCTCTCCTCCTTCTTCTCTTCATTTTCATTTTCTCCATCGATCTGCTGGACGTCGATTTGGGTTGTGTGGGTTGTCTGGGTTGTCTGGGACGTCGATCAACGTCTGGGTTGTCTGGGTTCCCAGACGGAAACCCAGACGACGATCTGGGTTTCCAGATCTGGGAACCCAGACGACTTCTGGGTTGCCGATCGGAAACCCAGACGACGACGTCGTCTCGGTTTCCAGATCTGGAAACCCAGATGACTTCTGGGTTTCCGATCGAAAACCCAGATGACTTCTGGGTTTCCGATCGGAAACCCAGAGGACGTCTGGGTTTCCAGATCGAAAACCCAGACGTGGATCTGGGTTTCCAGATGGGGAAACCCAGACGTCTGGGTTTCCGGTCTGGGTTCTGAAAACCCAGACGTCTGGGTTTCCGATCGGAAGCCCAGACGTCGTCTGGGTTTTCGGTCCAGAACCCAGACGATCTGAAAACCCAGATCCAGATCGGTCTGGGTTTTCAGATCTGGAAACCCAGATCCAGATCGATCTGGGTTTCCGATCTGGAAACCCAGTCGAAAACCCACATCCGGATCTGGGTTCCGATCTGACTGTACTCAGGGACATTTTGATCTTTCAACATTTTTTGAACGGTCAAAGATGGTCAAATCCAGCCAATCTGTTAGTCAGGGGAGGACATTGCAAAACACTCAAAATGTTATACCCGCCTGTCAATATCAAACTTAGAGGTAGGTTGTGGGTAATTCTCCCATTTTTAATATAAAATAATAAAAAAAATTCTTCTTAATCTTTTATCTCTTATTATCTTCCTTATCTTCAATTTCATCTTCTACGTTCATCAAAATTATCATCTTCATTATTTTCATCAAACCAACGTCATCTAAATTAAACATCTAACATCAAGTCAAACATCTTCCAAATCTCAAAAAAAAAAAAAAAAAAAAAATTATACAAATTAAAAAAAAAATTATGTAAATTAAAAAAAAAATGGAGATGGCAGCGCCATCTCCAAGTAGTCTCCATCGTCGGAGATGGTGGAGACCCTCTGGTCTCCATCGTTGGAGACTAGATCTCTCCGACCTAGTCTCTGATCCAGCGATGGAGATCAGTTTTCTGGTCTTCCTCGTCGGAAGGAGAATGGTCTCTATGAGAGACCATTTTTTTGGTCTTCCATAAAAATCTTTTTTTTTTTTTAACTTAAAAGTATTTTTATATGTTAAATTAAAAAAAATATTATATCTGTTATGAGTATTTTTAAGACCATCAAAGTGGGGTTAGTAAAAACCCAATACTGTTGATAAAAGGTCAAAGCAGTTTAAAGTCCAAGACTATCCAAAAAGAAAAGACGACATATTTGGTTAAAACACAGCCCGCTGAAAACAACCGGTTCGCTCAGACCTCCAGCCCATCAAGTATATAGCTCATTGACCATACAATTTGAGTAGGCCGCTCAACAGACCCCGATTTATCATCCAAAACAACTCGATGAGGAGTCTGTCTCAATGTCCAGTTCGCCAGAAGTATAATCCTAAAATAGCAGAGCACTGCATGCCGGTCATTCACGGTATAGCCCATCTGCCATATAGATCTTTCAAATATGGAGATCGTCAGGTAGCTAGATCGCAAAATCAGAATACATGGTCAGTTTTCAGGGGCAAATTTCTAGTATCCCAGCTCATCTCAACGAGCTCTCGATCTACTTTAGCTCGCTGACAACATTCCACTATAGTTAGAACCGTCAAACCAATAACAAACCAAGATGTGTTGTACACGCCAATTCCGTCAAAGATTACGGCTAAGATTACAGTCTGGATTAAACGAATCTCAGCCCGCTTGTGCTAGCCACTTGAATTAGCCGCTCAAATCACTTGCTTCAATAGCTGTCATACACGTTTAATGTAGCCCAAACACATTAAATGTAAATCAGACACATTAATTGCAACTCTCAAGCATTAACTGTAATCATCATTATATCTTAATTTATTGTACGATACTGTAGCATCCCCCACTCCTATAAATAGGGGAGGATTCTCACTACAAAAGGAAGAGAACATATACACAAATCACCCCACATAATACTGAGAGAATAGTGGACGTAGGCTAATTTTGGGCCAAACCACTTTAAAATTCCTGAGTGCCCCATATTCTCCCTCTAACCCATTTCTTCATTCACCCTTATCAATCATATCACCCTTAACATCAACTGCAGTTTGGACCATAACGAATATCGTCGGCTAATTTCATACGTCGACAATATCAAATATATATATTAAAATTATATAAATATATTTAAGTTAAAATGATCAAATTAATCATCTCCCTGTTAAGGTTGATTAATATTTGATTAATAGAAGGACTAAATTGATATATTTTTCAAAGTTAGGGATGACGAGAATTCGAAATACAAACGTTAGTGAAAAGTAATATTTTATCAAACATTAGGGACTAAATTAAAATTTCTCCTTTTCTTTTAACACTAACCATTTAAGGTATTCAATTAAATAAAACGGTGGCGTTTAATTCTTTTAGGAATGACAATGCACGTCGCCTCCTCTCTCTCTCTCTCTCTCTCTCTCTAGGGGACGGTAAGCGAGGCATTGCAGAATCATTTGGTTTGAAAGATGAAATGAGACTCAATGCTCAACCATGACTTCCATCTCCAAAACCCTAACTAAATTCCGTTCTATTTATGGCAAGCACCGCCTCCCACCACCATTACCTTTCTCTGCACTCTCCTCTCCACCTCCTCCTTCTACTTCCCATTCTCAAGCTATAGACAAAGGGAGGTCAAGGTCTAATTGGTCAAAATGGTTGCTGTTCGTGCCCGGAGCCATCACTTTTGGCCTTGGAACTTGGCAGATTGTTCGTAGGCAAGACAAGGTTTCATTTTTTTCACTACCCGTTTCGTGTTTTTTCATTTTATTATCTATTACTCGCGTTAAAGCCTCTTTAGTGTTGATTGGTGTTGGTGATGTGTTGCGTTGTCTTTCTTTTGTTTCAAATTTGATACAAAGTTCATATTTTGATCTGTGGGAAGTATTGTATAAAGGCTTTTGAATTAGTATGATATGTTTGTGAATAGCTTCGAAAAATCTGATGGAAAAACAAATGGCTTTCAACATCAGAACGGTGTGTGATTGATATGATTTATTTTAAAAAAATTTTGTCTTTCTGATATGTGACTGACTTACATTGTTTTAGAAACCTTAAATTAAACATATACAATTAACATGGACTGTGTGATCAAGGTTTGGCAATATGTTAATAAAAGATCTAACTGTAGTTTGAAAAAGGATAAATTTAATACTTTGTTTTCATATATGTACATCCTTTCTTTTCTCACCAAGCACGTGCGGCTGTAGATGTCTTATGTCGAACTTTTGTCCTATGAGTGTTTTTATGCAATGTAATTTGATTAATGGAAAGTTTTCCAAGTCTGTTTTGTGTTTTTTTTTTTTTTTTGGTTGAATGAACAATTATGATTGATAATGTCAATGCAGATAGAAATGTTGGAATATAGACAGAAGAGGTTGGAAATGGAACCTTTGAAGTTCAATGTTATATCTCCTTCAACTGAAAATTCAGAAGCCCTAGAGTTTAGGAGAGTGGAGTGTAAAGGCATTTTTGATGAGAAAAGTTCAGTCTTTGTCGGTCCACGTTCTAGAAGCATTTCTGGAGTGACTGAGAATGGCTACTATGTCATAACGCCCTTAATGCCAATCCCTAATAATCCTGATAGGTATGTGTAGTGGCAGTTGGGGTTTTTGTCTTTAGCTGCATTATTAAGACATTTCATTGAAGAATTCTTGTTTAGGCTTTTCTCTGTATGTTGTTAAGTTAGAAACATAGTGTTTGCTGCTTAAATTACTCATGAATATAATCATATCTTTGTAATATTTTCTTTTCTTTTTATTTTTGTAAAGATGTAAACCTGTTGTGAACTGTAGATGAGCATTTGGCTATAATCAGTAGTTTTATGCTCTCAGATTATGGGAGTGAAACTGAAAATTTCCATATGTTGTAACTATTTGCTGAATGGATGCCGTTGCTGTTAGTCTCGTGTTTACACAGAATATCATGAAAAACATTACATTTATATCATTGAGTTTTAATTTACATCATCCTTACATATTTAACTTTTAGCTGGGCATTAGTTATGTGCTTGAACAACTTTTTAGATAATGAGGTTATGGACTGTAATGAGTGCGGTAAGCATGTACTTTATAAATGATTAAAGGTGTATAGGATCTCATAATTCTGAGGGATACTATAAACTAGTAGAATTAGCTTTTACCGACAAAATATACAAATTATTAATTGAAATCTGAACATCATGGATCACTCTGCCATAATGCCTTTAAGGTCATGTGTGTTTCCCAATGTATATTGATCAGTAATCCTGGACTCTTTGGTTAAACAGTTTTCAAAATCCTTCTGAGTCTATCAAGGTTTAGGTATTTACAACAACCCTCTTACTTCTGTTTTTAATCTTCAATTATTTATTTATAACAATAATCTAAGCACTTCAAGTAGGGAAGGTTTCTTGTGAAAATACGTTGAATCTGTGTTGTTGTTGGTCAAGCATCATATTTTGCCATCAAAAGCTGACTAAGATTTTGGTAGACTGTTCATGATTTTATCTATTCCATTAACAAGTGTTTGCTTTCCTTTATTATTGCTTGCAGCTCAGCTTTGGTAATTGTTCTTTATTTTGGGTGCACTTAACTAGTACATAGGATAGATTGTGATGCTTCCTTTTCAGTTGACCATGTAATCAACTATTCTCTTAGTGTGCAGTCGCCAATCCTGGTCAACAGAGGATGGGTCCCCCGCAGTTGGAGGGATAAGTTTTCTGGACTTTCACAAGAAAGTGAACTACCTTCAAATGTAGCACACCCTTCTATCCAACAGAGTCATCAAAGCTCTTGGTGGAGGTTTTGGTCGAAGAAGCCTAACATTATTGAGGTTGTTACTTGTTATCACATGATATCTTGTTCGTGGATGGCAAGTTTAGAGACAAATTTTAATTTCGTTACTACCTACAGGATCAAGTCCCTGCTATTGCCTCTGTAGAAGTTGTTGGAGTAGTTCGTGGAAGTGAGAAGCCCAGCATATTTGTTCCAGCAAATGATCCAAGTTCCCACCAATGGTTCTATGTTGATATCCCTGCAATTGCCCGTGCATCTGGGCTTCCTGAGAGTACTGTCTACATTGAAGACATCAACGAAAATATCAATCCCAGCAACCCTTACCCTCTTCCAAAAGATGTCAACACCTTGATTCGCAGTTCAGTTATGCCACAGGACCATCTAAATTATACGTTGACATGGTATGCGTGTTATCCTTTTGATCACATGCACATACCGTTCTGTAGATTTTTACTATGTTGATGATTTCTAATGATATTTGTTTTAAGTACTTACTGTTATGTTGCTTACGGTTGCTGCAGAGAAAAAAAAAAAAAAAAAAAAAAGAAACTTGAATCGAAACAGACTCACACCCCTTAAAGAAACATATCTAATAAATCTGTTAATCTGATGCTAAAGCTCTGTTATGATAATTTGTTTTACTTTTGAGCAGGTACTCCCTATCTGCTGCGGTTACCTTCATGGCTTTTAAGAGATTGAGTCCTAAAAAGAGCCGGAGGTAACAAGTCGTTACTATAAGAGATTTGATATGTACAGATCATTTTGTCATTTGATAATGCATGCAAGAATTCGGTTTACAAGAGTAGGGAGCTGTTCAACTCATTTACGTCAGTTTTTCGCATCTCAGTGTGAGAAAAATTTTTGTACGAATAGTTTGCAGCATAATCTTTTCATCGTGATGGCTATGTTTGTTGAATGGGAAAATATTCTCTCGATCAACTATTCAACTGGTTTATGTCAGTAAAGCTGATATGAAATCCGCGTAGTGGCAGCCAATTCATGAAAATAATGTTACATTCTGTTAACTGTGATAAGACTGTTTTGTGGGTGGAAGTTGTTTTTAGGGTTCCATTTGTTTATTTGCTGGGGGAAGATATGAGTCATTTGACCCTAGCTTGGGGCGAGGAATTGACTATATTATATTCAAGGTTTTAGAACTTTGAATAGAAGTTACATAATTAATATTATATTTTCTTACTGTTTCCGCACGATACATCTCAATTGATATGACGGTTAACACTATAGTTTATTTTGTCATGTTTTCCTTTGACAAATCCTACCACGTTAGTTGAGATTGAAATATTAAGATAGTCTAGAAATAGTGTAGTATTATTGCACGGTATGTTAATAGGTTGAATAATAGTGTACTTTTTAACATTTTATCCAAATGTTAATGATGGGGTAATTTTAAGTCAGTTTATTATATCATTTGAACAATGATATTTAAACCAAACTTTGGATGATAGAACATCAGTCTAATAGGTTTTATTCTTTCGTTTACTCCAATAAGACTTGACTATTAAGGAATAACTTCTTTTAATTTGAGCGCAATTGATAAGTGAAGTTTTGTTGTGGTTTCCCCATGATCTGAAACGGTGTGAAATGATTAGGATTTAATGTATAGTCCAAAATCGTTTATCAAAATTTAAGAAATAATTTAGATATTGCTTATAAGAGAATCATTAACAGTTTTAATTAGTTTCTTCTTCAGAATTTCTGTAGCCTTTGCTTTTTAAAACAGAATTTGTATTTCGAAACCAAATTAATTAATTCGTTGAACTTTTCAAATTTTGGTACGTGCTCACTGGCTCTGGGACAAGTGCTGCATACTTTGTTTTCGTACGGGGGCATATTATTGAGCCAAACCCGTCTACCTTCTAAAATAGAAAACATCTTCTTCATTAGGCTCTTCAAGTAGCTTGTGTTTTCAAATAACCACCTTGAGCACGGAATAAATCATTTACAAACGGCTCCACCTTTTTAGAACAATAGCAAATTTAAGATTTCAAAGAAGAGTTTGTAACTTGCACCTCAATCCGTGATTCTAAAATTGCATTTTTAATTAATCTGAGAAGAAAACAAAATAACTAAACAGAGAACTCACAAAAGTATTGACCCCCCTTTTTTGTTCTATACTGTACAACTTGTACACGAGATGGAATAACCAACCCCTAAAAGAATACAAATCAAAGAATACTAAGAGCGAAAGCCACTCACTAACACACCACAACACAACATGCAGGCAAACAAGCAAACAAACAAACAAATCAAAACGTAAAAGCCTATGTGTAAAGAATGAAATGAATATGCGGAACAAAAATGATGCTTCATGATGCACATCTTACAGGCAAAGGAGAATCAGTTTTCCCTGTATGCATTGCCTTCAATAATGCAACAAAATTTAGCAAACCATGTTCGGAATACCACCTGAACTTCCATGTAAGAGAACCTGTACATGCCTTTCCCTTATTAACCGCTACAACCTCAGCTGTGGGACAGAACTCGGATGTAGCATATTCAACAGTTAATGTCAAACACAAACTCTCCCTGGCTTCAATGACCTGAATTAGAGTTTAACATGAAAATATGAATTTTGTGAGAAATGGCTCTAGAAAACAACACCCACAGATAAATGCCAGTAAAAACTTTTAAGTTACCAGCTCAGAGACATCATTGATGGAGAAACATGAATCGAGTGAATAATATGGAGGGGAAGCTGAATCTACAGAAAGAGAGCTGAACTGCATAAGGTCTTCGACACATACAAGCACATGCCCTCTGATTAAAAACAATGATCTTGAAAGCCAGGAATCTCCTGTTCAGTTTGCAAGTTTAGAAATTTAATTATTGGAAAATACAAAGAACACATAATCGTGATAGTACAATAATAAAGAACTATTGCAATCTTTTCTTAAGAAAATTTACTTAAGTAGAAAATAAATTATATGCAGACTAAAGCACATCTATAAAGAATATGCAGCACGAACAAGGTCACAGATTGGACTAACACATTTATTTATCACACATTTTCAGTAGAATGTTAACATTTCTTTTTTTTTGAAAAAAAAAAAAAATTATCAGAAGGAGAATATTTACATTTAATCAGGGATTTATTGTAGTCCATCCAAATAAAGGACAATTTATTTCATCCCACAAGTTATCAAGAACAACTTCTGAGTTTGACCAATAGTCCCATACAGGATCCATGCTCACAGTACCAAACCATAAGAACCAGCATAGAACTTATCTTTGCATTGTTGCAACTTGCATTTCTCCTACATGGTTAAAACATTTCTACTAGGCATGAACGTTATGCAAAACCACTGCTGCAACTAATTGCCACAGTTTTGCCAGACATCAAGTTGACCAATCTGTTTCATATATAGTTTTAACCTGTGTGTTCATTAGTTTCCATGGAATGAAAAGATTACCAAGTTATATATGGATCAAACAGTTAACATATAAATAAAACGTTATCTTTGGCAACAGATATGGGCCAAACAATTTATTGGGCCATAAGAATAGCTTTTGAATCAAGCACAATTCAGTTTCACCTTATATTATATATCTAAGAGTTTGCTAATATTTCAAAGGGCAGTGGGTCACATTCAACTTTAAAACTGAAAATTGTCTGGTAAGATACCTTAACTACCTCCACAAGATTAGTAAAATTTTTTAAACATCTCTCCCTCAAAACTAAATAGTATATATTCCTATAATTTATTGCTATATTTTACTCCTAATTGAGAAATATGTGGCGCTACGACTGAAATTTTTTCTCATTGTTTTTAATTTTTCTTCCTCTTTCCTATAAATGCTTATTATAGTATTTACTCTCCTTTGCTTTACTATGGACAAAGAAACATAAAAAAGAGATTCAGTAACATATAATATCAGCCATTTGCGTAGAGGATCCAATCATCCAACAGCCAATGTCCCAAAAATTGTTTCAGAATTTGTGTATAAAAAGAAGGTTTTTGATACTGTTATACCGAATTACAATCGTAATCTAGGTGGAATGTATTCTAAGCATACCTTCATTGTCGCTACGCCAAAAGAGTACCATGGAATATTGAAATATGCTCAGTTTCGAACCTCCGCATACTTGTTTCTCAAACAACTCAACCTGAACCTGCTCCAAACTGCCATTTAAATTTCCAAAACCCCAGTGTATCATAACAAAGAAAAAAACCATGTATAACTGTTATGAATTCAAATCTGAGCAGATAATAGCTACATATATAGAGAAACAATAAACACCATAGAGTTTCACGACTATATGAGCACGGGCATTAGATAGAGTACCTTCTTAAAGTACATTTATCAGTCGAAAAAGATTCAAAAACTTGCAATGTACAGAGTAGTTTCCTTGAACTCTCAAAATTCCTCGTTATAAACAGGTAAGTTGCACCTGCCTCAGTGGCCAACCTAACCCACGTGTAGGAAAAAGCAATTAGTTTTAGAAATGCAATTGGTTCTTTAATACTGAAAGTATTAGATATTACTTACCTCACAACCTGGAGTCCCAGACCAACTAAAACCTCTTGAACTTCTTCAATCTTATGGCAACCCAGTAAACTTAGGTTTGTTCCTGCAGAAAACCATTTGATTGATGTAACTTAAGTAAAGTTCTAAAGTTCAACAGCCAGCATGAGAAACATTATAACAAACCTGATCCATCAAATGTGACACCTAAGAGCAGCACATATAACTTGTTCTCACTGCTACGTAGAAGAGCTACTTCTCTGCATATGGAAAATAAAGTTAGAAAAAAAAAAAAAAAAAGAGAGGAAAGAGACAGAGAGACAAAGAGACCTCAGAAGATAGCCAATAGGAACTTCTGAATATTTCTAATTAAATTACCTGTAGTTGTTGAATATAATCAATAAAAGAGTGCATGAAAAAAATGTTTAGAAAAAGCCCACTGGAATAACATGATCGATCAATATAAAAAAAGGAGTCCGATACAAATAAATGTCATAGATTTCAAACTAATGGAGAACTTCAGAATGGCATATGCCAATTTCATAAAAGAGAAACTAAAATAATATTCTTAAACTAAAGTGCAATTTTTTTTCAATTAACATTCAAATGTAAGTAACATCTTTGAAGACCTCTCAAAAATGAGCACTGAAAAATAACAAAACTTTTGTCAGGAAATTGTAATGTAACAGGACATATGTGGAGGGAAATAAAACCACCACGACAAATTTGACGATTAAAGTAATTATGAACAGCATGGCTTCACATGAAAAAAGTCCTAGCAAAAATATTTTACACTCTTACATCATACTAACAATGGACGATAACCAAAACTTTCTAACTAAAGCATCAAAAGAGGAATTTTTATTTGTTTCGTATCTCAATGCTAAAAAGAAACAAATAAATAAACAAGACAGCTAAATCCACTGCTTAATTAATTTTTTACATTAATTACCTTTCTCTGTTCATGGCTTCTTGCTCAAGTACACAGCAAAACATATACTGTCTACAAGTTTCATGACTTCCGGAATCAGCAACATTTTCATTGAAATAATGTTCAACATAATTATCTCTCATTGAAGATGATTTTGCCACAGCAAACTTTCCATCATTATCAATTGAAGGGATTGTAACAGCATTTTCCCAGGAATTTTTCTTATCAACTCTTTCACAATCATTCCAACCAAACATATGCCTCCCTCGCTCAATTTCAACATCACCAATCCCCAAATTTCCATTTGATTTTTCTGATGTTTCAGTCGTGCCAACCATATTCTTCTCCCCTAATGCAGAAATAATTATTCTTCTATGTTTCTTTCTTTTTTTCTTTTCCAAACAGTCAGTCTCTTGGTTGACAAAATTTGCATTTTCACGATCATTAGCACCAGCAGAAAAATCATTGCTCGTGCCATTTTCACCTGTTTGATCATATGCATTATCCTCAAAAAGGTTTGATGAAGAAAGTCCTTCAACACATTCATGGTCAAGCGACTGGCCAACTACAGGCATTGATAGCCCAAATTTGCACAGGTCATCGTCACTAGAGCTAGTATCGCTATCAGATGATGCGACAGAATAGGACTCCGCAGACAACTGCAAAATTTCTTCCACTAAATTGTGGCGACGATGCAAGATGTCCTCCTGATAATGAGGAGGCGATCCAGGGCAGGCAGAGGATGAATGAGAATCCATGGTAACATCTATTGTAGTCAAATGATTTCGAATTGCTAGAGTATCAGCACCCAAGCTTTTAGCTCGCAAAGAAAAGCCACTAGCACTTTCATGTGAATAAGCATTTTGATGCTCTTGTATTAAATCCATTCTCCCCATCCCTGGTAGACAGACCCCACCAGTAATTCCCAAGGAACCAACATGATCAAAATATTGAGGGGTGTGTAAACCACTAGACATTTCCGCAAAGGAATTCTCAGATGTTAAAATGATTGTACTACTCTCATCTCCTGACGCTTGAAGGGAGTCCGAGACGTATCTCGAACTTTCAGCAACATGCTGCTGGCTCTTCTTATCCTTTGTATAAGTACCTTTCCCTGGATGCAATGTAGCCCCACCATAATTACTGCCATTCAGATGATTATCAGAAGCATGATCCATCCATTCCTTAACTTCACGTAACCAAAGAACAGATCGCTCTTTCTTCATATTCTCAACCCTAGTCATCAAATCAACTATTTCACCATCATCATCGGATACAAAAGTCTCCTCTTTGTTTTGAATCTCATTATCACATGACAAGGACTCTCGGTCAGAACCAATACAAGTGCTCTCTTCTTCACTCTCAATAGAAGCCAAACGGGAAACCTTTTTCTGCAAGAAGTAAAACCATGAGACTTTACAAATGTCTAGGTCAACGCTAATAAAAGATATACTGATTTGGAGCAGTTTCACTCTAAAAATTCTCCAAGGCAACTAACAAGCACTCTCCAAGCCCACCAGGCCCCATGATCAGAAGCATAAGGGTATACATTTATATGTATATATACATATAGGTGGAGTAGCAACATATTACTGGATGAGGAGAACTCCCAATTGAGGACACCTACCTTTTTTTGGTTACCACTCCCATCTGCATTTGCATCATTTATTGCAGGAGAATAAAATCCAAAGCTTGCTGGTCGCTTCTGTCGGCGAGCAATTATAATTTGCATCTGCCAAAGTTCTTTTGTGCTGCTTTCATTGTCATCTAACTTCAACTAGTTGGACAGAGAACATAATGTAAAAGAAATATAAGTTAATGAAACTATGAAAACTGTGTGAAGTAACCTAAGCTTCAAATATAATGCGATTTGATGTTACAATTTTCACACAGAACCCGAGAACAACACGGTGCATAATGAATCCCCAACATTATTAGTGAATGCAGATATTAACATCACCAAAGCGAGAACAATGTAGTCAGAGAAGAAAAGTGAAAAAAGTATGTATCAACCACGCCTTACTTTATCAGGATGAGGGAGATAGCTGAATACTTGCGCTCGATACCAACTAGAACAACATAGTGGATTTCCTTCCAACCACAAGCTCCGTAAAGATGGAAGGCCTGCAAGGAACTCTATTTCTGAAAAACTGGAAATAATATTGTAGGAAATATCAAGGCCTTCAAGTGACTTCAAATTCTCAATTCCACGCAACGTAGTTAGAGCATTGTTCCTCAAAACAAGTTTAACAATACGGCAAGAGACCTGCATTATCCAACAACATGGATGCATGGGTCCAGAGCCAATTCCTAAACAAAATATTAATAGGAAATGGGCAAACATTTGGGAATCATAACATATAATACAACACTTCACAAATAATCAAAGTGCCTTCTCTGAGAAAATATTAATACACAAATTCTTAAACAAAGAAAATTATGGAAGTGATTAAATCATGTTTATCCTTATAAATGATAGTATATCAATATAGCAGCTGCTTATTTACACCTAAAATGACCATTTTTAATGTCAGGCTCCACATGAAATTAGAAAATTCCTGAAACTTCATATCATACAATTCACAGATCATTTTCTTTAACTTACAAATTTGACTACAGCGTCATAGGAAACTAATTACAAAGTCCAGATCCTTGTGGCTTGTGAAGGTTACCTTTTACTCATGGCTTCAACTACACTGGGCTGGCAAATGACAGTGCATCATGATCACTCTACATTACTGGAGAGTTGATACAAGATCAAGTGTGATTGTGCTCAATAATTTTATCTTTATCACACGTGAAAATTTTCTACAAATTTTAACCGGAAGCATCAACTGCATAACCTTGACAAACTCTCAATATAACAGCAAAAATCTAAACACTCTTCTATAAGAATCTTTTCTGGGGCCAGGTGGGGAAATGAAGCTAGTTACACCTATATACAGATATATTACAGTAAGAAAAAACAATTTTACGATTTCAAGCCAACTAATTATAGTGATTCAAAGTTTGTTTACCCCTGCTCTATCTTCTCTATGTTGTACCAAATCACTCCCTGTCGAACAAAAACCATCAGCTCAAGAGTATCACCAGTAAACTCTAATGTTTAATATTGTGCTCAAGTCAGTTGAGCAACAAACCAAAGTTATGCTAATGAAGTTACTAAACCAGTTATTTAATAAACCTAGCCCAATGTAGTTGAGTCTACCTTGTTTTCTTTTTATATATATATAGCAGCACTAACCTTATTTCATCAATCGGAAAAAACTGACTGAACACTCAAAGATGGAAACTTGTTAATTATTGAACACAGCCCATGCTGCTAATAAATTCTCAAGACTAAACACTATAGAGATCACTCATTCACTTGAGACATGAATACAATCCAAGTGTTTGAAGCTTATTCTTACCTCACTAAATGCTGCCACTGTTCTGAGGTTATTGAATCCGAGATCCAGGTGCTTCAATCTGGTGCATTTTCGAAGATTATCCACCTTGGCGAACTTGTTCCGACTCAAATCCAGAGTTTCCACCCCAGGAAGAAGCTGCAACGACTCGTCCATCAGAACCAACCGATTACACGCGCATGAAACGAACGACAACCGGTTCCACTGCGGTGAGTCCTTGATTTCCGCTATCCTACTTACAAACACGTGCCTTAACGCATCCTAAGATTCAAAAAATAATTAATTAATTCTATTTTTATTTTAACAAAAATGAAAAACAGAGAGCAACTAACAGTGGAATTGTGACAAATGATCTTCTCCAAAGTGTGTCGCAGCTCGAGCAAGCCTTTGGCGGCCGACGTGGACAAATCGCATCCTCTGAGCTCCAGGACCTTCAATCTGCCAAAAGGAAGCAGCGAGAGGGGAGTGGGATCACGCGCCGGCGGAGGCAGGGCAGAGGCAACCTTCAGCGAGGTGAGGAGGCGCAGGATTCGGCGTAGCTGCTCGAGGGCACGGTGGTCGCCGAGGTCGGAGACGTAGGCGCGGAGGTAGTCGACTGGGGCGCCGGCGAGGAGGCGCTCGAGCTCGTGTAGCGCCTCGAGGCGAGACTGGACGTAGTGGAGGCCGGCGGCGTTGAGCTTCAAGACGAGGGATCCTTCAATGAGCGTACCGGCTTGCTCCTCCACGAACTTCACCAGCTTTTCCAGGTAACGATCTCCGGTGACGATCGCCATTTAACAAATTAATGATAATATTCGCATCTATGAATAGTAATTAATAAAATTCATAGTAATTAATAAAAAAGAGAAACCAAAGAAATCATTGAATTTGATCAATCAGAAAATATGGACAAGCGAGAGAGAATTGGAGATGTGTGAAATTTTTTTTTGTTAATTTTGGGGTCTAATGATTGGATTAATCTCTGGAAAAAAAAAAAATTACAGGAAAGAAAAGAAATCTGAATTTGTTGATTTTGAAAAAAAAAAACAAAACAAAACAAAATTGTGACAGGTGACACGTTGTGTACTGCGTGCAATGTGGGACCCGGGAGTCGTTTGTTTGCTCCGATGATCTCCCGCTCGCCCGGACGTTCGGTTACGTATTTCTTTTGGACATTTACCCTTTTTTTTTTTAATTTTTGAAATTACCCAATTATCTTTTTTTTTTTTAATTATGAAATTTGAAATTTAGATAAATATATTATTTTAAAATAATATTTTAAGAAAAGTCTTTATAAATATTTCTAATTTTTTCCTACAAATTTTATATGTGAATCCAACTTTTTAATTATAGATTCAGTTTAACCAAATTGATGTTTTGTTTTATAAATCTAAACCTTACAGGCATACTCGGTCAAAACTATTAAATAGAAATTAAACCTTTTTTTTTATAGCTAATTTTACTTGAGATATTTTTTCTCTAATCGATATTTTTGTTTGTGTAGATTTTTTGAAGAATAAAAGGGCTACACAATAGCCCTGTAAAACCGAATCAAACTTATGATTTAAAATTTGTTTACAGCAAGTTGTAAGATAGGTTTTCGGTTTGTTGTTAATCAGTTGTCACAACCACTCCTAACGAGTTGTTAGGATAGCTCCACTGAGATAGTATTCAGCAATAATCCTTTTCATTTAAAGATAATTTTTGTTTATTTTGGAAGTATGAATTGGTACACAAGCTTCAACATGAATCAATACATATGAATTAGTACACAGGTGCAACAAGAATCAATACATTCTTTGGATAAGATTCGATGAAGCAAGAAACTTGGAGTTTAAAAGATTTGGTCAATGCTAAAAAATAGAAGTTGTTTTATTATTTTTTAACATATTTTTTTCTGATTTTTATCTATTTACAATTGATTTTTTACAATTGATTTTACAGAAATATTTACTACACATATCTTGAATGAAAACAGACCAATTTGTTCAATAAACACAAGCAATCAGTACGAGTTTATGAACTAGAGAGAGATTATTTGTGTAAAACTTAGAGAGATTGTTTTCTAAATTAGTTAATAGAATTGTACAGTTTTATATGCATATAACGAACATCTAAATGTAAAATGTAAGCATCAAATATGTACTAGAGAGTATTGAGTATTTTGTAAGTTATAATTTGAATCTCTTTAAGGTATTTTAATCTTAAGAAAAATGTAGGGTAAAACCGAATCATGTTAAAAATGTTGTTATCTTTTATATATATTTTTTATTATAACATCTATATGCTAGCCGTTACAACTTCTTAATACTCTCAATAAGTTGTCGTAAAAACTTAATCAATTTCACTTAAAAGCACAAAATTGGATACCACTAATAATTTAATCTTTCTTTTTATTAGATTATGTAGAATAAATAAAATATAACATATTTTTTAACTAGAATTTTTTTTTTCATTTTCTGAGTGTTTTCTTTCATTTTCTTCTTTGTTTCAACTTTTTCTTTCTTAATTTTCATTTATTTAATTTTTTCAATTTTGTTTTTAAATGAGAATTAGATAATCATTTAAAAAATTTTAAAAAATTATTTTTTTAAAAAAATAACAATAACATAGGCGAATTCTAAAAGATGCAGATCTAAAACTAACTCTCTTAAAAATTTAGTAAAAATAAATCTCACCTACGTATGAGTTTGAAATGTGATCAAAATAAATCATAAAAATTTCACAATCATTACGAATAAAAAGAAGTAAGAAATTTGAATGAAAATAAAAAGTTGCATAAACTACCCTTAAAAAACTTGCCATTATAGCATTAACATCAAGTTAAAGGTTTTCGGATTTTTTTTTTTCAAGAAGACTTTTCTAAGTAATTTTCAATTTTTTTTTTTTTTTCAATTGAAACACTTTTCTGATAATTTTAAATCTTCTTAAAAACACAAAACACACAGAGTCCTACAAATTATATCAAATCAGTGCAAAGTACAAACACACTTACGCCAACTTCATTTCTCCCTTTTTCTCTTAATTTGGTTATTATAAATGATTATATTATTTTAATGTTATAATTTATTATTATTTCTTATGATTTATTAGTTTAACATTAATTATTTTAGAATTAATAAATACTTAAGAACAATTAAGACTTGTTATAATAAACTGTAGAGTTAATTTTGAACTTTCCTCAAAATATCTTTTCATAATTAAAGACATAATTTGAATAATACAATAACATATGAAAAGGAAGAAAGGAACAGTCTAAAAAAAAAAAGGGAAAGAAAGGGACATTTGCTTCTTGGTTGTTTTGTCTGTATTTCTTCCAAGGATAAAGATTCCTCTTCTAGGATAAAGATTCCTTACCTGGAGGAACAAGCTGACAAGCAATTCTCCAGAACATTGAAAATCCATAATTGAATTTTTGTGGATTTCATTTCACATGAACATCCAATAGCTTTCACATTTACCCTGGAAAATCTTATGTGAAATTCACCACAATTGTCCAATTATGTCCCTTTTATAACTGTCTCTATCTCGACATATAAAGTCATGATATTCTTATCCAAAAATTATTGCCGTATTAGATTAAATTAAATTAATTATTATACATTCCCTTATTTGGTATATAATGGGACTGAATTGAATTTTTCAAAAAAAATTTAATAGATTTTAAACAAAATAAAAATATTAAAAAATTATGTAATGACAAAACATAGAGAATTTAATTATAAAATTTAAACATAGATATATATATATATAAACATATTTTGTCAAAATAAAATTATTTCAAATCAAGTTAACATTTTATAAACGAAATAATTTTTTTATTTGGGAAAATAACTTAATTTTATTTTATATAATCACTAAAAAAATGCTTGAAAATCTATAAAATCTTCAACAAAAAAAATAAATGACTTGTTTCAGCCCTACTGTAGCAGGAGTATTGAAATCACCGGTTAAATGCTCAATACGACCACATCTATTGTTACCACACCAAACAACGCATAACTGTGCAGACAGTATGCATGGCTTTTTGTTCAATCCCACAATCCGGCTTCACAACTTAAATTCTAACAGAAAAATAGAATTGCAGACATTCAGACCTGACAACGACTCATAGTTTATATATTTGTATTTCGTACCTCTTATTTATTTGAAATTCGTTTTCTTTACCTAATAATCGCATACGTATACAACTGAAATATTGGATTCCAACATTATGTTTTTGCTTTATGCCAGTGGAAATGGGGCAAATTTCTTCAAGAGTATCAGTAAAATATGTACATGGAAATTTCTACTCTGGGTGATGTATTTAACTTATAGTTGCAATAGAATACAGAATAAGTGACCTTCAATTAACTTGCTCTCCACTTGGTAGACGTCTCTTCTCTTCTTCAACTTGTTCAAGAAGTGCTTCTAGCTCTGCTTCGCTCAAGCCCTCTAACCGCTTCTGCCACAATCAAAATTAGGCCCCAGATAGGTGTTAGGGAAACACATAATGGTGGAAGAACTGTAAAACAATCTGATCACACATTCTGGTAGAAAGAATTACAGAATTATAAAAAAAAAAAATGATGTGGCTGTATTAAAAACAAATGTATCCTTGCCGATTCTAGTTTCTACCAAAATCAAGTGACAACAAAATTTATCTCGTTGAGAAAAAGGGCTTTCTAATAAACAAAGTAAAAGGCATATGGAATACAACATTTTGAGAAATGCTGCCTGATTGCGTAAATCTGTATCAAGATGCTTATAACTATAAACCATCACTTCAGTTTTAGTACCCAAATTTCCTTAAAGAATCATTTTATGATGAAAGAAATGCAGTCAGCAGAAAGAAAATTGAAGAATTTACTAAGAACAAGTTATTTAAAAATAATTCAAAACGAAATCGGGTTTTATGCAATTTACAGTAACATGAGCCGATTTGGAAAAAGCAATGAATGTTTTATTTACTTAAGGTTGCTCTTTCGATAACTGTTTGACCAAAATTTTTATTTGCCCAAAAATTTCAATAGGGAGACAATTTAAAGTAACAAACTTCTTTGTGTTAACACAAATGCCTTAAAAGACAACAGGCAAGGAGCACCAGTTATGAAAAAATTTTACGCTGAAAAAAGGTAAATGAACTAAACCTCCATGACTTTGTTTTCGTAGTCACGTAATTGTTGAGCATACGTCATTTCTTTGTTTGAGACTCTAAAGATGTATGTAGCTACCCATCCAAATGTAAGGCCCAAAACGACTACCAACTGAACAACATTCCCAGCTTGCAAAGGATCAACTCCGACAAACTGCAAACGACATCATATCTAGAACTATTAGATTACAAGAGTACATAGTTTCCCATCTGATGCACGTTATCCCTGCAGCCTTGCTTAATACCAGCATTTCAAAGCAAAATTAGAAAGATAAAGTGAGCGTGTATAGGCAAATATTCTCATAAAAGATGCTTTTGCCTTATTCAACAAGTCAATGAAACAATTTCTTTGGATTACACCTACTAGTTGAATTTCGTGCAACAGTTTTTCTTTTCCAAGCGAAGAAAATAAACCACTTCCATGGTAAAAAACAAGCTCATATCAAAATTGACAAAAGTTCAGAAAGATATATACGAGAAATGTACGGTACCTCCAATCCATTTTTTAAGCCATAACTAAGGACGGTAATTCCAAGTCCTATCAATAAAACATCCTTCCTTGTGTAACCGAAAGGTGTCTGCCATAGGAAAAAAGAGAAGATATGGACTACTGTATCAGTTGAAAAATTAAAAAACAATAATTAATAATTTCATCTTCAGAACAAGCTTTAACATACGGATTCAGAAGAAGCAAAAACATTACACATCAAAAACTTAACTCCTTTTTCTCTTATGTGAAGTTTTAAAGTATTTTCAATTTAAATTCATTTTAAATAAGGAGAATCATCCATGCTGGAAATTTTCATGAGATGAAGGAAGCGTCATATGCAAAATGTTAAGCTCGTGCAGTAATAGTTGTTCATACATACCTTGTTTTGATCAGAGGAGTCATCTTTAGTACCACTGGAGTTTGAGGAATTGCTACTTCTGGGGATAATGAACTTCACTCTGTTTGACGCAATGTTGTTGAATCCGGTTTTTGGAAAAAGTGAAGTTTCTTTTTTATATAAGCTTTGACATGCAACTCTCCCTAAAAAATTGAATAAAAAAGTATTAGATGGTATGTATGTATGTATATATATATATATATATATATATAGAATTTGAGATAATCTGAAGGCCCTTCTACTTTACATCAGTAGGATCCTTTGAAAACAACCTCAACTGTTAGATATGTTTGTTCATCATTGACAGTAAAGTTGCGTAATTTGCCAAGACTTTTACACCTAGAGGTACTAGAACACCTACAAGTGTTATAAGCCAATATTCATCAAACATAAACTGTCCAAGCAAGATGCTTACAATTTCTTTTCAAGTGTAGTATGTTTACAACTACAAGCTAACAAATTAAACTTTGGCAACAATATAACTTGAACTTGAAGCAGGAAATTATATATATTCACTAGCCAAGGAAAAACTAAATCCGAGTTTCTTCTTTTACTATAAAACTTTTGTTTCCAATTTTTGGATGCACACAACAAGCTACTTGAATATGTTATATGCCAATAAGATGGCTCCTTATCTAGTCAAGATGTCTTGATTTTAGGAAAATCCCATCTTGCATTCTGAGCCAGATGTATTCGATGGACGAAACATTGTTCCTTCACTAATTATTTCACGCAGACAACAATTGCACACAAGGCAATACTGGACTGATAATTTGTACTACGAGTAGTAAGAGTAGAATCTTCTTAAGAAACTATACATGTTATTTGTTCAACTCCAATTATCTATAAAACTAGTTGGTTCATCTTCCCTTTTTGAAATTGAAGAATAATAATTTACAAATTTCCCTTCATCTTCACACTTGATGGAATTAAACTCAACTAGCGCTTATACAATATGAACTAACTAAAATTAAAAAAAAAATAAAATAAAACAACAACAAAAAGAAGAACAAACTGACCCCTGAAATGAAGAAAGAGAGGAAGGGGAGAAATTCCCACAAGATCATTGGGTTGAATTCTGCATAAAATGCTGCAATTGTGAAGATAAGCCATCCTGCACTCTTCTTTTAAATTTTACAAGAATCAAAATACAAACTAAAAAAAAAAAAAAAAAAATAGTTAACGATTAGCCGGATTCAGTTTGGTGAAATAAATGTATAAACTGTAAGAACTTTTATTTTTATTCATTTTAAAAAAAGTATGAAAATCAAGAAGGCAGAGGTAGTAGTAGTAGAAGTACCTGGATGAGGAGGGAGTGGGTGGTTGACAGTTATTAGGATCTGCAAACAATCTCAACTTAGCTGAGCTAAACAGACCGCCTGGAGGGTCTGCATGCGCCTCCCACGTGACTTGCTTTAAAAATCTCCGAATTGAAATAGAATGTCACAAACCATGTTTCAAAAAAAATAAATAATTATATAAAATATTGTATTGTAATTTGGATGATTAAGAAATAAAATTTGAAAATAAATTTGTACATGTTCTAAATAAATAAATAAATTTATACTGATGAAATATATTAAATTTAATATATAACTTTAAATACCATTTAAAGGAAATTTTTTATTGATACAAATTTATATAAAAATACAATTACACAAATTCTTTGTATATTGAAAAAATATACAAATTATATTTTTATGAATTTATAATAATACTAAAGTTCAGTGTCAAGTCAATGAAGTCATACAGAAAACAGGGCGTAATTTTATCTTTTTCATCTAATAGAGGGTTTATTTTTATTTTTTTATTGTTTCGGAATTTGGGAAACGTGGCAAAATATAATAAAATTTAATGAAAAATATTGGATTTTATTCTTATTTTTTTAACGCCTTCTTTTCCAAGTGGCATTGATTTATCATGTTATAGGAGCTTCCAATTTTGATTCAAATTTGAAGGAGTTAGATGTTTGACAAAACAAATCAAGAAAGCGAATTGTTTTTTAATTTATATTTTTATATATATACAATATAAAAAGGTGCTTAGACATGGATTCAAATTATCTTATTATTCTTTTAAGTATAATAGCTCAGTGACCAAATCACGTCATCATATGCTTCAATAAAATTTTTATCTTAGATCTACGTTGAATTGGCAGGTACATGCATCAATCAAATAAATTTTGTTTCATTTTGATGGGTTAGGTCAATTCAAGCCAATTCTGTTAGAGTTGGTTTTGAATCAATTCATTTTGTTGATATTTATCAAATCCAATATCAATAAACCAAAGCAGGTTTCTTTTTTAAAAAAAAAAAAAAAAAACTACAAATTTGGAAATTGACAAAAATAGGATTACAATTTGAACTCAGATTCTCCTTGTCACTAATATAGGATAAGGATTCTCTGTCAATATTGATATGATACTAATATTTTTATTAGAACAATTTAAGTTTGAATAATGTATAAGTGAAACAAAAAAAAATCTATTAATCTTGATTATCTATTTTTTTAAAAATGTTGACGTATACTAAATTATTAAAAGAATAATAAAATAAAGAATGATAGAGAATCTTTACTTAATTGATATGACGTGAAATATTAATTATTTGACCATCTTGGTTTCACGTAAAAAAAAATATATTTTAGTGAATAAGTTTGGTTTGTATCTATTTACATCTATTTGACAATAACACAATGGTTCAATTTTAAATCAATAAATTTTCAAACAACTTGAAGAACTTTCTACTGTAACTATATTAATCATGTATAGTAAATGCTCCTATTTTATGTATCTAATTAGATTAGTTGTTGAAATAGAGATTGGATGAGAGACTGTGGATATTGTAATTGTAGGTTTGAGTAAAAATTATTTTGTATTTCTTGTAGTAAGACATCTTCTATAAATCTATATATTATGAAAGATTCATATATGAAAAGGCCATGTAACACAATGTACAAGAGCTTGAATCCAATGCATTAATTTTAATTCATAGAACATGTCATACACCATTCGAATATTGTTGGCTGACAACGATGAAAATCGACTTTTTTTTTTTTTTTTTGAAATACAAAGAACTTCATTACTTCTGTCCTAAATATGGGAACAACATTTTATAAATACTGATCAACCATACAAATTTGGGAAAACATCAAATTAGCGGACAAACAATTCTAGATCCATCCTCAAGAATGAGGGAACCAAGATGATCAAATGAATTGTCAAATGTTTCTCTAATCGAAAAAAGGCTTGACATCTCTATATCTAACCTATCCACAAAACAATTAAACATAATAATAAACAGACCTTGAAACGAAGGAGAGATCAACAACGACACACAAAATAAACTACATATATAGCCTCCTTGCATCAAAATGATGTCATCGTCTTCAATTACATCCTGGACCCTAATTTTGACAAATCGGAAAACAACATTCCTTCAAACAATCAAAGCTCCTATAGCAACAGAATATCCTTGAAGACCATTGATTACTCCACTATAGTAACAAGAAGACATCAAGGATATGCCGCTACTTCTAATCATTAAGGAAGTTTGAGTTGAACATCAATCGTTCCTAAAAACCGCGAGTCAATAGTCACCGAACTATCAAAATAAAATAGTTTTTAAAAGTTAGATCCATATGTCATCTAGATCCGACCTTTAAAAACCTCAAAACCCCTATTGAAAATGGAAGAGAAAATCGAGACTCCACGATAGACCCGAATCGTTCAACATTTTGGTTTTCAAGGGGTAGATCTAGAAAGACTCTGGATCCATCCCTTGAAAACCTCAAATCTGTAAGAACGCAAGGAGAAGAAGGAGAAAATGAATAGGATTTGATCGGAAATTGGTTAAAAATTGATAAGATATATCAAGAGAAGAAGATTCTACAGCCTCTCTCTCTCCAGACTTTTCTAGAGAGAGACCAAAATGGAGCTTTCATTAGAATAGACTTTGTAATTAAATTAATTTTAAAAGAAAAAAAAAATCTTATAAAGAATTTCTGCGGCCTGTTACTTTGTACCATTTGTAGGCTACTAAGCTGCGCCAAACTTTTTGTAGCTGTAGCTTGTAGCCCGGTGGCATTGTTATTTCCCAATCCAGAAAGGAAGTGGGTTTATTCTAATTGTCTTGTTAGGATGTATACATCCAAATTAACTTAATTAGCAATCCTAATTAATAATCCAAACGTTGACACATTAATTCCGAGTCCAAACAAAGGTACTTAGTGGTGCCATCTAATTAAATATAACCAATTACTAGTTGATTGCCAGATAGAAATCAATATAATAAAACGATGCAAGTTGTGACTCGAAAGAATTCAAAGCTATGTTTCTGCTGTTAAGATATACTGACATGCATAATAATTCAACTTTACCTAAATAAAATAATAAATTAGTGCATTTTAAGACTGACCATATATAATACATACTTAGCAAAAATGTAACATTTGTATATGTCATTCTACACCAATAATAAAATTAAAGTTAAAGGTACTTATCGAGACTTGTTAAATTCAGATATTCAGATAGTTATTTTCATACAACACAAATAAAATATCTCATTTCACTTAATATATATAAATAAGATTAGATAATCTATCACAAGTATGAAAGGAAAGATTCAACCATCATTAAGCCAAAATGCTTAGCAAAGATTTTGACATTAATTATTTATAAATATTCCTTCATATCTTATGGCTGTAAACAAAAACCAACATGTAAATTAAAACATATCTTATATATAAGATATATATGGTAGGTGGACCTGCTAAATGGGAATAATACGGAAGATTGCTTGTAATTAACGATGTCCAATCATTAGTTTGGTGATGTCCTTAAGTGACTTCTGCTATATTGCTCCATCCCTCACCATGTGCTCTCCCTTGTCAAACAGATTTTACAACATTTGTTTATGCATTTTATTGATAAACATATTTCAAAGAAGTTATTAGGGTGACTGATATATGCATCCAAGCTTGATGCAACCAAAGGGCATATATATACACATAAATTTTGAGGGCAAGATTGTCTGTACAATTTTTGTCCAGTGCTGTTATAACCTAGAGAATTTTATCCAAATTTGGATCAAGATAATGAATCATGTAAGCAATCGGTCTTAAGACTGTAATTTAAGATAGAATTAAAATCAGGACTTCAATAGTTGTTATTAAAAATTACTTTTAATAATTAAATACCGTTTTAGGTAAACTAATCTTACAGTGCTCAATAAAAAAAATTAAAAAAAAAAAAAAACACTTTGAACCAAAAAGCTTCGAATAAATTTGTAAAAACGTTTTTAAAAAAATACATTTTTTTCTTACAAAATCTATATAAAGCACTTTTAACTAAGTGACCAAATCTAGTGTCCATGTTTAACTCAGCATTACTCTTTAGTGCATGGAAAATGCATGCACTTGTCCTGCTAATAAATAAAACCTGGTATGATCAGACACATCTTTTTTAAATGACATATCAACGAATAGAACAGTTGTGGCCAAGAAGACAAGAACAAAAACAAAAATTAAATTAATTGACCATCCTTCTGTCTCAAACCAACAACCATCATGCATGCATAAATTCATTCATCTTCATACCAGAAACTCTCTAAATCAAACCTCATACAAAATTTTCCCATCTCCCAAAACACTCTTGTACGTAAAAATCAAACAACATTTTTTCCTCTCTAGGTCTCTCTAATAAAATGGGAAATGTAGCTTCTTGTGCACCCTTAATCATTTCCAATGGAGTAACCAAGGTCCTATTCTCAGATGGAACCCTCCAAGTCCACACAAAACCATTGAGAGCAGCAGAGCTCATGCTCGAAAACCCCGGTAAATTCGTCTGTGATTCGAGCGGCCTGAGGGTTGGTAACCGGATTCAGGGACTATCCGCGGATGAGGAGCTTGAAAGGCGAAAATTCTACTTTGTTCTCCCCATGGAGCTGCTATATTCAGTGTTGACACAGGAGGAAATGAGCGGCCTCAGTTACAAGGCCAGTAGGGCTTTGAAGAAGCATGTGAGTTATTCAAACAATATTGGCAAGATATTTCCTGAGTTTTGTTTGTTCCCATCGGAGGCGGCAAAGAAGGTGGAGATGATGGATTCTCTACTGGAAAACGATGATGGATCGGTTGAGAGAGTGGAGAGGTTGTACTCAAAGCAAAGATCATGGAAACCTGCCTTGGAAACCATTGCTGAAAACTCCCACTAGGCTTCGATGCATGTATGTATGACTAATACATAATTTTGTTTTATTTTCTCTATTTTCTTTAATGTTTTGTTGTTAATTATTTGTTGAGATTTTGAGTAATTATATAACTAGAGTATATGAATTGGAGAACAAGGTTTGTTTCTTGTTTACACATGACAAAAGATGGAATTCATTTTGGTTTATATATTAGTCACATGATCAAATACATTAGCAAATTAAAGGATCATTTTTCTTTAAAAATTTTGTATTCAATCAGGCAGAAACTCAATCAATTTTGCTTCTCATATGAGTTTAATTAGCGAGGATACTACAGGATGCATGGATAAAAATAATTTGAGCTACTGCTCCAAAAATATTTTTAAAAAGAAAAAAGAACACACACACAAAAGGAAAAAGAAAATTGTGACAGAAATTAAATATCTTATAGAAATGCTTGAGATACTAAATTATATAATTATTCCCTGAATTTTAGAAAACTATGATCTTTCCCTTCCCACCAAACCCAACTATATAACAAGTGCAAATAAAAAACAAAAGTGGCTCAATTTTCGTTTCAAAATGGCTGAGAAATTGTAGCTAGAAGCCATAACTATAAGCCTTTAATTTTCACTGACTATTTAATTAGTTTATAAAATTTTACACATCTTAAAAATTGGTTTTGTCGGCTTTGCAGAACCAATAGCGAAGGATTTTCTTCTTTGTTCAATAAGAATCACAGAAAATTATTGAGTGATATCGTGAATAATATATGAAGTGGCTTAAGAGTAAGCTCCACACTTTTCAAAGGTGAATATTGTGAATTTAAGCTGTACCTTTCCTCAAATTTCATTTTGTACTTAAAAAATTTATTTAGAATTAATTTGTTAGGGAAGTCACATATATTTAAATTTAACCTATCAAGCATTTGAACTTCCGAATTATCTATTGGTTTTAGATTGATGATATTGCTTGACCTGTAACTTTATTAGTCAAATAAGATATAATATTCGAGATATGGTTTAATCTCAAAAGATATTCAAACTTGTAATTATTGTTAAATTATAAAGTCTAAATCAGCGATGTGGCATTATGATTACACATAAGGTCGAACTCCTATTTATCTCCCTTGCAAATACTTTTAGGATTTTCAATTTTATTTAGAAATTCTTAATTTCCTAATTCTTTAGGAGAGATTTTTTTTTTTCCTTTTTTTTTTTATGGCATTTAGGATGGGTTTGGATCTAGTGTTGGTATGATTTGTATTGATATTTTGAAGATCTATTGACATGTAATAGACTCCACAAACAAATAGATAAGATTTATTTACTTTTTATATTTTCTCTCTCACTTTAAAATACAACTTTTTAAATTTTTTTCCCTTCTCACATTAAAGCATCAATGAATAATGCTACATATCCCAATTTTTATATCCTAATATATCCGAACTCATAACGTGATAAGTGATGAATGACTACTTATTAATGATTATTTATTTTACTTGAAAATTAATATATATATATATATATTCATTCATCAAACATGAGGTATAAGTTGAGATATAAAAAAATAGGATGTGTAGATATTAACACGGAATCAAGTCCATCTAGGAGTGACAGTTTCTTGTTTCAACCCAAGAGTTTCACTCCTTACTCTTTCTTGTTAGGTTTTCTGATAGAGTGAGAGAAGTGAAAGAGAGTCATATTGAAAAATTATAAATATTCATTTAATAGTGGACTAAGTGTTGGTGCGTCTATAGACGTAGGGATTGCATTATTCATTGGACCATATAAAATTTTTTGTCTCTTTTATTTTTGTTCTGTGTTTTCGCTTGGTTTCATGTTTTATGATTCCTTATATCTCAGGAAGTATTGAATAAAGGGAAAATCCTAAAAAACCGCCCGACTTTTCATAGATTACCCATTTCATCCCATGCGATTTCATTTTTATCCAAAATGCCCCATTCTATCACTTTAATAACAGAAAATGCTAACTTAAATAAAAAGACTAAACAACCCCTTTAATAATTTTTTAAAAATAAAAAAAAATTAAAAAAATAAAAATAAATAAAAATCCAGATTGGATCTTTGTCGTCCATCAAAAAAGATGAACTGCGGAGATCCAATCTCCACAGCCACAATTATTTAAAAATAAAAATATAAAAATAAAATAAATTTAAAAAAAAGGGAGATCCAGATTGGATCTCCACAGCCAGAGCCATCATCATCTTCATCCTTCTTACTCCTGAAACCCCCCTCTCTTCCCCTCTTTCTTCTCTCCCCATTTCTGGGTTTCCAGATCAATCTTCCACAATCTGGAGCCATAATTTTTTAAAAATAAAAAAAATTAAAAATTAAAAAAATTAAAAAAAAAATGGAGATCCAGATTGGATCTCCACCGTTCATCCCTAGATGGACGGCGAAGATCCAATCTGGATCTCCACAGCCAGCAGCCATCATCAGCTTCATCCTTCTTCACTCTTGGAACCCCTCTCTCTTCCTCTCTTTCTTCTCTCCCCATTTCTGGGTTTCCAGATCAATCTTCCACAATCACTAAACATCAATCTCCCATAATCATCAACCAACATCATAAAACAAAAAAATAAAAAAAACCAATCAATATAACATAACAGAAGAAAGAAAGAAAAAAAAAAAAACCATATGATCCCCACCGGTGAGGACCTAGTTCGGGGTGGAGACCTGAAGACACTTCTGGGTCTCTCGTCTCCGACCGTGGAGACCTAGTTCGGGTCTCTGATCGTGGAGACCCGGTGACTCAGAAGGATCTCCACGATCGGAGACCCCTTTGGGTCTCCACGATGGTCTTCGCGTCTCCGATGTCTCCACGCCGCCACAATCAAACCCCTACAAAGCCGGTCGGAGATGGATAGAGAGAGGAAAAGAGAAGAGAGAGGGAGAGATCGGAGACCCAGATGGGTCTCCGATCGTGGAGATCCTTCTGGTGGAGACCCGAGATCTCCACAATCAGAGACCCGAACTGGGTCTCCGGTGTCTCCACCACGCGGTCGCCATCAATCCCCCTACAAAGCCGGCTGGAGATGGAGAGAGAGAGAGAGGGGAAATGGGCAGAGAGAGAGGCAGAAGAGAGAGGGAGAGAGAGAGAGGATCTGAGAGGAAAAGAAATAAGAATAATGAATAAATATTTTTTATTTTTAAATAAAAATCTTATTTAATATTATTTTTCATTTAATATTTTTATTGAATTTCCTTTTTTACCCCTGGGGTCAAACGGTCAATTATAACACCCTAACGGAATCTGTTACCGTGAGGGATATTATCGTCCTTTTACCCACTTTTAAGGGGTATTCTGAGTGTTAAATTTAAAGTTAGGCGATGTTTTAGATAAAAATGAAACCATATGAAAAACAATGGGTAATCTGTTAAAGGTTAAGGGGTTTTTTGGGATTATCCTTTGAATAAACTCAAACTGAACCAAATGTCTCTTACCACCACCCACTTTGTCCCTCTTAGGATATTTGACCAATCCTTAAGATATTTCAATGATTTTAATTAATAGTCAAATCTGTTGTCTGGGATAATGCTCCACTATCCAAAATGCTAAATAATGATCTTCCCTGGCTTTACGTGGACGGTGGGTGAATAATTTTTCACATCACAACTTCATACTAATATTAAACTTCCTCAGGTATGTTTTAATTTTCTCGATCTCAAACAATGTAGTAATTAATTTATAATTATTGCATGAATAATTATATGGAATGATGAACGATTTGATATTACAACTTTACTACCATATCATTTGGGATAAAATTTTCATCGATCTTCTAAATTTCAATAATTTTTTTTTTCAAATATTTGTCCAGAACATCCAATTTAAATTTATTCAATATTTGTCCTTCCCCAACAAACAAAAAACCAATTATCCACACCAGATGCCATTCATCCATTTTGTATTTGATATATACATCCAATCTGTGTCATTTTAGTCCAGGTGAGTCCTACCCCACTCACCACACCAAACTTAAAAAGTCATCCCATCTTACCTATAAAATAAATAATGATGACATAGTAATGGTAAGCTGTCTTGAAAAAGAATAACATAATTTTCCCAAATCTAATCACACCACACAAATTACTCCACAACTTTTTACTTTATATTAAATAAAAAATAGAAAATTGCTCCTCTTTCAATGAAGATCAAAGATGTAAATTTATATTAGAAAAGAAAAATGATCACTTCCAAAGTGAGATTAATTAATCAAAAATAGCACAAATAATCAAATAAAAATCAGCATCTACAAATATTGGTGATTGAAACAGGAAATCTACATAAAACGTCACCCGTTGATGAGGTCTCATCATCATCACCGCCATCGGACGGCGCAGGAGGCAGAACCCTCCCATCAGCGAATAAAACCCGCCCGTTCCTCGGTGGCTGCGGCATCGCCGCCTCCTCCGCTCTCACCACCACCACACCCTCGAGCTCCTCCGCCGCCGCCTGGAAAAACGTCGAGTCCCCGAACCTCCTTTCCACCTCCAGAAACTCCCCCAAAGAAGCTGGCTTCGCGTCGCTCTCATCGCTGCAGAGCCGCCACCACCTCCACCGCCGCCTCGCCGCCGCCGCAGTTGACACGTCCGGCGCACCCACTCCCCTCTTCTTCTTCTTGCTCTTATTATTCGACCTCGCCACCGACACCCCGCCGCCGGCCGCATTCGCAGCCACGTGGCCGTCACGTGACTGCGACGGTGCCCGGAACGTTATGGCCGGAAAACTGACACCCATTAAAGTACCCAATGTAGTGCTCCTGTCGTGGAAAAAAGATCCTGTGGACTGTAAAAACACACAAAACAATCAAATGGGTTGTCATCAAAATCCCAAATTTCGCTTCAATTTCGGAGCCTTTTTTTACCTCGGTGTCGAGATCGGAGGAGGAGACGGAGGAGATGGTGGGGGAGGAGGAGGGTGGAGGTAGCAAATCGTTGGCTGGATCTTGCATTTTTGATGGATTGAATTCGAAAATGAGAGCAAGAAAGAGTGAGATTTTGAGGTTTTTAATGGTGAGATTTTGTTTAGTGTTGATAGAGTGGGATCTTTTATTTATTTTTTTTTTTCGAAATAAGTTGAAGTGGGATGTTGAAAAAGAAAGAAAATGAAAAATTGAATTTGAATTGAAGTTTGTGTGTTTGTGGGTGTGATGTGATCATTATTGTTGCTCAACTTTGTTGTTTCTCTTTTAGGTGGTACATCAAAATAAATTTTGTTTTTCTCAACTTTTCTTTTTCAAAAAGCTTAGCATATTTTATGATTTTTCACTTTCATACTTTTTTTTTTAAAAAAAAAAATGCTTCATTTTCACACTTATGTTTAAATAATTATTTCTTTAGATTCTCTTATCTGTTAAATGATGTGGGAAAACCAGTCTTATTTTATTGGTTTAATTTGTGTTCAAAACTATTTTTTTAAAATTAATTTACTAGAATTAAAAAGTTTATAAATTGTTAAATACTTTTTCTTCTGCCGCGGATTAAACTCCCTTGATTTCTCGCGTCTGTAGAACGCTGAATTAGAGAAAAGAGAAAAAAACAGTAAGTCAAAGCGAAAGTCATGGGATAAAGCAAATAAGAATAAGAACTGAAAAAAGAAAAAAGGGTATAATAAGATGAGATAAGTCCAATCCGATAACAATCATTTACTTTATTTTAAAAAAAAAAATAAAAATCATTTACTTATCTTATAAAGATTGTGAGTTTGAGAATTAGTTACTATACCTACCAAAGAAAAAAGATAATATAGAGTGCAAGGCAACTTGATTTAACTATTTACTATTCATCTGGATAAATTTCCTATTATATTTTAACTCTGAAGCAAAATGAAGAGGAAAGTATATTAAGTGATTTATAGTGCCTAAACATAATTACGGTTAATAATCAAGTACATTATAGCGCAAAACAAGAATCAATTACCGTCATTAAACCAACAAGATTACAACCCTTGAATTGGTCGCTTAGACACATGCTTAGAAGTTACAATCACTGTAGTAACAACATTCATGGATTGTCAAGTTCTGTGGTGGGGGACACATGATGGGAAGAGTAAAATTAGCTAGTCTTAAGCGGGAGAAGCTTTGCTAACCAAAAGACAAACGTGGTTTGGGGTTTAAGGACCTGTCACTCTTCAATCAAGCTGTTTTTGCAAAATAAGTTTGGAGATTGGCCACTTCAAAGCGCTAAAAGCAAAATATTTCAAAAGAGAGTCTTTCTTGGGAAGCTTGCTTAAAACTGGGGGCATCTTTCTTATGGAGAAGTTTACTGCGGGGAAGGGAGCTTCTTGCAAAAGGAATCAGATAGTGGAGAACAGCGGCTCTATAAAAGTTTTAAAGGATCTATGGCTTCCTCCTCCACTTTCTTAAGGTTCTTACGAGGAGCTCCCTAATGAGTCTACATGGTTGGTCATGGGAAGAGGAGAAAATCAGAAGCATGTTCTTGAAGGAGGATAGGAGATTGATTCTTTCAATCCCGTTAAGCATCTCCCCTCAGGCTGATTCAATCACCTGACATTTCCAGAAAAAAAAAAAAAAGCATTATGTATTCAAGAGTGGCTATTGCTTTGCACTGAAAAATAGCTCCCAAGAATACTTTAAGAAGGTGGTGAATTTTATCGTGGAATCCACAGATTCCGCCAAACATTAAGAGTATGTTTACTTCACGAATTGGGGAATGAAAATGAGGAATAAGATTGATTAATAGTATTTACTTGCTTAAAATTCATTCCGTAATAAGAATGAAAGTGTGGGTACCATATCAATTTGAGGTTGTGGAATGAGAATCTCATTCCTCCCAACCTACTTGGTAATCTCATTCTCATTCCCTTTATCAAGATGAAAAATCCCTTATGCCCTTATTTAAAAAATAAAGAAAAATCAATTTTATTTGATATTAAAAAAAAAAATTTGCATATTATAATAAAAAGTTATATACCATTTGTTTTTCATCACCAATTTTTTAATTATGACAGTGGACTATTAAAATAATTTATAGTTTTTTTTTTTTAATTTAATGTACAGTTTTTTATTTGATATTTAAAAAAACCACATATTATAATAAAAAATTGTACACCATTTATTTTTCATCACCAATTTATTAATTATCATCGTGGACTATTAAAATAATATGTAATATTTTTTTTAATTGTAATGTATAGTTTTTTATTTAATATTAAAAAAAACTGCATATTATAATAAAAAAATTGTCACTATTATAATTAATCCATTTAATTAAGGTTATTTTTGTAATTTATAATTAATTCATTCCGATTTCAAAGTCAAGTAAACAACTCAATGGAAATACTATTGATTTCGATTCCAATTCCTACAGTTAAAGTAAACAATTTATTCTGATTCCGATACTTCATTCCGATTCCAGATCATTCTGATTCCTATTTCGATTCCTTTAAGTGAAGTAAACACATCATAAAAGTTTTCATTTGAAGAGCTTGGAACGATGCTCTCCCCATCTTCTCTGATCTCTTTAGAATGAAGTTGCTCAATAACCCTTGCTATCCGATGTGTAGCGAGGAAAAGGAATCAACAGAACATGTCTTGTTCTAGTGCAAATCGGCTAGAGCAATATAGGGAGTCTCAGTATTTTGGCACCTGGAAAACATGCCCATTTCAGAGGTGTTGGGCTGGCTGCCCATGAACGCTTCTAGAGATATTTTGGAGATCATGTGTATGTTGCTCTCGGGAAAATGGATCAACAAAAACAACACTACTCACCAAGGTGAGGGTGAGCAACTGGAGTGGATCAAAGGTCTTTTGCTGGAATTCAAAAACTCTCAAACTTTTACGGGACTTCAAAAACTCTCAAACTTTATGTTATGTTTCTGATCCCTATGAACCTGAACCACTTGTCCCAGAAGTACTTCTCAAGCAAGAACACTTTCTTTGTTTACAGCTGCAGCAGTGAAGGGTGGAATGGATTTTATAGGTGATGGTTCTGTTGTTTGTAATGAGAAAAGTGAAGTTGTGGAGCCTTGTGTTTTTTACCTAAATTAGAGCCTAGTGTATTCTATATATGATCGTAATTCATTTTCTATAAAAATACTGAAAGAAGACATATTTGTCTTCATAAATCATTTACTACAATTCAGAAGTTCTATTTGAATTGTTACACACTTATTTTTTTCCAATCACGAGCTAAACTCCCTTTCTTTATCTTATTTGCCTGAGACAAATAGAGAAAAATTGCAACTTAAAAGTAAAAATCGTGGATTAAAGAAAATATAGAATTAAGAAAGTATGGAGTCCAAGACCATGCATTCTTTCTTTCTGATAACCAGTAACTTATCAAGACAGTCCTTGCAGAACCCAAATCCTAATTTTATTCATCAATAAATAAACAAAGGCAAAATCAGCAAGAGACATTGATGCTTTTATAAACATAATCACATATATGTCTGAGTAAATAAGACAGAACAAAAGGAGCATTAAAAAGATAATAGACAGTTGACAAAGCACTTATATAATTCCCAAACATGAATCAATTGGAGTCATTGAACCAGCCAGTTTACAACCTACGAAAATGGTTGCTTATAAACATATGCTTACAACCATGCTAGTAAAGAACTTCTATAGGGAAAATATAATTTACCCATATTTTTCTTTTCTATGAACAAAATCCATGTACATCTTACCTAGTTCAAGACCAATATCACCAAAAACTTCGGGTGGTTGTTGGTCTTGAAAGATTTCATACCTATCCTCCTCCTGAAACTAAAATCACAAAGAATCAATCTACATGGATGCTAAACCACTGATGTAATCATCCCACATTTCAGCTGCTATGGAGTCTCGGAACTGAGAGCTAAGATGTAGTTGATCTGTTTGGAAGCCGATGTCCAGAACCTGGGGTTCGATATGCGTCAATGATTGTTCCACCTCTAATGGAGGCAAGGACTCGTCCGTTTGGAAGCTCGTATCCTGTTCGTACATTCTGAATAGCCAATCATCTGGCTTCTCCCTACGGATGTAATTGTGTAAGGCACAGGCTGCCACCACCAACTTCACCTGTGTTTGCAATGGGTATGGAGGAGCTGACATCAGAATTGGGAAGCGCTCCTTCAAAGCCCCAAAAATTCGATCGGTGGCACTTCGTAATAAAGAGTGTCGTTGATTGAATAGCTCTTTGGCATCTTGTGGGTGATAACCACTGGGAATTTGATTTGAGTGATAGGGTACACCTTGATATGGAGCAATGAAGCCAGGCATATTCGGATACTTATTATCCACAAGGTAATACTTTCCTGCACCATTAGGAGCTAGAGATATTTAAAATGCTACAGCCTATGATGTTAATTCCAGATTTTGAAGAGATGAAAATATTTCATATGTTTAACCCTAAAATCCTTACACGTTTCATGTTGGTATTTAAGTTTTTTAGATGTCCAAAAAAGATTTTGGTGAGTCAAGCTATAACGATGCAGTATACCTTCAGGGACCTGCAATTTGTTTCTCCTTGTTAATGCCGAATTTAGAACCCGCAAATCTGATGCTGACCCTTCCCAACCAGCCAGAACATAATGGAACTTCAGATCAAATGAACAAGCTGCCAGAACATTCTGTGATAGTAATCCACTCTTGTTACGAAAAGGTCCTTGCTCATCTACACCTACCATCACGGGAATGTGTATACCATCCACTGCTCCGACGCAATCCTAGCAGAATTAGAAATATCAAAAAGAAAAGCTGAGATTATATTTGCCCAACAAAGAGATGTATTTTTAAATTCCAAAAGGATATACTGATCAATTTTGATTACCAGGTTACCATAGGATTACCTTAAAATATGGATAAAATCTTGAATCCTCATAGATTTCAGGTGGAACATCAGACCCTGTAGGTTGAAAACAGTCTAATGAAATTGACATAATGGCATTCAAAACATTATTGAAATGGCGACTAATGGTTTCTCCTGAATATCGAAATAACTCTTGAACGGCTCGAGTCCGTAGATTATGACCGACAATGAACATGAATATAGCTAATTGCTCTTCAATCTTAATACGATTGGTGTGGCGTAGTAAGCCTTTTGCCTGCAGAATATCACACAACTTGTAGAACACCGGCTTATCCATCCGGAAATTTTCCAAGCAACGTTCACTGTTACCATTAAGTACCTCATCCACAAATTTTGTACCATTGGATGCCAAATTTTGGCTCAATTCTTTGGGTATATAATTCCCATAGACTCCATCCCTCTCATCATCAGAGCTCTCCATGACAATAATAACTTCTTTAGCCACACTAAACACAAATATCAGTTATCAGAACAATAAAAAAGGCCGCAATTGTTTGAAAAGACTATATAAATTAAACATGTGTGGAGAATGAACTAGTTATAGAGAAAACAACAGAATCTAACAATGTAAACACGTGTATGCACATGTGTAACCCACCCAATTCTTATACAAAGTGGCAAAATCTAGTCATAACCATTGAAAGCTGCAAGAGATATGTGTCTCTAATAAGAATATGTCTTTTCATACTTTTAATTAGGGATACAAGCTACAAGAGCACAACATCAGCATCAACAAGCGATGACTAAATGACCAAAATGACTAAAAGACCAAAAAAAGATAACCTTTTGTTCACAAGCTACACTCTACTTTCACAAGATGGTTTTAAAATGTGATCAAGCAAAAGAAATACACCTTAAATATTGAGCAATTTACATACATTCAAAAGAAAAAGATATCAAAGATGTTTGTATCAATTTCAACATCAAATTGTCAAAAATAATGAGCAGAACGTGAATGACACTACATGACAATTGACCAGGCAATTCTATCCTTTATCCTGGCCCAGATTATTAACCTAGTTATGAGGTCTATCCAGAATTGTCCTTAGCAAACTGATCATCAGAAAAATTAAACAAATATATACCCCATGAGAAACTATAATTGTCTATCTAAATATCAAGTTCCTTCTAATCAAAATGGTAGAGATCAACGGATGATGAAAGAAACAACCTGAAATGCAGTAATGCCTCTTCACACAAAATCTTTCAGGAATGGCATTGGCAATAGTCATCTAACTACACTCCTCACCAAGAAGATACTTAATAGAACAATGCATAAAGGGTAAGCATTTCACATGAGATTATTTTAATTCTGCATAAGACAGTAAACAATGCACATAACACAGCTACAAGAAATATTGTTACATTCAATAGAAGAAGCCTCGTGGAGTTCAAAATTTCTTTCACCATAACATGGAGACAGAGATGTCAAAAAAAAAAAAAAAAAACACAAATAAATTGCTACAAGCTTGATAGTTTTCACTCATATGCACACACACATAGCCATTCACTGTTCATTTTGTAAGTATCTCCAAACCACCACATGCATCACTCATAAACCATTCTACAATTATACTCTCCATCATACACTAACAACAATTACTTCCACACTCTTCAACCAAGTAAGCACACCATATCAAAAACGCAAATTATCAGATTGTAAAAGTCCTAATCAGATCATCCAATTCTGTTAAAAGAAAAAACCCAATTTTGACAACATAAAGCTACAAAAATTATATTAAACAAACCCATATATAAAGTGAACAGAAAGTGGTTTTAAACCTCAAAAATTGATCTCAACAACAATAACGTAAGTCTAATTATCTAAACTAACACACATTCATTTACTCATTAGACAAATATCAAAACAGACATTTCTTCTACATCTCTCATTGTTTGACACCAGAAAGCAATCAAATTACAATATAACTTCAAACACAAAAAACAACACGACATTAGACATCCCAATAAAGCATATTCACAGCAATCACAAGTTGAAAACAAAAAAAAAGAAAAAAAAAAGCGCTAAAACCCTGATTCTGACCGGAAAATTTTTCTTTCAAATGGGTGTGCTTCACTTCAATTGGGGGTGTCTTGTGAGACAGAGAAAAGGGTGCTTGGTTGGATTGAATTCAAGGGTTTGCCCGATCAAACACAGGTGGGTTTGCGAGGGTGAAGAAGAAGAAGGAGAGAAGAGTAACGTTGCTGCTGTCTTGTTATAATATAATTAATTTGACAGCCTTTTTTTAATCAAGCACACTCGTTGGACAGACTCTCTCCACTCTTGCAGGGTTTTTTTGGTCAATCTCTGTCTCTCTCTCCGTCTATTTTTTTCAGTCTTTGATGGGCCGACTTCGGCCCATTATGACATTGTAGCTCATATCTTGTTTGTCATAGTTTCACACAGAA